>OZ024924.1:17311102-18001102 GCA_964017225.1 Netelia inedita | reverse complement strand
TTTGAACGGTGATTTTTCGAAAACGGAGCCGAATTGACGGCTAATCATTTGGGGTTTTGTTAGTACCTACCCACACTATAAGCACGCGAAGCGGGAGTCCGTAACTCCATGCCCCTCCGGGACCGTCCCCTCGTAAGAGTCTCGCATAGGAGAGAGGGAGAGACAGAGAGAGAAAGAGAGAGAGAGAGAGAGAGAGAGAGAGAGAGAGAGAGACGGCTCTGGATGAGAAGTCGCACGCTGCCTGTCTCTTACAGCAGCTGTGTGCGCGAGAGAGAAAGAACTATAGATATCTCTATAGGAAGACAGAGACCATGCTACAGGCGGTGTCTCTTATTTTCTTTACACCAAATAAATATCAGTTTTCGTATATATAGATTTGGTTATTTGCTCATAACTTTTCAATAAGGACCCAAACTGAACCGAAATTTTTTCGTTTTTGAATGTACTTTTAAAAAATAGACAAAAATTCTTTGCGGTTTTTGAATGTAATTTTTAAGCTTGAATTAAAAATTTTTAATTTTACTAGCGAGGGTATATTTTTTGATTTTTGAAAATGAACGTATATCGCATGCCGTATATCGTAACATATTTGAAATTCATTTAATAATTTATAATTATTAGTATATTGAAGCGGCGACCATCGTCCCGCCAAGGCGGGTAGGCAGCGCCACAACGGGGAAAACCTGAAACGAAAATAGAAATAAGAGAAAAAAGAAAATTGTAGGTTAATTCCGAGAACAAATAACAGATGGCAAAAGACTTTCTCACAAACAGAAGATACCCAAGAAAGATATAAAAAGGTACAGGAAAGTGCCAAAGGGACACTGAAAAATTCATTCTATCAAAAGAGTCGACAAGAATAAGGAAAGATCTCAAAGCCGGTACTCAAAAGAGGTAGCTGCGAGATCGGACTGAGTTTGCGGAGACTTGGAAAATAGAGAAATCTCTCAAGGCTGGGACTCGCAAGAGGTAGCTGCGAGAGAGGACTGAATGAGCGGAGAAGCCGAAGGATAAGGAATTTCTCACAGCCGGTACTCAACGAGGTAGCTGCGAGAGAGGAAAGAATTAGCGGAAGCAGACAGATCAAGAATTTCTCACAGCCGGCACTCGACAGAGGTGGCGGTGGGAAAAAGTATCAGGAGCAGAACCACGAGAGGGAATTTTCGTACCGCAGCCGGTCGAAAAAGCTCGCTGCGAGGGAACCCCGGGTATCACGAGATCACGCTCTGGGCGCAGCGAGGACTGCGGCGGGATCAGAATTGCCTACTCCGGCAGGAAACGGGGGAAACCAGCGATAAGGAAGGCGAAAGGAAGAAGAAAAAGAACCCAAGTATACGCCACACCGCAAGGGACCGCCAAAGAGAAAGAAACTCACCTGAGGGAAGCAGCAGATAGGTCCGCAGCCGGCACCACATAGTGTAGCGCGCCACACGGGGGAAGAAAGCAGGCAGAACTAGGCAAGCCCAAGCAACGCCGCACTAAAAGGAAAAAGAAAAAAGACCGCACGATTAGGCACACTCACAAACTGATCGATAAAACTGGAACAACTCACCGTCGAGGTTAGGGCGGCAAGCCAATTCCACATCTCGTCCCGAGATCGGCAGAAACCGGAAAAAGAGAAAAAGAAAAGCCGATGCCTAAATAGCCGGACATCCGTGCAAAGAAAGTAAATCGAATTTACTTACCAGGCGATCACAATATCCCAACGGTCACGAAACACAAAACACACAACACGCCACGAGACCCGCAGACATCTTGGTTCTCAAGCCTGAGATACACCACGAGGCCAGCGGCAGGCCGCACGCGCATGCGCAACCCGAGCATCGATCACGCATCGACCCGGAATCTCGACATAGAAGAGAGGCAGCGACGGCCGGGCCAAGGATCGCACAGGCACGCGCGCACGGTAGCATAGGCGGTAACGCCGCGAACTGTAATTACCGACCCCCTGAAGGTAGTCACATAAAATAAAGAATATACGCTAGTCGGCCACCCATCTGACTTACTGAATTACCCACTTATTTTTGCCTCCTCTCGAGTCCACGAATCCTCATAATTAAGTGAAACAAAGCCTCACGTTTCATTTGGCGCCCGAACAGGGACTCGAGAAAGCGCAATTAGGGAATTCACTAGGAAAAAAGATGACAGACGAGGTTAGCGGGATCTCCCCGCTAGAGGAAACAGACCCGACCGAAGCGCCGACCAAGGGGAACCACAGTAGTCCAAAATCGGTAATTGAGGAGACAATGGACGGAACGGCGGATATAACCGGGGGTTTGCAGAAAGAGATCGATGAATCTCTGCGAATCATCTTAAGGGAGATAAAGGAACTAAAAAACGAACAGAACCGGGAAAGAATCATGACGACAACAGGAATCGGTGAGGCGGACGAGCGCTGCGTACTAAGGGGTCGGAAAGTACACGAAGAAGTATGCCAAGAGTTCCAAGGGGAGCTCGACAGAACGGTGGTCCAGATGGACAGGAAATTAACCATTGCACAGGATCTAGCTAAAGCAGAAATCGAGGACGCCAATCGGCAAAGGAAAATGGATTTCGACGACCTCGAGAAGAAGTTACAACAGGCAATGAGTGGCATCTCACAGTGCCAGGAAGCAGTGAGAACGACGACGACGATGGGAAGAGATACGCAAAGGAGGGTGGACTTCGTCGAAGACGAGATACGATCCCGGGCATCCCAAACGGTGAACATGACGTACGGGGGACTAAACATGAGCCAGATATACGCCGTCAAACAGCAGCCGCCAGTATTCAGCGGTGACGGAAAGGAAAGGCCGATACGATATCTACGGGAGCTGCAACAATTCTGGAGGATCACCGGAAATGCGGACCTCCCATACCTGCTGAGCCAGTCATTAAAAGGGGCAGCGAAAGATTGGTGGCGGGTCGTCGAGGATGAAGTCCGGACAATAGAAGACTTCGCAGAGAAGTTCAAACTGCGTTACTGGAGTCGAGAGATACAGGCAAAGATAAGTCGGAATCTCGAATTCGGCGCGTACGAACTCGATGAACAGCGGGCCACGAGGGCCGAATATGCAACCCGGATCTTCGGGAACGCAAAGGATTTGGGAAAGCAATTAACGAACGAGGAAATAATCAGGCACCTGGCGAACCACTTCAACGAGACCGTGCGAGCCGCAGTCCAGATTGGGACAGTAAGGACGATCGAGGAGTTCCTAGGATTACTGGAGGGACTGGACAGCGCGGGACCGTTGAATGCGCAGAGAAGGCAAGGTAACGGGAGGAGCAATCCTGGAGGGAACAACAACCAGCAAGGCTACCAGAAGCAAGGAGGCCCACAGGAAAACCGCTGGAAGGAATACCCAGGAGGAGGATGGCAGCAGCGCTCGGGCCCACAAGGCCAGGCGCCGCCCAGGTGGTCACAACCACCAAGGCATGGAGAGCCAAGGAATCAGCAAGGATGGGGCGGATCGACGTGGGGACGGCCACAGGGTTTGAACCCCAACGCCTCAGCATGGGCGGGGGCAGGCCCGGCCGACAAGATAGGGCCGACCACGCAAGCCACGAACGAAGGGCAAGAAGGGAATCAGGAAAGGGTACCAAGCCGAGAAACGACTAATCCGGGAAACGAATAGACGTTGCGCCCGTAACCATGACCGTGTCAAGAACGGAGGAACGAGGCGCAACGGACGACCATCACGTAGAGCAGATCCTGAAAGAGGGGGCCGAACGACAACGGAAAAATAGGAAGAATAGAGAGAGAAAAAAGAGGAAGAAGGAGAAGCAAGCCGGAGAAGAACAAGCGCGGGAATCGAACCAGACAACGTATGAGAGTCCGAGGGACTACCTACTAGAAGAAGGGCAACCACGAGAGAAGGAGAGGGAGAGAGGCCCGCAATGCCCGACGGTAAAGGCTCAGATCGGTAAAGAAGAAGTAGATATGCTAATCGACAGCGGGAGCGAGGTGACCTGTCTGTCCGAAGAATGTTATGAACGAATAGCGGGACAGTTAAACCGATGTCCGATATTACCGACAGTCGGCGGAGAAATCCGCGGCGCGTTCGGAGGAACCCGCGCCCGGATCAAGAAACAAATTTTGACGGAGGTGACAATCGCTGGAGAAACGGCGGCACTGCAGATAATGGTAGTACCCAAACTTCGCAGGACCGCACTGCTGGGGATCGATGGGATGGTGGCAATGCGGATACAGGTCGATGCCGGACAGGGGACGGTCCGTGTGAAGAAACAGACGGTACTCCAGCTGATTGAAGGGGCGTGGGTCCCGAAGGACACAGGCAGGACGGCGGAAGTAATGCGGATAGAGCCAGCCGAGGAAGAGGAAGACCAGCTGCAGGAAGCAGAGGTCGATGAAAAGCTGACCGAAGCAGGGGATACGCCAGACCCAGTGAAGGCCCAGTTCAAAACACTTATCGGGCGATATCGGCACATCTTCACAAAAAAGCCCGGGAGGATGACCGCCTACACCCACAAACTACGGTTGAAGAACCCGGAGCCGTACGTACATCGATCATATCCCGTCCCGCTGCAATATCGAGAAAGGGTAGCCGAGGAGATCCGAAAAATGCTGGAACACGGGGTCATCGAGCGCACGACGAGCCGGTATATAAACCCCATGGTCACGGTGATCAAAAAGGATGGGTCAGTCCGGCTATGCCTCGATGCACGACAGCTCAACAAATACCTAGTAGAAGATGATGACTCCGCACCGCCAACGGACGAGATTCTTCAGAGATGTGGGGGGGTCAAGGTCATGTCAAGTTTAGACATGACCAGCAGCTTCTGGCAGATTCCGCTGCACACGGAATCAAGAGAATACACCGCATTCCTACACGAAGGGAAATGCTACCAATTCACGGTGACGCCTTTCGGATTAAAAACAAGCACAGCGAGCCTAATAAAGGGACTGGAGATCGTGCTAATGGGACTAGGGGAGTCCGTCATCAACTTCGTCGATGATCTTCTCTGTGTCTCTAGAGACTACGGGACCCACATGGTACACATGGAAAACATATTCCGAAGGTTTGAGGAACATGGGCTGACGCTCAACTTCAAGAAGTCCGCCTTCTTCCAGAAATCGGTCAGATTTTTGGGACATGTCCTCACAACGGAAGGGATAAGACCACAAATGGACAAAATCCAAGCGATCCAGGACTTCCCAGAACCAACGAACCTGAAACAACTTCGGGGATTCTTGGGACTCATAAATTTCTACACGAAGTTCACCAGCAAACACGCGGAGACAACGGTACCACTCCTGGAACTACTGAAAAAGGGGGAAAAATGGGAATGGACGCGATTGCGGCAGAAGGCCTTCGAGGAAACAAAGAAACTCTTTACGGAAAGCGTTGTATTAAGACACCCGAACCCAAGAGAGTCGTACGTATTGACCACGGATGCTAGCCATTATGCACTCGGGGCGGTCCTAGGACAGAAAGATAAGGATGGAGAGACAGGAGTAGTGGCGTTTGCGAGCCGAACATTAAAAGGGGCAGAGCTGGGATATGGGACGACCGAGAAGGAATTACTGGCAGTCGTGTGGGCACTTCAGAAATTTCGGTCATACTTGCTGGGAGCGCGTGTGAAAATAGTGACGGATCATAAAGCGCTAACATTCCTAAGGACGTGCCGATTCGCGGGGGACCGCCTCCAGAGGTGGGCATTATGCATACAGGATTACGATATGGAGGTCGAACACACACCAGGAAAGAACAACATCGTGGCGGACACACTCAGTCGACCAACGGAGACACAGGAGACGGAAAGGAGACGAGGCATCATCACAGCCGCCCTGGCAAAAGACATGAGTCAGCAGTTGGAAGAAGACCTGAAGAAATTTGGGGATTTACAGCGCAAAGACCCGGACCTAGCGGCTCGATGGGAGGAGGCCGGAGAAGGGGGCGAGGCCGAAGGATCGTACAGGATCAAGGAAGGATGCCTGGAGAAAAAGAACCGACTCGGGGGGTGGAAAGTCCCCATCCCAACGGACGTGCTGGCAACACTAGTCAAAGACACCCACGGCATGTACGGGCATCTGGGGGCACGCAAAATATTCCGGATCCTTGACGAGGATTTCACATACCCCCATATGGCCAAACACATCAGGAAAATTCTGGCCAGCTGTGAAGTCTGCCAGAAAAACAAGGTACCGACACAGACAAACCACGCAAAGATGCAGACCATTGTTCCAGAGGGACCGGGGGACCTGTTGTCGATCGACTACTACGGACCACTCCCGACAGCAAGTGGGGGAATGAAACACATCTTGGTAACGATCGACGCCTTCTCAAAATATGTTAAGTTATATGCCTTAAGAAAAGCAAACGCGACCACAACGATTAAGAAAATCTTCGGGGATTACATCCCGAAATACGGGAAGCCCCGGAAGATACAATTTGACCACGGAACACAGTTCACGTCGAAAACGTGGTTGGACCACCTAAAGAAGGAAGAGATCCAAGGCATCTTCTCGTCAATAAGGCATCCACAGGGGAACATTGTGGAAAGAGTGAACCGCGAGTTAGGAAGATTCTTCCGAACTTTTGTGGAAGAAAACCATAGTGGGTGGATCAAATGGCTGCCGACGATTGAGACATGCATCAACGACACGCATCATGAAACAACAGAATTTACGCCGACGGATTTGCACACCCGTAAGAAACCCTTTCGAGTATGGAGGAAATGGATACTTGCACTACAAGACGAGGAAGTGGAGAGCCTGTCACACGAGGAGAAAGTTAAGCTCGCACGGGAGAGGATCAAAAGGAAGGGCGAGCAGAGGGCAGAAAGGTTCAACGAAAGGCATAAGACCTACACATTCGCCAAGGGGGAGATGGTTCTAGTCAGGGCATTGAACGTTTCGGACCCCGATAAGAAAAGAACAGCAAAATTCATGCCCCTGTACGAAGGACCATACCGTATCGAAAAATGCGTGGGAATCGCAACATACTTATTATACGACCCAGTGGCAAAAAGAGAAAGGGGTAAATTTCACGGGTGCCTTCTCAAAAAATACCTGAAAGAAGAAAACGAGAAAGCAACGGAAGATAAGGCGATAAACCCGTGATTAACCCGGGAGAGAAAATGGCGAGCCAAGATGCGCCGACAAGAAAAAAAATAACGATAAGGGAGACGCAGTGATGGCCAACGTCAAGAAGGTCCCAAATCCCGGGGCGAAAAAGGAATCGAGTACGGTGATAGACCAGAGAGGGCGGAAAAAGCGCGAAACAAGAATGGTAGTGAGAGTCGGAGGTCTAGCAAAGAGAAAAGACGGAAAGGGACAACGGAAAACAAATTTAAACCCAACAGGGAACGAAAAGGGATGGACGTAAAAGAAGAAGAGGCTCGGCGGGAAAAGAAAATCACGAAAAGAAAAGAACAAACGAAAAAACGCCGTCAGCAACAGCGGAGGAATAAGCAAACAGGAACAAAAATCGCGAAGGTAGTCAACGACTTCGATCTATTCGAGGTCACCGACGGAAACATAAAAAAGTGGTATCCGGGGTGCAAGCTGGAGAAACCACGAGGAGAACAAAACCATTCAACGAACAGACACGGTAAGGAGAGCATCAAAAGCGAAAACAGAGACAATGGCGAGGCAAATTTGCAATTACCCGGTGGCAAGCTTAAAGGGGAACAAGCAGGAGGTGGAAATTGTGGGAGTGATAACGCCAAACCAAATTTGCGTAAGGTTCCAGCTTAAGGAATTCGATGTAAAAGAATTCATGGACCGCGTGCGAAGAATACATGGCAACGACGAGGGCGTCTTCCCGTGCCTCGAGGAAGAAATTTACGCCGGGAAGAGTATCCTGGTTCGCGGAGATGGATTTTGTGCGAGGGCGACGATTATCGACGTAGAAGAGGAGGACGTGACGGTCTGGCTCGGGGACCACGGGCAAGAGCTAGTATTCGAGAGAGCGGAGTGCTACACGGCACCAGCATGGACACTGCAATATCCATGGTGCGCGATCCCGTGCGGCCTCCGTCGAGTGACCTGCCCGACCGAGACGTTGGACGACGAAGAATGGGCAACATCGCTGGGCGAGATAGTTAGAAATGAAAAATGGTCCCTGGACATCGATCCGGAGACAACAGGGACGGACGCGATCTGGGGGGACCTGACGTCGACCGGACAAGAAAAAAAAAAGTTAGAGGAAATTATTATCGAGTTGGGAATCGGGGTAAGAGCACCGCCGAGTCGTCGTTTCATCTGGCATACGAAGGGGCCGCACATCAGCAGTCGGACGGATATGTGGCGGAAATGGCGTCGCATGACCAAAAGCACGGAGGAATTTCTCATAGTCGGGACAGGCAACGACAACGCGGTGGCTACGACCAACCCCGCCACGACGTCCGTAACTGCGCCAATGGAAACGGAGGACGAAGATGACAGGACGACGGTACTCAACGGAGGAGACAGCGAGGAAGAGATGGAGATCGACGGGAGATTTACACACCTGTGGCCCGAGGAGACGGACGACAGTTCCGAGGAATCCGACAGCGAGTCCATCTGCTCACGACAATCTATGTAGACAAAATAAAAGAAAAAAAAGAGGAAAGAGAAAAAAGAGAAGGGTTAAAATTTATTTACAAGCGGAAATAAACTTAAGCATAGGCATAAGCAACAATAAAACATAAGAATAATAGGCATAAGAATAAAACTAAGCATAAGAGATAAAACGAGAAACGAGAAACAAACTCAAGCATAGAAAATAAAAACTAAACAGAAGAAATCAAACGAAGCAGAGGAAATAGAAACCAGCAAAAAAAAAAAAAAAAAAAACAAAAAAAAACAAAAAAAAAAAAAAAAAAAAAAAAAAAAAGAAAAAAACGGAAAAATAAAAGCGAAATAGTAAAAGCAAGAACAAGCAAAGAACAAGAGCAAAACCGCAGAAGGTAACCGGAGGAAGGCGCAGAAGGCGGAGGTGGATGTTCCTCGGAAGACCACGATGCGTAGTCAAAATCCTCGGAAAATCCAGGGGGACAATGAAGCGGCGACCATCGTCCCGCCAAGGCGGGTAGGCAGCGCCACAACGGGGAAAACCTGAAACGAAAATAGAAATAAGAGAAAAAAGAAAATTGTAGGTTAATTCCGAGAACAAATAACAGATGGCAAAAGACTTTCTCACAAACAGAAGATACCCAAGAAAGATATAAAAAGGTACAGGAAAGTGCCAAAGGGACACTGAAAAATTCATTCTATCAAAAGAGTCGACAAGAATAAGGAAAGATCTCAAAGCCGGTACTCAAAAGAGGTAGCTGCGAGATCGGACTGAGTTTGCGGAGACTTGGAAAATAGAGAAATCTCTCAAGGCTGGGACTCGCAAGAGGTAGCTGCGAGAGAGGACTGAATGAGCGGAGAAGCCGAAGGATAAGGAATTTCTCACAGCCGGTACTCAACGAGGTAGCTGCGAGAGAGGAAAGAATTAGCGGAAGCAGACAGATCAAGAATTTCTCACAGCCGGCACTCGACAGAGGTGGCGGTGGGAAAAAGTATCAGGAGCAGAACCACGAGAGGGAATTTTCGTACCGCAGCCGGTCGAAAAAGCTCGCTGCGAGGGAACCCCGGGTATCACGAGATCACGCTCTGGGCGCAGCGAGGACTGCGGCGGGATCAGAATTGCCTACTCCGGCAGGAAACGGGGGAAACCAGCGATAAGGAAGGCGAAAGGAAGAAGAAAAAGAACCCAAGTATACGCCACACCGCAAGGGACCGCCAAAGAGAAAGAAACTCACCTGAGGGAAGCAGCAGATAGGTCCGCAGCCGGCACCACATAGTGTAGCGCGCCACACGGGGGAAGAAAGCAGGCAGAACTAGGCAAGCCCAAGCAACGCCGCACTAAAAGGAAAAAGAAAAAAGACCGCACGATTAGGCACACTCACAAACTGATCGATAAAACTGGAACAACTCACCGTCGAGGTTAGGGCGGCAAGCCAATTCCACATCTCGTCCCGAGATCGGCAGAAACCGGAAAAAGAGAAAAAGAAAAGCCGATGCCTAAATAGCCGGACATCCGTGCAAAGAAAGTAAATCGAATTTACTTACCAGGCGATCACAATATCCCAACGGTCACGAAACACAAAACACACAACACGCCACGAGACCCGCAGACATCTTGGTTCTCAAGCCTGAGATACACCACGAGGCCAGCGGCAGGCCGCACGCGCATGCGCAACCCGAGCATCGATCACGCATCGACCCGGAATCTCGACATAGAAGAGAGGCAGCGACGGCCGGGCCAAGGATCGCACAGGCACGCGCGCACGGTAGCATAGGCGGTAACGCCGCGAACTGTAATTACCGACCCCCTGAAGGTAGTCACATAAAATAAAGAATATACGCTAGTCGGCCACCCATCTGACTTACTGAATTACCCACTTATTTTTGCCTCCTCTCGAGTCCACGAATCCTCATAATTAAGTGAAACAAAGCCTCACGTTTCATTTGGCGCCCGAACAGGGACTCGAGAAAGCGCAATTAGGGAATTCACTAGGAAAAAAGATGACAGACGAGGTTAGCGGGATCTCCCCGCTAGAGGAAACAGACCCGACCGAAGCGCCGACCAAGGGGAACCACAGTAGTCCAAAATCGGTAATTGAGGAGACAATGGACGGAACGGCGGATATAACCGGGGGTTTGCAGAAAGAGATCGATGAATCTCTGCGAATCATCTTAAGGGAGATAAAGGAACTAAAAAACGAACAGAACCGGGAAAGAATCATGACGACAACAGGAATCGGTGAGGCGGACGAGCGCTGCGTACTAAGGGGTCGGAAAGTACACGAAGAAGTATGCCAAGAGTTCCAAGGGGAGCTCGACAGAACGGTGGTCCAGATGGACAGGAAATTAACCATTGCACAGGATCTAGCTAAAGCAGAAATCGAGGACGCCAATCGGCAAAGGAAAATGGATTTCGACGACCTCGAGAAGAAGTTACAACAGGCAATGAGTGGCATCTCACAGTGCCAGGAAGCAGTGAGAACGACGACGACGATGGGAAGAGATACGCAAAGGAGGGTGGACTTCGTCGAAGACGAGATACGATCCCGGGCATCCCAAACGGTGAACATGACGTACGGGGGACTAAACATGAGCCAGATATACGCCGTCAAACCGCAGCCGCCAGTATTCAGCGGTGACGGAAAGGAAAGGCCGATACGATATCTACGGGAGCTGCAACAATTCTGGAGGATCACCGGAAATGCGGACCTCCCATACCTGCTGAGCCAGTCATTAAAAGGGGCAGCGAAAGATTGGTGGCGGGTCGTCGAGGATGAAGTCCGGACAATAGAAGACTTCGCAGAGAAGTTCAAACTGCGTTACTGGAGTCGAGAGATACAGGCAAAGATAAGTCGGAATCTCGAATTCGGCGCGTACGAACTCGATGAACAGCGGGCCACGAGGGCCGAATATGCAACCCGGATCTTCGGGAACGCAAAGGATTTGGGAAAGCAATTAACGAACGAGGAAATAATCAGGCACCTGGCGAACCACTTCAACGAGACCGTGCGAGCCGCAGTCCAGATTGGGACAGTAAGGACGATCGAGGAGTTCCTAGGATTACTGGAGGGACTGGACAGCGCGGGACCGTTGAATGCGCAGAGAAGGCAAGGTAACGGGAGGAGCAATCCTGGAGGGAACAACAACCAGCAAGGCTACCAGAAGCAAGGAGGCCCACAGGAAAACCGCTGGAAGGAATACCCAGGAGGAGGATGGCAGCAGCGCTCGGGCCCACAAGGCCAGGCGCCGCCCAGGTGGTCACAACCACCAAGGCATGGAGAGCCAAGGAATCAGCAAGGATGGGGCGGATCGACGTGGGGACGGCCACAGGGTTTGAACCCCAACGCCTCAGCATGGGCGGGGGCAGGCCCGGCCGACAAGATAGGGCCGACCACGCAAGCCACGAACGAAGGGCAAGAAGGGAATCAGGAAAGGGTACCAAGCCGAGAAACGACTAATCCGGGAAACGAATAGACGTTGCGCCCGTAACCATGACCGTGTCAAGAACGGAGGAACGAGGCGCAACGGACGACCATCACGTAGAGCAGATCCTGAAAGAGGGGGCCGAACGACAACGGAAAAATAGGAAGAATAGAGAGAGAAAAAAGAGGAAGAAGGAGAAGCAAGCCGGAGAAGAACAAGCGCGGGAATCGAACCAGACAACGTATGAGAGTCCGAGGGACTACCTACTAGAAGAAGGGCAACCACGAGAGAAGGAGAGGGAGAGAGGCCCGCAATGCCCGACGGTAAAGGCTCAGATCGGTAAAGAAGAAGTAGATATGCTAATCGACAGCGGGAGCGAGGTGACCTGTCTGTCCGAAGAATGTTATGAACGAATAGCGGGACAGTTAAACCGATGTCCGATATTACCGACAGTCGGCGGAGAAATCCGCGGCGCGTTCGGAGGAACCCGCGCCCGGATCAAGAAACAAATTTTGACGGAGGTGACAATCGCTGGAGAAACGGCGGCACTGCAGATAATGGTAGTACCCAAACTTCGCAGGACCGCACTGCTGGGGATCGATGGGATGGTGGCAATGCGGATACAGGTCGATGCCGGACAGGGGACGGTCCGTGTGAAGAAACAGACGGTACTCCAGCTGATTGAAGGGGCGTGGGTCCCGAAGGACACAGGCAGGACGGCGGAAGTAATGCGGATAGAGCCAGCCGAGGAAGAGGAAGACCAGCTGCAGGAAGCAGAGGTCGATGAAAAGCTGACCGAAGCAGGGGATACGCCAGACCCAGTGAAGGCCCAGTTCAAAACACTTATCGGGCGATATCGGCACATCTTCACAAAAAAGCCCGGGAGGATGACCGCCTACACCCACAAACTACGGTTGAAGAACCCGGAGCCGTACGTACATCGATCATATCCCGTCCCGCTGCAATATCGAGAAAGGGTAGCCGAGGAGATCCGAAAAATGCTGGAACACGGGGTCATCGAGCGCACGACGAGCCGGTATATAAACCCCATGGTCACGGTGATCAAAAAGGATGGGTCAGTCCGGCTATGCCTCGATGCACGACAGCTCAACAAATACCTAGTAGAAGATCATGACTCCGCACCGCCAACGGACGAGATTCTTCAGAGATGTGGGGGGGTCAAGGTCATGTCAAGTTTAGACATGACCAGCAGCTTCTGGCAGATTCCGCTGCACACGGAATCAAGAGAATACACCGCATTCCTACACGAAGGGAAATGCTACCAATTCACGGTGACGCCTTTCGGATTAAAAACAAGCACAGCGAGCCTAATAAAGGGACTGGAGATCGTGCTAATGGGACTAGGGGAGTCCGTCATCAACTTCGTCGATGATCTTCTCTGTGTCTCTAGAGACTACGGGACCCACATGGTACACATGGAAAACATATTCCGAAGGTTTGAGGAACATGGGCTGACGCTCAACTTCAAGAAGTCCGCCTTCTTCCAGAAATCGGTCAGATTTTTGGGACATGTCCTCACAACGGAAGGGATAAGACCACAAATGGACAAAATCCAAGCGATCCAGGACTTCCCAGAACCAACGAACCTGAAACAACTTCGGGGATTCTTGGGACTCATAAATTTCTACACGAAGTTCACCAGCAAACACGCGGAGACAACGGTACCACTCCTGGAACTACTGAAAAAGGGGGAAAAATGGGAATGGACGCGATTGCGGCAGAAGGCCTTCGAGGAAACAAAGAAACTCTTTACGGAAAGCGTTGTATTAAGACACCCGAACCCAAGAGAGTCGTACGTATTGACCACGGATGCTAGCCATTATGCACTCGGGGCGGTCCTAGGACAGAAAGATAAGGATGGAGAGACAGGAGTAGTGGCGTTTGCGAGCCGAACATTAAAAGGGGCAGAGCTGGGATATGGGACGACCGAGAAGGAATTACTGGCAGTCGTGTGGGCACTTCAGAAATTTCGGTCATACTTGCTGGGAGCGCGTGTGAAAATAGTGACGGATCATAAAGCGCTAACATTCCTAAGGACGTGCCGATTCGCGGGGGACCGCCTCCAGAGGTGGGCATTATGCATACAGGATTACGATATGGAGGTCGAACACACACCAGGAAAGAACAACATCGTGGCGGACACACTCAGTCGACCAACGGAGACACAGGAGACGGAAAGGAGACGAGGCATCATCACAGCCGCCCTGGCAAAAGACATGAGTCAGCAGTTGGAAGAAGACCTGAAGAAATTTGGGGATTTACAGCGCAAAGACCCGGACCTAGCGGCTCGATGGGAGGAGGCCGGAGAAGGGGGCGAGGCCGAAGGATCGTACAGGATCAAGGAAGGATGCCTGGAGAAAAAGAACCGACTCGGGGGGTGGAAAGTCCCCATCCCAACGGACGTGCTGGCAACACTAGTCAAAGACACCCACGGCATGTACGGGCATCTGGGGGCACGCAAAATATTCCGGATCCTTGACGAGGATTTCACATACCCCCATATGGCCAAACACATCAGGAAAATTCTGGCCAGCTGTGAAGTCTGCCAGAAAAACAAGGTACCGACACAGACAAACCACGCAAAGATGCAGACCATTGTTCCAGAGGGACCGGGGGACCTGTTGTCGATCGACTACTACGGACCACTCCCGACAGCAAGTGGGGGAATGAAACACATCTTGGTAACGATCGACGCCTTCTCAAAATATGTTAAGTTATATGCCTTAAGAAAAGCAAACGCGACCACAACGATTAAGAAAATCTTCGGGGATTACATCCCGAAATACGGGAAGCCCCGGAAGATACAATTTGACCACGGAACACAGTTCACGTCGAAAACGTGGTTGGACCACCTAAAGAAGGAAGAGATCCAAGGCATCTTCTCGTCAATAAGGCATCCACAGGGGAACATTGTGGAAAGAGTGAACCGCGAGTTAGGAAGATTCTTCCGAACTTTTGTGGAAGAAAACCATAGTGGGTGGATCAAATGGCTGCCGACGATTGAGACATGCATCAACGACACGCATCATGAAACAACAGAATTTACGCCGACGGATTTGCACACCCGTAAGAAACCCTTTCGAGTATGGAGGAAATGGATACTTGCACTACAAGACGAGGAAGTGGAGAGCCTGTCACACGAGGAGAAAGTTAAACTCGCACGGGAGAGGATCAAAAGGAAGGGCGAGCAGAGGGCAGAAAGGTTCAACGAAAGGCATAAGACCTACACATTCGCCAAGGGGGAGATGGTTCTAGTCAGGGCATTGAACGTTTCGGACCCCGATAAGAAAAGAACAGCAAAATTCATGCCCCTGTACGAAGGACCATACCGTATCGAAAAATGCGTGGGAATCGCAACATACTTATTATACGACCCAGTGGCAAAAAGAGAAAGGGGTAAATTTCACGGGTGCCTTCTCAAAAAATACCTGAAAGAAGAAAACGAGAAAGCAACGGAAGATAAGGCGATAAACCCGTGATTAACCCGGGAGAGAAAATGGCGAGCCAAGATGCGCCGACAAGAAAAAAAATAACGATAAGGGAGACGCAGTGATGGCCAACGTCAAGAAGGTCCCAAATCCCGGGGCGAAAAAGGAATCGAGTACGGTGATAGACCAGAGAGGGCGGAAAAAGCGCGAAACAAGAATGGTAGTGAGAGTCGGAGGTCTAGCAAAGAGAAAAGACGGAAAGGGACAACGGAAAACAAATTTAAACCCAACAGGGAACGAAAAGGGATGGACGTAAAAGAAGAAGAGGCTCGGCGGGAAAAGAAAATCACGAAAAGAAAAGAACAAACGAAAAAACGCCGTCAGCAACAGCGGAGGAATAAGCAAACAGGAACAAAAATCGCGAAGGTAGTCAACGACTTCGATCTATTCGAGGTCACCGACGGAAACATAAAAAAGTGGTATCCGGGGTGCAAGCTGGAGAAACCACGAGGAGAACAAAACCATTCAACGAACAGACACGGTAAGGAGAGCATCAAAAGCGAAAACAGAGACAATGGCGAGGCAAATTTGCAATTACCCGGTGGCAAGCTTAAAGGGGAACAAGCAGGAGGTGGAAATTGTGGGAGTGATAACGCCAAACCAAATTTGCGTAAGGTTCCAGCTTAAGGAATTCGATGTAAAAGAATTCATGGACCGCGTGCGAAGAATACATGGCAACGACGAGGGCGTCTTCCCGTGCCTCGAGGAAGAAATTTACGCCGGGAAGAGTATCCTGGTTCGCGGAGATGGATTTTGTGCGAGGGCGACGATTATCGACGTAGAAGAGGAGGACGTGACGGTCTGGCTCGGGGACCACGGGCAAGAGCTAGTATTCGAGAGAGCGGAGTGCTACACGGCACCAGCATGGACACTGCAATATCCATGGTGCGCGATCCCGTGCGGCCTCCGTCGAGTGACCTGCCCGACCGAGACGTTGGACGACGAAGAATGGGCAACATCGCTGGGCGAGATAGTTAGAAATGAAAAATGGTCCCTGGACATCGATCCGGAGACAACAGGGACGGACGCGATCTGGGGGGACCTGACGTCGACCGGACAAGAAAAAAAAAAGTTAGAGGAAATTATTATCGAGTTGGGAATCGGGGTAAGAGCACCGCCGAGTCGTCGTTTCATCTGGCATACGAAGGGGCCGCACATCAGCAGTCGGACGGATATGTGGCGGAAATGGCGTCGCATGACCAAAAGCACGGAGGAATTTCTCATAGTCGGGACAGGCAACGACAACGCGGTGGCTACGACCAACCCCGCCACGACGTCCGTAACTGCGCCAATGGAAACGGAGGACGAAGATGACAGGACGACGGTACTCAACGGAGGAGACAGCGAGGAAGAGATGGAGATCGACGGGAGATTTACACACCTGTGGCCCGAGGAGACGGACGACAGTTCCGAGGAATCCGACAGCGAGTCCATCTGCTCACGACAATCTATGTAGACAAAATAAAAGAAAAAAAAGAGGAAAGAGAAAAAAGAGAAGGGTTAAAATTTATTTACAAGCGGAAATAAACTTAAGCATAGGCATAAGCAACAATAAAACATAAGAATAATAGGCATAAGAATAAAACTAAGCATAAGAGATAAAACGAGAAACGAGAAACAAACTCAAGCATAGAAAATAAAAACTAAACAGAAGAAATCAAACGAAGCAGAGGAAATAGAAACCAGCAAAAAAAAAAAAAAAAAAAAACAAAAAAAAAAACAAAAAAAAAAAAAAAACAAAAAAAAAAGAAAAAAACGGAAAAATAAAAGCGAAATAGTAAAAGCAAGAACAAGCAAAGAACAAGAGCAAAACCGCAGAAGGTAACCGGAGGAAGGCGCAGAAGGCGGAGGTGGATGTTCCTCGGAAGACCACGATGCGTAGTCAAAATCCTCGGAAAATCCAGGGGGACAATGAAGCGGCGACCATCGTCCCGCCAAGGCGGGTAGGCAGCGCCACAACGGGGAAAACCTGAAACGAAAATAGAAATAAGAGAAAAAAGAAAATTGTAGGTTAATTCCGAGAACAAATAACAGATGGCAAAAGACTTTCTCACAAACAGAAGATACCCAAGAAAGATATAAAAAGGTACAGGAAAGTGCCAAAGGGACACTGAAAAATTCATTCTATCAAAAGAGTCGACAAGAATAAGGAAAGATCTCAAAGCCGGTACTCAAAAGAGGTAGCTGCGAGATCGGACTGAGTTTGCGGAGACTTGGAAAATAGAGAAATCTCTCAAGGCTGGGACTCGCAAGAGGTAGCTGCGAGAGAGGACTGAATGAGCGGAGAAGCCGAAGGATAAGGAATTTCTCACAGCCGGTACTCAACGAGGTAGCTGCGAGAGAGGAAAGAATTAGCGGAAGCAGACAGATCAAGAATTTCTCACAGCCGGCACTCGACAGAGGTGGCGGTGGGAAAAAGTATCAGGAGCAGAACCACGAGAGGGAATTTTCGTACCGCAGCCGGTCGAAAAAGCTCGCTGCGAGGGAACCCCGGGTATCACGAGATCACGCTCTGGGCGCAGCGAGGACTGCGGCGGGATCAGAATTGCCTACTCCGGCAGGAAACGGGGGAAACCAGCGATAAGGAAGGCGAAAGGAAGAAGAAAAAGAACCCAAGTATACGCCACACCGCAAGGGACCGCCAAAGAGAAAGAAACTCACCTGAGGGAAGCAGCAGATAGGTCCGCAGCCGGCACCACATAGTGTAGCGCGCCACACGGGGGAAGAAAGCAGGCAGAACTAGGCAAGCCCAAGCAACGCCGCACTAAAAGGAAAAAGAAAAAAGACCGCACGATTAGGCACACTCACAAACTGATCGATAAAACTGGAACAACTCACCGTCGAGGTTAGGGCGGCAAGCCAATTCCACATCTCGTCCCGAGATCGGCAGAAACCGGAAAAAGAGAAAAAGAAAAGCCGATGCCTAAATAGCCGGACATCCGTGCAAAGAAAGTAAATCGAATTTACTTACCAGGCGATCACAATATCCCAACGGTCACGAAACACAAAACACACAACACGCCACGAGACCCGCCGACATCTTGGTTCTCAAGCCTGAGATACACCACGAGGCCAGCGGCAGGCCGCACGCGCATGCGCAACCCGAGCATCGATCACGCATCGACCCGGAATCTCGACATAGAAGAGAGGCAGCGACGGCCGGGCCAAGGATCGCACAGGCACGCGCGCACGGTAGCATAGGCGGTAACGCCGCGAACTGTAATTACCGACCCCCTGAAGGTAGTCACATAAAATAAAGAATATACGCTAGTCGGCCACCCATCTGACTTACTGAATTACCCACTTATTTTTGCCTCCTCTCGAGTCCACGAATCCTCATAATTAAGTGAAACAAAGCCTCACGTTTCAATATCTGCGTTATTATATGTAAAAGCAATAACGTTTGTGCGCGATACGATACCTCCGAATTATATTAACAAATTAACTACCTGTAAACCTGCAAATACACCGATTATTTTATGTGCGAAAGACAGCGCAATAGTGTTTTGTAAAGATAAGAGAGAGAGAGAGAGAGAGAGAGAGAGAGAGAGCCGCAGGTTGTTCATAAGAGCGAAAGAGACAGAGGGGCGAGCTCGCGAAGATGCCGTAGCATCCACGAGCTGTAGCGTACCTCCCCCCGTACCGTTCACCGCCACCTCGCCTATACTATGGATGAGAAGTCGCGCGCTCTCTGTTTCTTACAGCAGCTGTGTGTGTGCGAGAGAGAAAGAACTATAGAGGTCTCTATAGGAAGACAGAGACCGTGCTACAGCCTGCTTCTCTTATTATATAGCATAGAATACTGCATATATATATTCACTATATTACACGCCAAACAGGATAGCTGTCAGAATTTTTATTTTCTCGATTTTTGAAATACGGCAAATTTTGGAAATTTTTTGATTATCCTTTAAAAATATATCGTCTTTAAAAAAAGCCGCTCTTTCTGACTATTTATTCATAACTTCTTTAATAGTAGTTCAAATTAAATCTTTATTGAAAATTTTCGTTTTTGAATGTGATCTTAAAAAATATAGAAAAACCGTTTGAGATGTTTTTATATGTGCCTGTTACGTTCAAATATTTAATCTTATATGTATAAAGACGTCCAGTCTACGCTAACGCCTCGTGAAACTGACACCCCTTGCATATTTTAAACAAGACGTGCCTTGTTGATTCGATCAAAAATGCCCGCAAATCAAACACGAGCGCGAGATCGTCTTTTATACACTTAAGATGATGCAAAAGTTACAGTCTTAATCGAACAGCGTAACAGTGCATTATATTTTATTGTGAGTGATGGCAGACCGCGCCCTTCGTAAATGTATTCGCGATTTTTTTGCGTTTTGTACAACTGCACAGTGTACAGATACGGCGTCGTTGCGACAGTCAATGGTGTTACGAATTAAAACATTTATCGGGTGATAAACTCATCAATCGATTGAAGTACCTTATATGGTGGGCGCCTTTGCGCAACATAGTGGCGGCGTATAACAGAGGTATATTGCGGGGTCAGAGGGCATTAACGCGTCTGTATGAGGAGTTACAGAGAAGAGGCCTTCAAGGATCTCAGAGTGTTCGTGGTATTGCTGATGAAATCAGAAGTAAGTACTTTTTTACAAATTGTAAAAAATAATGAAAACGACATAATATGGCGGAAAGGATATAATAGGTTATCGGCAACTTTGGGACGCATCGAGTGATGAAGAAGCTGCTCTTGTAGACGCTGTCTGCACTGTAGAAAATTTGGAGAAACATATCGTGAAACGTAAGTATTTAGATTAACTTATCTAAAATTTATAAATATTCATTCTTCGAACTACTACGTAACTGCACGGAAAGAATCTTTAAGTAACTTTTACTATGAAATTATAGTAGCCGAGTGACAAATGTGCAATTCTTCAAGTTTTAGGAAATAAATTATACATTTAACGGAAATGAATAAAAAATTTACTGTTCCATGACAGAAATTAAAAATATTTTCAAGAATTTTTACTGAAGTTAACAGTAAATTTTTAATGTAACGTACAAATTTTCATAATAAAAATTAATAAGAAATTCTTTTCGTGTAACAAAACCATTGATTTTTCAATATTGCGGGCTTAACTTTATTCTTATTCTCTTCTTTAGAAACACCGGTACAAACCTATGGAGAACAGCAAAGTGAGCCGATTGCAGGTCCTTCAGGACTATGCCAAAGCTCAAAAAGCATCGGAAGATCTGAAATAATCGATACGGGTAGCAGCGACGAAGAAGAAGAAGAAGAAGAAGAAGATGCTTTCGCTAATATTCCTGACGATCGTAACGCCCCCGTTTTATCATCGCAAGAAGAAGGAGAAGAGGGTACTTACGCTGATATTTCTGACGATCGCAATGCCGTCGTTTTATCAGCGCAAGGAGATGAAGAAGAAGAAGAAGCGGCGGAAGAAGTGGTAGAAGATAATAGGGTTGTTCAACAGTATGAGAATCAGATATGGGAATGCCCGATAGAGGGCAATATGATGAACAATGATGAAGAACCAATACCGTTAATTGATGATTGGTTTCAACATCTCTTGGATGACACCGACTCTGGTAAGCATAGCCTACTTTTATATCTAAAAAGTAAAGCGCTTATTCTAGTGAGCAAATAAACGCAATGTCTAATCTATCGTAGGTTATTCAACACAGAGATTATTGTTTGATGAATAGCCGAATTCTATTATATAAAAGGTACCAATAATACTGATAATAATAGGCTTGAAAAAATGTATGTATACGTTAACAATGTAAAGATAATCACCCGTATTTATTTTCAGAGACGCAGCTTGGCGCTGGGAAGAGGCGTACATACACTGGTACAGAGCCGTTCAGGGATGTTCAACCACCCGGAAACCGCTTCGAGATCATCAGGGATTTCACACGCTATTTTAAACGTTTCAAACTTCAAGGACGCGAAACTACGCTGCGTAACAGACCACCTCACGTACACTGTAAAAAATTATATGAAATTTACAAGACTTTTCAGATACAAAAGGAATTGAATTTTACAAACTCAGTAGATGAAATTGAATTTGAGATACTTGTAACGTAAATTTAAAACAAGAACGTAAAGTTCTAACGTGCATATAGAATTTAATAGATGCAACAAGGATTTTCCAAGACGAGTTTGTAAATTTGTGGCAAATATATTGCAGTAACCGGTGTCTTGATTTGAAAATTACAACATTTGTATATTAATTTAACTATGAAAAACAGAGTATTGAAAATACAATACAAGTTTGAAACTTATTTATAGCTGTCTGAAAAATACAATACACGTGAACCTGAATTTTACGATACGTACAATTCGCGATCACAACATATTTATTTAAAACTGCGAAACAGAAATTGAAAAAGAAATTCATAAACGCTGATGAAAATCAGACCAAACGATGGAAAAATTATATGAAATTTACAAGACATTTAAAATACAAAAGGAAATGAATTTTACAAACTGAGTAGATGAAATTGAATTTGGGACACTTGTACGGTAAATTTAAAACAAGAACGTAAAGTTCTAACGTGCATATAGAATTTAATAGATGCAACAAGGAATTTCCAAGACGAGTTTGTAAATTTGTGGCAAATGTATTGCAGTAACCCGTGTCTTGATTTGAAAATTAGAACATTTGTATATTAATTTAACAATAAAAAACAGAGTATTGAAAATACAATACAAGTTTGAAACTTATTGACAGCTGCCTGAAAAATCCAATACATGTGAACCTGAATTTTACGATACGTACAATTCGTGATCACAACATATTTATTTAAAAATGCGAAACAGGAATTGAAAGGACAATCCACGGACGCTGAAGAAAAGTATGCATGAAATGTATGTGATATGTTCAGCGTACGCCTCGTTTAAATAAATTTATACAAGTGAAGTACATGACAACAACTATAGTTGAATTCGTTAGAGAACGTAAATTCTTCTTATTTCTTTTTATTCTTTTCGTTTGCTTTTTATTTATTAAAAAAATCATACAGCTTTGAAAACAAGGTTTTAATCTACAAATTAAAAAAAAAATCGTGTAATCGATTTGTCGTAGAATGGCAGTGCATATTTATGGCAGGATAAAGAATGATGATCGAAGAAGGAGCGCGGTGGCTCGGTGGGTAGGACACTGGCTTCGCACGCAGCGGACCAGGGTTCGATTCCCGTAGCCGACACCAATGGAAAAAAGAAATTTTTTCTGAGTGTTTTTCTGTAATCCTGGTGGTTCGGATCCCACCAAAACAAATGCCCAACAAAAACCTCGCTGTGAGGAGTGGGGGTTCGATGTTCGGCTGGGGTGTTCCCGCAAGGCGGTTCTCATCGCGCGGATGGTGACGCCTTGGTCGGACATCGGGTGGCCCATCGTCACAGTTGAGGAGGTGTCGGCCCTAAGCGCCTCTGGTGGACGTGCTTGGTTTACTCGCATTGACACTGGAGGAGACTAGGGAGACTAGGTACCGACCTGTATCGACGGAGGTTTTCTGCAGTTTCCCTCCGTCCGTGGCAAATGCGATACAGGGAGATTAGGGGGAATGCGAAACGGCTGCAGCCGTGTGGTTGCAAATAAGAATGTCGGAGGATAGGTTGAATGGAATGGTTGTAATAGGTGTGTAAAAACCCGCGGAGGGTATACACGGTAAACTCCCACATAAATTTCAAATACATACGTGCAGTGATTTCACTACGTTAAAATATCATTATTCAAGTATTCCATATGAATTATAAGATAAAGCTGCGGAAAAATTAGGTACACAAGTACGGACAATTCTCAATTTCTGAATTAAATTTAATACTCGGGTTCAGTGATTTTAATACACACCCGTATGTTGATATTAGCAAATAGTTCTTGATTTCAATATACTTGAATGAGAACATTTCTGTACACGTGCATTATTTTTCAAACGCACAAGTATATTAATATTGCAGGACTGCACTATCATTTTTACAATAACCTGTTTTGAGTTTTCAAAATCATATCAGAAATTTCATGAACGGCGTCCGCATAAAAGCGCCATACACTTGTGTATTAATTTTCATACAGAACCTTGCTACAGTGTATATTAAAGGTTATACTTAGATTCTGTAAAATTAATACATACCCGTATGTTGATATTAGCAAATGGTTCTTGAATTTCATATACGCTCGTATATTGATATCAGCAAATGGTTCTTGATTTCAATATACTCGAATGTGAACATTTCTGTGCACGTGTATTATTTTTCAAACGCACAAGCATATTAATATTACGGAACTACTCTTTGATTTTTAAAATACCCTGTTTTGGGTTTTCAAAAGCATAACTGAAATTTCATAAACGGTATCTGCATAAAAACTTCCTACACTTGTGTATTAATTTTTATACAGATTTTTTTAACAGTGTAGGTTCGTCTGTAATAGATTGGCTCGGGGTGCATTCCGTGATCTTCTGACACACATCACCAGCACCTGTGCCGGTAGTGACTATGTAGGAATGTCATTTACAGCAGATAGTTTAGCACACGGACCAGTATGGTTGTCCTTCCGACCTGCCAGAGACTATACGTTTGAAGATGTCTGGCAATTGATAATTAGCGTTGCTCAGAGTGCAGCATCTTTGAATATCGGTGATGTGTGCGTTATAAAAACCTGTATAGTGAGAGGCGTCGAGGGTCGTGGTAGAAAAGGTCTGACCCACGAGGCTGTTACGAAAAAATCGATATTGACAATCCGTAATTTTGATAATTTATGCTTACCACGCTCACTGGTAGCAGCACGCGCATATGCCGAGAGGGGTGAAATACGCTCGGGAGACTTACATACTAGATGGCAACGTATTAGGCGGATTAACGGTTCGTTGCAAAAAAACGAAGCTGTTAATCTTACGAGAGCTGCTAATATCACTGTGCCTACAAACGGCTGCGGCGTATATGAGATCGCCCAATATCAAGATTATTTAATGCGCGATGGTATTGCTATTGTTGTATACGAGTTTCTAACTCTGGGACGTCGTCAAAAACCTTTATTCGATGGTAGAAAACGAATTTTGGCTTCTGTAGGCACGATAAAATACACGTTATATATATTATATTACGAACGCACGCATCATTTTCAACCTATTTTGAATCTTCGAGGCGCTGTAGGCGGTAGAGCTTTTTGCTCGACTTGTAATGTAAGTAGTCGTCGAGATGATCACAGATGTTCAAAAAAGAAATATCCCCGGTGTTTTACGCTACCGCCCTGTAATCCTAACACAGATGATGCAATTAAATGTGCTGACTGTAATCGTATTTTTTTCGGAGATCAGTGTTTGCAAAAACACAAGACTGTCGCTGTAGGCAGGAACCGTCGAAGAGCGAGTGTGTGCGAAACTGTGAAACGCTGTCGTTGGTGTTTCCAAACGATAAGACCTTTAGAACGGAAGAAACATATATGCGGTGTGAAATACTGCAAGAAGTGTAAACACAACGAGCCGAATAATCATATGTGTTTCATGAAAAGTCTTCGTACATATAAAGACACGTGTAAAGCAGTTTTCATTTTCTATGACTTTGAAACACAGCAGTGCACACCTTTAAAGGGTGACACCTCTACTTTTGCTCATGAACCAAACCTTTGCGTAGCTCAACGACTCTGTACGTTTTGTTGTACTGATGATACCATAACCGAGCCGTGCGAATATTGCGGCGTGCACGAGTTTGTTTTCAAGCATAGTCCCGTAGCTCAGCTTGTAGAATTAGCTATGACGAGTATCAAGGGGTTTTCTCGTACAATTTGTATTGCTCATAACGCAGGGGGTTTTGATGCGCAGTTTATTCTGCGGTATTTAATCGAAGAAAAAAAGACACAGCTACCATCGCTAATCATGAACGGTACAAAAATAATTACGATGCAGCTTGAAAATCTTGTGTTTCTCGATAGCCTACACTACTTTCACATATCTTTAAGCGCTCTACCAAAAGCCTTTGGTCTCGCGAATACTGTCACAAAAGGCACTTTTCCTCATTTATTCAACAGACCTGAAAACCAAAATTATGAAGGTCCTCTACCAAGCCTGGAATATTATTCACCTGATACAATGCGTGCTGGCGAACGCGAACAATTTCTTGCGTGGTACCGGGCATTGAAAGATCGTAATTATCTGTTCAATTTACAGAAAGAAATTGTTGATTATTGCACGACAGATGTTACGATATTAAGGCGTGCGTGTATGGCTTTTCGGAATATGTTTATTGCCAACGGCAATGTCTGTCCGTTCGAAGAGTGTACAACAATAGCGTCAGCTTGTTTTCGCGTTTTTCGTAAAAACTTTTTGAAAGATAACACGGTAGGTATTATTCTAACGAACGGCTACAGATGGGCTCATAACCAATCTAAAAAAGCAGTTTCATGGCTCGTGTGGATGGAGCACTCTCTAGGGCAACGAATTCTTCATGCAGGCCGGGGACGCGAATTTCAAATATTGCAAAATTTACTAGTAGACGGCTACTACAAAATAGACGATACCTCTCATGTATTACAATTTCACGGGTGTTATTGGCACGGTTGTCCGCGATGTTACCCTTTAAACAGGGATCGGCGACAGAGTGATGGTACATCGATGGACGAACGTCTCGAAAAAACTATAACTATATCGAATAGGATTCGAGAGGGAGGTCATGTATTAACAGAGATTTGGGAGTGCGAGTACGATCGCCTGTTAGAAACTGATGCAGAAATGCGTGTACTCATAAAGGACCATCCTTTAGTTGGTATAGAGCCTCTTAACCCACGCGATGCTTTCTTTGGGGGGCGTACAGAAAACATGGTTACGCTAGAATTCGGAGCAAATGCGTTATGTGGATATCTGTTCTTTATATCCTTACATCTGTAAATTTGGTAAATACCCGATAGGACACCCCCGCGTATATACGGGCTCTGAATGTATGGAGCTGACAGGTCCAAATAATAACGATCTTTCACGCGTAGAGGGTCTTGTTAAATGCTGCGTATTACCACCTACGAATCTTTATCACCCCGTATTACCGGTGCGTATGTATCACCGCTTATTGTTTCCTCTATGCCGTAGCTGTTCCGAAAGTATGAACCCGGAAACATGTACGCATGAAGATCCTTCTGACCGTATGTTCGATGGTACATGGGTGGTCGATGAGCTACGCAAAGCTATCTCATGCGGTTATATAGTTATCAAAGTATACGAAAATTGGCAGTATGAGATCACACAGTTCAATCGTGATACTCAAGAGGGGGGTCTCTTTGCTGCATATATAAATACCTTTTTGAAAATCAAACAGGAGGCGAGCGGTTGGCCCGAAAGTTGTTTGGAAGATGAAACGGCGCAAGAGCAGTACATAACAGCTTTTGAGAGCTCTGAAGGTGTTAAGCTAGACCGCTGCAATATTAGAAAAAATCCCGGATTACGTTCTGTAGCTAAACTATGCCTTAATTCTTTTTGGGGTAAATTCGGTCAGCGTGAGAACTTACCGCAAACGACAATAATTTCGTCTCGTGAAAAGCTCATGGAATTATTGACCAGTCCTAAATATGAAATCACAAGGTATTCTACCTGTTAATAACGAGATACTATATATTAATTACATGAAGATCGACACTGCTGCAATACCTTCTGATATAGCAAACGTTGTGATAGCATCATATACAACAGCACAAGCGCGTTTGAAATTATATAGTTATCTCGAGCGCTTGGGTCCTCGTGCACTATACTGTGATACAGACTCTGTAATATATGTATCGAAGAAGAATGACACCTGTGAATATGAGCCTCCGACCGGTCAACTTTTAGGGGATCTTACCGATGAGTTGTGCTCTTATGGTGAGGGTAGTTATATAAAAAGTTTTGTTTCAGGCGGTCCAAAATTTTATTCATTTATTGTGCAGTGCCCCGATGGTTCCGAAAACGAGGTGTGCAAGGTAAAGGGTATAACACTCAATTTTACCAACAACTCATTAATCAATTATAATTCTCTGCGCTCGTTTGTAACTGGTGAAAGAGAGGTACCTGTTGTATTACGCTACGACGCTATTAGACGGACAGCATACCACCAGGTCGTTACGCGTCCTGAAACAAAAACCTGTATGCCATCGAGCGTCAAACGAAGGCGCCATGGCGAGTATGGTTCGCTCCCTTACGGTTACAGATCTTAGTTTATGAAAAATTATATTATAAATTTTTTGTAAATGCTGTAAATACTGTTAAACACTGTAAACCTTTATATTGTTACTGTAAAATAAAACTTTATACATATACCGAATATCTGAATACTTTATATATATATAATGTGCCGTAATTCTTTTCTTTTGCTCCGATTGGGTCAAATAACGATATTGGGTTTCTGTAAGGATATCAGTATTTTTTTATTAATAACTATAACGATTTTAACAGTTATAACAACCTTATAGACTAACTTAATACTATATGACTATTCTTACCTGTAAGGATATCAGAAACGACATTAACAGTTATTATATTCCAATCCAATCGTCTTCACCTTACAGTAGTTAATCTTGTTTACCGTTCGGTATCTCTTATTAAACTGACGACAATTCGTCGGTTAGGAACATAGGACAGCGTTTCGGTGTTCCCAGTGTCCTTGTTTGTTTACGTATTTAATTGGCGCATTAAAGGCGAATCATCTTATTAGCAAAGTGATACTATAGTATTGCTTTACATCTCCCCCCCTCGGCCAAGATTCTGTTTACAGAATTCTTTCTGTGTGTAGTCTTAAGACTAATCGTTTCTAAAAGACAACTATCAAGTGGCAGTTGGTGCTGGAATAAGTTTTGTAATATGGAATAGGTTTGATTCTGCTTTTTTATATCCTGTATTCACTTTGTATATGGAGTTTGAGATTTTTTTTATAATCTGGAAAGGACCTATTCTTATTTCATCCAGTTTTTTCCTATTTAAACAATTTCCATTTTCTACATATACCATGTCTCCACTGTTGAATGCTCTTTCTTTTCTATTTTTATCGAACAATTTTTTATTGTAAATATGTGTTTTATTGTGTTGTCAAGTGCTAGCTTTCTATCTTGAGATAAATTATTGATACTATGTTCTTGATTCAATTCTTTTGGTAGCGTTGTGATGTTTGTTCCTTGTAATAGATATATTGGTGCGAACCCAGTAACGGTATGTTCGGTTTCATTATATTTTTGTATGCATTCGTGTGCTATTGTCGTCCAAGCTTTTTTATTCCCGTATTCATTGATTTTGCATCTTATCTTGTTAACTATAGTTTGGTTTAGTCTTTCGTTCAGACCGTTAGAGAATGGAGTGTTGACTGAAGTAAATATTACTGGAATATTATTTTCCTTTAAGAAGTTTTTGAATTCTCTTGAATTCATTGCTGGATATTGATCTGATAAGATCATACCAATTTTGTTTGTGTCTGTAGCGGTTTTTATCAATTTTATCGCATCGTTTGCATTTTGTGTCTTTGAAGTTAAAATGAATGCGTATCTCGAAAAATGGTCGACTAGCAGGTGCAAGTATTTTTTTGTCGATCTAGACCCCGCCAATCCACCAATTGTATCGATTGATACTATCTCAAATGGTTCTGTTGCCGGTCCTAAATGTGACATTAGTCCAAATTTGTTCTGGCCTCTAGTCTTATTTTTTATGCAGATTGCACAATTCCTGAAAATCTCCTTTATGTTTTCTTTCAAATTCTTTGCCGCGTATACTGGCATGATCTTGTTCTGTAGTTGTTTTATTCCTATATGGCAATAATCGTCATGTATCACTTTAATAATTTTCTTGCTCAAGTTTTCGGATAACGCAATTTTCTCCTTGGCTTTCACTTTTTTATAATATATTCCATCCCTCAAAATCATCTTATTTCTTATGTTCAATAATTTTGAATTTATAAATGATATGTTTGCCCCTGAATCGTATATTCCCAAAACTTCGACCGTGCCCTCAAGAATTAGCTTAATTTTGATTAATGGTGCGGTTCTCAGTTTTTTGGACTTGTTTCAAATAATTCTGTCTCTATTTCTGCATTGTTTACAACTCTTATTCCATTTCTTTCTTTCGTATCTTTCTCATTTGCTTTGAACCAACAAAGAGATTCAGGGTGATAGCGATTCATTTTCCCTTTCTTTTCGCAAGTTTTGCATGGAAGTTTTTGTTGTCTCTTTTCTGGAATTTCTTTAACATCTTTATGACCAGTTTTCCTTTTTATCAAATGTTCTAAACTTCCTAACTCCGTAAAGAGATCTTTGGGTGTGTTTAGTTTTTGTCTATTAATCCTATCGGTTATAAATTCTGGTAATCCTACTGCGATGAGGTCGATCATGGTGCTATCCTCGATTTCTTTATTCATTTCTAACAAAATTCTTTCTTTTTTTAACGCGTAATCTAGTAACGAACCGTTCATATATTTATATAGAATTGCATGTCTGATCGAAGTCCAACGTTTGTTTGTATATGTATCGCGAAAGCTCTCTTCCCAAGTGCTCCAATCTGATATTAATGTATTTCTTATGAGCATTGAATTGTACCAGTCTATAGCTGAGCCCTCTAGAAATAGTCTTAAGACTTCGATCTTTTCTGTGTCTTCGCGGATTGTTAAACGCGCACATTCACTCATGAAAGTCTCTAACCACTGTTCTCCGTTACCATTTTTACTTGTAAACTTTTCAAGAACAAATTTTTCTGTTACTTTTTTTAAATTACGGCACTTGTTTTCTTCACTTGTTGGTGTATGTTGTGATTCTTCAATGATTTCTTCCGGATAATATTCGTAGATGATTACATTATCATTTTCGTCTAAGTATTTTCCCTTTAACTCTTCTGTTACTTTGATCCAAATTCTCCTTGTTTCGTGTCTCATTTTTAGACTCTCTCTCACTTTTTTTACGGCGTTGATTTTCATCAGTTCTATGTGATCTTTTAACGGATGATATTCTTGTGGTACTCTATAGAGTTTCCCGTCTGGTGTTCCAATTGCTATCAGACATAGTACGTTGGTTTTTTTTCTGCCATTGGGGCCACTTTAAGCGAGAGCAATAATTTGTCTACTGCCATGACTAATAATGTCGTTTTATAATGTGCCGTAATTCTTTTCTTTTGCTCCGATTGGGTCAAATAACGATATTGGGTTTCTGTAAGGATATCAGTATTTTTTATTAATAACTATAACGATTTTAACAGTTATAACAACCTTATAGACTAACTTAATACTATATGACTATTCTTACCTGTAAGGATATCAGAAACGACATTAACAGTTATTATATTCCAATCCAATCGTCTTCACCTTACAGTAGTTAATCTTGTTTACCGTTCGGTATCTCTTATTAAACTGACGACAATTCGTCGGTTAGGAACATAGGACAACGTTTCGGCGTTCCCAGTGTCCTTGTTTGTTTACGTATTTAATTGGCGCATTAAAGGCGAATCATCTTATTAGCAAAGTGATACTATAGTATTGCTTTACATATATATATACTGTTGTATAGAAAATACACTCATTCGTAGAGATGGATACGCGGTGGAAGCATCCCTGGACCTCGATGATATGTGGCCCCACGGGCTGTGGTAAAACGTACTTTGTAAAAAAGTTTTTGAAGTTTATATCGCGAATGAACAGTGAGCCATTCGAGAGAATTATTTTCTATTATTCCGAGTGGCAACCAGCATACACAGAGTATGGTGCATCAATAGAATTTCATGAAGGCCTGTCTCAGAGTGCCGATTACGCGAACGATCCTCGTGCAAAACTCATAATAATCGACGATTTGATGCGCGAGGCGTCGAACAACAGCGTTGTAGATCTTTTCACCAAAGGTAGTCATCATAAAAACCTGAGTGTGTACTGTTCTATCAAGTTTGATCGGCGGTCGTGGATAATGGATCACGCAAGAAAAATGGTACTCTTGCCGGAGGAGCATCTAACGCGCCTGAACACACAAAGTCATACGCAGCCTGTTTTTAACGCGGATGCGCCTCAAGCACAGCCAGTGCGGGGTATTGACACTACGCTGGCTCGATTAGACGCGGAAATGAATGAAATTTTGCATTCCTGCGCATACAAGGATGAGCGAGAAAAGTGGGCGGCGTACTTCACTGTACTACAACGTTATCTCCATTTCATCGATGATGAGAGAGCTCAGCAGTACCGAGGCCTTATGAAGAATAAACACGCTGTAGAGTCTGACTATGATAGAAAAAGAGAAGAAGACGAAACCGGTGACGGTATGAGTGATGCCGTTATAATTGAGAGTGTACCAGCTAAATTTCGCGTGAAAGCGAAACTACTGCTTCGCCGTTTGCGTACTGCTCCACGATCTAATTTTTCTTGGGATTCTGACGGTGTCGTGTTGGTCAGCGGGAAACCGATAAAGGATTCAAATATTGTTGATCTCATGAATGATGCTATGAGGGCTAGGAAAATACCTAATCCGGCCGGACGCGGTGCCTTTGCCAAAGTTCTCCGAACGATCAAGGCTCCTCGGGAATTTATTGGTAACGAGGAGTTGTGGGCGGAGTCTAGAGCTAATACACCACGGCGTCATTCGCAGTCTGGTGATAGTAGTACAAGCAGCGAGGGATCACCCGATACGGACCAGTTAGCGTTTTTCAGCGGTCCTGTGAGCAGATCACCAGCACGGCAAACACAGGGAGATAAGCAGACAGGTGGTGGCTATCGTAATAAGAAAAGACGTGTAACTTGGGCTAACCTGAAATTATAATGATGAAAATCTTAGAAAACGCGTACTTTAACCCCGTCCATGAAGCATCGTTTTCAGGGGCTACCAAATTGTTACGCCTGGCACGTCAGAAAAAAATTTCCCGTGTAAAGGCGTTACAGTGGCTTGAAGCACAGGATACGTATACAAAACACAGGCCCGTGCGCCGTCATTATCCACGTCGTTTTTATAATGTCCGAAACATTGATGACTTCTGGGAGGCTAATCTCGTGGATCTTCGCTCGATTAAAGATTAAAATGATGGTTATGTTTATCTCCTGGTCGTTATAGACGTTCTTAATAAATTTGCATGGGTTCAGCCTTTACGTGACAAGTCTGCTGCATCTGTGGCTAACGCGTTTGATCTTATTTTATCTAAAAAAATAGTAACGGTCGACTACCCGTTTACTTACAGACGGACAGAGGTAAAGAATTTACCGGTACTGCATTCCAGGCTCTCTTAAAGAAAAAGAACATACAGTTCCGTGTTGCGAGAAACCCTGATATAAAAGCGGCTATTGTCGAGAGATTCAATAGAACACTGAAAGAAAGAATGTGGCGATATTTTACGTATTCTAGAAAAAAACGTTACCTAGACGTTCTGCAGAACATCGTTTCGGCGTACAATCACACCACGCATAGCGGTATAAAAATGGCTCCTGTCACGGTGACACACGCTACAGCGGCTAAGGCCCGGAATAACCTAATACAGCGGTACAGAAGAACCGAAAACTGCTCTCCTAAATACAGTGTGGGCGACATCGTGCGCATCAGTAGCGTGAAGGCAGCCTTCGCAAAAGGTTACGAGGGTAGTTGGAGCAACGAGTTATTTAAGATCATACGTGTATCGCACAGCATTTGTCCGGTGACATACACCCTGCGTGATCTCCACGACGAGGATATCTACGGCATATTTTATGAGGCTGAGTTATCGAGAGTGCATACGAAGGCGTCTAAGCAACACTCGGCAAAATGAAGGAGGAATTTTACATGGTTTTACCCAGTAATAGTAGTATGAATTATTATCCTGATAATGTGACAACAAGGTATACCACGCATTTACCCCAATGTATGTCTCTTCACGGTAGCTGGGCTGTTTCTCTAGCTGAAATACACATACCCACGACAATTTTGCATGTGCCACCCGAGGGCGAGCGGAACTTTATGAATGTCATAACAAACACAGTAGCACCCGGTAGTATGACAACCGCCGACTTTAAGGAAGACCGTGTTTGTGTACCTCCAGGTGTATACCTCTGCATAGACACATTACTCGAGGCTATTAACGAGATATCGTGTGTTGCGGGTCATTTGAAATTTAAGCATGGCCGTAACGGATATGTGACGGTTACACGTATCTGTGGATCGTGTAAGAACGTGCAACACTCGTTCTACTTCTCCGACGTATTGAACAAGATTTTAGGATTCACCGAGGCCAAGGATGTGGTAGTTCAGAGTGAGTACACTGCTCAGAGACCTGCCAATCTAGCCCATGAGACCCCAAATATGATGTACGTTTATACGGATATCTGCAAGTCAAGGAGATGAGTACATTGATCTTGCACACACCATGCTGAGTATGCGTGTTAAGATAGAGAGTCCAGACACGAAGGATGCTACGGCTCCTAAAGTAGCCCCAGTCAATAATGTACTGCACTCAATGTTCAATCAGATCGATGTATTTTTAAATCAGAAACTTGTGTCACCTCCTAATAACGTTTATGCCTATAGGGCATACATTGAAACCCTCTTGAATTACGGACCTGGTGCTAAGGCCTCGCATCTCACGAGTACTTTGTGGTATAATGACTCGGCTGGTAAAATGGATGATACAGAAGATAATAATGTCGGGTTTGCAAACCGTCGGACCATATTAGGTAAGAATAAAACGACCGATCTCATCGGCCATTTGCACTGCGATATCTTCAATCAAGAGAGGTTTTTGCTAAACGGTGTTGAGATGCGTCTGCGTCTCGTACGGACCAATAACGCTTTTTGTCTTATGAGCTCTTCGAAAGATTATACCATACGTATTACGGAAGCGTCGCTACTTGTACGACGTGTTAAGATAGCACCGGGTATACTTTTAGCCCATGCAAGAGCTCTGTCTAAATCTACAGCGAAATACCCTTTGACACGAGTCGAGGTTAAAGCGATATCATTGCACGCCGGGGTGCATGGTGATACTCTTGATAATGTCATACTTGGCCAGCTGCCTAAACGTATAATTGTCGGTTTTGTCGATAATAAGGCCTTTAATGGTGGTTGTAAAATGAATCCCTTCAATTTTCAGAATTACAATATTAATTATTTTTCTTTGTATGCCGATGGTTTGCAAATACCGTCAAAACCTCTACAACCAGACTTCGCAGATGGAGATATGTACGTGGATGCGTACCACACACTATTTTCTGGTACAGGTATCCATTTTCTCAACGAGGGCAATTCTGTTACACGTACAAATTATCCGCAGGGTAATTGTCTCTTTGCATTTGATCTTACGCCTGATCTCTCGGCCAATTGTAGCACCCATTGGAATCTTGTGAGACACGGTAGTGTGAGGATAGAAGTACGTTTCGCAACAGCCCTAACGTCAACGATTAATTGTATTGTGTATGTTGAATATGATAATGTATTGGAGATCGACTCTTCCAAACAAGTAATTGTGGATTTTAGTGGCTAGATCGTAAGGTTTATAGAGGGGGAAGTGTCATATATCCACAGAGAGCGCAATATTTGTCGTCAGTCTGTATTGAAAACTCGACGTGTTACGACGATTGAGAAGCACCATGAATATCGTCATTGATATACAAGGCCTGAAGGATAAATATAATCATTTTATACCTAAAGAAGTTGCCGTGGTCTCTATAAAGACATCGTACCTAGCCGATTGGATTATATCACCACCCTACGCTTACAACGTTCTACCGCCTAGCGTAAAACGTCAAAACACCTGGTTACAAACCAATCATCATGGTATAGAGTGGTCCGAGGGTGAAACGCATTTACGCACAGTCGAGGCTTCGCTGAAGAAAATTGCAGTGCAGTCTGATCGCCTGTTTACACGAGGAGCTGATAAAGCGGCATATCTGACACAGCTAACGGATTGCTACGTTATAAATCTAGAAGAAGGCGAAGACGACGATTCGTCGTTCCGTAATCTTCCCGAGAGCAACACCCGCTGTATATATCATGGTTTACTGCGTAAAAACTGCTCGTCCACGTGTGCCCTCAACAACGCTGTGAGAATCAAAAAGTGGCTTTCTCATAGCGATCGCTCCAGCTCCTTGTGGGAATACAGAACAACGATAAGCTGGAACATCGGCCTACTAGCTGTGGAGCGCCGCGAAGAGGGGAAAACAACCGATATAAAGGCGCTCTAGTGTGTCTATAAGCGCTGTCTATTATGAACACCGAGCAGCTTCTGCAGGCCCTACGCGGTTTAAAGAGCCGTACTGTAGGCGTATACCCGGCAGATCGCATCCCTAAGGTGTGGGTGAAACCAGCAGCGCTTGTGGTCAATACCGATGGCCACAAGCAGCCCGGGGCCCACTGGGTCGCCATGTACGTCGATCGAGATGGACGCGGATGGCACTTCGACAGCTACGGACTGCCACCAATCATCCCTCAGCATCTCGAGCGTCTTCGGCAGAACTGCAAATTCTTTACCTACAACGCTATACAGCTACAGGGTCCTGAATCACAGACTTGTGGACATTATTGTGTTATGTTTCTGCATTTCATGTCTACAGGTCTTGGTATTAATATGTTTAGGAGTGCGCTTTCAACCGATTTAACACGAAACGATAAAATAGTGTATGACTATTACAAGGAGTATATGAATAAGTGTAATTGTCTGGATGACAGAACTCGGATCTGGTCTTTGGTGGATGCGCAGGAGATTTTAGGAGGAAGTTCGATTTGAAAGGGTGAAGGGTCCGAGAAAATTATGAAAAACTGAAGTGAACAAATAACAACCGTAACACTTTATTGTCACACCGTCGCACGCACCGTAATGGCGGTCGCCCGGCCTCGCGCACGTGTCCGTTAGAATATACCCGTGTAACAAGCCGTGTCGTTGCCGAGAATAATAACGAAGGATTTGCCGCTCGGGAGAAGAATAATCAGAGAAAGAAAGCCGGTCGTAAGTCGTCTTTGGTCCACTGATTCGAAGGAAGATTGCCGTATGAAAAGCCGAGGTTCACAAATAAATCCACTGAATCGAAAGAATAAGTACAGAGAAAAGCCGGGTTAGAATACAGAACATATAACTTGAAATATCCGAAGAGAGAAGTGTAACACGCTCGCACTTGAAGATTCGCAGTAGAAGTGAAGAAGACGGAAATCGATGGAGATCGATGACCGAGGAGTGGGGGAATATGTCAGAGCGCTCGAGTACCGCAGAGTCCAAGCGAGTGTCATAGGCCACGAGCTGCTGACCTCTCGCATGAACTCCCGGCACTACGAACTTTTCTGAACATACTCCCCGCCTTCGGCGACTGTTGTTGCCGAAGAATCCACTGGAAGTACCGTTAGCCTTGAAGTTGGTCGCTTGAAGGTCGAAGAGGCCGTTCGAAGTGTCACGACTCGAGTGAGACCGTCGGATCCGGGGTGAAGTTCGATCACTCGAGCCAATGGCCATCGTGATGGTGGAAGTCTCTCATCCGTGATGAGCACGAGAGAGCCGACTCGTATCTCGTGTGAAGGGTGGTGCCATTTCGAAGTTGACAGGCTCCGTTGAAGGTATTCCAAAGACCATCTCTGCCAGAAGTGTTGAAGTTTGGCTTGAAGGAGTTGCCATCGTGAAAGCCGGGGTTCCGGAAGTGCGGTCAGTGATGGTTCTGGCAGGGTGGTCAACGCTTCCCCAATGATGAAGTGACCCAGAGTGAGAGGAGCTAGGTCCTCAGGATCGTCCGACAAGGGACAAAGTGGCCTTGAATTAAGTACGGCCTCCACCTGCGTAAGAAGAGTCGTAAATTCTTCATACGTAAGTGAAGTTTCCCCGATTATCCGACGAAGGTGGTATTTCGCGGATTTTACAACAGCCTCCCATTTACCGCCCATGTGAGGTGCTGCCGGAGGGTTGAAGGACCACTTTGTACCGAGGTTGGTCAGGGAGATGATTGTAGAGTTCATCTCCGCTGAACCAGCCTTGAATAATGCCCGAAGTGCCGCATCTGCCCCGATGAAGTTTGTGCCACAGTCACTATGAAGGGAGTGACAGATGCCTCGTCTGGCTGAAAACCGCCGATATGCTGCAATGAAGGCTTCCGAAGTGTAATCTGTGACGAGTTCTAGATGGACCGCTGATGTAGAGAAACAGACAAAAACCGCGAGGTAGCCCTTGTAAGTTTTTGCTCGTCGTCCACGCCATGTCTTGATGATGAAGGGTCCAGCGTAGTCAAGACCTGTGTGGAAGAACGATCGCGAAGGGGTGACGCGTGCGGATGGAAGTTGTCCCATAAGCTGCTGCGCTTGAAGTCCGCGTTGTCTCGTACACGTCGTGCAGCGAAGAATGAACGATCGGATTGGTGCTCGACCGCCTGGTATCCAATACGATCGTCGAAGGAAGCTGAGAGTGGTTTGTGTACCCGCGTGAAGCGTGCGCCCTGACAAAAACCTGCCACGGAAAAGTACGTTTCAAGTGTGTGCCAAGTCCGTTTCAAGTACGTTTCGTTGAGGGAACACACTTGAAACGTATTTTGGCTGCAGAATAGTGCGTTTCAAGCGCGTTTCGTTACACGGTTGAAACGTTCTTTTTTGCGTGCCGTCGACCCGGACTTTGGCTGCAGAATAGCGCGTTTCAACCGCGTTTCGTTACACAGTTGAAACGTTCTTTTTCGCGTACCGTCGACCCGGACTTTGCCCGCAGAATAGTGCGTTTCAACCGCGTTTCGCGTTACACGGTTGAAACATACTTTTTCGCGTGCCGCTGGCACAGACTTCTCCCACAGAATAGTGCGTTTAAACCGCGTTTCGTTACACGGTTTAAACGTACTTTTTCGCGTGCTGCCGGCACAGACTTCTCTCACAGAATAGTGCGTTTCAAGCGCGTTTCGCGTTACACGGTTGAAACGTACTTTTTCGCGTGCCGCCGGCACAGTCTTCTCCCACAGAATAGTGCGTTTCAAGCGCGTTTCGTTACACGGTTGAAACGTACTTTTTCGCGTACCGCCGACACAGACTTCTCCCCCAGAATAGTACGTTTCAACCGCGTTCCGAAACGCGGTTGTCACGTGGTTTTTGTATTACTCGCGGCCGCTAGGTAGCGCATGGCTATCCCGCGTTTCTCGCATGCAAAGTGACGCCCCATTGGGATTATAAACGCGAGCGCTTTGCCGAAATAATCAGTCTCTCGACCGCGATGAAAAGCACGAGTCAACCCACTATCCCGAAAAGGATAAAGTCTCTATGGTTTATGTCTATCTTATATCTATATTATGTCTATTTACAGCTTATTATATTACAGTGTTTTATTACAATATTATCTTGGGGATGATGTTTATTTAAGAGTAGTCCGAAAGCGTGTACCAAGCGTGTGATAAGCGTGTTTCAGACCAGACAATTACTACGTGCAAAGCACGTTTCAACAACGTTTCGTTACCCGCTTTACCGCGTTTCAAGTGCGTGCCGAGCGCGTACCGTGTACGCGGTAAAGTACGTACCAAGCGTGTTTCAAACACGTTTCGTTACACGCTTTACCGCGTTTCAAGCGTGTGCCGAGCGCGTACCGCGTACGCGGTAAAGTGAGGACAACGCGCGTTCTGAAACGCGCTTGGTACACAGTAAAGTGTGTAACTGAAACGTGGTTGTGTACGAATTCACACGCTTCTCACGTGCTTTAGCGTGTTTCAAAACGCCCTTTGCACGTACTTGAAACACGGTAAAGCGTGTAACGAAACGTGGTCGAAACGCGGTTGATTTTGTCAGGGCGGAAGTGTGCGTCCGAGATGACTAATGAGGTGAGCCGTGAAGACCGAGGTAAGATTGGTGGATGCTTCGCCTCGGGTTGAAGAAGTGAATGCTTTAGCCGCCCTCCGACTCGAAGCGTCCCTTGCTGGTCGATGAAAGGCGTGAGGGCGGTCAAGGGATTTCCCTTGGGAAGTGTCGATCCGGCTGCAAGAAGTCTAAGCTCTGTCGCGAAGTACGCTCGTTGAACGAGGCGTATCCAAAAGAATTTTGCTTCTTCTAAGTCTCCAGGTGTGAGAGGGAAAACCAAGGAAGTGTGAGGAAGCCGTTTGAAGCGTGCTGCCGCTCGTTGGCACACGGCGGTGATCCTCAGAAGTCGCGTGAAGGAAGCGTACCTGTCGAGGAGATCCCAAACCTGAAGACTACGCTCTGAAGTGGTGATGAAGGCGAGACCTGGGCGTTGCTCGAGGTCGCAATCCGGAGGAGCGTCGGCAGAAGAAGTTGGCCAAGACTGTTGGGGAAGTTGGAGCCAAGGTGGCCCATGCCACCATAGAAGATGCTTCGCTAATTGTCGGGGCGTAAGCCCGCGTGAAGCGCAATCAGCCGGATTCTCCTTGCCCGCAATGAACCGCCATGTTGCGTGCGAAGTGAGCTCTTGGATCGAAGTTACCCGGTTCCGTACGAAGTCCTTCCATTTGGCGGGAAGTGAAGTGATCCATGTCAATGCCACTGAAGAATCTGTCCAGAGGAATACCGGAGTTCCTCCGAGGTCGAGTGTTCTCTGAACATAACCCAGAAGCCGTGCCAAGAGAAGAGCGGCATTCAATTCGAGTCGGGGAATTGACAGTCGTTTCAATGGTGCGACTCGCGTTTTCGAAGAAATTAGCGTGACTGTGGTGGAGCCGCCTGGTGAAGTTGAACGAAGGTAAACGACTGCTGACATGGCCAATTGTGAAGCGTCTGAGAAACCATGAAGTTCAACCTGATGTGAAGGTGACAGTTGTAGCCATCTCGGGAGACTGATAAGCGAGAGATCGCTCATGCTGTCTCTGAAGCGTTGCCATTTCTCCTGGAGCCGCATTGGAAGTTGGTCATCCCACTGAAGTTTAGCCAACCATAGTTCCTGCAGGAAGACCTTCGCGACGATGATTACGGGTGCGATGAAGCCCAATGAATCGAACAAAGAAGCCGTCTCCGAAAGAATTGTCCTCTTCGTGATCTCCGAGTTGAAGGAGGACTGAAGTGTGAAGCGGAAGTTGTCCTCGACGGGATTCCATACGAGGCCGAGAAGTTTCACGTTCGAATCGTCCGATTGAAGGAGAATAGCATCCGATTGAGCGTCTGAAGAGACATGTTGAAGAACCTTCTTAGAGTTCGCCGTCCATTTTTGAAGTGGGAAACATCCGCGCTGACAGAGTCCTTGAAGTTGCACCGCCGTTGACTGAAGTTCGTCAATAGTGTCAGCGCCAGCGAAGATATCGTCCACGTATCTGCCTTCCGTCAACGGTCGAACCGCCAGTGGGAAGTCGTGTCCTTCGTCCTCAACAAGTTGAAGCAGGACCCGGATGGCGAGGAAGGGTGCACAGCTCAATCCATATGTAACGGTGGTCAGCTGGTATGGGACGATTCGGTCTTGAGAATCGACCCATAGGATTTGTTGAAGGTCCCAATCGTCCGGATGCACGGCAATTTGCCGGAACATTTTGGTAATGTCCGTGGCGAAGATGAAGCGATGCCGTCTGATCCATAAGAGAACGTCTGAAGTGTCCCGCTGAAGTTTGGCTCCGGTGTGAAGAATGTCGTTCAGTGAAGTTCCGCTTGTCGTTTTGAAGGAACCGTTAAAAACGACGCGAAGTTTCGTCGACGTACTCTGGGCACGGAAGACGCCATGATGCGGAAGAAAACACCGGGATGTTGAAGTAGTCGCTTTTGTGGCACGAACCATGTGCGATAAGGTCTCGTACTCTTGAAGGAAGCCGTGGTAAAGAGCTCGATACGTCTCGGTTGAAGCAAGGCGTCGTTGGAGCCGAAGAAGACACTGTTTTGCTCCCGAATACGAATCACCGAGTGTCGAAGGTGAGGCCTTGAAGGGAAGCCGTACGACGTATCGGCCGGAAGAGTCCCTGGTATGCGTGTCTCGGAAGTGTTGCTCACAAGAGGCTTCGTCCGGGTCGGGTGTAGGGGCCGAGTCCGGAAGAACTTCCTCCTGCTCCCAAAACTTTGCGAGCAACGAAGTGACCTCGTCATCGGTCGAAGAATATTGAATACGAGCCGTGTTTGAAGTGGAGGTGTCGACTGGCCCGAGGACGATCCATCCGAGGTGAGTCCGTTGAGCGATAGGCTCCGTAGGTTGACCTTTGATAAGGTCCGATTCCACTAGTAAGCCATAGGAATCAGCGCCGAGGATGAAGTCGATGGATCCCGGTTTCAGAAAGTCAGGATCGGCCAGAAGTAATCCCTGAAGATGTGGCCATTGCCTCGAAGAAGTGAACGAAGGCAGCGTCGAAGTTAGGACGGGCAGAATATATGCGGTGACCGTAATGACCGACGAAGGGTCATGAATCGAAGTGAGCTGAATGGTAGTAGCTCCCCGCGTCCGTCCCGCCGCTTGGCTGCCGATGCCGAGAATGTTGATCGAGGCGGCCGCCCGAGGCAGACGCAGAAGTTGAACCAGACGTTCAGAAATGAACGAGAGTTCTGCCCCGGGGTCGACCAAAAGTCGAATCCGATGTGAAGCGCCCGATGACGAAGTAATAACGGCTTGACTGGTAGCGAGTAATACAGAAGGTCTTACCGATTTGATGGCTGAAGTGCGCTTACGTTCCGTGCTATGAAGTGAACCCGAAGAATTGCCGAAGTTGCCAGAAGCGTCCGATGTGAAGAGATCCGGTGATGATCGAGGTGCGCCTGAAGTGACGTCGCATTGGTGACTCAAAAGTCAAGCCTGAGGCTCAGTAGGCGACGAAGAGGCCAATGGCTTAGCTGCCGGACTCCTTGAAGCGACCGTAGAAGTTGGCAGGTGAATCATGGTGTGATGTTTCCCGCCGCACTCGAAGCATCGTCCGGTGACTCTGCAATTGGCCGCAGAATGTGGTCCGAGGCAATTAAAGCAGAGCCGTCTCTGCTCGGCGATGAGGCGTCGTTCCCGAGGTGTTTTCTTGCGGAAGACATCGCACTTGGTTATATAATGCGGGCCCAAACAATAATGGCAATTCTCCGTCGCGGGGCCAGCGGGGGACAGAGGCACATTTGAAGAGACCGCTCGCCTCTTCTCCCGGTTGGCGATGTCGCTCGACGAAGCTGGAGATGCCGACGCCGTCATCGCCTTGGCACCAGCTGAAGTTCGTGCCGATGTGCTTCGGGCCGAAGGTGAGGCTGTTCCAGATGAAGTGGCCTTGTTGTCCGACGTCGCGACGACGACACTCTCGAGAGCGCGAGCTCGAGTCGTTAAGAACTCGCGAAGTTGAGGAAGAGTTGCCGGTTCCGTCGAAGCGCCCAGTCGCAATTCCCATTGCTCGCGGAGGTGAGTGTCGAGTCGAGAGACGATGAAGTGGACCAGTATGACCCCCCATTCCTCCACTGGCTGGTGCAACGCTCGTAGCGCATTGAGAACCTCCGCGACCGTGCTCACGAGAGAGTTCAGCGATTGGTATGACCTTGGCACCAGTGGAGGAATAGCGAAGAGCTTGTCAAGCTGTGAAGTGACCAGAAGCCGCTTGTTTTCATACCGTGCGACGAGGGTATCCCATGCCGAGACGAAGGAGTCCGAAGAGACCGGTAAGTTGGCGACCAACTTGGCAGCATCTCCTTTAAGAGCGAGGCGAAGATAATGCATCTTTTCGACCGAAGTGATGTCCGGGTTTTGGCCGACGAGAGAGACGAAGAGATCGTGGAATGGCCTCCACTCCTCGAAGTCACCCGTGAATTCCGGAATCGAAATCTGCGGAAGCGCCCGTCGCGCATTCGAAGAGCCCGCGATTGCCGAAAATTCGGCCAAATTCGCCCCTGAGGGTTCCGCTGTCTCGAAGTGTTCCTTCAGTGATAAGAGGCTTACCTTCGCCTCCTCGTAGGCCTGCTGACACTGCGATTCGACTGCCTCCTTGAAGTAGATGGTCTCCGCCAAATTCTCGCAGTTCATCTCGAGAAGTGCCACGTGTTCCTGCTGGAATCGCTCCCAATTGAGCTCCAACAGGTTCATCCGGGTGGTAGCGAGCGTCTTGGTGGTGTTGTGCGGCGCTGCGTCCCGAGTTTTCTCGGCCAGGGCGGAGATGCACCGGAAGGTACTGAAGAGACCTGCGATACGCCTCTCCATTTTAGCGTTGTTGCTCGTCATGGTGAAGCGTGACTGAAGAGACCGAAGATTGACGAGAATTACGCTTTGCGCACGAAGTCGTCGAATCGAAGCACGAGGTTTAGCCGGCACTGAAGTGAACCGGTTCGAGCTCGCGAAGTCGAAGAGTCTCGAAAATGGAAGTGACACTTAACACGCACACTCGAAGTCGAAAAAACCAGCGTACGCCTTGTCGCGAAAAATCCCCAAAATTCAGAAAGTCACGATAAATGAGCGGTCGAAGCACGCACACACACGAGGAAGAAGAGTTCGGAATAATATCGCGCACTAACACGCGAAATAGAAGCGTCTGTGTGAGTGCGTGTGCACTGACACCCGTCGCTGAAGCGACCGTTAACTCTCGCTCACTAACACTCGTCGAAGAAGCGTCCGTGAATGTATCTCGCACTAACACTCGAAGAAATTGACAGCTCGTATAGAAGTGAGCCACGTGAGTGAGAGAGCGCGATAGATGCGCCGTCCCGTAAGCGCGAGTGAGAAAGAAGTGTTCGAAAAGCACCCGTTCACGAATCACCGCACAAAACGGACGAAGCGAAGATAGGCCGTATCGCGAGAGTGAGAGAGAGAAAACTGCCCGTGCACTGACCAGTACGAAGATCCGCACAAAACGGACGAGCCGAGGATAGGCACGGCGTAAGAGCGAGAGAGCGCGATATACCGAAGCACTGCCGAGTACGAAGATCCGCACAAAGCGGACGAAGCGATAACCGTTACCGGCTACGACCGCGTGGTCGAATTATCGCGCACTCGAACTCTTTTCCCGATGAATCTTTTCTTAATTATTCACCTCACTTTTTAATCCCCGAAATTCCCCGAAACTCCTGTCACTGCACCAAAATCCGGCTCGAAGGACCAAAAAATGTCTGCAAAAGGGTGTGAGCAGACCCGGGATCTGGTCGATGATGAAAATGGCAGGAGAAAAGACGAGGAAATTCGTGACGAAAGGGTGAAGGGTCCGGAAAAAAGCATGAAAAACCGAAGTGAACAATTAACACGAACTTCGCACTTTATTGTCACACCGTCGCACGCACAGTAATGGCGGTCGCCCGGCCTCGCGCTCGTGTCCGTTAGAAGTAACCGTGTAACAAGCCGTGTCGTTGCCGAGAACAATAACCAATTTGCCGCGAGGAAGAAGAGTCAGAGGAAGAAAGCCGGTCGTAAATCGTCTTTAGTCCACTGATCCGAAAGAAGTTGCCGAAAGAAAAGCCGAGGTTCACAAATAAATCCACTGAATCGAAAGAATAGGTACAGAGAAAAGCCGGGTTAGAATACTGAACGTAGAACTTTGAAATCCGAAGAGAGAAGTGTAACACGCTCGCACTTGAAGATTCGCAGTAGAAGTGAAGAAGACGGAAATCGATCCAGATCGATGACCGAAGAGTGGGGGAATAGGTCCGAGCGTTCGAGTACCGCAGAGTCCAAGCGAGTGTCATAGGCCACGAGCTGCTGACCTCTCGCATGAACTCCCGGCACTACGAACTTTTCTGAACAAGAAGTAATACTGTTCACGAACTCGAAGAAAGAACGGACGACCCGTATCGAAGAATATACCAAATTCGAAAGAGTTGCATGATATAGAAGCGTTCGAAGCACTAACACACGCGAGGAAGAAGCGTTCAGAATTGTATCTCGCACCAACACATGTTGAAGAAGCGTCCGTCAACGTATCGCGCACTAACACGCGAACTAGAAGCGTCTGTGTGAGTGCGGGTGCACTGACACCCGTCGCTGAAGCGTCCGTTAAATTTCGTTCACTAACACTGTTGGAAGAAGCGTCCGTGTGAATTTCGCGCACTAATACTCGTGCTCGAAGCGTCCGTGTGAGAGCGAGTGAGATCGAAGCACTCGAAGAACTCAAGACTACGAATAGCCGCACAAAACGGACGAAGCGATAACCGAAGGCGTGACAGCGAGAGAGCGCGATGTAGCGAAGCACTGCCGAGTACGAAGATCCGCACAAAGCGGACGAAGCGATAACCGTTACCGGCTACGACCGCGTGGAATAATTATCGCGCACTCCCGACTTTTTCCCGATGAATTTTTTATAATTGTTCACTTCACTTTCTTTAATCCCCGAAACTCCTGTCATTTCACCAAGATCCGGCTCGAAGGACCAAAAAATGTCTGGATGACAGACCTCGGATCTGGTCTTTGGTGGATGCGCAGGAGATTTTAGGAGGAAGTTCGATTTGAAAGGGTGAAGGGTCCGAGAAAATTATGAAAAACTGAAGTGAACAAATAACAACCGTAACACTTTATTGTCACACCGTCGCACGCACCGTAATGGCGGTCGCCCGGCCTCGCGCACGTGTCCGTTAGAATATACCCGTGTAACAAGCCGTGTCGTTGCCGAGAATAATAACGAAGGATTTGCCGCTCGGGAGAAGAATAATCAGAGAAAGAAAGCCGGTCGTAAGTCGTCTTTGGTCCACTGAAAAGCCGAGGTTCACAAATAAATCCACTGAATCGAAAGAATAAGTACAGAGAAAAGCCGGGTTAGAATACAGAATATATAACTTGAAATATCCGAAGAGAGAAGTGTAACACGCTCGCACTTGAAGATTCGCAGTAGAAGTGAAGAAGACGGAAATCGATGGAGCTCGATGACCGAGGAGTGGGGGAATGTCAGAGCGCTCGAGTACCGCAGAGTCCAAGCGAGTGTCATAGGCCACGAGCTGCTGACCTCTCGCATGAACTCCCGGCACTACGAACTTTTCTGAACAGTAATAAATCCAAATCCTTGAATAATGTGTTAAAGAGGGGAGCCGCTGTGGGTGGGGGGTACCATTATAATGACCTCATTACTTTATGTATGAAAACTTTTGGGTGTGTACAAGGATGTTGTTCGCGCAGCCGCTAATTCTACGATAATTTTATGATAAAAAATAAAGTATGTTTTTCAAAATCGTGTTTTTATTTAGGCACGTGCCATCTTCACATGATCATCTCCTATTTCCCCGCCATCGCTATGTCGTATTAATTTCAGCGCACGTGCAAAAGTGTTGACCTAATCTTTCGGAGAATTCAGAGGTGTCATGGCCAAGCGACTTGCTGGCTTTTACCACCACCACCACCAAAGTGACTTACTGGTTTTTTACAAAATAAGCAAATATTGCACCAATTAAATCCAGTCTACACTTCTCTGTATACGGAGTAGGGGAATGTCTCTGTTTGGTATGAGGTCCGAAGGATCTAAGATCTGTGATAGGCAGCCATTGTCCTCGAGTCTTCAAAGAAGTAAGCAGCACCGAATAAAAATCCGCTTAGACGCTTTCCTGCAAGATATTGCTACGGTTAAAGGAAAAATACACGCAATATCGGAGTTTCGTAGTTTAACGGTAAAACTGAAAAAACTCAAGTTGCAAAATGGATTTCACGCGAATCAATCAAGTGGGTCGGCTGGAGACGCTTCTCCCCGTAAAAAGATTATCGGAGTTGGAACTCCAAAAAGACTATAATATCACTGATATCAAAACAGTCCAAACCAAATGGGGTGCGCGTATCGTCGTGGATGTGAATGGTGAATTTACGTGTTATCTACCTACGAGATTCGTCAAGGCTTTCGAAGAGGCGGCCGAACTGATCATGCAATACCACGGCACGAAGTTCAATAAGCTGGAGTTCAAACCTGCTAAGGAATCATCATAACCAGGTACGTACTAAAAACCTATATAAAGCATTTATGGAACGAATTGTATATACGATCCTCTCTCATACCGTGTGTCTATTTCTGTCCTTCATAGTTAAACCATCGTCTGATCAGAGAGAGAGAGAGCTGTGACGAGTATAGGGCCAAAGAAGAAGAAGCTAATATCCGCTACACACCGTACTACTTTTATTGTAAAATATGCATTACCACCGAATATTTCCTGTAAAATATATTTATAATTATAAAATTATCAAATGTAATAAAAAAAGAAAAATCTATATTGTTGGTTTTGTATATTTATTGTAAACTTGTGGAAGTACGAGACAGAGAGAGAATAAGGTGTGCACACGCGCGTTCGCTACAAGAGTCTTCCACATATGCTTAATATCATAACGATCCTTGGCGCAGAGACAGCGGCTCAGGCTGGCAATCCGAGGGTCTCGAGTTCGAGGCCCGCGCTTGCATCGAATTTTTTAATTATAAAAGAAAATAGGGCGAAAATAAAAGCAGCGTGTCACCACACCGACACGCTCTGAAAAATAAAAAATGGCGGAAATGTAAGCAGTGCTCCACCATACCGACACGCTCCGAGAAAAAAATGGTTGAAATGTAAGTAGCGCTCCACCATACCGACATAGTCCGAAAATATTATAAAAAAATAAAATAAAAAATATAAAGTAGCGTGCCCTATGGCGACTCGCCCCATCCCCTCTCCTCCCCCCGCGCACCTCTGCCCTCGCACCCAAGACCGACCGAGCCGCGGACTCGGAGGCCGCGAAGTGGGGTAAAAGGAGTGGGGATAGGAGTGGGGGTGGCCATAGTGGCCGATGTACTACTTACATCATTTAGATTTTCCGTATTTCCTCTGTTCTGAGTATGTTCCGTGGTGGGGAAACGAATAAAGAAGAATTTTATTGCCAAAATTGTAAGTTCTCTTTAGAAAAAGATATTATTTTTTACGATAAGATCGATTGACCTGTATACCATGCTATTTTCGTATCACCGGAAATAGATGGAAAACAAATTTCGAAAAAAAAATCTGAAATAATTCTCGTGATCTCATCAGAAAATGATACAACTTTTTACCGTCTTGAGGTTTTATTGTAAACCTCATCGTTTTCGTCCTGCGGAGCAATTTTCTAATCGTCTATTTTTTCTTAAAAAACGAAATATCTTTGGACAAAAAAATCGTACGAAGCTTTATAAAAAAAGAAATTGAAGCTTGCACTTCCCCCTTTATGATAGGAGTAAAAAAACGCGTTAAAAAAATTTCACTACAAAAGGTGTCCACTTAAAGAAGAACAAAAAAACGAACGAAAATTTTTCTTTTCAAAACTGGGTGCCAATTGTCAAAAAAATCGTAAAAATTTTTTAAAATAATCAAAATGAAGGTAAATTGCCCCTCTTTAAAATGACGTTGGTTAAATTAGCCTAGGCCAACTACCGGCGAAATGGCATAAAACCCCGTTGCGGCACTCTATACCAGATGGTGTCCACTCAATTCTGTCCCCGACTGTATATACCATACACTAGAATATTCGAAATAATAGATTAATCACTTTTCGCTCTTATTAGCACGTGATTACGGTAGTACGCGTTTTTTACTGATACGACAGCAAGGCGAATGAACCATGCCGCTTAGCTCCCGCGTTAGAAAATGACAGCGCGGCCGTGTTTTGTTTTCTTCTGTCACTCGACCACGCGGTGCGAAGAGATCTTTATGCATACGCGTTGTCCGGCTGACGTAGGCCGAATGTTTAGCACACGCTGCAGCTATACGTCTATATACATATATACATATGCCTATGTATACGCTCACTCTATCGAGAAACGTAAAGCTACGATTCAAAAACGAAAAATGTGTTCAAGGGTGCTGTAAGCAACCGATCGAGTTGAAATTTGGACAGTACATTGTGAATAATAGCTGAAATGGGATCTTGATATTTTTTTTGAAAATTTCTAAAAACAAACCGCACTTTTTGTAATTACCATGAAAATATATATAGGTATATTATGTACATATATATGAAAGATGTATATTCCAGATAGTTGCATCGACTGTTTCATAGCTGTTGAATATTCCGCGGTAGCTCAATAGAAATACATAAACTTTTCGTTTTATTTCATTTCATTCGACGGAAAGATAGGAATATCATTTGCGAGTTGCTTCGTCGGTAAGACAGGGTACGAGTCTTCATTTCACGAGATCAGCGCGGTCGCCGGCGACGAAACAGCCACCAGAGCTGCACACATAGCCGTTCTTATATAGCATCTAGGTCCGCCTGACGTAGGGCTAATGTGTAGCGCGCTCTGCGGCTATACGTGTGTGTTCACGCTCGCCGTCATCGAGGAACGCAAGCCTATTTTCAAAACGTTCTCAAGCGCGCTCTGAGCAACCGATCGTGTTGAAATTTTTACACGACATAGAGAATAGTAGCCGAATTAGGGTCTTGGTATTTTTCCGGAAAATTTCGAAAAAGAAATCCCACTTTTCGTTATAACCATCGCAAAATATAAATATATTATCTACACATATATATAAAACATGTATATTCCCGATACTTGCATGGAGTTTTTCATAGCTTATGAATAGACAGCTAACGCGCAATGAAAATACGCACTTTTTGCCGTTTATTTCATTTCATTCGGTGGAAAAATGTACGAGCATCATTGGCAATTCGCATAGTCGGTAAGACAGGGTACGAGTCTTTATTTCACGAGGCCCGCGCGGTCGCCGGCGACGAAACAGCCACCAGAGCCGCACACATACACATTCTTATATAGCATCCATGTCCGCCTGACGGAGAGCTAATGTGTAGTGCGCTCTGCGGCTATACGTGTGCGTTCACGCTCGCCGTCATCGAGGAACGCAAGCCTATTTTCAAAACGTTCTCAAGCGCGCTCTGAGCAACCGATCGTGTTAAAATTTTTACACGACATAGAGAATAGTAGCCGAATTGGGGTCTTGGTATTTTTCCGGAAAATTTCGAAAAAGAAATCCCACTTTTCGTTATAACCATCGCAAAATATATATATATTATATACACATATATTGAGACGAAGACACCTGCAAACAGAAATTAATAATATTAGTTGCGGCAAGACTCCCAAGAGGGCGACGCTTTCTCATAAATAAACAACGCGGAGCAACAAAATAAATATAGGGCGAACGTAGCAATAAGTACCTTCAGTTCACCGCACCTCACCTCACCTTACCTTGCTCCGAGGTTACGATCGCTCTTACGATCTCACGCCGCTTACTGTTGACGCCCAACTTTGCTGCCCAGGCAGTCAAAACGGGAATCTCGACTGTAAGCTGGTAAGATCGCTAGGGTGTGGAGTCTACAAAATAAAATAGTCGGCGTTTTAATTTAAGAACTGCGCGCTATCGCCATACTCACCGTGGAAAAGTCGACACAGCAGCGAAGGTATCGCTCGAATGCATCACGGAAAAAGTATCATCAGCGTCCGCAGCAGGTTCAGCGAAAAAGTCGACTCCGGAGAAAAACTAAAGACACACTACTTGCACTGTAAGCACATATCCAAGCACAATGTCTCGATAAAAGATTCAAGAAAAGTAATAAAACACCGACACACAGAGCTGTCATCTTGCTGGCCGACGCCATATTGATTTTCTCAGGCGCGATCAGATATCGATACAGAGCGCAATAAGTGGCACCGGAACGGCAGCGCCAAGATCCGTAAATCGAATCACGCCCGAGCGAGGTACTACATAGTAGTACATCTAGATTACGCGATAAGGAGCGTAAACGATATTACCTACTACTCTGAACTTTGTAACGAGAGCTCGATGAATAAAAATATTTCCGTTCAACCGAGGTTCCACATTTATTTATTTCTTGCTCGAGAACCCAAACAATAAAAATAAAAGGAAACGGGTATCCCCCGTTTCAATATATAAAACATGTATATTCCCGATACTTGCATGGAGTTTTTCATAGCTTATGAATAGACAGCTAACGCGCAATGAAAATACGCACTTTTTGCCGTTTATTTCATTTCATTCGGTGGAAAAATGTACGAGCATCATTGGCAATTCGCATAGTCGGTAAGACAGGGTACGAGTCTTTATTTCACGAGGCCCGCGCGGTCGCCGGCGACGAACAGCTACGAGAGCTGCACACATAGCCGTTCTTATATAGCATCTAGGTCCGCCTGACGTAGGGCTAATGTGTAGCGCGCCGTATTGCACTCGTGGTGTATATATGTATACATGCACGAGGCGTAGCGGTAGCAGGCCGGGTGACAGTTGACGACGACGGAGGAGGCTAGGCCTCGCGGTCTAACATATATAAATATATAGCGGCAATGCTTTCCGGCATATGGCTTCGCCTTCGTCTGTTATCGTACGAGTCTCGTGAGAAAATTTCGACAGCGCACTCACGCGGAATTTTGGTACCCTTTTTTTTTATATGTCGGTACAATTTTCTAGCCGTTGTCGTTATCTTATTGTCAAAAATTTTGATTCGCCAATTCTCATTCATTTCTGCATAAAATCAAATGAAATAAAGCTCAAAATGTGTGTTTTTTAATTGCGGTTCGGCTCTTGCCATAGACATTACGATTCGATCCGTGAACCCATACAAAATTCTTTCATTTCTCCAATGATAAATAAAACCGCAATTTTTTTTAAAAATATTTCGATAAAAAAATACCAAGAGCCCAATTTTGCCATAATTCTCTGTGTACCTACCAATTTTTAAGCTGATTGATTGTTTACTGCTCGCAGGACTACTGATCGAAATTTTGAAGCGTACGTCGCCAGTAACACTGCCTTAACGTGTACGGTCGTTTTACATCCGGCTGTTTTAGAATCATACTTTCCGTAAATAGTTCTTTGACTCTCTCAAACGCAAGCTTTCCTTCCCGCGTCCCAACTCCATCGTTCCCCCTTGTTCGAAAATGCTCATAGACTTGTTGAGCAGTGGAGGCGCAGTGTTGGGTTAGGTGACGAAATCAAGAAACTTTCGCGGAGAATTTGATGAGAAGTATGTCTTTATTTTTCGTTGTTATTTAAGTCCTTGCTGTACAGGTTTGTTTGTGCTCGCGGAGCTTCACTCTAGTAGAGTTGCGGTAAAGTAACTGTCGACCGTACTCCAGGAAGGAGGTGGATCGGTGGTGTGTGCGACCGGGATTCCTTTTGGGCCTCAGGTGTTGACCGCTTGGGGGGCTGTGATTCCCACTCGCTTCCTGACGATGTCTGAGTTTCAGCGTTGGTGGTCGCCTTGGTGGAGTTGGTCGATGATACTTGTATCCCCCGGTGAACTCGAGACTCCTCTGTTTGTGTCGCCGTTGTGTTGAAGCTTGGCGGCGTCGCTGCTAATGGTGAGAGGAGTGGAGGAACGTTCTTATCCCAACTCGGGGAAGTCCATCGCCTTACTCGGATGTCCCATGCCCACAGGGTTGATCGTGGTGGTCGTGTGAGACACCCTGGCTGCGAGTTGAGCGGCGTGGAGAACGCGATCAGCTTCCACTCGTTCACCAGCTGGAGAGATAATTTCCGACGTGACTTGTCCTTGTGTTTGTGGCCCCGACGCATATCCTCGCGATCGTGGGCAGGAAAATGGCGCCAATGTGTTGCAGTGTTGTGGTAGGTAGCTTCTACTCTGAGCACGGCTGACGATAGTGCGGTGGTTGCTATCTCGCCGCTGTCCCTTATGTATAGTTCGCCGCTCGCCTTCGCCGGCGAGAGAGAGCGCCTCGCTCAGACCCATCTCGCGGCGAGGCGAGCGAACTAGAGCATGTCGTCGTGTAGTGAGACTACTTACACTCGCGTATGTGCCGGCTTGCATGTACTGGCTTATGCTACTGTTGTTTTGGGAATTGCGCACACCCCTTTTTTATTAGTTCTAGGAGCGGGACCATTTCCTTCGCATGTTTATTCGTGAATTTGGAATAATAGTTGATAAGTCCCAAGAATCCTCTGAGTTGCTTCTGGTTCGTCGGCGTTGGGAAGTCCCGTATTGTTCCTATTTTTTCGGGTTGTGGCTGGATGCCTTTGGTCGTGAGCACATGTCCGAGAAAGTGGACCTCTTCCCGAAAAAAAGATGATTTTTTAAAGTTGAGTGTCATCCCATGCTCATCCATTTTCTCAAATTTCCCTTGGGTCTGCTGAAATTATGAATACGTCGTCCACCAAGTTGATGACTGCTTTCCCCAAATTCTGTAGGACGATCTCGAGTCCTTTTATTAGACTGGCCGTGCTTGTCTTCAATCCAAATGGCGTGACCGTAAATTGGTAACACAGGCCATCGTGCAGAAATGCTGTGTATTTCCTTGATTCCTTATGCAACGATATCTGCCAGAAGCTACTTGTCATATCTAGACTCGAGATCGTCCCTATTCCTTCGCACTGTTGGAAGATTTCTTCGATGGGTGGGGCCGCGTCGTGGTTCTCGAATAAATATTGGTTTAGCTGTCTCGCGTCGAGGCATAATCAGACCGTTCCATCTTTCTTGACGACCGTCACCATCGGATTAATGAATTGACTATTGGCTCTCTCTATGACGCCGTGTTTGAGCATGCGTTGGATTTCCTCTCGGACTTTTTCTCTGTATTTCATGGGGACCGGGTATGACCGGTTCACGTACGGTTCTGGATCCTTCATTACGAGTCTGTGGGCGTACCCCATCATTCTGCCCGGTTGTTTCGTAAATATGTGCCTGTACTGCCATAGAATTTCTTTGAACGCCTGTCTTATTTCTCCCTCCACTCCTTTTATTTCTTCTACTTTTCTTTGTATTGCTCTCCTGTGAACGCATCTCCTTCGTGCTCCTCTATTGCCATTGTATTCATTTGTTCCATCTGTCCTATTTGTATCGGCTCCATCCACCGTCCCTCGTCGAGGAGAAGGATTGGGTCTCCTGCGGCATACACAACATCCATTTCAGTGTCTAATTTGATTTTGAGTGTCCTCATCCCGTCGATCCCGAGTATTGCTTCTCGTCTCAACTTTGGAATAATCATGAGCTGTAACGTTCCTATCATATTCCCGATACGCACCTCTGCTGCGATATTTTTCTTTATGCGACTGATATTCCCGCTAAAGGCGCCTTGTACCTCTCCTCCAGTGACTGGGAGTGTCGGACAGGTCTTAAGTTCATCCGCCATTTGCTCATACCACTCCTCCGAGATTCCCGATATTTCACTCCCGCTGTCTATGAGCATCCTGGTTTCCCTTCCTTCGATTTCTACTTGTACCTCGGGGCACTTAATTGTGACCTCGCGCTTCTCTACTGTGCTATCCTCCATCAGATAGTCTCTCGGGCTTTCGTATGTGTTTCCTCTTTTTACCCCTTTGGTTCTTTTTGCTTTTCCGTCCCCTTCCGCGTCTGTCGTAAGATTGGTCACCTCCTGGGTCTTCCCGTCTCCCTCGCTCCCCTTTTTCTCTTTCTTTTTTAATCTCTTCCGATTTCTCCTCTGTCGTTCCTTCGTTTCACGGAGGATTTGTTCGATTATGTCCTGTGTCGTTGCGCCTCGTTCGAGCTCCTTTTCCCGGATGCTCATAATTACGGGCGCAACGGTTACTCGTTTCCCGATTGCTGGGCGGTTTCCTACTTCCTGTTGCCCGTTGTTTCGGGAACAGTCCGGTTCTCTTGGGTCGATGTTTTCTCCCAAGGTTTTCCTTCCGTATTTGGGGTGGCTTTTGGGACTCTTTGCGAGCTGTCCCATGATCGGTACCCGTTGTCTTTGTCCCCACCTTGAGGTGGTGACCATCTGGGTCGTTCCCGTTGCCAAGATCTATGGCTCCTTCCCTGATTGAAGTGGAGTATCTGTCGGTTATCGCGCCAGTCACTGTTCGCGTGGTTCGGGTTGCGATTGTCCTGGTTGCCTTCTTTGTAATGTTTTGGCCTCTTTTGAGCGTTGAGCAGTCCAGCCCCATCCAGCCTTTTTAACAACATCAGGAATTCTTCCACCGTCCGCACGGTTCCCAAGTGGATCGCTGACCGTACTGTCTCGTTGAAGTGATTGCCCAAGTACCGGATAATTTCCTCATCTGTCAGTTTTTATCGAGGTCCTTGCCGTTCCCAAAAATGCGGTTTGCGTACTCGGCTCCGGTCGCCTTTTGTTCGTACAGATTGTAGGCCCCAAACTCCAGGTTACGACTTATTTTATCCTGGACATCTGGACTCCAATATCTGAGCCTGAATTTCCGGACGAAATCGTCGATCGTGTGCACATTGTCTTCTACCACCCTCCACCAGTCCTTGGCTGCTTCCGCCAATGACTGGCCGATGACGTACGAGATTGGCCTCTGTTCGCCGTCCCCCCGGAATATCGGTGGTTTCGGATTTACTGCGTATGCTTGACTGATGTTAAGCCCTCCCTGTGACAGATTCATCGTTTGCGAGATACGGGCTCGTAGTTCATCTTCGACCGCGTCGATGCGTTCTTTGTTGTTTTTCGCCAAAGAGACTGTTTTCTTGGATACATCTTGTGCGTGTGAAAAGCTACTCATGGCCTGTTGCAGTTTCTTCTCAAGGTCTTCGAATTCCGCCTTGCGATCTCTGTCCATGACTTCCAAATTCTCCTTTGCTAAATCTTGTGCTATCGTAATTTTCCGGTCAGTCTGTGTGACTACGCGGTCCAGTTCCTCTCGGAAGTCATGCCGCGCCATCTCATGCGTCTGTCGGCAACGTATCACGCATTTCTCGTCCAAATCGTTGATCTGTTCGTTTGTCATGAGGCGTTCGCGGCTTTGCTCGATCTTCACATCTTTCAATTCTCTCAACAGTAATTTTATCGACTCGTCGATTTCCTTCTGCATTCTCTTGGTGAGATCCGCCTCTTCCGTATCGATTGTTTCGGGTACTGGAGCCTCGGTCGATGTGCTCAGATTGGCGTGGATAATTGTGTCCTCGGCCAGTACCGCTTCCATTGGTTCATTTTGTTCCATCGCCATCTTCCTCGGTCTACTTGATCCTTTACCCAGGGTTGCTCTAAATTTCTCTCGAGTCCCTGTTCGGGCGCCAAATGAGACGGCAAGGCCTTTTCAATAGAGATTTTGTTCAGAGTTCTGGCTCGAAACAAATTTAGGCAGGTAAACCCTCAATGTAAAGCATAAGTAGATTTATCCTCGTCTCGTGTACAATAGTTCTCTTATAATCGTGGAATCGTGCTTCGCGATTGGTCGTTTAAGCGCCTCTTCTCGCCGGTGGCGCCGCCGTCTCCGTACCGCGGCGTATGTCGATCTCGTTGGCCGCTGGTTCTAGTTCGCCACTCAGCGCGCCGATCGCCGCGCCGCTGTCACGCTACCACTCCGGAGTTGCCGATCTCGCTGCCCGCTGATAGGCCGGTACGGCGTAGTTCACCGCTGAGCGCGCCGATCGAAGCGCCGCTGTCGCCGTGCTGCCACTGAGTCGCCGGTCTCACGCCTCTATTGTCAATGATCAGCTGTCAAACTCCGAAGATGGCTGTCGTGATTGCCCCGTGTCGTGGGTATTCACAATTTTTGTGCAAGTTTTAGCCGTTCACTGGCACCGGATACGTTTGAACCGTGATCCCATAAGTTTTTGTGCTCCCGGGACGGTTTCTTTGTGAACGTGCGTATCTTGTGCTCCTTTCTCTTTTTATCCCGAACGTTCTATTATTCCTTTGGTGATTTTCCCCTTGAACGATCTTCCTTGCGGAAATCTCCAGCCTTTCCTCTCGTTGACGCAACTTAACCCTCTTATTTAGAGTGTCCGGTCTTGCCTTCTCGATTCCTGCCTAAGCTCTCCACAGTTGTTGAAGTGAGGAAAATTTGCCTAGATTTCTTTTCTTTGCCGATCTTCCCCTCTAAAGATCTCCAGCCTGCATCCTCTGGTTTCCGCAACTTAACCCTCTTATTTAGAGTGTCCGGTTTTGCTTCCTGAGTTACCGCCGAAGCTCTCCTTGGTTCTGATTAGCCGAAATAAGAAAAATTTGCTTAGCTTTGTCATCTTTTTTACCCCTCTTTATACCCCTGGCCCTTGTCTTTCTCTTGTGAGAACGTTTGCTGTGATTGTCCATCTATGTGTTTCGAGGGAGACTACCCTCTTCTAATTTTGATTATTATTTTTATAGGTTCTTCACTAGAGGGCAGCCATGTTACCCGTTTCAATAGATATTGACTAATTTCTATAATTTTTAAAACTTATTATAGGTGCTTTGTTTTTAGAATATCTAGGAGACCGAGAAAACCCAAACGCCAACTTTGTTCATCTTCGATCCTCAGTGAGGCTCGTAGGCGTATTTCGAAAGGACAATCCAAACGAGCTCAAGCCTTAGGAATGGCGGAGTCCACACTACGGTACAGGTTACAACAAAACCAATGTGCAACAAAACTTGGAAGATTTGATACATTTTCGGCAGAGGTTGACCAAGATTGTTGCGAACATTTGAAGATATTGGACAACATGTTTTTTGGATTGACAGCAAAAATCTTAAGAAGTGCACCATATGAGTATGTAGAAAAGCACAAGATACTCCACCGCTTTAAGAGGCAGTGTCAGTCGCCGAGAAATTTCGACGGCTTCGCTCTCTCCGCGGTAGAGCAGAGCTCGCAGCATTTCACTACGAGCCGCTGCGGACTACCGCTAGATGTCACGGCGCGCGTCTGCTACGAAGCGCCGGCACATCGACGCGGGCCGAAGGCCGAGGTGTCGTAGCAGGGCCAGCCGTGACCCGCCCCTCTCGAAAATCTTATACTAACGCTCGGCCATGTATATGTGACGTGCACGAGTGTACGTGCACTGCGAGCATTTATTTCTCGCTACAGTATACAGCCGAGCATGCCAAACATTCAAGTTTGGTTTTGCTACAATACGAGCAACAGAATTATAATAATTCTGAGTATGCAACGACAAACGTCGTTGGCATCTCGCTCTTTTGCAGAGCGAGTTTATTAATTAACATATTTGTTAATTAACAATTAAAATTATCTCCATATTTGTTAATTAATATTTATTAACAATTAAAACGATCTCCGTTCATTTTCGCGAACGGAGATAATCCAAGACAAACGTCGTTGGCATCTCGCTCTTTGACAGAGCGAGTTTATTAATTAACATATTTGTTAATTAATATTTATTAACAATTAAAATTATCTCCGTTCATTTTCGCGAACGGAGATAATACACGACAGGCGTCGTGGCATCTCGCTCTTTGGCAGAGCGAGTTTATTAATTAACATATTTGTTAATTAACAATTATTAACAATTAAAATTATCTCCGTTCATTTTCGCGAACGGAGATAATACACGACAGACGTCGTGGCATCTCGCTCTTTGGCAGAGCGAGTTTATTAATTAACATTTATTAACAATTGAAATTATCTCCGTTCATTTTCGCGAACGGAGATAATACACGACAAACGTCGTGGCATCTCGCTCTTTGGCAGAGCGAGTTTATTAATTAACATATTTGTTAATTAATTATTTATAGTAATTAAAATTATCTCTGTCCATTGTGTGGTCAGACTCACAGCGACGGGCGTCGCTGGCACCTCGCTCTTTGACAGAGCGAGTTTATTAACTAATATACCTTATAATTACGCTTATAATAATTATACAAATATTTTCTGAAAATAAAATGTTTGGAAAAGTTAATTTATGGCAAGTTACCATATCCCTCGGGTCCCGTGGATGATCCGGGCCTCGTGACACGCGCACGATATGCGGCTACTCGTATTCCCCCTCTGCCGCTCTCTGCAGAGAGAAGCAAAGAGTAAACACAAGCAGTCCCGACAGCTGATCGCAAGGCTTTGGCTACGCATATACATATATATGCGGCTGGGTAATATATACCCAGTCATCTGCAAAGAAATATATATTATACAAAAATGTATTTTTTGCGATCATACTATATGATAATCAGTTCTTATAAACTGATACTCTCTCCGCCCGTTTTAGCGAACGGAGGAGGACAGCGACAGACGTCGCTGGTATCTCGCTCTTTAGCAGAGCGAGTTGATTAATTAACATATTTGTTAATTCATTATTTTTAGTAATTAAAAATATCTTTGTCCATTGTGCGGACAGACTCACAGCGACAGGCGTCGCTGGCACCTCGCTCTTTGACAGAGCGAGTTTATTAACTAATATATCTTATAATTACGCTTATAATAATTGTACAAATATTTGCTGAAAATAAAATGTTTGTAAAAATTAATTTATGGCAAGTTGCCATATCCCTCGAGTCCCGTGAATGATCCGGGCCTCGTGACGCGCGCACGATATGCGGCTACTCGTATTCCCCCTCCGCCGCTCTCTGTAGAGAGAACCAAAGAGTAAACACAAGCCGTGCCGAGAGCCGGGCACAATGTTCCGGCTATATATATATATATGTAAAGAGATACGACGATACGTATATTTGCCTCGTCATACCTCTTAGAGAAGAGGCTTGAAATGTACTGCTCACGAAGGACAGGTGCGCATGCGTGCGTGTGCCACCAATCCGAGCAGAGTGCCGCGAATGCGAGAACGTTAGGAGACAAGCGCAGGCAGAAGAAGAATAGAAGGCGAGAGAGACACAGCTTACGAGAAACCACCGGCTGTAAATGTCGTTTCCTGAATTTACAGGTACGACATTAGATGTACATACTTAACAATAGGATTAATGAAGATTTAATAGTTAAAACAAGAGACTGTAAGTTCTTCTCGACCCTAGACATTAATTCAGCGTTTTGGTCAATTCCCCTCAGGATCGAAGATAGACAAAAAACCGCATTTGTCACCCAAGAAGGCCATTTTCAATGGACCTGCCTACCCTTCGGCTTGAAAACATCACCAGCGATCTTTCAGAGAATACTAAGTAACATCATAAGGAAACACAAGATCTCAGATTTCTGCGTAAATTATATAGATGATATTCTGGTCTTTTCGAAAACGTTTCAAGAACACATGGACCACTTATCGCAATTACTAGAGTCGATTATGAAGGAAGGATTCAGATTAAAACTATCAAAATGTAATTTCGCATTAGATTCCGTAAAATACTTAGGGCACATAATAAAAAACAATTCAATTAGCCCACTAAAGGATAATCTAATATCAATAAAAGATTTTCCGACCCCAAAAACAAGAAAAAATATAAGACAATTTTTGGGGAAGATAAACTTCTACGGTAGATACATACCAAATGTTGCGATTACTCTAGACCCACTTCACAATCTATTGCGAAAAAACCAAAAATTCACCTGGTCCGATCAATGTCAACAAGCATTTGAAGTCATGAAGTCGTTACTTTGCTCTAAAACGATTCTAACAATCTTTGACCCACATCTACCCATACATATCTACACAGATGCAAGTTTGCTAGGCATCGGAGCGGTGCTAAAGCAGACGCAACCAAACCAAGAAGATAAACCGGTTGCATATTTTTCCAAAAAATTAAATGAACACCAAAAAAAAAAGAAGGCTATTTATATAGAATGCTTAGCAATAAAGGAAGCTATAAGATACTGGCAACACTGGTTAATAGGAAGACAATTTACGATTTTCTCGGATCACAAACCCCTGGAGAATATGAGCACCAAGGCTAGGACGGATGAAGAACTAGGAGACTTAATGCATTACCTATCACAGTACAACTTTGAAATAAAATATACTCCGGGAAAAGACAATTTGGAGGCAGACTGCTTAAGTAGAAATCCCGTATTAGAACCAGACAGCAATGAAAGTGAAATCTTAAAGACCGTGAATTTCGTAGAACTAGAAGAAATTCGAGATGATCAGAGAAGGAACGAAGACATACAGAATGATAAAGACAAACTAATATTCAGAAATGAAACATATTATAAAAAAATAGGGAAAAAAGAAAAAATCTTACTGTCAGAAGAATTCAGCAGAAAATTAATAAAAAAAGTACACACTTTTTACTGCCATCTAGGAACAAGGCAAATGCAAAATAAGATAAAACCAATTTATACGGCGAAAAATCTTAACGAAAATATAAAAAAAACTTGCGAAAACTGCGAAGTTTGTATAAAGAATAAATCAAGAGGAGGGTACAAAATTGGGTTAATGTCGCAATTGGGTCCAGCGACTTATCCGTACGAGATAACTTCCATAGATACAATCGGCGGATTTGGAGGTTCACGATCAACGAAAAAGTATCTACATTTGCTTGTTGATCACTTCACGAGATATGCAACTATCATAACATCAAAAACCCAGAATTCGAGTGATTTCATAAAGTTAATACACAAGATACTACCAGACAATAAAATAAATATGATCCTATCAGACCAATACCCTGGGATAAATTCAAAAGAATTTAAACAATTCTTAAACGAAAATAAAATAATCTTGACCTTCACAGCAGTCAATGCACCATTTTCGAATGGCCTCAATGAAAGGCTTAATCAAACACTAGTGAATAAGATTAGATGTAGAATTAACGAGGGAAAAGGAAAAATTGCGTGGACGACAATAGCCCACGAATGTATAGAGAGATATAATGAGACCGAACATACTGTAACAGGATTTTCTCCTAAATACTTACTAGAAGGAAAAAACAATACAATCCTACCAAATGGATTACAACAAGAAAAAACACAAGATGATCTATACGAAGATAGAAAGCTTGCCCTGGAGAATACAAGAAAGTCCCACGAATATAATAAAAAACTATTTGATAAAAACAGAAAACAACACGAATTCAACGTTGGGGATTTAGTTTACGTAGAGAATAGCCACCGACTGAATAGAAGGAAGTTAGATGAACTGAAAATTGGACCATACGAGATAGTAGAGAAGCTCTCAAACTCGATCTTTAGGATACAAACGGATCGAAAAAAATCAGAATCACTCTTCCATATTACAAAGCTAGTACCGCTTCCGGATTTCAGTCAAGATAACAAGTCCTTCGTCTCGTGTTTCCTTCCCCGACGGGGGGAGATGTAAAGAGATACGACGATACGTATATTTGCCTCGTCATACCTCTTAGAGAAGAGGCTTGAAATGTACTGCTCACGAAGGACAGGTGCGCATGCGTGCCTGTGCCACCAATCCGAGCAGAGTGCCGCGAATGCGAGAACGTTAGGAGACAAGCGCAGGCAGAAGAAGAATAGAAGGCGAGAGAGACACAGCTTACGAGAAACCACCGGCTGTAAATGTCGTTTCCTGAATTTACAGGTACGACATTAGATGTACATACTTAACAATAGGATTAATGTAAATATTTTAGAGATAATAAGATTATATGTAATATAACAATAAAATACGTTCCTGAATTTACAGAGAAACCCATGGCAGTTGAGTGGATATAACCTACCAACTTATATATATATATATATATATATATATATATATATATATATATATATATATATATATATATATATATATGCGTCGGGGTAATATACACCCAGTCAGCTGTAAAGAAATATATATTATTCAAAAATGTATTTCTTACCATCATATTATATTATGTTGATCAGTTATTATAAACTGATACTCTCTCCGTCCGTTTTAGCGGACGGAGGAGGACAGCGACGGATGGCGCTGTACCCTCGCTCTTTAGCAAGGTACGTATTAATTAACACGTCTGTTAATTAATAATTCTTATAAGTAAAATGAAAAAATTTCATCTGAAAAGAAATATTTATTATTCAAGAATTAAATTCTTGCAATCATATTATGTATATGATTAACAGTTCTGATGAACTGATACTCTCTCCGCCCGTGTTAGCGGACGGAGGAGAACAGCGACAGACATCGCTAGCACTCGCTCTTTAGCAGAGCGGCGTTTATAAATTAACGTACTTATTAACTAAACTTATTATAATTCTGAAAATAAAAAATTATTAAAAATAAATATATTGCAAGATGCCATATATTTCGGGTCGTGCGGACGACCCGGGCCGCGTGCCACGCGCACGCCGGACGGAACCTTGTGTTCCCCCTCCACCGCTCCCCGCACAGAGACAAAGTCTTGACACAGGCAGTGCTAAGACCCGATCTCAAAGCTCCAGCCGGGCATATATATATATATATATTGTAACGGCTTTCCGTCACCTTCCGAGGTCCCTCCGATTCGCACCCGGGAAAGAGTGCGCGTTCTTAGGCGGCCATTTCCCTTGCCCTGACTTGGGGAAAAGCGGGTCCTGACGACGACGTGCGGGCCGACCGGAACGGGCGGGCGCCAGGTACGAAACCGTACCACCGACCGAAGTCAGCTTTATTTTGATTTGCCGTCCGGTGGCTACGCACGTGTCCCCGCTCCGTCCCCGGTCACGAATCTGAAGGGCCTCGGGACCAAAATAGGGCTAGCCCAGTCCGACGACCGGTCGGTAAGGCAGAGGGGGGGGGGGACGTGGAAGATCGGGACGGTTGAGCAGAATAACGTATTACGACAACTAAGACACCTTCATTATTACAATCTTTTATTTTGACTGCCGCTCGCAAGTGGGCATACTCTATCGTACATCGAATAATTTAACAAACATAAGGCTGAGCCCCGCAGGGTCGTCGCTGATGGCGAAATGTAGCCGATATGTAGCCGATGTACGAGCCGGATTAACCTACACTCGAATTCCGGCTCGACAGCGAATTAACGAATAACATGAAATACTTAATCAAACATAAAATAATCTAACAAAACATAACACTAAGCCGTGCGGGGTCGTCGCTGATGGCGAAATGTAGCCGATATGTAGCCGTTGTACGAGCCGGATTGACCTACACTCGAATTCCGGCTCGACAGCGAATTAATGAATAAGAGAAAATAATTAGCCGATCAGCCCTTAATTTACCAAAAGGTACTCGTGATACGACGCCGTGGAAGAACACGGTATGTAGCCGATGTTCGAGCCGGACTAACCTATTCTCGAATTCCGACTCGAACAGCAATTTAATTAATACGAAACATAATTATTAATTCACCAAAATTACTTTAACGAACGGTACAATTAATACGACGCGGCGAAGAAAACGATATGTAGCCGATGTTCGAGCCGGACTAACCTATTCTCGAATTCCGACTCGAACAGCAATTTAATTAATACGAAACATAATTATTAATTCACCAAAATTACTCTAACGAACGGTACAATTAATACGACGCGGCGAAGAAAACGATATGTAGCCGATGTTCGAGCCGGACTAACCTATTCTCGAATTCCGACTCGAACAGCAATTTAATTAATACGAAACATAATTATTAATTCACCAAAATTACTTTAACGAACGGTACAATTAATACGACGCGGCGAAGAAAACGATATGTAGCCGATGTTCGAGCCGGACTAACCTATTCTCGAATTCCGACTCGAACAGCAATTTAATTGATACGAAACATAATTATTAATTCGCCAGAATTACTTTAACGAACGGTACAATTAATACGACGCGGCGAAGAAAACGATATGTAGCCGATGTTCGAGCCGGACTAACCTATTCTCGAATTCCGACTCGAACAGCAATTTAATTAATACGAAACATAATTATTAATTCACCAAAATTACTTTAACGAACGGTACAATTAATACGACGCGGCGAAGAAAACGATATGTAGCCGATGTTCGAGCCGGACTAACCTATTCTCGAATTCCGACTCGAACAGCAATTTAATTGATACGAAACATAATTATTAATTCGCCAAAATTACTTTAACGAACGGTACAATTAATACGACGCGGCGAAGAAAACGATATGTAGCCGATGTTCGAGCCGGACTAACCTATTCTCGAATTCCGACTCGAACAGCAATTTAATTAATACGAAACATAATTATTAATTCCCCAAAATTACTCTAACGAACGGTACAATTAATACGACGCGGCGAAGAAAACGATATGTAGCCGATGTTCGAGCCGGACTAACCTATTCTCGAATTCCGACTCGAACAGCAATTTAATTAATACGAAACATAATTATTAATTCGCCCAAATTACCTTAACGAACGGTACAGTTAATACGACGCGGCGAAGAAAACGATATGTAGCCGATGTTCGAGCCGGACTAACCTATTCTCGAATTCCGACTCGAACAGCAATTTAATTAATACGAAACATAATTATTAATTCGCCAAAATTACTTTAACGAACGGTACAATTAATACGACGCGGCGAAGAAAACGATATGTAGCCGATGTTCGAGCCGGACTAACCTATTCTCGAATTCCGACTCGAACAGCAATTTAATTAATACGAAACATAATTATTAATTCGCCAAAATTACTTTAACGAACGGTACAATTAATACGACGCGGCGAAGAAAACGATATGTAGCCGATGTTCGAGCCGGACTAACCTATTCTCGAATTCCGACTCGAACAGCAATTTAATTAATACGAAACATAATTATTAATTCGCCAAAATTACTTTAACGAACGGTACAATTAATATGACGCGGCGAAGAAAACGATATGTAGCCGATGTTCGAGCCGGACTAACCTATTCTCGAATTCCGACTCGAACAGCAATTTAATTAATACGAAACATAATTATTAATTCGCCAAAATTACTTTAACGAACGGTACAATTAATACGACGCGGCAAAGAAAACGATATGTAGCCGATGTTCGAGCCGGACTAACCTACTCTCGAATTCCGACTCGAACAGCAATTTAATTAATACGAAACATAATTATTAATTCACCAAAATTACTTTAACGAACGGTACAATTAATACGACGCGGCGAAGAAAACGATATGTAGCCGATGTTCGAGCCGGACTAACCTATTCTCGAATTCCGACTCGAACAGCAATTTAATTAATACGAAACATAATTATTAATTCGCCAAAATTACTTTAACGAACGGTACAATTAATACGACGCGTCGAAGAAAAAGGATAAATACATTAACTAGAATATTACTCACTCGACAAAACGACATTAAACAAACGCGAATGCCCGAAGCCACGAAGGTAAACACTACGCGTGACCGCCGTAGAGGACGACGGCCCGTAGTCTCTCCTACCGGCTGCCCGGTATATACGTCTCGTCTCCTACCTCGCGTGGCACCGGCGCGCAAATACATGCCTTACAATTTCGCTGCATATTCCTCCCGATAAATTCCCTTAATAGGACTTGAGACTGAGGAAGAGGTCTGAGGAGGTTTGGACCAAGACAAAAGAATAATTCGCGACCCGGCGACTGATAGCCGGTCTAACGCGAGACTCTCACAAAACTCACACAAAACGCGGGGCAACCGCAATTAATTACGATCAGGCCTACCTCGTCTCCCCTCTCAGTCTCTTAATAAACACTCTTGCTGGGACTTACATGATTGGTCCTCGCGGGTATGATGCACACGTTTTAATTTTATCGTTGGCTTACGGCCCTACTCGTGAGTATAAGGAAACTCGGCCGCTCTCGTCGATGGTCCCTCGAAGTCTCCTCTCCTTCCTGCTGCCCGCGTGAGCGGTCCTTCGCGCTCTCCCCTTATTTTCCATATCGCACTGTTGTCGCGATTCTTCCTCATTTGGCAACATTGTCGCTTCTTCGTCGATGTACGGTGTTCCTCTCCGGTCCCCCTGCGCCTCATGCCTCTCGCTGGCCATCGAGTGACACGAGTCGAAGGAGGGGCGGGTTTGACGAGAGACGTGCACGGCTCGCTACGGTGCTAAGTGCTCCCGAACTCTTTGTCACTCCCGCCTCACCGCGCGCCTTCCTCTTGGAGCCCGGAACGGTCGACGGGGACGGGGGAAGCTCACCTCGCCGGGCAGGCGTCCCTTGCCACGGCGGTTGGCTCACGACGATTGCCACCAGGCACACAAAATATCAGCACCGCGTCCCTCGCCTTGCGTCCCGAACCCCCCTAATTGAGGCGCCGTTATTAGCGGACCGCGACGCGCGATGCACCGTCGAGGAAGCTGGAAGAAATTTATGTAGCCGAGAAGAGATAATATGCGCGGCAGCGCGGGTGGACAATCCATCGGCGCCCAGGGTCGTAAATCCGACCCCGTGCGACTGCACCTCTTCGTTGCAACGAAGAAAAAATCGTTACAATATATATACAAGCCCAGTGATCTGTAACGAAAAATGTATTATACAAGAATGTACTTCTTGCAATCATTATTACATGATAATCAGTTATTCTGAACTGATACTCTCTCCGTCCGTTTCAGCGGACGGAGGAGGACAGCGACAGACATCGCTGTGACCTCGCTCTTTAGCAAGGTAGTTATTAATTAACATGAGTGTTAATTAATAATTCTTATAAATTAAAATTAACATATTTATTAATCAACAATTCTTATCAATTAAAATTCTCCCCGTTAATCGTAGCAGAGAGAGAAGAACAGCGACAGACGTCGCTGGTACTCGTCCTTTACCAGGGCGGCGTTTTTAAGGAGTTTGTTAATTAATAATTTTTATAAACTAAAATGAATATATTTATTACTTAAGAATTCTTATTAACTAAAATGTTCCCCGTCCATTGTAGCGGTAGGGGGAGAGAACGATACTGAAAAAAATATTCATACAAATATACTAAAATACATTTTAAAAAAACGTTTATACAGTTAAACTGATAGCAATCATGAAAAAAAACTGAAAATAAAATATTAGTCAAAATTAGTCTCGCCATATAGTTCGGGCCCCGTGGATGGCCCGGGCTTCGTGCCACGCGCGCGATGTGCTCGCGCTCTCCCCCAACGCCGGCAGTCGGGAAAATCCCGAGCACCGGCGTCTCGAAAGGATTAGCGAAGGCGCGTCTAACAGCCTGAGAAAGAAAACTCGACGAGTCCCGTGAATCGACCCCGATGCTTCGGCCATATATGGCTTTAAGGCATCTTCTCACTTTAAGCGCCTCAAAAATAGGCTGTTTTTGCGATTTTTTTTCGAGGATTTTTGCTTAAAATTATGGGATAAAACGGATCCTATGTAATAAACACATCTTTCAAGTACATGAAAAAATTTTTTTTTAATTTTTTTAAACAATTATTATAATACATCAGTAGCATCGAAAAACCCGTGTAAAAATGTTATGGTCGTGGCTTGTTGATGGTATCTCCGAGACGGGTCGTCTGAAACAAAAAAATAAAACTGTTTTAGATTCAGTATGTCAGTGGCTATAGCGCATATCATCAGATTTTTGATATTCGCGAAAATAACAAAATGGCGCACGTTTTTCGAAAAAGTAAAAAAAAACCACGATTTTTTTGCAGTTTTTTGTAAAAAAAAAATTCTTAAAATCAAAATTTCAAAAATCTGATGATATGCGCTATAGCCATAACTATGAAGCATATGTCATTCAAATTTCATGACAATCGGCCGGATAGTTTCCGAAATTTCATCAACAAAGCACCGAAAAACCTTGTTTTGAGATAACTGCGTTTAAAGTTTTGGTTGCAGAAAAATCATGAAAAAACCTTACCTCGGGTTAATCAGCGATGCCTGCTCCATACAATGGACCTTCCGATTCTTCGTAGAAGGTGTGTTCGTCCAAAATAGCTTCCCTTCGTCTCGACCTAGTCTCTTTTGAAGCGTTAGAGCTGCGGCGGTTCCCTACGCGTACGCGATCACTGTCGCGTTTCTCGGCGTATTGAACGGCGATAGGGCCTAGTTGGACTAGGGCCTAGTACACCAATCAAACGCATAACGTACACTAAACGACGATTGATTTCGTACCCAGTTGAGATTAATGGGCATGAGTTAATATATTTTTCTCCGCAATCACAAGTCACACAAATTTTGAAACCGAGTCCTCGCTGACCGTACTTTGTAAAAGAAACATCTTTGTTACAAACTTTACACTTCACATATTGTTGTAATGTAGAAAAAACAAGAAAAAACTGAATAATACTATATCCAGCCGTTGGATCGATGTGTACATAGAAACTTGTATCGTCCGATTTTTTTAATTTTGCTGCACTCGCACTAGCATGACTCGTATCTGCTTCAGACTGGTGTGGAAGCACTCCACGAAATTTTCTTTTTTTAGATTTCGAACTTGGACGTCGCCACGTGGCACTTTGTTGCGAAGTCTTTTTATCCATTATAACAATCCTGAGCGCAGAGATGTTGCCGTTACGAAGTTTCAAATTAGACTGATGAAATAACAGTTTAGCATCGTTGCCGAGTGATTTTCTTTTGAAAAATGCACGTGTTAAGGTCTTATTACATGAGTATAGACCCGAAAACAGAATATACCTAAGCAAGGGGTACTACATTAACAAAAGAACACGGCTATTCAATTGTATAGAGTCAGATATACAGGGACCGTCCGAGCGGCGTGAAAGGGATCGCCGGGTACTCTCAGGTAGTCACCTAACGGTCGCCAAAAAATGTAGTTAGACTCGTCCGATCTTTATGAAATTTCGAGATGACATTTTTGAAGATATGTACTTTCAAAATTTAAAAAAAAAATCGATTTTTTTAAATTTCCAAAGTGAGAAGACGCCTTAAAGAAATATGCATAATACAAGAACCATTTCTTGAAGAGATATTTCAATAAACAATTCTTGCGAACTGACATTCTTTTCGCTGATCTTTAGCGGACCGAGATTTTTGGCGACGAGCCTCGCCCGTATCCCGCCCTTTGAGACGACGCTTTTTAAAAAATCGTCATAAAGTGACATAGATATGACACATTCCAAAGACAAAAATATATTGCTAGCAATAAAATTTTATTTTCGTTGCTCCAGCAAAATATTAATCACTCCGCGATTTAAATGGGGTACGGCTTACACCCCTAGTGCGATGAAGCGTGGTGAAACGATATTTTCTTTCTTCGTCACACTCTTTTTTGTCTTTCTATTTTCTTCTTCCCCTTCTTCACCCGTCTGCCGGAACATTGACAACCACGCTTTTCGTGGCGTGCCTACGTCTCATTGGGTCAGCTCACGGGTCTGCTGGTATTTTACCTTCATCTCTCTCTAATAGTGCGAGGATCGATGGAAGGAAAACACCAGTAGGAGTAGGATACGTATACTATATGTAGTTTGACCTTCCAATAAGAAACCCGGCAAGAGTATAAGAAATTTTCCTCTGTTTCTTACTCGAGCGATCCCCCACTCCGGCGCGAACTCCATGCTCGAGCATTTCGTGCGCGAACGAGTGAGAGAGACATTGGTGCTTTTGGTTTCTTATTAGGAGGTCGCACTGTACATATATATATGTATGTACGTATGTATGTATATGGGTAACGCACACTCAATGTCTCTAAAGAAATAATGCGCGTGTACAATGAACCCTCAGCCACCTGTAAAGGATTATGCGCAATATAAGACTTATTTCGCGCATGTAGATTTTTCCGAGGATCCCTTACACCCCTATCGCTATAGCTATACAGCTTGGTAACTGGGTTTTTGTTCTTTATCCCCTCCTCTGCCCGTGTGCCGAAACACCGGCAACCGTGCATTTTGCGGTGTACTTTCCCATCATTTTTCCAATCAGTTATAGAAAAAGTGTCGAAGAAAGAACACAGTTGTGCGATCTTCTGCGAATATGGTTGGAAAGGCGAGAAGTAAGTGATTTATATAATTTTCTAATTCATCACTATAGGTGATTCTTTTACATATCGTACACATGTCATGAAAACAAAAATTTGACATTTTAGAATCGTATATAAATTTATTTACAACCAATATTCATAAAATTAGGTTACACGTGCTTTCGAAGAAGGGGGTTCGACATTTACGGACGCCCCGATCCGATCTTCTTTGCTTCAAATTGAGACTTTTTTAAAACTATTCAACATTTTTTGATCATTTGTTTAGTGTTTGTTCAGAAACTCTTTATTGATAATTCTGTGTAGGGGTTTTGAGGATATTCGAAATAGAAAAGTTTTGGGTGCAGTTGAAATTCGAAAAACATTGTTCGAAAAAATGCCTATTTTCAATGTACCTTTTCTCAGGAACCGTACGACCGATTTTGACCATTTTTGTTGTGCGTGTATATAGTGTTATAAACATTGTGTCGTGTCTATTTTTCGATATTTTGTGTCAGAATTTGTTGACATCGTTTTGAACTTTTGTTACAATTTTTTACCACGTTTTTTTACCTTCGAATACATTTTTCTCGGGTCTGAATTGTAAAAAAAATGGCTCGATGCATCCTTCGTTTGGATGTACTGATTACGTCAAAATAAAAATATGGCGATACGATGAGTAGATTTAGATAAAAAGTACATTGAATGTGAAAAAACATAACTTTTCAGGGGACACGATTTTCTGGAAAAGTGTAAATTTATAAAGAATTTGGGGGGGGTTTGTTGCATCGATCGAAGTAACTATCAATTTTTAGATCATGTAAATAATTTGGAATTTTTATACCTTCAGGGGGTACGGCATATTTTAAAGTAAAAAAATGCGTTTTGAATTTTTTTTTCTCGAAGTACATATCTTTTTTGATCGTTTGGTGCAAACCACATGCATTTATGAATACCAACCGTCTCAAAGGGGTTAAATAATTATAACGCATATATAAATATATATGAAAATGATTTATCGATCGATGCAACGAACACCTTGGAATTCACTAGAAATTCAAACTTCTTCAGAAAATCGTGTTTCCTGAAATCTTGATTTTTCAGCTGCAATGTACCTTTTCTTGAAATTTACTCATCGTATCGACATATTTTTTTTTGCCGTAATCAGTACATCTTAACGAAGGATGCATCGAGCCATTTAAAAAAAAAACGATTCGGACCCGAGAAAAATGTATTTGAAGGTCAAAAAACGTGGTCAAAAATACCGAAAAATGGCTCGACAGAATGTTTATAACATTTTAATATACACGCACAACAAAAATGGTCAAAATCAGTCGTACGGTTTCTGAGAAAAGGTACATTGAAAATAGCAATTTTTTCGAACAATATTTTTCGACTTTCAACTGCTCCCAAAACTTTTCTATTTCGAATATCCTCAAAACCCCTACACAGAATTATCAATAAAGTCTTTCTGAACAAAACTGAAAAAAGCGTCGAAAAATGTTCAATATTCAATAATGTTTTTTTAGTTATAATTAATAAATTGTTTATGCAGTGTAAATGGGTATTTATTTATTTATTATAAATCGCGTTCATATATATGTACATAAATATGTACATATATATATTTATATATGTGTACATATTTTTTTCTGTAGAAGAACACTAAGTTCGGAAAATTTGTGAATTTCTGTCAAATCGCTTGAAATGGTTTCAAGCGCTAACTTCACAAAATTATTTAACATGCTTCCACTGCGCAGAATTTTACGAAATTTGAGCCATATATGGAGAAAGATATGTACTTGCAGAAAAAACATGCCTTTTTTGACGATGTCATATGTCGAACCCCCAGACGTGTAAACTAATTTTATGAATATAAGTTGTAAATCAATTTGTATACGATTTTCATTCGATTCTAAAATGCCAAGTTCAGATTGGTGTACGGTTTGGAAAAGAATTACTCCTATAGCAATGCTAGATAAATACCAGCATGCGTAGGTTGAATCCAAACACGATTTAATATTATATCAATAAATGTTTCTTTATTTTTTTTACAGGCAAATGTAAAACTGCGTCGAAGTCGAGGAAGAGTACGGAGACGGTAAGTGTTTGTTTATATATATTAATGAAAAATATAACATCAAATTAAAGTCTTGTTTAAATAATTGTAATATCGTGATTTTTTTTACAGATCGGAAATAAAAATTCTTCGACGGACCCGCTACCGACACCACCGGCGCTACCGGCACCACCGGCGCTACCGGCACCACCGGCACCACCGGCACCACCGGCACCACCGGCGCTATCGGCACCACCGGCGCTACCGGCAGCACCGTCACCACCGGCGCTTCCGGCACGCGTTCTAACGCCACCGTCTGGCCCGTCATGGGCAAACCCCTGGAGTACGGTGGTATCTCGCAGGAAGGTGAGTTTGATTATTTTTATTCTGGAGTGGTTCTTTTCCAAACCGTACAGATTTTGCGAAAAAAACATTGACATTTTAGAATGGTATGAAAATTTGTTCACAACTTATATTCATAAAATCAGTTGACACGTCTTTAAGCATTTTGCTGAAAAAAATTTGAATTCGGAAATATTGATGTACGAATTTTTTTACAATTTACTGGATTTGTTTGAAAATGGTTGAAAAACAGAAAGACGTTTTTTTTAAATTCATAACTTTTTTTCTTAATATTGTAAATTTTCTTGTTACAGATAACGCAAACGCTTATGGCTGCCATACCGCCGGTACTGCCGCCTCTGGCACCGGCGTATCCGGTGCAGCCATCATCGACGCCGTGGCCGACCGAGCATGTTTGCGTGCCGCCGCCACCGGAACATGTTCCCGTGCCATGGCCGACCGAGTATGTCCCGGCGCCACGGCCGACCGAGCATGTTTGCGCGCCGCCGCCACCGGAACATGTTCCGGTGCCGTGGCCGACCCAGCATGTTTCGGCGCCGCCGCCATCGGTGCATGTGCCGCTTTTGACGGAGCACCAAATCGCGTTATTGAATGCCCAAATAATCGCGTACAATATCAGCATTCGCGCCAGCCAATTGGAAAGACAATTGGCTGACGCGAACGCAATAATAAAAAAAAATAGGCAAGACACCAAAATAAAAAAATTAAATGCGGCCAAGCAAAGAATAGAGGCGCAGTTGCGGCGGCAAAAACTGCGACCCGCCGAACCCTCAAAGCGCGCATAAGCTTTTTGTATTTTTTTAACTTTATTTATTATTAATTTTATTATATTTTTATATTATAGAAATTGTTATTTTTAGTTTGCATTTATAATATTATTAATAAATTTTCTGTTTATTCTAGAACGGTTTATTTTCTCGGATAAACTTCCGAAAAGCCCATACCCCGATCCCCGAAGCCCATATCCCAAACATTTTTTTGTAAACTCAAAAGTTTTTTATATAAAAAATTAAATAAAATCGATGACGACGATGATACAAAAAACTAAATAGAATCGATGACGATGAACTTTGAAAATCTCTCGTAATACGGTTTAAATAATTTGATTGCTATTTTGTATGAAAAATATGTGAAAAAACAAGAACTGAAAGAAAGGTCTAATTTGATCGTTTATTCTTGGAGTTGTGAGTATTTAAAAAAAAAAACATTTTTCAGAAATTTATACTTCGTGAATAGTTTGATAAATTTTTTTTTAAATCCTGGAAACGAGTCTCAACTAGGACTAAAAGAAAATAAATTTTTGTAATCAGCAAAAGTTCCAAATAGGCTCATTTGGCATGGAATGTCTCATATATAACATATGTGCTTCTGGGTAATATAGACGCAGTAATCTGCAAAGAAATATTTATTATTTTTCAACCTATCCCTGAGAGTTAAAAAATTATTGAAAAATAATTTAAAAAATAAATAGCTAGATATAATTTGTTTTATGTTGCAAATAATTTTATCAGAAAATATAGTCATTTTCTAACAATTTAATTTCAAACAAAAAATTATTTCACTTAAAGAAAATAAGTTATGCTAAACAATACTCGACACCCTATTTTATCGCGTAAGGAACTAAAGATATGCAAAGTTTGACTATGTTCTCAGACGTGACTGATCCGGTTCTCGCGGAATGGCCTCTATGAGTGATTCTTTTACAAACCGTACAGCAATCTGAACTTGACATTTTAGAATCGAATGAAAATTTATTCACAACTTATTTTCATAAAATCAGTTGACACGTGTTTAAGGAATTTGCTGAAAAAAATTTGACTTCGGAAATATTCACGTATAGGCCAAGCAATAGAGCTCTAAAATCACCAGTTTTTGAGAAAAATAGCACCCGATAACAGCGAGTGCCATCAGACGCAGAACAGCCTCCCGATCATAACTGACCACTTTTCGACTCCTGATTCCCATTTTATTTTTTGTTATTAACAAATTAGTGAAAAAAACACATTTTTTTCGTTTTTTGCTTATAAAACACAAAATAATGAAGGAATCTGTTTGGTCCCAATGGACGAATTGTAGGTAATTGAAATACGCATAAAATGAGTGCTGAAAGAACCCGATCGGTCAATAATTAAGGGAGACACACTGGCAGAACCGAGAAAAAAACGATTTTTTCAAAAATGTATAACTCCGCCATTTTTAAAGTTGTAGGCCAGGCTCTGCGCGAGATAATAGGTAAAGATGCGTACTTTTTGTGTGCGAAATCTGGGCGCTGTCGGATAATTAGTTTCTGCGTTATTGCAATGAACATTTAATTCAGCCATATTTTGCGGAGAGGCTCGATGCTCTGGAGGTCGTCGGATTTAAGTTTAGAACTGTTGACCTATAAATCGTCGATTATAGATTTTCGTTTCATTGCGTTTAAGTAAGTGGAAATCGCGTCTAAACATGACCAAAAACACCCGAGCGCGCGAAAGTGGTCGAGTAGTGGGGGTAGACCGGCAGACGCGGGGAAGCCGCATATATAGTAATAGAAGCGAGCTCGGCCCAGGAAAAACGTCGATCCGATCAGTTGAACTGGAGATAATAAATATCACGTATGCGATGATTCCAGTAAATCCAGCAAATTGTCAAAAATTCATACGTGAATATTACCGAATTAAAATTTTTTTCGGAAAAATCCTTAAATACGTGTCCACTGATTTTATGGATATAAGTTGTGAACAAATTTTCATGCGATTTTAAAATGTCAAGTTTTTTTTCACGAAATCTGTACGGTTTGTAAAATAATCACTCCTATACATCAGTACTAATATATTAATGCATAACGTAATAACAATACATATATTTTAATTATTTCATGAACGACGACCGACAATTTTTATTTGAAGATACCACAGTACAGTATTATCAACGAAGTCAGACGCCTATAGAAGGAATATGCCTATCCTTAAATTGAAGCGAGAAATGGTGTAACCCAACGTAGTTGCGCACCCCATTGTTTGGCGTCGCTAGTGTCACTATAAGAATGTGTTAGGTCACACGGACACACTTTCGTATATCCCACACAACCTCCTGGCGTAGCTCCGCCTCCTTTCTCACCAATCACGTACGAGAAACCACGTCTTGCAGTCTATCTCGCTTTTTCTAGTGCGAGGTATAGGCTGGGGTACACATGCTGACTCTCTCTTACCAATACGAGGTATAGGTTGGGGTACACATGCCGTCTCTCTCTTTCCAATGCGAGGTATAGGCTGGGGTACACATACCGTCTCTCTCTTTCCAATGCGAGGTATAGGCTGGGGTACACATGCCGTCTCTCTCTTTCCAATGCGTGGTATAGGCTGGGTTACACAAGCCGTCTCTCTCTTTCCAATGCGTGGTATAGGCTGGGTTACACATGCCGTCTCTCTCTTTCCAATGCGAGGTATAGGCCGGGGTACACATGCCGTCTCTCTCTTTTTCTGTACTGCTATTGTCGTACCCCAAAAAGTTGACGTATATAATATCGACGCTCAGAACGTTCATAACCACATAATATAATTTCAAATAATTGTAAATAATAGATTATCTTTTATATTTGCAGTATAAATTAATAAATCATAAAAATTCGTTTTTTATTGATAAAAAAAAGAGTGATTAAAAGATTTGATCGCCGGATCTTGCAGTTTCAAACTGAGACCATACCAACTCCGTCAACATCCTCTATGTGTAAAATGACTCTCTTTAGGTGTAATCCGTGATACGCTTTAGCCCCTTAGAACCTTTAGAAAAATTTGATTGTTTTGTATGTCAAGTGGAAAACAAAATCCGTTTTCAGTTCCAATAAAATCATTCAAATGCTGTTTTAGTTTTATTCTCGTTTTCTTTTAAATATCTGTAAGCCTATTTTTTCAGAACACTAAATTAGACAGTTAAGCTAAACTCACAATTAGCGAAGAAAATGTAAAGTTGTTTCCATTATTTTTTGGCATACTATGTAGAATCTCAATGAAAAAAAATCCCTCGAAGAATGTTGACATTGGGGGTTCAACATATTCGGAAGCCTCTATCTAATCTTCTTTGTTTAAAATTAAGATTTCTTCAAAACTATTCAACATTTTTCGACGATTTTTTTTATTTTTGTTCAGAAAGGCTGTATTGATAATTATATGTAGGGTTTTAGACGATATTGGAAATAGAAAATTCGTTGAACCAATTGAAAGTCGATGAACATTGTTTCAAAAAATGCCTATTTTCAATGTACCTTTTCTCAAGAACCGTACGTTCAATTTTGACTATTTTTGTTGTGTGTGTATATTAAAGTGTTATAAACAATGTGTCAAGCCAGTTTTTCGATATTTTGTTTCAGAATTTTTTAACATCTTTTGAAACTTTGTTAAAAATTTTTACCACGTTTTTGTACCTTCAAATATATTTTTCTCGGGCCTGAATAGTTTTAAAAAATGGCTTGACGCATTCTTCGTTTGGACGTACTTGTTACATCAAAAATAAAATATGCTGATACAATGAATAGATTCCGAGAAAAAGTACATTGAAAATAGGCATTTTTCGAAACAATGTTCTTCGACTTTCAAGTGGTTCAAGAATTTTTCTATTTCCAATATTCTCTAAAACCCTACATAGAATTATCAATAAAGTCTTTCCGAACAAAACTAAAAAAAATCGTCGAAAAATGTTGAATAGTTTTGAAGAAATCTTTATTTGAAGCAAAGAACATCAGATAGGGGCTTCCGATCATGTCGAACTCCGTGAAAGAAGACACATCAATTTTAGAATTGCTTTTTATTCGCCTCGATTAAGCCTGTTGAAATTTTGCACACGTTTTTATATGACATCACAGAGGCTTCAATTAGTTTTCATAACAAATTTTATGGAAAAAAATCATGATTTTGTTTATTATATAACAAATAAACTTTATGCAGAATCAACTTGAATTTTGAGTTTATTATTCTTTAGTCGATTTGCAACAACTTTTCGTAATGTACTTCGACGCTCAGTCCCCTTGAACGGAACCTGTGTTAGATACACGAATCGATATATATACAGCCCACACAATCTTGCAAGCTACACAGGCCCGCTCGAGTTGGTACCCTAGTGGCTAGAGGCGCTGTGGCGCTGACAGTGTTTTCGTTCTGTCTCTCTTCCTCTCTATGTTTGAAACCCCAGTCCAAATCAGTACGCGACCTCGCGCGATCGTTTTCTTTATTCATAAAGCGTTTTGATCGTAAAGTGAGTTAAAATGCCGAAAAGAAACGTGTGTGTATATAATGGGTGTACAGTGAGTCAAGCGAAATTTCCGGATATCAGTTTTCACCGTTTTCCACTAGAGGAGAACGTGTAAGTCGTCTTTATTTGTATCGCGCAACAATGTATATAATGCCCTTCGATGGTTTCATACGTTTCCAGATTTATTTTTATCAGAAAAACATCGTACTTTTGCATTTTGGCATAGGTCTGGCTTTATTCCGTGAATATTTTTTCTTTATCAACTTAACAGACGATTGCTATGGATCAGTCGATCCGGGAATTCGTCTTTAGGTCTGCTGACTGACCAGCAGATAAGGAATGTACGGATTTGTAGGACGCATTTTTTGCCGAGAGATATTATCTCAGTGGGTAGGACAGGTAAAATGCGCGTAAGGCCTGGTGCACTGCCTATTGATGCGGGTATCGCGACCGTTAATAGTCAAATTAATGTAACGAACGATGTCAACGTTAATGAAATCGATCCGGAGAATGTCGCGATCGCGAATCGTCTCAGCTTGTCTATTAAAACAAACCCACGTGTAAATACTAAAGTCAAAGGTAAACGTTTCACCCCTGCGGAACGAAAGTTGCGACGATTGATAAACGCGTTGCGAAAAGATATGATTCATAAAAATCAAACGATTCGGCGATTGCAGGCAGCATTAAAAAAAACTACCGAGGCCGTCGCGTTTTTTAAGGCTTCAAATTGTCTGGCCGATAGCCAAATAAATTTCATTAAAATGCAAATTCGACACATAAAAAAACTGCCATGGACAGAAGATGAGAAGCAATTTGCTTTATCTTTATTTTATAAATCGCCGAATGCGTATTATCATTTAAAAGAGAATTGTAATTTTGCATTGCCATGCGTTCAGGTAATTCGTACGTGGGTGAATAGTCTCCACCTGTCGCCCGGAATCAGTCCCGGGATTTTTGCAAAATTAGCGACGAAAGCTAGAGCAATGACCGGACTCGAGGCACAATGCGTTTTGATGTGGGACGAGATGTCGATCAAGCGGCTTCTAGAGTATAATTCTAAAGACGATTTGGTCGAAGGTTTTCAAGACCTCGGCGAACTCGGGAGAACTAACCAAATAGCGAACTACGCGTTTGTTTTTATGATTCGCGGGCTTAAATTTTCATGGAAGCAGCCGCTCTCATATGTCGTCTCACATGGAAACGTACGTAACATTGATATCAGATCCCTTCTGGACATGATTTTAAATTCGCTTTTTTCAATTGGTTTCATCGTTCGATACATGGTATGCGATCAGGGATCGAGCAATCGTACGGCGATAATGTCCATGGGGGTGACGGAAACCAAACCATACATTGAACGCGCCGGTCATAAAATCTTTTTCGGGTTCGATGTTCCGCACTTAATAAAAAGCGTTCGAAATAATTTGCTCGCGCGAGATTTCGTAATTGGCAATGATCGCGTTTCGTGGGGAGTTATTCGCGAACTTCGTAACGTCGAACGACATAAAATATGTAGAGCCGCCCCGAAACTTTCCGATTTACACGTAGAGCCGAACGCGTTCCAAAAAATGAAAGTAAGCCTCGCGACGCAAGTTTTTAGCCGTTCGGTATCGGCCGCGATAACTGTCGGGAAACTCACGGGCGAATTGCAGCATCCGAATTGTGTTGCGACCGCGAATTTTGTTCAAAGATTGAACGATCTCTTCGATTGTTTGAATAGCCGGTGTTTGACGGATCCGAATCCGTTGCGACGCGCGTTATCGAGTATGCAACCACAGGTTGAAGATTTTCTTCGGGCGTCCCTCCAGTGGCTTGAAAAATGGACGGTTTCAGTCGGAAACAACCCACCGTGCTTCGAAGGTTTCCGATTGACGATTAGGAGCGTGCTCGGATTGTGGGCCGATATGAGGAGTGACGGGGATCTTTATTTAATCTCTTCCAGATTAAATCAAGATCCTCTAGAAAATCTTTTTGGCGTTATCCGGAATCGCGCCGGTCATAACGACAATCCATCAGCAATGTGCTTTCGTCGTAATCTTCAGTATGCGATGACGGCACATCTGATGAAACCACCGGCAGAAACCAATTGCGAACCTGATGACTCGATTGCATTTCTTGCTATAGAGATGGAGGAGCAGCGTGAAATTGCTGAAATTCAAAAAATGTCTGACGGCAATCGAGACATCAGCTTCGACAAAAACGAATCAGGAGCCGGCGTGTTGAAGAAATCAGATGAGACGGGGGAACATTATAGCATTCATGATAAATTCACAACAATAAATCCGCTTGAGGAATGCTCGATGAAGTATGTTGCAGGATATCTCATCCATAAGTGTAACAATAAATTCAATTGTCAATGGTGTAATAACGCGTTCACGAGGGGTCATCAATATTTTGAGCAGACGAATGACCTCTTGATTTTTTTCAAATCGTACAAAAATCACACAAATGATGAACTTGGCTCTTTGCAAGTACCATCCGATGAATTTCTTGACGTGGTCATAACTGTTTATAAAGTTTTTAGTTCACAATTTCACAAAGTTTGCCACATTAATAACCTTTCAAAGTACCTCGAAACCTGCATCAGCAATGCTGTATCTCAAAAACACGCCGACTTTTGGTCTGTTGCCGGAGATTGCGCACTCCATCGTGAATATATATTGAAATTTTTCGTGCGGGTACATTTGTTTATTTATTTAAAGTGGAAATCCCGTGACATTCGCGACGCGTTGAATCGGAAGCATTCATTGAAAGGTACCGCGACCCAACCGAATCGCAAATTATTGAAAGTTACCCATCATTAAGGGGTGCACTATTCCAAAAAAACGTGCATGCATTCACACACACACACAACAGGGTTTGGAGTCCTAAAATACTGTGGAAGTGACGCGCCACAGGGCCCCTGATTTTGTGCGTGACGTACATGCATGCGCGTACGCGGTATAAATATGTATTTTTTTCAGATTTAATTAAGTACTGGAGAGAATAATATTTCAATAACTAACCGTGTTTTGCCACAACGATTTATATATAAATGGTTTTCATATAAACTAATATTTTCCATGATTCAAATTACTCGTTCTTTTCAATTTGCAATTATTAATTCATACATGGTTAGTTAAAGAAACATTTACCTTCAACTTTTCATGCTTGTTAGAAATATAAATATGCTTTTTTAATTTTGCTATAATCCTATTCCCAACCCTCCCACTCCTCGATACATCCTTCCCCTCCAGATGGAAGACGTCCACCACCTGCGCGTGGTTTCCATTGAGTAATTTTAGCTCACGCACGTTCTTTTAATTGCTGGCACTGTAGCACGAAATAATAAATGTATTTGCAAGGCGTGAACTAAAATTAGCTGAGAGTGGGCACGGATGCAGAAATTAAAACTCTTAGCATTTTTCATAATTCTTTTTCGTTAATATATATGAAAAATAACATTTATCTATATGCAAAAAGTAATAAAACAATAAAAAAAAAAAAAAAAAAATCAAATGCATTACAGGGAGATTCGATCGTTCGCCTCTTGCAGTCGAGAATTCAGAGACGACAGGGCGTTTACGTTCTCGTGACTCCGCCCACAGGGGCGAGCACAGTATCGGCGTGACGTCACAATCAACCGCCGCGACACCAAGTGGCAGTTTCTGGCGGAAAAAACTTTGCTTCAATTTAAAGATAGGCATATTCCTTCTATAGGCGTCTGACTTCGTTGGTATTATCAATGAATTTACACATTAATGTATAATGTAATACATTAATGATATATTGCGGTATCTTCAAATAGAAATTACTAGTCAACGTTCATAACATAATTAAAAAGTGTGTATTTCATTTTAAAAAAATAACATTGAATGTAGCTGTCGAGTCTGAACTAATATTATTATATATTCTCAACAGGGACAACTGAGAACGCGAAAATTTTAACTTCGATAAAAAGAGACTTCATTGTTTGCCCATTATCGGACGGATCTTAAAAATTGTCCAAATAAATAACGGTCTTGTAAAACAATTTTTTAAAGAGAATCGATCATGGGAGAAGAAGAAAAATATTCACGAAAAAAATGTATCTTTTTTTATAAGTATAGTAGTTGGGAACGTCAAAACGATAAATACAATGACAATGGACGAGAATGAAATATTTTTTAACGAATTGAAGACTTACCGATTAAAATAAATGCGTTTCCGCGTATGTCTCTTGCGCTTGTTGTGGCTATTCGCCATACCAATGGTCTCCCATCATTGTCGCGTTCATCTCACATCACTATCACGTTCATATCACATCACTTTCACTGTCACTGATATCTCCTGTTTCACTAAACGCACAATTAATAAACACGCGGCACAATAAATAAAAGAAAAAAAGTTAACTCGTGGCGAAAAATAATTCACGTCGCGGACCGCCTTACACTCATCTCAGCCGAGCTGAACAACTGCCCTCGTCCAACGCCACGCGGTTCTCGATCGCTGCGACGATCTATATATATATGTGTGGATATTGGGCGACAGTAGAGAGCGTCCAATGTTTACATCTTTCAAACTCTTTGTTCCCGACGTGTCACGTCACGCCGTGGATACGTCTCATCGGATAAAACGAAATCGTCAGAGAGAAAAGCCAACAAATATATAATAAAATAAATACATAATTATAATATTATGGGAATAAACAATTTTTTCGCAACATAATAAAATTAAACTATAATATTACGTCAATGAAAAATATTAACAAACATAAAAATGTAAAATGATAATACTATGCTAGCGAAGAAATCTTTTCAAACAAAATATAATATAATTTTGTTTGAAAAGAAACAAATAAACAGAAGAAAATAAACAAAATATAATAATATAATATAATATAATAATATTACCCGTGCGAAAATATTTCGTAGAAAATAATTACATCAATTTATATTGTTTTCCAGTGACCGGCAATAAAGCACGAGCTTGACACTTATGTATATAGCTCGAGACAAGTAATATGTCTTACGAACATTATTCTGGATTCTCATTCTGGCAAAGTATTTAAAAAAAATACTACAATCCTAAGTTATGAAGATTTTGTCGTTTTCGTACCAAAAAAATTATTTGATTTTATTAATATTTGATCTAATTTTAGTCGACATCTAAAGCATAAATCTGATTTTAAACGAATTTGGTCAATGTATACATATATTAATGTATTGAAACCTGAGGGTTCGTTTCATTGAATTATGAGATTCGGGACTCGAAGAGAGACTGAATTGTGTTGAACTCAGGGTGAAAATTAACAATGGAATTTATTCCGCGATGCTGTTGTGAGGTTACAATCTGTACTTATCGGATTTTAATGAAGTACTGAATGGTCCTCTGTTGGTCTTTCTTCTGACGTTGTTGATCGTGGCGTCGATCGTCGCGATCCTCTTCTTCTTCTAAGCAGCTTCTCCGTAATCGACAAACTCGCCTACGCTATTGCTGCGCTGCCTCTTCATTGCATTGTATTTGATAAACTGTCTCCGGTGTCTCTGCGCTGCCTTTTCCTTTACCTCGCAGTAAAAAAACTGCCTCAGCTGTTGCTGCGCTGTCTCTCCTTTGCCTTATAGTTGATAAACTGTCTCCGCTGTCTCTGCGCTGCCTTTTCCTTTGCCTCGCAGTAAAAAAACTGCCTCCGCTGTTGCTGCGCTGATTCTTCTTTGCCATGTAGTTCATAAACTGCCTCCGCTGTGTCTGCGCTGCCTTTTCCTTTGCCTCGCAGTAAAAAACATTGCCTCCACTGTTGCTGCGCTGCCTCTTCATTGCATTGTATTTGATAAACTGTCTCCGGTGTCTCTGCGCTGCCTTTTCCTTTACCTCGCAGTAAAAAAACTGCCTCCGCTGTTGCTGCGCTGCCTCTCCCTTGCCTTATCGTTGATAAACTGTCTCCGCTGTCTCTGCGCTGTCTTTGCCTTTGCCTTGTAATAAAGAAACTGACTCCGCTGTTGCTGCGCTGCCTGTCCTTTGCCTTATAGTTGATAAACTGTCTCCGCTGTCTGTGCGCTGCCTTTTCCTTTGCCTTGCAGTAAAGAAACATCCTCCGCTATTGCTGCGCTGCCTCTTCATTGCATTGTATTTGATAAACTGTCTCCGGTGTCTCTGCGCTGCCTTTTCGTTTGCCTCGCAGTAAAGAAACAGCCTCCGCTGTTGCTGCGCTGATTCTTCTTTGCCATGTAGTTCATAAACTGCCTCCGCTGTGTCCGCGTTGCCTTTTCCTTTGCCTCGCAGTAAAAAAATAGCCTCCACTGTTGCTGCGCTGTCTCTCCTTTGCCTTATAGTTGATAAACTGTCTCCGCTGTCTGTGCGCTGCCTTTTCGTTTGCCTCGCAGTAAAGAAACAGCCTCCGCTGTTGCTGCGCTGCCTTAAGTTAAATTTACCAATCTACCAATTTACCAAAAACTAGAACATATGATTCGCGAATTTTACTTACAGAGTAATTCACGTGTACGACGTTGGTCGTATATTGTCGCGTTAGATGGATGCTGAACTATTATAATTTTATCTGTCCATATTTCGCCATTATTGCAGTAATAATTTAATAAATTGCTGGCACGAAAAAAAAATGACGTACAGATTCGAACCATCGATTCTTTCGATAGCTCGACAAACAACGGAACGCCTTAGCCCACTCGGTCGCCGTCGTTCACTTGAGAAAATAGTTGTGCGAAACCTAGGTAATCGCGTCGACGTCCGCTGTATAGCGTTCGCTCGACGCTCGTCGAGACCGAGAAACTCAGCTCGTGTTCTAAAACGGCGACGGTAAATACTCCGGCACTGAGCGACCAATCGGGTTGAAATTTTGAGGGTACATAGAGACTTATGTCCTACTGAACTTGACTGCCTTTTTTCTTCAGAAATTTTGAAAAATTAATAGTTTTTGCGTCATTGAAAAAAGAAAACGACAAAATTATCATAATCGCGCGATATTTTTTGTCGTGCCCAGTGCTCGTGCCAGAATCTCGTACTCCATGGAAATATGGACATTTTGGACTTTGTTTTATATCATTTGATAAAAAAATGACTGAAATATGGCAATTGGAGTTTTTATGCAACGCGGGTCTAGCGTCGGCCAGTTCGGCGGTCCGCGCGACGGAAGGGGTAGCCGCGAGAGTCGAAGGCATAGGCACGCCGTGTAGACGAGGCTATGCCTTCGACTCTCGTGGCTACCCCTCCCGCCGCGCGGGCCGCCGAACTGGCCGACGCTAGACCCGCGTTGCATAAAAACTCCAATTGCCGTATTTCGGTCATTTTTTTATCAAATGATATAAAACAAAATTCAAAATGTCCATATTTCCATGGAGCACGAAATGTTTACATCCACGCGACGAGAAACATCGTGCTACTATGAAAATTTTATCGTTTTTATAAAAAAAAGGCGGTTCCGCTTTCGACATTAAAAAAAATCGAGTCTTAGCCACCCCGTACCATCATTCTGTAGCTCACCTCCAAATTTCAATTCGATCGGATGATTAGTGCCGGAGGAATTAGGGATTTCGTTTTCGAGTTGCCGCCGAGTTTTTCGGTCTCGGCGAGTATGGAGCGAACGCTGTACAGTGCGCAGCGAGAGACTTACCTACGATTCGCACTGTACTCATTTCAAGAGAACGGCGGCGGCTAAGAGGGCTAAGGCGTTCTAAACTCATCGAGTCATCTGCGGAAACGACGATTCGAATCATCTTTACGCGAATTTTTTTTTCGTGTTAACAATTTTTGCTACGAAAATGACAAAATACCGACTGATGAAACTAAAATATTTACCGATTACTCTCGAACTAACACGACCAACAATAAGACCCACGTAATTCACGTCGGTGATACAATTAAAAACAAATTCTAACAATACTGTCTTCATCACACCGCACGCTACGCGTATATAAATGAAATTTAATGTTCTCAATAAAGAAATAAATAACATCGTTCTTAATTTTTTATAATGCATATAATGGTAAAAAATGGACGACAGTATTGTTTGAATTTGTTTATAATTGTATCATCGACGTGAATGATGTGGGTCTTATTGTTGGTCGTGTTAGTTCGAGAGTAATCGGTAAATATTATAGTTTTATCAGTCGGTATTTTGCCAGATTCGTAGCAAAAATGTATGAAATTGTTAACACGAAAAAAAAAAAATTGCCGTAGGTGATGAATCGAACCACCGATTCCACTGATGACCGGACGAGCTTATAACGCCTTAGCCCTCTCAACCGCCGCCGTTCATTTAAAAGGAGTACAGTGCGAATCGTAGGTAAGGCTCTCGCTGCGTACTGTACAGCGTTCGCTCCATGCTCGCCGAGACCGAAAAACTCGGTGGACGTTCAAAAACGCCATCCGAGTTTACGCCGGCTCTAATCATCCGATCGGATTGAAATTTGGAGGTGAGCTAAAGCATAATGGTACGGGGTACCTGAGACTCGTCTTTTTTTAATATCAAAAGCGGAACCCCTTTTTTAAAATAAAAACGATAAAATTTTCATAGTAGCACGATGTTTCTCGTCGCGTTGATATTACAATTTCGTGCTCCATGGAAATATGCACATTTTGGATTTTGTTTTATATCATTTGATAAAAAAATGACCGAAATATAGCAATTTGAGGTTTTATGCAACGCGGGTCTAGCATCGACAAGTTCGCCGGCCCCGCGCGGCAGGAGGGGTAGCCACGAGAGTCGAAGGCATAGGCACAGTCCTCGTGTACACGTTGGCCTCTGCACGGAAACCTAAAGCGTCGCGCGTATATATATAGCTCATGTCAGTCGACTCTGAAAAATCAGTCAGATTTTGCATATCGTTAGTTCCTGACGAGATTACATATCGCGTCAAATATTTTTTTTTAATTGCAAAATTTTTCTTTTTATGAATATTGGAATATTTTCCGACTTTTTAATCAATAAGTAATTACATACCTTCTTTCCTTTAATTTTCTTTTTAATTAATGTTGTGACAAAAGGACTATATTTTATCATAAAAATATTTACAACATTAAAAAAACTATTTGGTACTATTTATTTAACAAATGATTTTTCAATAATTTTTTAACTGTTAGGGATACGATGAACAATTTAAAAAAAAACCTGTGTGTGTGTTCATCACACACGTAAGAAGTGAATGCTTTTGGTATCCAGCCTTTCGCTTGAATGAAAAATTAAAAATATAATCATTAAAATAATCGTTAAGATTATTAAAAACAATCATTTAAAAAAATTGAAAAAACTGGGTTGCGGAGCCTGGTGAGTCTAACTCAGAGACTTGCGGAGCCTATTGAAGGCGCTCGGACAGAATACAGAGTCTTTCAGAAACCCTGCGGAGACCTATATAAGAACAGCAAAAATAATTTTCATGAAAATAATTACAATTACAAAGATTCATTAAAATAACAATTTAAAACAATTATGTAAATAATAATCTATTCTATCTGAAGGCCCTGCAACGCTTTCGAAGGACTGCGCAGGGTTGTAGAAGGCCTGCGGAGGCTATAGGAGGCCTTCTAAAGCCCAGCGCAGTCCTTCAAAAGCGCTGCGCAGGGTTGTAGAAGGCCTGCGGAGGCTGTAGGAAGCCCCGCAGCACTTTCGAAGGACTGCGCAGGGCTTTAGAAGGCCTCCTACAGCCTCCGCAGGTCTTGTGCAACTCTGCGCAGCCCTTTCGAAGGACTGCGCTGGGCTTTAGAAGGCCTCCTACAGCCTCCGCAGACCTTCTGCATCTCTGCGCAGCACTTTCGAAGGACTGCGCTGGGCTTTCGAAGGCTTCCTACAGCCTCCGCAGGCCTTCTACAACCCTGCCCAGCACTTTCGAAGGACTGCGCAGGGCTGTAGAAGGCCTGCGGGAGCTGTAGGAAGCCTTCTAAAGCCCAGCGCAGTCCTTTGAAAGTGCTGCGCAGAGTGGCAGAAGGCCTGCGGAGGCTGTAGGCTGCGCTGGCCTTCTAAAGCCCAGCGCAGTCCTTCGAAAGTGCTGCGGGGCCTCCTACAGCCTCCGCAGTCCTTCTACAACCCTGCGCAGCGCTTTCGAAGGACTGCGCTGGGCTTTAGAAGGCCACCTATAGCCTCCACAGGCCTTCTACAACCCTGCGCAGTCCTTCGAAAGCGCTGCAGGGCCTTCAGATAGAATAGATTATTATTTACATAATTGGTTTAAATTGTTATTTTAATTAATCTTTGAAGTTGTAATTATTTTCATGAAAATTATTTTTGCTGTTCTTATATAGGTCTCCGCAGGATTTCTGAAAGAATCTGTATTCTGTCCGATCGCCTTCAATAGGCTCCGCAGGTCTCTGAGTTAGCCTCATCAGGCTCCCAACACAGTTTTTTCAATTTTTTTAAATCATTGTTTTTAATTATCTTAACGATTATTTTAATGATTATATTTTTAATTTTTCATTCAGGCAAAAGGCTGGATACCAGAAGTATTCACTTCTTACGTGTGTGAAGAACACACACACAGGTTTTTTTTTTAAATTTGTTCATCGTATCCCTGACAGTTAAAAAAATGATTGAAAAATCATTTGTTAAATAAATAGTACCAAATAATTTTGTTTATGTTGTAAATATTTTTATGATAAAATATAGTCCTTTTGCCACAACTTTAATTAAAAAAAAATTAAAGGAAAGAAGGTATGTAATTACTTATTGATTAAAAATTCGGAAAATGTTCCAATATTCATCACTCGAAAAATTTTGCAAATAAAAAAATATATTTGACACGATATGTTATCTCGTCAGAAACTAACGATATGCAAAATTCGACTGATTTCTCAGAGATGACTGATCTATATATATACGTGCGACGCGTTAGGTTTCCGTGCAGAGGCCATCGTGTATACGAGGACTGCCTATGCGTTCGACTCTCGTGGCTACCCCTCCCGCCGCGCGGGCCGGCGAACTTGCCGATGCTAGATCCGCGTTGCATAAAAACTCCAATTGCCATATTTCGGTCAGTTTTTTATCAAATGATATAAAACAAAATCCAAAATGTGCATATTTCCGTGGAGCACGAAATTGTAATATCAACGCGACGAGAAACATCGTGCTACTATGAAAATTTTATCGTTTTTATAAAAAAAAAGCGGTTCCGCTTTCGCCATTAAAAAAAACGAGTCTCAGGTACCGTGTGCCATCATTCTCTAGCTCATCTCCAAATTTCAATGCGATCGGATGATTAGTGCCGGAGTAATTAAGGATTTCGTTTTCGAGTTGCCGCCGAGTTTTTCGGTCTCGGCGAGCATGGAGCGAACGCTCTACAGTGCGCAGCGAAGGCCTTACCTATGCTTCGCACTGTACTCATTTCATGTGACCGGCGGCGGCGGAGAGGGCCGGGAGGGGTAGCTACGAGAGTCGAAGGCATAGGCACGGCTCGTGCCTATGCCTCACGCCTAACGCGCGACGCATTAGGTCTCCGTGCAGGGCAAAGTCCAACGGGTACACGAGGCGCGGCTATGCCTTGCTCTCTCGCGGCTGCCCCTTCCGTCGCGCGGGCCGCAGCACTTACCGACCTCGTGAGAATGTTGCGTCAGCGCTCCGCACGGAATTTCGTCACACTATTTTCTCGTAAAGCCGATAAAAATTTCAATGTTTTTTTTCAGTAACGCAAATCCGTAAATTCTCATCCGATTTTGCATCAAATTAAATGAAACAAAGCTCAAAATCTGTGTTTTTTAATGCTCCATTGGCTAACTATCAGGAAATTTCGATAGCATTGGTCCAACCATAAAAAATTATCTAATTTCTCTAGTGATAACTAAATCTGCAAAAATTTTTTTAAAATTTTGGAAAAATAAGACAGTCAGCCACTTTGTGCCATAATTCTCTATATGCCCTCCAAATTTTAATGCGGTTGCTTGCTCGGTGCCGAAGAATTTACGGATCGCGTTTTCGAAGCGCTCGTCGCATGTGATACTGACTCTTAACAAGGAGACTAAAGTTGCGGGTAAGAAGTGGTTGCGAGAATTTTTACAGCGCCACCCAGGCATCGCTCTTACAAGGAGAGTCCGACAGAGGCCAACCGAGTTTAGCGATTGGACTTCGTAGTGTTGTAGGGGGGACTGAAACTAAGAAAACCCTGAAGGGGTAGGTGTAGATACGCAGGGGTTCTTGAGATATCCGGTTTAAAAGGTTTTGCCGCCGCACATAAGCTTTGACGTGTAAGCTAAAAATATGGGAGCGCATAGCCGAGCGGTTAGCGCTCCGGTCTACCGTCCGTGCGTCCCGTGTTCAAGTCCCCGGAAGAGCAATTTTTCCCCGAATTTACTCCGAACGAGCATACGAATGGACATTTTTACACGTATGCTAATTTTTGTATGCAAAGCTGTGAATTTTTACCGCGAAAACAACATCATCGCGTTGACGTTGCCTCCTCACAGTAGTCATAAAATGCAACCACCCAAGAGAGGATTCCGTAGCGTTTTCAAAAAATATTACGCCCATGAGTGTGAAAAATGGCTTCGAAATAATCCAGGGAGGAATATAAAGATTTATCAAACGACCACAATGTTTACGCCTGCGTTCTACAAAGCGACAAGGCTGTGGCGTTAAGGTGATGTGAAAGCTCTTCTTTACCGTCTCTGCGGCCCCTGCATTTTTCGGACGAATGGCATTTCTAAACTAATTAACGGAATGAGCTGAAATTTAAGTCTGTTATAGAGTTGATAGTCCTACATACGCTAACGGTCGCAGAATTTCGAAAATCGATAAAAAATAACAGATTTCGTTACCACGTGGTAATTGCGGCTGCAGATTTGCATTTATTGACGTATCAATAAATGCAAATCGAATAACTAAAACTGTGACCTTCATCGACTAGACGAGAGAAAATCCGTCACAATGAGTACCCGCACGTTGCTGCATGTGCAATATTACATAAATGGCATTCGTCCGAAAATAACATGCGGAAGGCCGATAATAGTAATTGGTATAATAGAACGGGGTTGTGTACGTAGTTTGCGCATATCCCGTTTCTCCCTCGTGAAGCTTCAAGCGCTAATAGTGATTGTGAGTGCCAACCGAAATTATGGGATATACATGATATGCACCGCGTGGTCGCATCGAGAAACACAAAAAGTACGGTGCTCCCCACCCCGGACACCGTGGGGCACACCCGACCACGCAAGCGGCCCGTGCCTATGCAATTCGACGGAAACTTACTGTTACGTATAGCTATTGGGTGTCGATAACCAAACCAAATTTTCAACGTTAATATTTATTCAACATATGAAACATGAACGCCTTTAGAAACTCGCTCCCATATGCTTTCTCTCGCGCTTCTTGCTTCCTACTACTAGTAGTCCAGTCAATAGATACATTCCGCAAAACATAATTTTGCCTACTTCTAATTTTTGTACCAAATGTTAATTTGGAGGTTAAAAAGCTTAAGTTCAAAAATGAGACCGTCTACGATGGTCAGCAGTGGCCGCCATCTTGCAAAACGCGTTTATAACAATATCTCGGAAACTATTAGGTTTATGACGAAATATGTAAAGACGTTTTTTATCCGTCACTAAATTTCCCATCATTTTCGTTTAAACTTTTTTTTATATCACTTACGGTTTTTTTATTATTGTTGTTTTTCTGAACATGATTTTTGTTTTTTCCCTTTCAAATCCTTAAAACGCTATAAAATTAAACAAACACCTATTACAAAACTTGTTTATTATTAAATTCCCTACAACTTTCGTATAAAATCTTTTTTTATTAAACAAATAATTTGAAAGTTAGAAGCTTCTTTAGGCGACGATGGCGCAGTGCTCTGGCCGTAGGCAAGCGCGCTGCTGTGCGCAGCTATTCTGACACTGAAATGTATACTTATATATACAAAGAACATCGCTCCTTCTGCCTTTATGCCCACTTCCACACACGACCATCTGCATTGTACGGTGGAGATTCTTCAAAGAAATCTCTAAACGAACTGCGCTAACAACATTACGTCCGCCTATCTACGAAAACTACGGCCAACTTGGCATCTTTACCTCCAACAGAAGATGCAGCCCGATACCACTCGTTTCGGGTTTATCATCAGGTTCAAGCTTGGTTAGGGAACGCTCTAAACCCTGAAGATTGGGATTGGAAAAGGACAAAACGTGGACTCATCGCCATCAGGATGTCTCAAGAAATGGCGCCAAAAAAATTACTTCCGGCAATTCGCTGTCGATGTTTATCCACATATTGTGAAAAAGCTAATTGCAGATGCCGAAAAGCAGGGTTAAAATGCTCAGTTCTTTGCGAATGTCACGAAGGAAAGTGTGTCAACAAACCAAGCATAGAAATCAGCGAGGCAGACAATGTGGAAATCAACATGCTGTTTTCTGATCCAAACATAGACGTAGATCACGAAAATGAGTGCTCGATTAATGCATTGCGATCGATACAAACACCACATGAAGAAACTGAATCGGAACACTCCGATTCTGAAGAAGAACATGTTTCAACTGTGCCCGAAAAGCGCCAAAAAGTTATCTAATTTTTGTATAACTTCAAATTGAATTGCGACAATAAAAATCTTATTTTACACTTCATTCCCTTCTTAAAATAATTTTTTAAACGATATATAAGCCACACATAATACACAAGAAAACGAAATAAACTGTAATGTCCGATTTCGCGCTGACTAGCCATAACAAACCGCCGGAGCGCCGCGCCATCGTCGCCTAAAGAAGCTTATAACTTTCAAACTATTTGTTTAATAAAAAAAGTTTTTATAGAAAAGATGTAGGGAATTCAATAATAAACAAGTTTTGTAATAGTTGTTTGTTTAATTTTATAGCTGTTTAAGCATTTGAAGGGGAAAAAACAAAAATCATGTTTAGAAAAACAACAATAACAAAAAAACTACAAGTGATATAAAGAAAAGTTTAAACAAAAATGATGGGAATTTAGTGACGGATAAAAAAGGTCTCTACATATTTCGTCATAAACCTAATAGATTCCGAGATATTGTTATAAACGCGTTTTGCAAGATGGCGACCACTGCTGACCATCGTAGACGGTCTCATTTTTGAACTTAAGCTTTTTAACCTCCAAATTAACATTTTGTAAAAAATTAGAAGTAGGCAAAATTATGTTTTGCGACCAAGTATAAGCGCGAGCTCCCTCGCCTGGACTATAGTTCGTTCAATCGGGGCCGAGCGAGATCGGGGCCGACCGAAGCGCCCTCACTCAGGGGCGTACCATCGCGGGGTCGGGTGCTCACACGCTTTCATTCTCACAAAATCATACGCCTCTGATCACTCACAACACATACATTGTTTCCGATTTTGTATTACATTCGCAGTACGGTATGCATCATTCATTCGACGAACGAAAAAATTCGAGTCGAAAATCGACCATGAATAAAAATTTCGCGTTCGCAAATCTCACACCGTATCATTATGTACATTTTTTGCACATATGTGCTTTGGCTCAAACGAGCCGTTTCACGAATGCGACGAGTCGAGTCCAGACTCGATTGAGAATTTTCGATTCTCGGTCGAACATATGAAACTTGAATTGTAGGAGGCCACGACGTTCGGATCACGGATTTTCTTCAAACTTTTTGCACTTTCAGTAGTCCATTATGACAGCATAATGTGCACGCAGTAATGTGTACTTATTGTTGGGCGTTTTCGAGAAAAACGCAATAGAAGTCTTGCGCGTCAAATATATACCGGTGCATTGCAATTATAATTAGAAGATGACGGCGTTCAAGTGATGAGCGTTGAAGCTTCTCAATCGATGAATTGCTGGATTGAGTCCCAGTCATCACTTCTTTTTTAATTTATCATTTTTTTCGACACTGATCATATTCTTTCATATACAGGGTGAATTCCGTAAGGTTTCTCAAACGGGATTTTGGTGCAGATGGGATCATTACAAACAAAAGTTGCAAATATACATTAGGGATATTTTTAATAGTTTACGAGATATGAATATTTAAAGTTTATCCAATCAGAACGCGCCGAGAAGCGTTGGAGTCGCCCACTCTCCGCCTTAGCCGTAGATATAGCACAGTTTAGAGCGTTACATTTGGGATCGCAAAATTCAGAGCGGTCAATTATTATTATTTTATTACGCAGTCATTTTTATTTGGCGCGCTCGGCAAAATTCAGAGCAGTCAATGCCCGACAAATAAAAATGACTGCGTAATAAAATAATAATAATTGACTGCTCTGAATTTTGCAATCCCAAATGTAACGTCCTAAACTGTGCTATATCTACGGCTAGGGCGGAGAGTGGGCGGCTCCAACGCTTCTCGGCGCGCTCTGATTCGATCAACTTTAAATATTCATATCTCGTAAACTATTAAAAATATCCCCAATGTATATTTGCTACTTTTGTTTGTAATGATCCCATCTGCACCAAAATCCCGTTTGAGAAACCTTACAGAATTCACCCTGTATATTACAATTCAAAGGTTATATAATGAAAAAATACGTGTATTTCCAAGCCTGGCTTGGGAGGGTTTTTTTAATTTTCAGGAAAAAGGTATGCGTTTAGTCATTTACTTCTCGATAATTATAAATATATCATTTGTTATAATTATAAAAATTAGTAAACAGCCAAATAACAATAGCAATTCAATAAAAGTTCATGCAAATACACGTATTTTTTTCATTATATTACTGTGAATTGTAATATATATGAAAGAATATGACCAGTGTTGTAAAAAATATAATTTAAAAAAATTATAAACGGGACTCGATCCAGCGGCTCAGCGATTACAAAACTTGAACGCTAATCATTCGACCGCCGCCATCTCACGGTTGTAATTGCAATGCACCGGTATATATTTGACGCATAAGAGTTCTTATGTGATTTTCTCGAAAATGCCTGAGTAGTACGACTTACTACTTGGACATTATGTTGTCCTAATGGACGACTTAAAGTGCACAAAGTTTGGAGAAAATCCGTGATCCATCCTGATCTCGTCTATTTCTCGGCGCATTACTTGCATTTGGCTCGAGATTATCGTTTCTTGCCGAGGCTTTGCACTTTGGGCCATGCACTGCCATCTAGCGGTGTTGCATAGCTCGCAAGTTCACTACTATGCCGACGTCATCGGAGTTCGTCCGGGCCTTTCACATCGCCTAAAGAGCTTTAGATCCACTGGCATTTATCCTTGGAATCCGAATGTCTTCAGCAACGTTGATATTTTGGCCAGCGCTGTCACTGAACGGGAAATCCAGGACGAGGCTGCAGATGATAACGTGCCAACTATTTCGGGAGTGATTGCAGCTCAAGTCCAAATAACATCTTCTGAAACTTCAGTGCAGCCTATGGCAGTCTCTTCTGCACATACCCCGGAAGTATATTTAATGCAAACCGTGACAACGAGTGCCTCACAAATCTTGGTAAAATCTTCTACACGGTCTCTGAGAGTCACAAAAAATCCAAGACAAATCGTACACCTACGAAAGAATCCGAGATCCCAAGAGCAAATGTAGCAGGAATTTCAGGTATGCAAATAAGTCCAGCATCGTTGGCGGACATAATCCCATTACCTAAGTCAGGAGTTAAAAGAAAATCTAACTGAAAGCATAAAAAATCCGATATTATTAGCAACACATCGTACAAGGCTGAGTTAGAAAAGCAGAACAAACCAAAAATTAAACCAAAAATTGAGTCCAAGATAAAAAAAATAAACAAAACTGTAAAAACCAAAATTGAATCAGAAAAAGACGATACCGATTTTGTGCGTAAATATTAATACTATCGTATCTTGTAAGTAAATATTGATATAGAGATAATTGCGCAATAATTAAAAATCATTAAAACCATTCATTAAACGGTTTAAATTATTGCGCAATCTTATAGACCTCAACGCGCCATTTCACGCACTAGGGTGGATAAAATTGCGCATTTACCTATTTGCTATGACTTGTGATTTACTCAAAGACTGATAGTATTAAGTGATCATAAACTCTAATACCTTGTTACAGGATTACTTAATATTTATAATCAATAAAAAATATCCGAATAATGTACGGAACAGTATTTTATTAGTAGTTGACTGAAAAGGGCGCAAACTTACACCACCCTACCCTACCAGTCTTAGCCAAACAAAAAGTCATAAATCCAAAATTGTACAAGATGAACTTACCAATCACGAAAACTGGTTGGTAAGTACAATGATTTAAAAAAACTTTGTGAGACGAGTAAATCCTAAAGTTTTTCATCGTAAATATTTAAGCTTACCATGTGGAAATAGATGCGATATGTTCGCAAATACTGATATAGAGGATAGCTCAGAAGAGGAAAATTCAATGTAAACAGGAACGACAAATAAATATATGTATGTTGTTAAATAACTACAAATAAATAATATACTGATTGTCAAAATAATATCTATTACTGTTTATTTCATACCCGATGTTCTCGGCATGTGTTACAATGCCACGAAAACGAAAAACGAAATGAAGCACACTCATTTGGTTTAAAGACTCGGTCGCCAGACATTATTGTATAAAACTTATATATAGATATATACACGTAAATATTATTATTTTTTGTTTGACCCGCATGCGTTGTTTGTTTATATAAAATGGTTCTAATTCAGAGACCTGCGCGGGCGTGCGCTCAACTCGCCAAATGTTCATCGCAATCGGAAGAATGGCATGGGAACGCATACGGGACAAACATTCTTTCATTTTCACATATACAGGGTGAATCTCTTAAAGTATAGCACCCTTTATTCTGGGGTAGACGGGACCATTACAAACAAAAGTTGCAAATAAACATTAGGGATATTTTTAATAGTTTACGAGATATCAACTTTTGAAGTTTATCCAATCAGCGCGGCGAGAAGCGTTGGAGCGACCCACTCCCCGCCCTGTCCGTAGATATAGCACAGTGTAGGGCGTTACATTTGGGATCGCAAAATTCAGAGCAGTCAATTATTATTATTTTATTAGGCAGTCATTTTTATTTGTCGGGCATTGACTGGCTAGGCTACGGCTAGAGCGGAGAGTGGGCGGCTCCAACGCTTCTCGGCAAAATTCAGAGCAGTCAACGACCGTCAAATAAAAATGACTGCCTAATAAAATAATAATAATTGACTGCTCTGAATTTTGCGATTCCAAGTATAGCGACCTACACTGTGCTATATCTACGGATAGGGCGGAGAGTGGGCGGCTCCAACGCTTCTTGTCGCGCTCTAATTTGACGAACTTTAAAAATTCATATCTCGTAAACTATTAGACATATCCCTAATGTATATTTGCAACTTTTGTTTGTAATGGTCCCATCTACCCCAGAATAAATGGTGTTATACTTTAAGAGATTCACCCTGTATACCTGGAGAACAAGAAGGAAAGGTCATCAAAAGGAAAGCTCTAAGATAACAATGTCTAAAGTAAATAGTGTCTATGAACAGTGTATTTTCAAAGATAAAGATTATGAATCATTTTTCCTTTTACTAACAAAGGTTTCCTTTGCTTTATATTGGTCTGCCCCGCTCAACATTTTATACATTTTGAGTATAAATCTTTTTACTTCATTCCTCGACGAAACACTTTGTAGTTTACGTTATTTTGCCCAACTCCATTTATTACTATATTGTGGTGAAACATATGTGTAGTAATGAGGGGACACCGTGGAGGTATTGGTCGGAGGAGGGGGTGAAGGGAAAGAATAAAGAGGTGTGAGCGAGAACGAGATGTGGAAACATCGGAAGAGCAGGAAAGAAAGGGGAAAAGGAGTGGACAACCCGAATTAGTGGAGAAAAAAATGAAACGTTGGAGCATCTAATAGCATGCAGGAAAGGCTGGGAGAGGGTTACGGAAAAGGCGAGGAAGGCAGCAGAGTGGTGGTTGGACGGAGTTGATAGTTTGGCGACAAGATGGGAAATAATATATATGTTAGGGGGAAGAATAAAGGAGGACGTATGTGTGTACTTTAGAAAAATAGAAAAGGAGTGCAAGAAGAGTGAGAAGGAGAAGAGAGAATGCAATGGAAGGGACAGCTAAAGTTAAGGATGGCGGGAGTTTGTAAACAACTTTTTGTAAAAGTTGTACAAATAAAACTGGCTTATATATATTGTTATGCCGGCATCTTATTTCTTTCCTTTTTTTATAAGTTTTATTCTTTTTATCATTCTCGCGAAATAAAATGGTTATTTAGCTAACGCTACGACCGGAAAGATATATAACACGCTTCGTCGTTAAAATTTCTTTCGCACAAGAATCAAGTAGCGCGCCTCGTGGCCATCGTTTCCTCACAGCAGGAAAATACTTTTTGATGAGCGCATCATTTTTTGACGCGCTCTATCTTTGCATAGATTTAAGCAGTTCGGTAGGAACCGCGAACGAGAACAGAAGAAAAAGAACAGAAAGTACATTCAAGAATAATAGAACAATTATTTCATAATCGTTAGAGTAAATTTAATGGTGTTAATTTCTATAGATTATAAAAATAAAAGTTATTTTTGGTGTCTAACTTTAAAGACTTTGAACAAAATTATTTAAAGTTTACCCGATCCCACACGGCATAACATAATTTTTGTGGCAGCGAAAGGATATTCAAATCAGTGACTGAAAAATTAAAAGGTGAACTTGGACAGTCAACTTTCGACCCTTAAACTGGTGAAAAGCAACAACAACAAAAAAAACTATTTAGGAAAAAGAATATTCGAGAAGCAACTCTCGAAAGGAACACTACAAGAAGTCTACAACCTACAACAGCAAAAGAAAATAAAGGAAAATGCTGGCCTTAATGTAAGTGACATTAAATAATAATTTCTTAATGAGCGGAAAAGAATTTGCGGAATACAGAGCAAGTTAACCTGTTATAAATACGGACGACTCAGAATCGATGAACTCGAACGACAATCAACATTCAGAAATTGAAAAAAATAAAAATAAAAAAATGGATGAGGTGACTAATGAAATTCTATTTTCTACTCTGGCGGCAATCCAAAAAGAAATGGCTAGAATAAATAGTAGACTCGATAATATACCAGAACATCAAGGAAACAGAACGCACTTAAATGATAACGTTTCAGAGAATGACGAGCATTTAATATCAGAAAATGAGCATAGTCGAATCAATTCTTCCACAATAAAAGATCTAAAAGCTCATCTCGAAATAATTACAGAATTCGATGGAAATAACATATCGGTTGAGACATTCATTTTCGAAACACAAAGTATTCTGAATGAAGTTCCCGAAGAATCCAAAAAAATGTTTGTTCGATTAGTAATTTCGAAGAAAATTATTAAACACGCGAGAAAAATGATTGACGGACACGACATCCGAACAGTTACAGATATGTTTCAAATTTTGAGAAATAACTTCGGCGATAATAAATCGTACGATATCGCGTTACTCGAAAGAAGTCAATGTCAGCAAGGAAAGGACAGTGTACTCGCGTATAACAAACGTTTCGACACCTGTCATCTCAACGTAAAGAGAGCAATTAATAGTGATTCGAATTTGAGTGCAACCCATCGTTCATTCTCATTAACACACGAAGAAATTCAAGGGCTGGCTCAATACACCAGAGGTCTCAATCAGAGCATCAAATTATTCGTGAGGGCCAGAAATCCAACAACTATTCAAGAAGCACAGAATTTAGCCTTAGAAACCGAAAAGGAAGAATCAATTTCACGTGCACTATACACGAAACCGAATTCCAACACTTTTTCACAAAACTCGAACAATCAGAATTCGCTAAATAAAATAAAAGAAACTTCTTTTACTACAAAAAACAACGTATCTAAATCTCCGTGCCATAATTGCGGACGTTTTGCACATTTTATCAAGGATTGCTCGGAAGCCAGAAAAAATAACAGTCAAAATTTTCAATCGCGCCCGTTTCCAAGCAAACCGCCGAATCTCATAAATTATACACAGTCTCAAGAAAAAGAAATAATCCCGGAGCAAGCTTCATGCTCAGAGTTGACAGCGTCTACGGACAGCGAACTTATTCATTCTTGGCAGACACGGGAGCATCAGTAAACGTGATAAAACTTAAATGCACACTGAGACTTCCCGTTAGAAAAACACGAGCCCAAATAACCGGAATTAACAACACTCCAATTACGTGCAAGGAAGAATGCAAAATCACTGTCGACAAAATCGAACACATTTTTCTCGTTGTCCCGGACGATTTCCCGATAGAAGACGACGGTATTGCCGGCAGACCATTTTTAGAGAAAGAAGACGCTATAATACTGGCCAAACAAAGAACTATTATTTTCAACAGAAAAAAGAATTCGGAAATTCTAAACATTCAAACTAGTTATTCCCTCCCGAGAAGTAAATTATTGGAAGAGAATACTCGATTGAGCCACATTTTAAATAAAAAAGACGGCGTTGAACTTTGGGAAATAACAGATTCCTTTCAAGACGTTTTTTATCTACCGGGTGATTCACTGCCCTGCACAGATTTGGCAGAACATTGTATAGAAACGACAGATGAAAACCCAATCAACGTAAAACAATATCGGTACCCGCCAGCTCAACATTCCGAAATATCTCGACAGATTGAGGAAATGCAGGAAAAGGGAATTATTCAAGAATCTAATTCTCCATACAATTCGCCGTTGTGGGTCGTCCCTAAGAAAAAAGATGCGTCGGGAAAACAAAAATGGCGTGTCGTAATTGATTTTCGGAAATTGAATGAAAAAACGCGATCCGATGCATACCCGTTTCCCAATATTGAGGAAATTTTAGATCAACTAGGAAACGCGAGATATTTCTCAGCATTCGATCTGGCTAGTGGTTTCCACTAGATCCCAATGAAGAAAGAAGATCGTCAAAAGACAGCTTTTAGTACCCCGCATGGTCATTTTGAATATTTGAGAATGCCTTTCGGTTTGAAGAACGCGCCGGCGACCTTCCAACGAATGATAGACAACGCTTTACGCGGATTAATAGGACGAACGTGTTTCGTGTACTTGGATGACGTAGTCATTTACGGAAAAACTTTGGAAGAACACAACGAAAAATTACGGACGTTCTTAAAACGAATAAGAGAAATGAAATTGAAACTGCAGCCCGACAAATGTGAATATTTAAAGCCAGAATTAGAATATTTGGGTCATGTAATTACAGAAGACGGGGTAAAGCCTAATCCAGATAAATGTAAAAGCGTCACAGAAATCCCAAGACCAAAAAACGTCAAGAATATTAAACAATTTTTGGGGCTTACCGGATATTATAGAAAATTTATCAAAGATTACAGCAAAAAATCAAAACCCCTAACTCAACTTTTACGCAAAGATGTTCCATGGATTTGGAATAATGAACAGGAAAAATCCTTCTTGATACTAAAAGAAGAATTATGCAAAGAACCAATTTTAGCTTTTCCTGACTTTTCACGAGAATTCACATTAACCACCGACGCTTCTGGTATTGCATTAGGTGGCATACTATCCCAAAAGAAAAATGGAAAAGAACATCCAATAGCTTACGCGAGTCGAACATTAAATAAAACCGAACAAAATTATTCAACAACGGAGAAAGAATTATTGGCCATAGTATGGTGTGTCAAACATTTCCGACCTTATCTATATGGTCGTAAATTCAAAATCATTACTGATCATCGACCACTAATTTGGCTCATGAACCACAAAGATTCTCATTCGAAACTAGCTCGATGGAGGATAATACTGGAAGAATACGAATACGAAGTAGAATACAAAAAGGGCAGTCTTAATACCAACGCTGACGCACTGTCAAGAAATCCAGTGTTAATAAATCGCCGCATGAATGCAGACGACTTGATAGAAAAGAGTGACTACGTAGAAGAAGAATAAGAAGGAAGAGGCCGGAAAAGAAGACGCAGAAATGAACCCGAACCTCGTAAAAGGAGAAATTGTCGCGATGAAGAATACACAGAAGAACGTCGACCGGAAGAATCGGAAAACGATATCGAAACAGAGCAACCGATTGAAGAAACGGAAGAAAACCAACATGAAGAATGCCAACCAGAAATACAAGTGCAAGATTATCCGGAAGATAAACCACGCGAGGAGCCTCTACCAGAAGAACAGGATGATATTAGACAGCCAATGATAAAGCTGGGAAGAACAATATTTTTGACGAACTGTCCGATACCCGAGGGTAGCGTAGACGTTTCATTCGTTAGAAAAGAAGCAGAAAACAAAGAACAGAATCTCGAAGTCTACTCCGAGGAGGGCGATCGAGAATATCACGTGGTAATGAGCGTGAGCCAAAGAACAACGAATGACGAACTGTTGGGACTAATCAGGGAATTATGTTGTCTCGCAGTTGCTGAAGAAAGAAAGAAATCCATGTGGATCACGAAAGTTGTATCCGATTAACTTTAATTTCGGGGAAAAATATAGAAAGACAATGGTGAGAAGTTTTTAATTCGGGTAATTGTACAGTGTATCTTCACGATAAAGAACGATTGATCCCGCGAACAGAAGATATCCAACAAATCATTGAAGAAAATCACAACTCTCCAGTCGGCGGCCATGGTGGAGTCAAGAAAACTTATTATCGTATATCACAGAATTTCTTTTGGAAGACGCCGAAGAAAGACGTCGAGAACTTTATAAAAAATTGCGTAATTTGTCAAAGAAACAAGGCCAACCGACATCCAACGAGAATGCCTATGGTGATCACTGATACACCAGAAAAGTTCAACGACAAGATTGCCATGGATATTTGCGGGCCCCTACCATTGACTGCCAATAGGAATAAATATGTGTTAGCTATACAAGACTACTTAACAAAATACATTGTAGTACTAGAACTCAAAGATTTCACAGCTTCATCAGTGATCGAAGCATTTTTGAAAGGATACGTCAGATATTTTGGAGTACCACACGCAATTTTGACAGATAGGGGAACAAATTTCACCAGCGATCTAATGAAGAATTTTACAAAATCGTTAGGAATCAAACACATCACCACGACGAGTTTTCACCCAGAGAGTAACGGCAGCCTGGAAAGAAGTCACCAGGCATTGAAAGATTATCTTCGTCATTTCACAAGTAAAAACGCTGATGATTGGGTCCAACGAATTCACTTAGCGAATATTTACTATAATACGTCGAAACACGAGAGCACGGGTTTTACACCGTACGAGTTGACATTTGGTACCAATCCAAGAAGTATCTCATCATTCAAGAGAACCAACACGACCTATCCGGAATATTTGCAAAACCTACAAACGAAGATCGCAACAACATTGGAAGAAAGTAAACGAATAATCGTCGACAGTAAGAGACGTACGAAAGAACGGTACGATCGGATGATCAACCCTCAAGAATTTCACCTCGGCGATTTCGTTTGGTTCAGAAAAGAGAGTACATCTAATGACAGGACGAGTGCATTGAACGTTCCATTCGAGGGGCCATATCGAATAATCGAAAAGATTTCAGACGTCAACTATAAAATCGCTAAAAATAAGAAAGAAGTAATCATACATGCAAATAGAATGAAATATGCTAACGTTAATTTGTTTCAGAGTGCTATTGACTAGTGTCATGACAAGTCATGGACAGGATTTCAAAGAGACGGTAGTTAGCTGGTTTTGGTATGGGTTATACGCGCTGGGTTCTCTGACCCTAGTATATTTATTGATTAAGTTTAGAGTTTTTGTCATCATAAAACTTCTGTTAACTATAATCTTTACACCTTGTCAAACATTACATAAATATTTTATATCACGCCAGAAACAGAAAGTAAATACTGTACATGGTTCAAATACGACAGAACTGCACCAATTTGGTTCAGTACCATCAAATTTAAACGAAGTACCTAATAGAATTAACCGAACACAGAAACGAAATAAGTTAAAACATTCATCAAATGTTCAATTATCAGAATTTGAAGCTTAATGGTAAAAAAAGAAAAATCTCATTGTTAAATTGTAAAAGGGATTTTTCATCTAAGGGTGGGTGTGTTATGCCGGCATCTTATTTCTTTCCTTTTTTTATAAGTATTATTCTTTTTATTATTCTCACGAAATAAAATGGATATTTAGCTAACGCTATGACCGGAAAGAAATATAACACGCTTCGTCGTTAAAATTTCTTTCGCACAGGAATCAAATAGCGCGCCTCGTGGCCGTCGTTTCCTCGCGGCAGGAAAATACTTTTTGATGAGCGCATCATTTTTGACGCGCTCTACAATTGCGTAGATTTAAGCAGGCCAGAAGGAACCGCGAACGAGAACAGAAAAGAATAGAAAGTACATTCGAGAAAAAAAGAACAATTAGTTCATAATCGTTAGATTAAATTAAATAGTGTTAATTTCTATACATTATAAAAATAAAAGTTATCTTTGTTGTTGAACTTGAAAAACTTTGAGCAAAATTATTAAAAAATTATTTAAAGCTACCCCACTCCCACATGGCATAACAATGGATACAAAATCGCTGATTAAAGATAGCACCACAAACCCCCCCGTCAGCCAAATAACCGCACATGTACTTTCGTCTGCGATTATCTCGAAACTACCTTTTTCGAAATGGTATTAAATAAATCGCGTAAACTATCAGTCCGATCGCTGTGAAATGTGTACACACTATTTTAGATACATTATCTGCGAGGTAATGTAGGATTTTTGCAATTACTCAATTGGTTTTTTTTCATCAAATTACGGTGAAAAATACACATTTTTTCGTATTCGGTTCACCATAATTTCCTTAAGGGAGTCGTGTTCAGAAACGTGCGTAGTGTCGGGAGTCCATGCGAGAGGTCAGCAGGTCTCGGCCTTTGACACTCGGGTGGACTCGGCCGTACTCGCGCGTAACGAGATCTCCCCCCACTCATCAATCGATGTGCGAGATCGATTTCCGGCTTCTTCACTTCAACTGCGAACCTCTAGTGCGAACGTTACGGCAACTCTTCTATCGATTCAAAGTTATATGTTCAGTATTCTAACCCGGCCTTTCTCTGTACTTATCCTTTCGATTCTGTGGACTTTATTTGTGACTTTCGGCTTCTATTACGGTAATTCTCTTCTCAATTCTGTGGACTAAAGACGACTGGCGACCGCCATTCTTCGTTTCTCCTGCCATTACCACCGAATACCAGATACCGAGGTCTGTCATCCAGACATTTTTTGGTCCTTCGAGCCGGATCTTGGTGAAGTGACAGGAGTTTCGGGGAATTTCGGGGATTAATAACAGTGAAGTGAACCATTCTAAAGCATTCATCGGGAAAAGAGTGCGAGTGCGCGATAATTATTCCACGTGGTAGCCGGTAACGGTTATCGCTTCATCCGCTTTGTGCTGATCTTCGTACCCGGCAGTGCTTCGATATATCGCGCTCTCTCGCTCTTACGCCGTGCCTATCCTCGGTTCGTCCGCTTTGTGCGGATCTTCGTACCGGTCAGTGCACGGGCAGTTTTCTCTCTCTCACTCTCGCGATACGGCCTATCTTCGCTTCGTCCGTTTTGTGCGGTGATTCGTGATCGGGTGCTTTTCGAACACTTCTTTCTCACTCGCGCTTACGGGACGGCGCATCTATCGCGCTCTCTCACTCACGTGGCTCACTTCTATACGAGCTGTCAATTACTTCGAGTGTTAGTGCGAGACACATTCAACGGTCGCTTCAGTGCTAGAGAGAGTAAGTGCGCGAGACTATACCGAGAGTATCTTCGTCAGTGCACACGCACTCACGGACGCTTCGAGCACGAGTGTTAGTGCGCGAGATACGTTCGGGCGCTTCTTCGAGTGTTGGTGCGAGGTACTCTTCCGAACTCTTCTTCCTCGTGTGTGTGAGTGCTTCGACCGCTCATTTCTCGTACGACTTCCGAATTTGGTAGTTTTTCACGACAAGTCGTACGTTCCTCCTTCGACTTCACGTGCTAGTGTCAGTGTCACTTTCGTTTTCGAACTCTTCGACATCAGCGCGCGCGAATCGGTGCACTTCAGTGCTGTTCTTCTCGTCATCTTCGGTCTCTTCAGTCACGCTTCACCATGACGAGCAACAACGCTAAAATGGAACGTCGCATCGCAGGTCTCTTCAGCACCTTCCGGTGCATTTCCACCCTGGCCGAGGTAACGCGGGCTGCGGCGCCGCACAACACGAGCAAGACACTCGCTAACACCCGTCTGAGCCTGTTGGAGCTCAATTGGGAGCGATTCCAACAGGAACACATCGCACTTCTTGACATGAACTGCGAGAATTTAGCGGAGACGAAATACTTTAAGGAGTCAGTCGAGTCGCAGTGTCAGCAGGCCTACGAGGAGGCGAAGGTAAGCCTCTTAACTTTGAAAGAACATTTCGAGATGGCGGAACCTTCAGGGGCGAATTTGGCCGAAGTTTCGGCAATCGCGGGCACTTCGAATGTGCGACGGGCGCTTCCGCGGATTGCAATCCCGGAATTCACGGGTGACTTCGAGGCGTGGAGACCATTCCACGATCTTTTCGTCTCTCTCGTCGGCCAAAACACGGACATCACTTCAGTCGAGAAGATGCATTACCTTCGCCTCGCTCTCAAAGGAGATGCTGCCAAGTTGGTCGCCAATTTACCGGTCTCTTCGGACTCGTTCGCTTCTGCGTGGGATACCCTCGTCGCACGGTATGAAAACAAGCGGCTTCTGGTCACTTCACAGCTTGACAAGCTCTTCGCTATTCCTCCACTGGTGCCAAGGTCATACCGATCGCTGAACTCTCTCGTGAGCACGGTCATGGAGGTTCTCAATGCGCTACGAGCGCTGCAGCAGCCAGTGGATGATTGGGGGTTCATCTTGGTCCACTTCATCGTCTCTCGACTCGACACTCACCTCCGCGAGCAATGGGAATTGCGATTGGGCGCTTCAACGGACCCGGCTACTCTGTCTCAACTTCGCGAGTTTTTGACGACTCGAGCTCGCGCGCTCGAGAGTGTCGTTGTCGCGACAGACAGCAAGGTCACTTCGCCGGGATCAGGCTCACCTTCAGCACGAAGCACAGCGGTACGACCTTCAGCGGGTGCCAAGGCGATGACTGCATCGGCGTCTCCAGCTTCGTCGAGCGACATCGCAAACCGGGAGAAGAGGCGCGCGGTCTCTTCAAATGTGCCTCTGTCCCCCGCTGGCCTCGCGACGGAGAACTGTCACTACTGCTTGGGCCCGCACTACATCACTAAGTGCGATATCTTCCGTAAGAAGACACCACGAGAACGACGCCTCATCGCCGAGCAGAGACGGCTCTGCTTCAATTGCCTCGGACCACATTCAGCGGTCAATTGCCGAGTCACCGGACGATGCTTCGAGTGCGGCGGGAAGCATCACACGATGATTCACCTGCCAACTTCTACGGTCGCTTCAAGGAGTCCGGCAGCTAAGCCATTGGCCTCTTCGTCGCCTACTGAGCCCCAGGCTTGACTTTCGAGTCACCAATGCGACATCACTTCGGGCGCACCTCGATCTTCACCGGATCCCTTCACATCGGACGCTTCTGGCAACTTCGGCAATTCTTCGGGTTCACTTCATAACACGGAACGTAAGCTCACTTCAGCCATCAAAACGGTAAGACCTTCTGTATTACTTGCTACCAGTCAAGCCGTTATTACTTCGTCGTCGGGCGCTTCACATCGGATTCGACTTTTGGTCGATCCCGGGGCAGAACTCTCGTTCATTTCTGAACGTCTGGTTCAACTTCTGTGTCTGCCTCGGGCGGCCGCCTCAATCAACATTCTCGGCATCGGCAGCCAAGCGGCGGGACGGACGCGGGGAGCTACAACCATTCAGCTCACTTCAATCCATGATCCTTCGTCGGTCATTACGGTCACCGCATATATTCTGCCCGTCCTAACTTCGACGCTGCCTTCGTTCACTTCTTCGAGGCAATGGCCTCATCTTCATGGTTTACTTCTGGCCGATCCTGACTTTCTGAAACCGGGATCCATCGACTTCATCCTCGGCGCTGATTCCTATGGCTTACTTGTGGAATCGGACCTTATCAAAGGTCAACCCACGGAGCCTATCGCTCAACGGACTCGCCTCGGATGGATCGTCCTCGGGCCAGTCGACACTTCCACTTCAAACTCGGCTCGTATCCAATATTCTTCGACCGATGACGAGGTCACTTCGTTGCTCACGAAGTTTTGGGAGCAAGAGGAAATTCTTCCGGACTCGGCCCCTACACCCGACCCGGACGAACCCTGTTGTGAGCGACACTTCCGAGAGACGCATACCAGGGACTCTTCCGGCCGATACGTCGTACGGCTTCCCTTCAAGGCCTCACCTTCGACACTCGGTGATTCGTATTCGGGAGCAAAACAGTGTCTTCTTCGGCTCCAACGACGCCTTGCTTCAACCGAGACGTATCGAGCTCTTTACCACGGCTTCCTTCAAGAATACGAAACCTTGTCGCATATGGTTCGTGCAACAAAAGCGAATACTTCAACATCCCGGTATTTTCTTCCGCATCATGGCGTCTTCCGTGCCCAGAGTACGTCGACGAAACTTCGCGTCGTTTTTAACGGTTCCTTCAAAACGACAAGCGGAACTTCACTGAACGACCTTCTTCACACCGGAGCCAAACTTCAGCGGGACACTTCAGACGTCCTCTTATGGATCAGACGGCATCGCTTCATCTTCGCCACGGACATTACCAAAATGTTCCGGCAAATTGCCGTGCATCCGGACGATTGGGACTTTCAACAAATTTTATGGATCGATTCTCAGGAGCAAATCGTCACGTATCAGCTGACTACCGTTACATACGGACTGAGCTGTGCACCCTTCCTCGCCATCCGGGTCCTGCTTCAACTTGTTGAGGACGAAGGACACGACTTCCCACTGGCGACTCGCCCGTTGACGGAAGGCAGATACGTGGACGATATCTTCGCTGGCGCTGATACTATTGCCGAACTTCAGTCAACGGCGGTCCAACTTCAAGGAATCTGTCAGCGCGGATGCTTCCCACTTCAAAAATGGACGGCGAACTCTAAGAAGGTTCTTCAACATGTCTCTTCAGACGCTCAATCGGATGCTATTCTCCTTCAATCGGACGATTCGAACGTGAAACTTCTCGGCCTCGTATGGAATCCCGTCGAGGACAACTTCCGCTTCACACTTCAGTCCTCCTTCAACTCGGAGATCACGAAGAGGACAATTCTTTCGGAGACGGCTTCCTTGTTCGATCCATTGGGCTTCATCGCACCCGTAATCATCGTCGCGAAGGTCTTCCTGCAGGAACTGTGGTTGGCGAAACTTCAGTGGGATGACCAACTTCCAATGCGGCTCCAGGAGAAATGGCAACGCTTCAGAGACAGCCTGAGCGATCTCTCGCTTATCAGTCTCCCGAGATGGCTACAACTGTCACCTTCACATCAGGTTGAACTTCATGGTTTCTCAGACGCTTCACAATTGGCCATGTCAGCAGTCGTTTACCTTCGTTCAACTTCACCAGGCGGCTCCACCACAGTCACGCTAATTTCTTCAAAAACGCGTGTCGCACCATTGAAACGACTGTCAATTCCCCGACTCGAATTGAATGCCGCTCTTCTCTTGGCACGGCTTCTGGTTTATGTTCAGAGGACACTCGACCTCGGAGGAACTCCGGTATTCCTCTGGACAGATTCTTCAGTGGCATTGACATGGAACACTTCACTTCCCGCCAAATGGAAGGACTTCGTACGGAACCGGGTAACTTCGATCCAAGAGCACACTTCGCACGCAACATGGCGGTTCATTGCGGGCAAGGAGAATCCGGCTGATTGCGCTTCACGCGGGCTTACGCCCCGACAATTAGCGAAGCATCTTCTATGGTGGCATGGGCCACCTTGGCTCCGACTTCCCCAACAGTCTTGGCCAACTTCTTCTGCCGACGCTCCTCCGGATTGCGACCTCGAGCAACGCCCAGGTCTCGCCTTCATCACCACTTCAGAGCGTAGTCTTCAGGTTTGGGATCTCCTCGACAGGTACGCTTCCTTCACGCGACTTCTGAGGATCACCGCCGTGGGCCAACGAGCGGCAGCACGCTTCAAACGGCTTCCTCACACTTCCTTGGTTTTCCCCCTCACACCTGGAGACTTAGAAGAAGCAAAATTCTTTTGGATACGCCTCGTTCAACGAGCGTACTTCGCGACAGAGCTTAGACTTCTTGCAGCCGGATCGACACTTCCCAAGGGAAATCCCTTGACCGCCCTCACGCCTTTCATCGACCAGCAAGGGACGCTTCGAGTCGGAGGGCGGCTAAAGCATTCACTTCTTCAACCCGAGGCGAAGCATCCCCCAATCTTACCTCGGTCTTCACGGCTCACCTCATTAGTCATCTCGGACGCACACTTCCGCACGCTTCACGGGGGTACACAAATCACTCTCAGCTTCCTTCGACGATCGTATTGGATACCAGGCGGTCGAGCACCAATCCGATCGTTCATTCTTCGCTGCACGACGTGTGCGAGACAACGCGGACTTCAAGCGCAGCAGCTTATGGGACAACTTCCATCCGCACGCGTCACTCCTTCACGACCGTTCTTCCACACAGGTCTTGACTACGCTGGACCCTTCATCATCAAGACATGGCGTGGACGACGAGCAAAAACTTACAAGGGCCACCTCGCAGTTTTTGTCTGTTTCTCTACATCTGCGGTCCATCTGGAACTCGTCACAGATTACACTTCGGAAGCCTTCATTGCAGCATATCGGCGGTTTTCAGCCAGACGAGGCATCTGTCACTCCCTTCATAGTGACTGTGGCACAAACTTCATCGGGGCAGATGCGGCACTTCAGGCATTATTCAAGGCTGGTTCAGCGGAGATGAACTCTACAATCATCTCCCTGACCAACCTCGGTACAAAGTGGTCCTTCAACCCTCCGGCAGCACCTCACATGGGCGGTAAATGGGAGGCCGCTGTAAAATCCGCGAAATACCACCTTCGTCGGATAATCGGGGAAACTCCACTTACGTATGAAGAATTTACGACTCTTCTTACGCAGGTGGAGGCCGTACTCAATTCAAGGCCACTTTGTCCCTTGTCGGACGACCCTGAGGACGTAGCTTCTCTTACTCCGGGTCACTTCATCATTGGGGAAGCGTTGACCACCCTGCCAGAACCATCACTGACCGCACTTCCGGAACCCAGGCTTTCACGATGGCAACTCCTCCAAGCCAAACTTCAGCACTTCTGGCAGAGATGGTCTTCGGAGTATCTTCAACGGAGCCTGTCAACTTCAAAATGGCACCACCCTTCACACGAGATACGAGTCGGCTCTCTCGTGCTCATCACGGATGAGAGACTTCCACCATCACGATGGCCATTGGCTCGAGTGACCGAACTTCACCCCGGATCCGACGGTCTCACTCGAGTCGTGACACTTCGCACGGCCTCTTCAACCTTCAAGCGACCAACTTCCAAACTAGCGGTTCTTCCAGTGGACTCTTCGTCAACACAGTAGCCGAAGGCGGGGAGTATGTTCAGAAACGTGCGTAGTGTCGGGAGTCCATGCGAGAGGTCAGCAGGTCTCGGCCTTTGACACTCAGGTGGACTCGGCCGTACTCGCGCGTAACGAGATCTCCCCCCACTCATCAATCGATGAGCGAGATCGATTTCCGGCTTCTTCACTTCAACTGCGAACCTCTAGTGCGAACGTTACGGCAACTCTTCTATCGATTCAAAGTTATATGTTCAGTATTCTAACCCGGCCTTTCTCTGTACTTATCCTTTCGATTCTGTGGACTTTATTTGTGACTCTCGGCTTCTATTACGGTAATTCTCTTCTCAATTCTGTGGACTAAAGACGACTGGCGACCGCCATTCTTCGTTTCTCCTGCCATTACCACCGAATACCAGATACCGAGGTCTGTCATCCAGACAAGTCGTATGGTCTTGAAACTTTTTTTCGATTTATTTTATTTTATTTTATGAATGTACAACATCTCAAGAATGTTATGTCAAATTTTCAAAGCAATTGAAGCAAAACTAACGGAGTTATGGAATTTTTACGATGCGAGGCTCTGAGTCGACGAGAATCCACAGCATAATAAATGTCGAAGCGGCGAGGACTCTTGATGCGAATACCAGAAAGCTGCGGCGACAGATAATTTGCAGAGCTTCAAACACAGTTATACGACGCTTCCGAGTGATGTTCTTAGTGCTATAAACCCTTTATACGAGGATTTGAGTTAGGAGGCTCTACTGCAGAGATGTCTCGGCGGCTCTACATAAAATAACAATGAAAGACTGAATTAACTAATCTGGAAAATTTCTCCGAAATCAGTGAGTGGCGCCGCAGTTTTGCTTGAAATTGCCGCTAATGTGGCAGCATGCACATTCAATGACGGCTGTTTTGCTCTGTTAACCATCATGCAAGAGATGCAACTAAAAACTGGACCAAGTTCTCAGGAATGAGCGCGCGCAGTCGACAGATTACGCACAAGTCGAGCGGAAGAACAAGCTGCGAAAGAAAGTAAGGAAGGTCGAGTTCGCCGGAGACAAGAACAAAAAGATGCTTCACAGACAGCACATCATGGAGCCTAGAGGGAAGGAGACCGAACGGCATAGGAGAATCATGATAAATTTGGACCCTGAAATCGACGAAAAAGAACCTGTGTTAGCCGGACAACTTTAACTTTTTTAAGTTTTTACTTTACTAATCGTTTGGTGGTCGTTTGGTGGTGTTTGGTAGTCTAATTAGCTCGTTTGGTGGTTAATAGTTTTTTTTTAATTAAAAACAAATTTCGGTGTTAAGTTAGCCGGACAAACTTTATTTATTTACTGATTCGGCTCGATAAGGGGGGTATTCGATCCGGAATCGTTTGGTGGTCACGAATTACTGAGTTAAAAGGTTTGGTGGTAATTAGTTACAGTTAAAACTTTAAAAAACAAAATGCCTGTAAGTGAGCCGTTCCCTCGGGGGTACGTCATTGGGCGATGGTTGAGAGCATCCAATTGCCGTGAGGATTCGGAGAACAGCAGGTCTCATTGGTCGATTGGTACAGCTTGCCGCTGTATTTATTTTAAAAAATGAAAGAAAATTTTGACAATCGAAATATCATGATGAACACAAAGAATGTTGACGCAGACTTCGCTTTCTTTCAAGAGAGCTTCATAAATGAATAAAATATACAAACTTTAATAAAGTAAGAGTACACCAAATCGGAGCAAGACTGTGATCGGAGCACGATCCCGGCAAGGGGGCAAATTTTCCTGTCTTGACAAAATTAAATTTTCAACCTCGGTTCCTCTATGTAAGAAAAAAGATATAACTCGTTTATACGGCGCTATAAAACTGTCGTAATCACTTTGTTTAATTTTACAATTGAAAAAGGCATTCAACCAACAAACTCGCGTGTGTTCACGAAACCGTCAATTCATTCGCGATGAATAAATACAGCTTGCCGCTGTATTTATTGCTGGACCAATGGGAGCTGCTGTCCCCCGAATCCTCACAGCAATTGGATGCTCTCAGCCATCGCCCAATGACGTACCCCCACTGAGGGAAAGGCTCCATTAAAGGCTTTTTGTTTTTTAAAGTTTTAACTGTAACTAATTACCACCAAACCTTTCAACTCAGTAATTCGTGACCACCAAACTATTCCGGATCGAATACCCCCCTTATCGAGCCGAGTCAGTAAATAAATAAAGTTTGTCCGGCTAACTTAACACCGAAATTTGTATTTAATTTAAAAAAAACTATTAACCACCAAACGAGCTAATTAGACTACCAAACACCACCAAACGACCACCAAACGATTAGTAAAGTAAAAACTTAAAAAAGTTAAAGTTGTCCGGCTAACTTATCACAGGTCGAAAAAGATATATGTTGGTTGTAGTTCGAAATTCAGCCACGAGCGCGCTTGTGTTGTCAATATAGGATATGAAGTATGGCATTGGCGATGCCGTGAAGCGAGGAGTATTCGTTATCGACGCTCGGTCATTGCTGAAGGAAGAATAATACTTATGTCTTTTAGTGTTTTGTAATATGAGAGATTAAGGGGGAGATCAGCAACGCTCGACAAAAATTGAAACCTGGTGAGCTGTTCTGGCGGGGCGACATCTGAGCGGCCAAATATCCAACTGTGGATACTTTTGTACCCATGACCCGAAGTTGGCACAGCTATCGGAGTCGTATATACGGCGCAAAGAACATATATACAGGGTGAATCGTAATGGGTGGACACCACTTTTTGATGGTATTTACCATGCGTCGTAAATTACCGACTACCTACAACTGGATTGTTTGACCGTTCCAGAGATTGCAGCAGCTTAGTGACAGGCAACTATATTCATGCATCTTCGCCGATTTCGATAAAATTTGGTATGCTTGTAGAACGGATAAAAATACAAGATATGAAAAAATTTCAAATTGCAACAACGTTCATTTTTTCGCGTACTATACACTGGATATCAGAATGGTGCAGATAGCAACAAATCTCTTATTATTTATTGCAAATTTGTAATGTCCTCATACGTATCTCGGAGAGTTTTTAACCGATTGGGATGCAAATTAGCATAAAGGTAGAGGATGAAAAAATAAAGTTGACGGGTTTGTTATTTTTTCGATATCTCATAATTAAGGGGTTGAAACAGCCCCTCGATTTTTTAGTCAATTGCATCGTATGATCGGGTAGCCTTTTGCCATTCCGGGTTAAATTTACGTTAAAATAAGTTCATTTGTATTGGGGGTGTTCCATGCGTGTCTGCCTTAAGTAACTAGTAAGCGAGAACGCTCATTTGTCGGTTGGGTCGGAGCGAGCGGCGAATGAACGAGCAAAGCGAGTGTCGAGGGATACGTGCGAGAATGAGCCTTGGGCTACGAGACAGTTAGTCGTTGTCGAACGCCCTGCGAAGATAGTACCTAAAATAAAGAGAGAAATTAAACGGTTATATCCAGAAAGGAGTGTGTTTTTATTCCCAACATTTCCTCACACAAGACTTTAGTACGATGTGTGTTAATAGGTTATGGGCCCAGTCACCCAGAAACTGAGCAGTTTTGTGTGAGAAATTATTGAAAGTCGTTTTCTAGTGTAATGCGCGGGACACGAGGTCACTACGGGGTAGCCATATTGGCGAGTCGTTTCGAGAACAAAACGCGTGTGGCCACGAGGTGAAAACGGATCCAAAATGTCGGACGCGATCTTTACGAAGAACGTCACGAAATTCAACGAGGATGACTTCCAGACGTGGAAGTTTCAGATGAAGATGCTATTTGTAGCAAACCGCATATTCGACGTGGTCGATGGGACGCGGGCAAGGCCGGCCGCTACGGCCGGGGACGACGTTCGGGCCATATGGGTGGCGGATGACGCACGTGCGAGCTTTCTTCTGGCCTCGACGCTAGAGTCAGAACAGTTGCGATCGCTTCTAACGTGCAGTTCCGCGAGTGAAATGTGGAATCGTTTGGCGAGAGTGCACGAGCAAAAATCGGCGGCAAATAAATTGTTGCTCATGACGAGACTCTACGAATACATGATGGTGCCGGAGGACTCTATGATGAAGCATATTGCGAAAGTGCAGAACATGGCGGCGCAGTTGAGTTATCTCGGTGAAGCGGTGTCGAGTAGTACGGTCATGGCAACATTCTCGGGAGTCTAACCTCAAAATACGCTACGTTTCAAACCGCGTGGGACAATGTGCCGGTGGAATCGCAAACGCTCGAGAGTTTGCAAGAAAGACTTCTTCGCGAGGAAGCTCGGTTGTCGACGAATGAGGAGGCTCCGGGAGCATTCTCGGCGACGAGAAAAACGGGCGCGACTAGGAACGGAAAATCGAATTTGCGGAATTCAACAGAAAAACAACCCGTGCGGGACAAAGTGAAAGTGAAATGCTTTAAGTGCCACGAGCTCGGACATTTTGCACGGGAGTGCCGGAACAAAACGCGGGAAAGTGACGGTACCGATCGGGACCCTGACAAAATCAACCGCGTTTCGACCACGTTTCGTTACACGCTTTACCGCGTTTCAAGTACGTGCAAAGGGCGTTTTGAAACACGCTAAAGCACGTGAGAAGCGTGTGAATTCGTACACAACCACGTTTCAGTTACACACTTTACTGTGTACCAAGCGCGTTTCAGAACGCGCGTTGTCCTCACTTTACCGCGTACGCGGTACGCGCTTGGCACACGCTTGAAACGCGGTAAAGCGTGTAACGAAACGTGTTTGAAACACGCTTGGTACGTACTTTACCGCGTACACGGTACGCGCTCGGCACGCACTTGAAACGCGGTAAAGCGTGTAGCGAAACGTGGTTGAAACGAGCTTTGCACGTAGTAATTGTCTGGTCTGAAACACGCTTATCACACGCTTGGTACACGCTTTCGGACTACTCTTAAATAAACATCATCCCCAAGATAATATTGTTATAAACCACTGTAATATGATAAGCTGTAAATAGACATAATATAGATATAAGATAGACATAAACCATAGAGACTTTATCCTTTTCGGGATAGTGGGTTGACTCGTGCTTTTCATCGCGGTCGAGAGACTGATTATTTCGGCCAAGCGCTCGCGTTTATAATCCCAATGGGGCGTCACTTTGCATGCGAGAAACGCGGGATAGCCATGCGCTACCTAGCGGCCGCGAGTAATACAAAAACCACGTGACAACCGCGTTTCGGAACGCGGTTGAAACGTACTATTCTGGGGGAGAAGTCTGTGTCGGCGGTACGCGAAAAAGTACGTTTCAACCGTGTAACGAAACGCGCTTGAAACGCACTATTCTGTGGGAGAAGACTGTGCCGGCGGCACGCGAAAAAGTACGTTTCAACCGTGTAACGAAACGCGGTTTAAACGCACTATTCTGTGGGAGAAGTCTGTGCCAGCGGCACGCGAAAAAGTATGTTTCAACCGTGTAACGCGAAACGCGGTTGAAACGCACTATTCTGCGGGCAAAGTCCGGGTCGACGGTACGCGAAAAAGAACGTTTCAACTGTGTAACGAAACGCGGTTGAAACGCGCTATTCTGCAGCCAAAGTCCGGGTCGACGGCACGCAAAAAAGAACGTTTCAACCGTGTAACGAAACGCGCTTGAAACGCACTATTCTGCAGCCAAAATACGTTTCAAGTGTGTTCCCTCAACGAAACGTACTTGAAACGGACTTGGCACACACTTGAAACGTACTTTTCCGTGGCAGGTTTTTGTCAGGGGAGGAGTCGAGTGGTTACGCCTTCGACGTGGAGCAAGCGCGCTCGAGTCATTCGAGCGAGGTCGGTAACAACGGGAGTTACGGGATTCCAGACGATGTCGCGAAGTCCGTGTGCCAAGCCGAAAAGGAAGATTCATGGCTTACCGATAGTGGTGCGTCGCGCCATATCACGTTTAGACGCGAGTGGTTCAGCGAGTATCGTGAACTGCAAAATGGCGGCTCTGTGTCTCTCGGAGATGACAAACAGTGCAAGGTCGTGGGCGAAGGGACAGTCGGGGTCGAGGCATACGTCGGCAGTAAGTGGATATCGTCGCGTATCGAAAAAGTTTTGTACATTCCAGATATGAAAAAGAACTTGTTCTCAGTCGGAGTGTGTACGTCTCGGAAATACGAAGTGTCGTTCGGAGGTCAACAAGTGTTCAGAGTCGGCGAGAAAATTATCGCGTGCGGAGTCAAACAGGAAAATCAGATCTACAGGATGCTATTTCGAGTGAAACGCAAAGAAGAATTCAACGAGGCGAATGTGGCGAGGACGAGCGTTCAGCTGTGACACGAAAGATTCGGTCACGTGAACGGGCGAGCGCTACGCGAACTGGTCGGAAAAGGACTCGTGGAAGGGGTCGAGTTACCGAAGGTCGATGAAGTCTTTTGCGAAGGCTGTCAGATCGGTAAGTCGCATCGGAAAACGTTCAAGAAAGAACGCGTGCGTGTAGACACTGTGCCGGGCGAAGTCATACACACGGATGTGTGTGGGCCGATGTCGGTCGAGTCACCTGGGGGCTCGCGGTTTCTACTCACGTTCAAGGATGATGCAACAAGTTTGAATACGAAATTCCAAGGACGTTCGAGGAGGCAGTGCGCAGTAACGACGCCGGAAAGTGGATCGAGGCAATCAATAAAGAATTGGGCGCGCACAAGGAGAACGAAACGTGGTCTCTGGTCGAGAGGGAGCCAGGAATGAAGACAGTGGACTCGAAGTGTGAAGTTCAAGGCACGCCTCTGCGCGCGAGGCTTCATGCAACGGAAAGGAGTTGATTATACCGAGACGTTTGCTCCAGTTGTGCGATACGATTCTTTGAATGTGTTGTTGGCTATCGTCACGGAGAAGGACCTCGAGCTGGCACAATTCGACGTGCAGACTGCGTTCCTGTACGGAAAATTGGATGAGGAAGTCTTCATGGAGGTGCCGGAAGGGTTGACCGTGAAACAAAGTGCCGCGAAAAATGTCGTCTGTCGGTTAGAGAAATCGCTGTATGGTCTCAAGCAGGCACCTCGGTGCTGGAACCGCGAGTTCCGTGCGTTTCTGGGAGAGTTCGAGTTCGAGGAATCCAACGCGGACAAGTGTATCTTCGTAGGCAAGGTAGCGTAATCGATAGTATATTTAGCACTGTTCGTGGATGACGGTTTGGTCGCCACGGCATCGAGAGAGGCTCTGGAGTGCGCGCTCAACCGTCTCAGCGAGGCGTTTAAAATCACGGTCGGTGATACGAACCTATTCGTGGGCATGCAGATCGAGCGCGATCGGGAAGAAAAACGTATGTTTATACACCAGAGTGCGTACGCAAAGCGTGTGGTTGAAAAGTTCGGCATGGGCGATGCAAACCGAATGTGTGTGCCGTCAAATCCGAGTGTAATTTTACAACCTGTTGTAGAAGGAGAAGAGCGAGTGGAAAACGTGCCGTACAGAGAGGCAGTAGGGTCACTCATCTTCTTAGCAATTATATCGAGACCCGATATAGCGTACGCGGTAAATTCAGTGAGCCATTTCTTAAACAATCACAACCGCGATCACTGGCGAGCGGTAAAGCAGATAATCGGTTACGTAGCGGGAACGGTCGATTATGGTATCGAGTTCCGTGGCGGTGGAAGTGCGTCGGAATTGATCGGCTATTCGGATGCTGATTACGCAAGTGATGTCGAGACAAGGAAGTCGACAACGGGATACGTCTTCAAACTCGTAGGTGATCCGGTCACGTGGTCTAGTCAACGCCAAAGACTGGTGACGCTTATTACAACCGAGTCGGAGTATGTCGCAGCGGCGACAACAGCAAAGGAAGTAATATGGCTGCGTAGCCTGTTGGATGGGATCGGACATCCATGTGATAAAGAGACTGTGATCTTTGTTGATAGTACTAGTGCAATAAGACTAGGTGTTTGGTGTTTCATCAGCGCACGAAACACATAGATGTTCGGTATCATTTTATACGAGAGAAAATAGAATCGAGAGAGCTGCGGGTCGAGTACATGTGTACAGAGAGTCAGACCGTGGATATTTTCACGAAAGCTTTGGCGAGAGATAGTTTTTGTATGCTGCGTGGAAGTATGGGTGTGGTTAAGCGTGCGACACGCAGAAACGGTGGAAGTATTGGGAGTGTTCCATGCGTGTCTGCCGTAAGTAACTAGTAAGCGAGAACGCTCATTTGTCGGTTGGGTCGGACTTTAGTACGATCTGTGTTAATAGTTTGAATACACGAATACATTACCATTACCTACGTGCATTACCTACGTGCCGAGGAAAATTTCTTCCGTAAAAATACCATAGTAATCTAGTTACTTTCCGAAGTAGGAAGTTATTCCGTAATAGGAAAAGTCTTACCTATTTCTGTGCCGATATAATCCGATATGAAACACTAAGCCATTTGTTGTTATATTCATCATTATCATCATGAGCGTCAAGTATTCGAAGAGTAAAACATTTTGTCCCTTTAAACTATTTTTTTATCTCGGTCCGTTCATGAAAGAACAAAGTTTTTACGTTGCCTCCTTAATGGCGACGTTCCCCAAAAATGAGAAAATTTGTACAGACTATTTTGACTCATTGCATTTTCATTTCATCCCATTTTTATTTCTACGCATTTTTGTCCATGCCACACGGAAAGAACTTTGAACGTTCACGAGGGAGTTGGTTGGGGGAGGGGGTGAGTGAAATTTACAAATATGTATTCGTGTATTCAAACGAACTTATATTAACGTAAATTTAACCCGGAATGGCAAAAGACTATCCGATCATACGATACAATTGACTAAAAAATCGAGGGGCAGTTTCAACCCCTCTCATAATTATGAGATATCGAAAAAATAACAAACCCGTCAACTTTATTTTTTCATCCTTTACCTTTATGCTAATTTGCATCCCAATCGGTTAAAATCTCTCGGAGATACGCATGAACAAATTACAAATTTGCAATAAATAATAAGAGATTTATTGCTATCTGCACAATTCTGATATCAAGTGTATAGTACGCGAAAAAATAAACGTTGTTGCAATTTGAAATTTTTTTATATTTTGTATTTTTATCCATTCTACAAGCATAACAAATTTCATCGAAATCGGCGAAGATGCATGAATATAGTTGCCTGTATGGGGAGCATAGCTACGTTTTGCCGCGTTCGCATGAACGGGCCTGAAGGCGCCCGAAGTGAGCAGCGGCAGCCGACCAATAGCAGAGCTTCCCGCCAACGAGAGCGCGACCGCCACAAGCTTAGCGTAGCCCTTCACCGTAGTCCAGTCTAGTTGTACGACGCTATTCCATCGAAAATATATATCTTGTTAAAATATAAAAATAAAGTTTTGAGTTTTGTAGTAAAACGTTTCTCTCTCGATCACAGGATCCCTACACCTGTTGTGGCGGCTCCCGAGCCTTCCACCTCAGCCGCTAGTCGGAGCGACGATCTACCTCCGCCGGCGTCGCGACGGCGAAAACAGAAATTAATCGCTAGAAGAGAGTGAAGTCTTCGCCCCACAGCTGCAGCGAGAAACCGCCTTTTCTCACTTCCTTATTACTAGTTATTTTGACATTGTTGAAGTTAATAAATATTATTCAATCGTAATCTCCGGGTCTCATTCAATTTGTGAAAGTAGGAGACGAACTCCACATTTGGTGACCCCGACGTGATTCAGCGGATTACTAACCGGTAACCTCAACACGCTTCGTGGCGTCGTGCTCTACCGTTGACGACCGGCACACCGAGTCAACGAATTCAATGCCCATCGAGCGTTCGCCAGCACGCCCAAAGACCAGCAGTCAAAATATTGGCGAAAACAGTCTTCCAACGGGAAGTATGGCAAACAACGGCGACGTCGCTGACGTTGAGGTGGGCGCAGGCCGCGTCGAAGCGATCGCCAACCTAAAAATTTCACCGTTCTGGGCCGAGCAGCCAGAGTTATGGTTCCATCAACTCGAGTGCTATTTCCAAGCAAGCAACATTCGCGCGGACCACACGAAATACTGTCTGACGGTCTCCACACTCAGCACGGATGCTGTAACCATTGTCACCGACATCATCAAATCACCACCCGCCGAAAATAAGTATAATGCGTTAAAGCGAGCTATAATCACTCGTCTCGCTGGCCCTGCGGACAAACAACTATATAAAGCGCTTTCAGAGCTCGAGCTTGGCAATCGCAAACCCTCGCAACTCCTCAGGGAAATGAAATCACTGGCAGGCGAGCAAGCATCAGACGAGGTACTTCGGGTCAGATGGCTAGCGCAGCTACCATCCTCCGTCCAGAGCCTCCTGCGAGTGTTCCAAGCCGAAACTAGTCTCGATAAGCTTGCCGAAGGTGCTGACACCCTGATGGAATCCAATCCAAGCCCCTCGGTCAAGGCAGCATCAACATTCTCAAAAGTTGCAGCCACTCCAGTCGTTCCAGTCAACTCCTGTCCGTCCACGGCACAAGAGTTACAAGAGATCAAAGTTCTCTTGTCGCAGCTGATCACTCTCAACAAGGAGCTCGTGACCAAAATTAACAAGGCCTCCAAGGGCAATCGAGGTCGTTCTCAATCAAAGGCACGCAGCGTGCCGGTGCCAAAGTCATGCTACTACCACGAGAAGTTTGGCAAGGACGCGAGGAACTGCATACCACCGTGTCCGTTCCAACCCACGGCGCCGGAAAACTGATACCGCTGTCGTCTGTCCAGGCGGTTGGCGTCAGCGACTCCAGCAGCAATCATAGCCAAAAAGAATACCGCCTCTTCATCTGTGATAAAAATACCAAACTTAGATTCCTAATCGACTCGGGATCTGTGATATCAATCATTCCACGCACTTGGCAGCACCGCAATGAACCACCAACAGACTACGTACTCTATGCAGCAAACGACACTGAAATCCTCACGTACGGCGACCAGACGCTCAAACTTGACCTTGGTCTTCGGCGAGACTTGAAGTGGACATTCGTAGTAGCCGGCGTTCAAACACCAATCATCGGAGCTGATTTCGTGACGCACCACGGACTACTCATTGACCTCAAAGGCAGACGTCTCATCGACCGTCTTTCCCAACTTTTCACCACCGGAACGCTGCAAGAGACTGATATCCACAGCGTCTCGACGGTGCAAGCCGAGAATTCTCCACAAGATACTCTGCAGCCTGCTTACAGGCAATTGCTCTGTAAGTACATTGACATCACCAAGCCTACTCGTCTATCCTCTAGTCGAACGGATAACCTAGTCGCACATCACATTGTGACAACAGGTCCTCCAGTGGCAGAACGTACCCGACGTCTCACGGGCGAAAAACTCAGCGCCGCCAAGGCTGACTTCGAGTTTCTTCTGGAGGAAGGTGTCATTCGGCCATCCAGTAGCCAATGGGCAAGTCCGATCCACTTGGTGCCCAAGAAGAACGGCGGCTGGCGCACAACAGGCGATTATCGAAAACTAAACACGATAACCGTACCGGATCGTTATCCTACGCCATACATCGAAGACATCTTACAACGCTGCCACGGGAAAAAGATTTTCTCGACGCTCGATCTCGTCCGAGCCTACCACCAGATTCCAGTGTCCAAAGACGATATTGAAAAAACAGCCGTAACAACGCCTTTCGGTTTATTCGAGTTTGTCGGAATGCCACCGGGGCTGAAAAATGCTACTCAAACTTTCCAACGCCACATGGATAGTCTCCTGCGAGACATCGACTTCGCAGCCTGTTACATCGACGACCTAATTGTTGTCTCAGAAACTCCGGAACAGCACGTTCAACACCTGGAAAAAATTTTCAATGTCCTTCGTGACAACAACCTCGCGATCAACCCGAGTAAATGCTCGTTCGGTAAGAGAGAAGTAATTTATTTGGGCTACACTGTCAACGAGAACGGTTCCGCGCCTCCATCCGACAAGATCGAAGCAATAATGGCATACTCGAAACCGGAGACAATCTCTGATCTACGAAGATTCTTAGGGATCATTAATTATTATCGTCGCTGTGTTCCACGAGCAGCAGAGCTCCAGTCATCACTCAACGAGTTTCTTCGAGATGCGAAGAAGAACGACAAGCGAAAGGTTCCATGGACGCCAGAAACCGAAGCAGCTTTCGAAAAATGTAAGCAAAGCATTGCTAAGGCAGCCAGAACAGCCTTCCTGTCACCAACGGCACCAATCACGCTTACCACCGATGCTTCGGACTTCGCGATCGGCGCATGCATCGAGCAACTGAAAAATAACGTTTGGAAACCTATTGGGTTTTTCTCGCGAAAACTATCACCCACTGAACAACGGTACAGTGCCTACGACCGAGAGCTCTTGGCAATATTTGCCAGCATCAAGTTTTTTCGGCACATTCTTGAAGGTCGCACCTTCACAATCAAGACTGACCATCGACCACTCGTGTACGCTTTCTCACAGCGTACGGACAAAGCCTCTCCGAGACAACTCCGTCAGCTGGACTTTATCTCGCAGTTTTCCACCGAAATTATACACCTCAAAGGTAACGACAACACCGTTGCCGACGCACTCTCACGAGTGAACGCGATCGGTATGCCCACAGTTCTCGGACCCGAAGCAATCCATCGAGCTCAAGAAGAAGACGACGAACTTGAAGGCGTGATCGAGAGCCCTTCTCTCCGACTTCAGCGACTAATTGTAGAAGATCATCCGATCTACTGCGATACTTCGACAGGATGGGTTCGTCCATACTTACCGCAATCTCTTCGACGACAAGCGTTCGACGTCATTCACGGCCCTTCTCATCCCAGGGCTCGAGTAACTGGACGTCACCTAAAACAAAAATTCGTCTGGCCAGGCATCAAGAGAGATGCCTTGCTATGGTCACGGCAATGCAATCACTGTCAACGATCGAAAGTATCACGTCACAATCGCCTCACGCCAGAGCACATCGACGTACCTGACAACAGATTCGATCACGTACATCTCGATCTCATCATCTTACCACTCGTGAAAGGTCTCAGGTATTGTCTGACAATGATAGACCGATTCTCGCGATGGCCCGTCGCAGTTCCGCTCGCTGACATGGAAGCTGACACCGTTGTTACTGCTTTCTATACTCACTGGATTTCGCAATTCGGAACCCCGCTCACGATTACTACAGATCAAGGTAGCCAATTCGAATCTCAACTGTTCACCGCTCTCGCTCGTATGATCGGAGCCAACAAAATCCACACAACACCATACCACCCTCAAGCAAATGGACTCATTGAGAGATGGCACCGAACACTAAAAGCAGTGCTAATGTGTCACTCGAAAGCCGCTCCATGGCCAGAGTTACTTCCAACTGTCCTCCTCGGACTCCGAAATTGCTACAAAGAAGACCTGCAAGCGTCACCTGCGCAAATGCTCTACGGCACAGAGCTTCGTGTACCAGGAGAATTTTTTGTGACAGAAGACCTTCCGGCGAATCCAAATTTTTTCTTAGAAAAATTCCGAGAGCACATCCGCAGAGTTCGTCCAACACCAACGGCACATCATACGAAATCACGCTGTTTCATTCTGAAAGATCTCTACAAATGCTCACATGTGTTCGTTCGAAAAGACGGCGTCAAAGCTCCACTTGAACCACCTTACTCAGGCCCCTATAAAATCATCAAACGTGTAGACGATCGTACGTTCATCATCGACGTCAATGGAACTGAACAAGCAATCTCCGTTGATCGACTCAAGCCAGAGATCACTGTAAAAATGGACATCGATAACTCTCAAGAGCTGGAACCCGAGCCAGAACCAACGCCAAGTACCTCGCATCAAGCCGAGTATCTGTCAACGTCTCTCGACAGACCTCGAAAAACTTATCAAAACAAGAAAAAAGTAAAATTTTCGTTCTCAACTCCTTCGGACCAGATCTCTGGGGGGGGGGGGGAGTAGATGTGGCGGCTCCCGAGCCTTCCACCTCAGCCGCTAGTCGGAGCGACGATCTACCTCCGCCGGCGTCGCGACGGCGAAAACAGAAATTAATCGCTAGAAGAGAGTGAAGTCTTCGCCCCACAGCTGCAGCGAGAAACCGCCTTTTCTCACTTCCTTATTACTAGTTATTTTGACATTGTTGAAGTTAATAAATATTATTCAATCGTAATCCCCGGGTGTCATTCAATTTGTGAAAGTAGGAGACGAACTCCATACTGTCACTAAGCTGCTGCCATCTCTGGAGCGGTCAAGCAATCCAGTTGTAGGTAGTCAGTAATTTACGACGCATGGTAAATACCATCAAAAAGTGGTGTCCACCCATTACGATTCACCCTGTATATATAATTTGGCGGTCCGTATACGCCGATCGGATCTTTCCGTGAATGAGACAGGCGGGCAACGATGACATATGTCTATATATTCGAGACCCGTACGCGTTGCTCGAATGTTTCGAGATACGAGCGAGCGAAATATGTGTAAAAATCCGCATGTGAAACATGCACGTAAAACCGCCGATGTTTTTATATTCTTTCAGCTACTAAATCTATGTAGACGAATTATAATTTTTTTAAACATAATTAAATAATGAAAAATTATAATTTTTCGTCGACGGTCCAGCTCCACCATGCTTCAATCTTTCTTGCTATAGCAGGATATTATTTTGCAGACATAAAAGAGACTTGGACTAGCAGTGCAATAATGTACATGGTGTTACGCAAATGGCTCAAAAATGACTCAAATCCAACTGGCGTTTAATATTAACTCTGCCCTTGTGCAATGTACACATCACAAGGTATCTCGTCTCATAAAGAACCCATGGTTTTCGAATCGCCAGGTTAAGTTTTTTGGTAAAGCCTTTCCAGGGCTGTATTACGTGTCAGAATGGTAATACGCGTAACAATAGGTCCGTTGCCCAACGGTGTCTTTATAGACCGCGCAGTCTTCCTTCGTAGTCAGTATCAGGACCAATATGAGGAGTGAAATGAATATTGTGTGTGTGAGGATACTTATCGAAATGTTGATCAATGGCAGACAAGGTGTGTTTCCCTTCTATGGACTTCCGTAGCTGCAGCCGTCGATGTATTCGAAGAAGGAGGATAACCCTTGATGAATACGATGTGCACAGGCGAAGAATCAGAGCTTGTTTAGGTATCACAAGATGTCTTCGGGTTAACACAAAGGAGATGACCGCGAGTGTTAGCACGTAATGATTTATTTAATATTTGATTACAATGATTTTCACTTCAAGCGGATGCGAATGATATGCTTTTGATTTAACAAAGTTTTAAATTATCATCCCGTTTGTAAAACGTGGAGTACAACTGGCGTAACAACTAATTATACCGAGCTCCAGTCAGATGGGCTCCAGAGAGAGGACCTCTCTGCACGAAGTACAATTAACGAATCTGCCTTCGAAGTCGCTCTGAGAATCGTCGATGGTCAATTTTTGTGGGAAAGCGATGGTGGGAAAGCGGGTGTGCCATATGTAGATCTGGAGTTTGTTAAACTAAGGGTTGTCGTTATGTTTATTTCTTAGAAGTATCTGAAGTGGTGGCGTTGCAGCCTGGGCGACACGAGGTCAGGTTACGCAGTCTAGACATTCGGGGTTTCGAATATTTGGAGACTATGCAGGCGTTGTTCTGTAAGGGCGCATGGCATTTCTTTGTATGCTTTTATACTATCGATAGACGAGTATGGCATTTCTTATATATACTGTTATTCTATTGACAAACGAGTTCGGTATTTCTTATAAATATATTTATTCTATGAATATGAAAATAAAGGCTTTGCTCTAATTAAGACAATTTTAGGCGGTTGGCTTAACAATGGCTTCATTATTTTTACATATTTCGATTGCCGTCAAAAATTTCGAAGACCGATATATTATTTTGCAAAATATAATGAATCTGAAAATACAATTTCAAGATATTTCTGGAAACACGTAATTATTGATTGTTTAGCCGTGTTCAACAATCGTAATTAATTGCATTCGCTATTTCGCTGCGAATAGCCTAATCAAGTTAAAATATGATTGAATGCTTATTATTAAAGTGATTGGTGAACACGTGTTCAGGGGGCACCGCGAGAAGGCAATCAATATCACCCCCCATTGAAGTTCGCAGCTCATCGAGCCTCGGGCAAATGCCGGAAACGACTTCAAATATAGATAAACTTAAGAAGCTCGCAGCTCATCGAGCCTCGGGCAAACGCCGGAAACGACTTCAAGTATACACAAACTTAAGAAGATCGCAGCTCATTGAGCCTCAGACAAATGCCGGAAACGACTTCAAATATACATAAACTTAAGAAGCTCGCAGCTCATCGAGCCTCGGGCAAACGCCGGAAACGACTTCAAGTATAGATCAACTTACATAGACAGGCGGATTCAGGAGTTTAAACTATCATAGAGCGCCAGGTCAATTTACAGTCCTTGAATTATTGTTAACTTTCGGTTCGGCTTGTGCAACGAAGAACGAACTGCCCCGGATGCCCGCGCTTGACGATTATTTATTTTTGTTTTAGAAAACACCTTTACTTTAATCATAAAGCGTAGGAGTTCTACTCTATGCTGAAAACATTCATGACGCGCGTCAAACCAGTCAGGATAAAAATGATTGGTATTGCCGATAATCTCGTCTACAAGATTCGCCAACATGCCTTCTGAAGCCCAGTGTATTTTCAATATATTATGGAGACATTCGAGTTGTACTCTCACAATGCTCTCGAACTTTGCAGTGAGTCGGTTCAGAAACATCACCGAAGGAGAACCGTCATCAGTATGTTCGTACTCACGAAGTTCTGTATAGAACTCATTCGACGAAGTTTCATCCATTGATGACTTGGTGATTTCCGAACGGCACAAATCGCACGGAAACTTCCGTATGCAACGATGAGCTATGTACTCGGCAAAGTAATTTATCGCGCAAAGTTCATAGCTCGGTATATTTGTCGTCTCGGTATGTGCCATGTTTTCGGGCTCTTTAGCGAGTTCCGCGCTTGGAGCCTCCATGGCATTCTCGACTTCAAGTGCTTCCTCATCGAAGTCGTTTTCAATACAATCCACATGGGTGCTATCCGACGAGTCGTAAGCCCGAGCGACAATTGTATTGGGTTGTATCAGTGCCACGCTTTCGGGGCACTGAACATTTCCTCTATTACTCGTTCCGATATACCCAGCGGAAAGAATATGTCTCATGGACAAGCGGACCATTCTTGCCGTTGGATTTGGATTATGGCCACCTCGTTGGCGAAATTTTGAAAAAAGGTGCTCAACAGAATCTTGGTTGCAAAGTCCAGCTGCCAGTTCAAATCCAGGGTATTTGTTTATTGTAGTCCGATATGTTAAAAGAATAGACCGAACTGTTAGTGGAAGTCCTCGTAGACAAGGCACTTCTTTCATGGTAATCGATTTTGAAACATCGACAACGGACCTGTTTTTCTTTAGATCAGCAATAGTCCATCGAGTCGACCATTCAACAAATATTTCGACTGTTTCCTCAATTTTAGGATTCCTATGAGAAAGTGGCCTTTTATTTGGGTTTCGGCATAAAAGCTCATAGGCATTGCACGCATCAATTACTGCGTTCATGCGCAGAGCGAATGATGCGGTAGCTTGCCATGTTTTACTAACAAGCCCATGCGGATCGTTTCCTGCGGTCGTGATCGCAGCTGCAAATCGGCGACTCAACATTTGAAAAGCTCTCTTCACATTCATCGCCTGAAATGACGATGGAAACAAATGTGCCTCCGTGATGTGAGAGAGCAAACGCGAGGTCGTACTGCACGTATCATATCGCCATGTTTCGACAAAGTCTTCGTAAGCTGCGATTACTTGACCATCACAGTACAGTAATTTGTGTGATCGCAGTGTACTTAAAAGACGTTTGATCAGATGTGGAAAATCAAACGAAGCTATGTAATTCTTTCCACCGCTAATGAAACAAGGGTTTTCTGCAGATACTCGTAAACAAGAATTAAAAAGCTTTTGGTTTACGGGGCCCTGGTCGCACGTCAAAAGGACAACTGCCGCCCCACAATCATGCAGTCTGGCCAGGCATTAATCGATTAAAATATGCATTTGCCCTCCAGTCATACCATTTCCCGGAAGGAAATATGCAAGTTGTTGTCGCCATGGTTGACCTGCGTTTAAGCTATCGAGGCAAAACAATAAGGTGTTACGCGCTCGATCGTCCTTTCGGCCGAGTGGACCGAGATCGACAAGACTCTCTATACAATCGAACTTTTCAGAATATTCTTCAAATTGTTTAATTGCCATTTCGTCCCATTTGAGGGCGCAAACTCGATTTTCGGGGGATAGACAATTAATTTTTTGTTTCAGCTTCTGAAATATAAAATTTCAAAAGCCGGGTCTTATATCGACTTCAGCGATCCAAGTGCGCACAGTACTTTCCGCTGGAAACAAGCATCCTGCGTTTCTCAACCGTGTATACGCCGAAGCCGAGTAATAATACAGCTGTTTTGAAAGATCTTTTTCCTCCTCGGTGTATGGAGCATTTTTGCGATGTAATTGCAGTTGTATAAGCGTTTTCGCTGTTGGTGTCAAATTCTGCTGCTGATCGAGAAAACTGTTGACGGAGAGGTGTTTTTGCCTTTTGGTAAAACGAGGATGCTTCATCGCAACGCGCTTCAACTTTTGACGCAATGTTCTGATTATATTAATGCGTGATGCATTTTCCCGTTTTAAACGGAGATTTTCTTTGCGCAAATTTGCAATTTCTTTATGGACCCCAAGAACAGCCGAAGATTGTAATTCAATTTTCAGCGGTTCAAGGACAGGCTGATTAGCAACTGTTGGCGGTTCTATTCTAGTCCATGTGCAATCCTCGTCGTCTGAACCTGCAAAGCTCAACATTCGCTTCCTATATTTACGAACATGCTCCGCTATTCCATCAGTGCTGTGAATATTTGTAGACACTGATAAAACGCAGGGATCCGAATCCGACCTAGGTTCACGTCCATCCTGTTTTTCCACCGAGGAGGAGGCAGTCGACGCAATAGATTCGCGCGAAAACAACGATATGTTTGCCGTAGAATGTTGAGACCGATTTATTTTGCTCGACGCAACAGGCATCGATTCGTCGATATCATCGTTATGAATCGACGATACAGATTGTACAACATTTAGCGGTAATTTCGCAGAAACGTCACTAACCTTATTACATTCTTCCGAAAGACAAAGCTCACCGTGTGTGTTCCCGTCATTCGAGACTGTACAAAATGCTATCTCTGAGTCGTCCGCTACTGTCACAAAAGGTCGAGGGATTGCAGTTCGCAAAAGGTAGTCAGTACTACCACCTTTAAAGTCAGTAGGACTGAAATGATCGGCGCACAGACCTCTGTTCCGCAGACTCCTTTCTGATAAAATCGACAAATGTTGATTGCCTATGGAAATATCAGAAAAATGAGGGTAATGTGAAAGTTACGTTTTTTATTTGAGGAATTTACGGTAATTATTTATTGAAGTGCATTCGTTTATTATACATTGTTAGTTTTTAAAGAGAGAACACCACTGTGACGGTAAGAAAAATAAGTGTTTTCATGAGTTTTTTAAATTCTTTATTAATTTAATTTTTATTGAAAAAAACTATTGTTGAAGGACAATAAATGGCAGGGCGAACGCCTATCGGAAATGTCCCTCTTCCTAGTAAGATTGAAATCTCTGGTTGAATTCGTGTGAAATAAAAAAATAAAATATGCTCTTAACCTGCATTAATGTTGCGTATTGTTAAGGATATCCGTTCTTGATTTTGTTTATTTTTCGAAATATGACCACGTTTCGAAAAAAAGGATAATATTTACCCAACATATTTTCACTCAGGACGATTTTAGAAATAGTAATTTTTAAATGAAAAAGGGGAAATTCAATGATAGCTATTACAGTTACAACAAGTTTCGTGAAAAATTTCTACAAATCGAACTATTATTGATGGAGTTATCGTCCTCATCAGTTCAAAAAAAAATTTCAAGAAAACCGTGATTCGGACACATCCTTCATTTGGATGTACTTGTTACGTCAAGAAAAAATATGCCGATACGATGAGTATATTCCGAGAAAAGGGAACTTTATAAAAGGGAGGATTATATACAAAATATTTTCTGCACTACCAAATTCACGAAAGAATCGATTAAAGATATTTAGCTATTAAATCATCAGTATATATCAAAAAAGCATAATGAACGTATATCAATAGAGTTGCATTTGTGGCGGTGGTGGTGGTGGTGGTGGTGGTGGTGAAGAGATAGCGCTGGAAATTAAACTATCGTTCGCTCATAGCCAAATGACAATCGGTTGCTACTCAAACAAAATGGTAAGTCTCCAACATAAATATTAAAATTTCAATCTTTGTTATTTTTATTACAATTCAGTTTATTTCACTATTTAATTTTGTTTACAGGCTGAGAAATCATTAACAGAGGCGATGGAGGAGCTCGAGATGACGATGGAGGAGGCAGGCGCGATTGAGGGGACACAAGAAACGTACGTATGAAATCAGCTGTGCTGGTAAATTTCCTATCATATTAATATTGACTTACGTAATTGTATCACAATTTTTACTGAAAATATACTTGTGCTTTTACATTTTAGATCGGATTCTATGGATCAAGAAAATGTCCGGGACATGCGGGGAGCGGGCCAGGGCTTCCACAGCCAAAATCAAAAAGTAAGTACCATTTTTTATTGTCTTCGATATTAATTACGATTGTAATACCTAAATGTAACGGTTATTATATTTTTTGTTTCAGAAAACAAACCCAATTGGCGTTGGAACCGCCGTCGCCGGGAGGCGTTCAAAAAACACCAAAGTTTACATCAAAACCGGCGAGGAGCGGGAACCGCCCCGCATGTCCCGGCACGTCGACTCGATGATCCAGTCGTAGCGCCAATTATTAATGTAATGTTGGATCGATTATTGACAAAAAATAAATAAATAAATAAATAAATAAATTATAATAAACTAAAATTGCTTTAATTAATTGATTATAATTTTTGTAATAAAGAATATTTAAACCAATTATTGTTCGTTTTGAAATTTTATTTTATTGCGCGCGCGTGATATAAGATCGCGTTAACCCCGTCAATTTTCATTTCGTTAAATGTCTTTATCGTGTGCGTAGCGGTTAATCTATCTAAAGCAGATAGTAATCTGGCAAATATATATTGTATCGTTGTACTAAATACAAATAGATTACCTGTATTTTTTATCCAAATGTTAAAACGAGAATCGTCACGTAACGGAACCCGATACAATCTCGAATGTGTACGCACGTTCGAATTATTACCGCCTCTATACGCGCAAATATCTGTAATTTTTTCTGCTCTATTCTTCTTCATAATTGAATACTTTAAAAATAAATAAAAACTCTTCTTAATACACCTTCTGTATCTTCAGAAGATTTTTGTTTATTGTTATTCCCGATTGAATTCACAAACGACGTCAAATGTTTGCGATATCATAAAATAACACATGACTGAACGAAAACTAAAATATTTACTCTATTTAACTACCCTGACCAGCTTTGTACTTTTTCACGACAGGGCAGAAAATATAAATATAACGAAGCTAGGTCGGTCAATTATTTATCGACAAGATATATTTATATTATATATCTTGTCGCTGAAAAATAAAAAAACATTCATGTCGCGGCGATTTTGCGCTGTCAGTCCAAGTCTCTTTTATGTCTGCAAAATAATACCCTGCTATAGCAAGAAAGATTGAAGCATGGTGGAGCTGGACTGTCGACGAAAAATTATAATTTTTAATTATTTAATTATGTTTCAAAAAATTATAATTCGTCTATATAGATTTAGTAGCTGAAAGAATATAAAAACATCGGCGGGTGTACGTGCATGTTTCACATGCGGATCTTTACACATATTTCGCTCGCTCGTATCTCGAAATATTCGAGCAACGCCTACGGGTCTCGAATATATAGACATATATCATCGTTGCCCGCCTGTCTCATTCACGGAAAGACCCGATCGGCGTATACGGACCGCCAGATTATATATACAGGGTGAATCGTAATGGGTGGAAACCACTTTTTCATGGTATTTACCATGCGTCGTAAATTACCGACTACCTACAACTGGATTGCTTGACCGCCCCAGAGATGGCAGCTGCTTAGTGACAGGCAACTATATTCATGCATCTCCTCCGACTTCGATGAAATTTGGTATGCTTGTAGAATGGATAAAAATACAAGATATGAAAAAATTTCAAATTGCAACAACGTTTATTTTTTCACGTACTATACACTGGATATCAGAATGGTGCACATAGCAACAAATCTCTTATTATTTATTGCAAAATTGTAATTTTTTCATACGTATCTCCGAGAGTTTTAACCGATTGGGATGCGAATTAGCATAAAGGTAGAGGATGAAAAAATAATGTTGACGGGTTTGTTATTTTTTCGATATCTCATAATTAAGGAGTTGAAACTGCCCCTCGATTTGTAGTCAATTGCATCGTATGATCGGGTAGCCTTTGGCCATTCCGGGTCAAATTTATGTTAATATAAGTTCGTTTGAATACGCGAATATATATTTGTAAATTCCACTCACCCCCTCCCCCATTCATCCCCCTCGCGAACGTTCAAAGTTCTTACCGTGTGGTATGGACGAAAATGTATAGATATAAAAATGGGCTGAAATGAAAATGCAATGAGTCGAAATAGTCTGTACAAATTTTCTCAGCCTAACGCGGTTTTTCAAAACCTAACACCTAATTTTATATCTACAAATTTTCAAAGAAGATTTGTCTTCCTGCATGTGGCGTGTTGTACTTGAAAAAAACATGACACTTCGTGTAAGTAGCTATCAATATTTTTTATTAGTTTTATTATTATATTATAAGATTATAAATACAAAATCTTACATGTCACTTTCTATTACATTTATAATGTCAGATTTATATTGGAGAAAGAGAAATTGATTCTCTACGTGAAAAAATGAAAAATATAGAAGACATTCATAATATTTTTCAAAAATTATCTAATGTCAAACCATGTAAGGAAGTTGGGAGTAAAACCTGGTACTTTTAAATATTTATTTACTATCATCATGTTTTCAATTTTTTTTAAATAATACAGTAATGAAATCATTGTATTTATATATTTTTAAAATTAAAAATACAAAGTTTAGATTTTTATACATTTCTATTCATTATATCATCGTTCATCTTTTTAGTTCAAAATTGTGTGTTGGATATGTGACAAAAGATAGCTCGACACGTGGTGTGCAGCGCCAAAGATGTATTCCGTGTGCAAAACACTACAAAGATATACTTAAAACATCAAAGATGCCCACACGTCTTCAAAGATTATCAAAAAGCGGTCAATCTCTCCGTGCAAAATGTAAAAATATTTCTCAGAAATATTTAAGACTTCAGAAGAAGGTAAACTTTCTAAACATCCATTATTGAATATTCCGAATATTAACTATCTGTAAGTGAACGTGTTTCACTATCTTTTATTGGATTATATTGTATTGCGTTTTGGAATACAGGTTGTACGTCTAAAAAAGCAAGTAGAGTGTATAAGAAAAAAATGTGCTCAGGCAAATACACAGGCAGTGGAAGATGCTATAGCAAAACTACCCATTAATCAGCAATTGTCTGTGCAAGCCTGTCTTACAGCTTCTAAAGTAAAAAGTATTAAAGGCATAAGATACACCACACAGTGGGTATATGAATGTTTGTTGTTACGGATCAAAAGTAAAAACACGTATAATCACCTCCGAACTCACAGTATCCTTACTCTTCCATGTATTGATACATTAAATCGATACATTAAAACCATTAAAGGTTGCTATGGGTTTCAAGAAAGTACGTTCAAAGTATTAAAAGAAAAAAGTGCGAAAATGGAATCATCTGATGTGCGTGGTACGTTAATTTTCTATTAAATTGCTAATATAACGTACGTTATGTAATTTCACGTTTTTTCCCCATTAATTATATTTAATTGTTTTGCGTTTATTATAGGTGTCTTGATGTTAGATGAGATGAACGTTTCTAAAACAATCTCATTTAATCGTTACAACCTTCAATTTGAAGGTTTTACGAATTTGGGGAAATACACTCCAAAACATCAGGCTGGAAAAAAAGGAGACCACGCACTGGTGTTTATGTTTCAACCTTTTAAAGGCAAATGGATGCAAACACTAGGATGCTTCCTGAGTTGTGGAAGTGCATCTGGAACAGTTTTACACCAAATTTGTATGGAATGCATTATTTTAACCGAGAAATCCGGCTTTAAAGTTGACGGAGTCACATCAGACGGTGCATCTTGGAACCGCTCTATGTGGGACAAATTTGGGGTAACAGAGAAGGAAGTTAGTGTTACGCATATCATAAACCCGGAGCGACGCCTGTGGTTTTTTTCAGATTTCCCTCATTTAATAAAATACTTGAGAAATTTCTTCTCCAAGCACAATCGGCACGAGAATATTTGGGTTAGTAGCAACAAACCGTGTATTAATTTTATGAATGGGCGCATAAATCAAAATTTCATTATTCTTATTGTTACACTTTCTAGACACCAGATGGTCCGATATCGCTAAAACATTGGTATGCTTTACTTGCGATAGAAAATCCGAAATCTTTTAATCTCAAAGTGAAATATAAATTAACAGAACAACATGTGAATCCGAAATACTACCAGAAGATGAACGTTGCGCTGGCATTCCAAGTAATTGAAATGATCAATTTCAGTACAAATATATTACAAATATATTACAATAGGTATAATGATTGTTTTTGCAGTTTTTTGGGGTCGCTGATGCAATGGAATTGTTTACAAATGATTATTCAGATCTTACGGATTGTGATGGATCTATAAAGTTTTGTACCAGGGTTAAAACATTGATTACAGCGATGAACAGTCGAACGCCGATTGATGCATTAAAACCAGGCAACCAATCGTGGAAAGTAAATAATACTCTATAGTACATGTTCTATAAATATGTTGCATGAATACAATTACTAATTTCAAATTTTTTTGTCGGTCTAGGACACAGAAGACTTTCTGCAATATTTACAAGTATGGGAGAAGTCAGCTAAAAATAGAAATTATGAATTTATAACAGAATCAACACGCTATGGATTAAAAGTAACCTTGAAAGCAGCCCTAGAAATTTGTACTTTTCTGGTACAGAAATGTGTTTTTATATATTTAATGACTGCACGTCTTAACCAAGACAATCTAGAGGTATACAATCGTTTTACTTTTAAACTTACGGTATTATCATATTGTATATAGTTGCATATAATCATATTTTTTATTTTAGCATTTTTTCGGCATGATGCGGCTTTGCTGTGGGTCCAACGAACATCCGGACTCTCAGCTTTTCATTCAAATGTATAACATTAGTATCAACATATTCGCTAGTAAAACCGCCAAGAGGTTGTAACATATCTGGCGGAGAACTTATGAATGTCCTATTGAGTATCAAAGACATAGAAGATCCTGCAGAAAGACAACAGCAATGGTTAAATCAAATAGACACGATATTAAACCGAGGTAAAAATATCGATATTCTTGCAGAAGCTGCTTCTAATCTTGACGGACATGATTACTTTCTGTGCACAACTTCAGACTATGTCTTAAGTTATATTGCTGGATATGTTGCCAGAAAAGGCCCGAGATTTGCCAAATTTGGGAACAGTAAGCAATCCACAGTGTGTGAGGATTGCCTCAAAACGTTGGTATTAGGACATAATGATGTAATACCAGAGAAACATCGATTAATATTGTTAAAAACAAAAGGGAGCCTTAAACACCCATCGTCTGCACTAGTCGACTTGATATCGATTTTAGAACGAGGGACAATCGAAGTGACCAAAACAGGTGACATTAATGCTGATACATTATTCAACATCACAAATAGAATAGACGTATTATCCTCTCTACCTGCAGTCGGTTGTGCAAAACATGACAACGAGGTTACGCACAAAATTGTACGATTTTTCCTAACAACAAGGATGTTTTTTCTCTGTAAGCAATTAAATAAAAATTGTAACATTGAAAAGGAGCAAACAAAGGAAAGAAGAAAATGTTGCAAGCTGAGCCAAGCGAGTGATAGTTGCTACAACAATACGCAATCTTCAATCGTTCCAATCATCTGTTCCAAAGAAAATGATAATACTATAAAATTAAAACCTGTTAGGAAAAGACAATACAAAAAACAAGAGACAATAACAAATAAAGAAAATAAAAAACCTAAAATAACATAAATTAAAAACTTGTAACTTTATTTCCTTTTTCTATTCATATACTTGTATAATTTGTATAATTCATTAGAAAAATTAAATATTGTAAAAAATAAATTAAATGTTCACATATATACAATTGAAATCCAGACCGGTAAGAAGTTCATGATTTTCGAATTTATAGTTTACAATTGATTGTAAATTGTATATATATACAATTAATAGGATGTGAATGAAACTGAATCCAGAGTTTTTAAAACATCGCTAATCGCATCGATACTCGTTACCTTAATATGTTTTGAAAATGGCATAATCTTGTCATCGATATAAATATTAATATGTAAATTTGGGAATACAGCGATTCTCTTTCTGACACTATAATCAGTCTCTGCTTTCATGAAACCGAAAAATGTGTCGTTTCCCTTTGAAAACTCCCAATTCGACGAAGGCAATTCGACTAAACTCAAATTTCTTTGCAAATATTTAAATTTTAATTCATCTGTCTCCTTCTCCTTCTTTGAGCTTCCTTCCATTATATGACTGAAAAAATATTATGCATTATTCACTTTTATTTTACCAACTTGTTTACATGCATTACTTACCCTTCTGTTTTATTGCTTTAACCCTTAAACTGTATTTCGGGTCAATATGACCCGGCGCGTTTTCTTTCGTCGATTGTATCTGCCCCACTTTGGACGAATGTTTTGGCATTTAATTTTTAGTTTCGGCCAAAAATAACTTTTGGCCCATAAAAGATGGATCATGTACGGCACAAAATGTCGCTACAAAGAAATTGAAAAAATGCACATTTACCGAGATACGATTTGAAAAACGCCAGGGGTCAATATGACCCCATATGCAGTTATAGATCGGCAGCCGAAGTGTGCAGTTTAAGGGTTAAACTTGAATATTTTCCGTCTCCTGCTATCGGAGTACATAATAACACGATGCACGCAATAAAAGGTACTCCTTTTTAATGATTTTCCAGTTTGACTCAATAATCGCAAATCGGAGCAATGCCGACTGATTTAACACGTGTATAGCTAATATTACGACACTGGCGGCGTTCAACAGAAAACGCAGCTTAGCGTTATGCTTCCAGCACTCTTACTCCGTGGCTTCCAGAATTTTAGCAGCTGTTGTAATTGTTGTAACTTCTAACCACGGAGTAAGAGTTGACCGTGTGTTGAACCCAGCCCAACTTAACCTAACCACTGCTACGACTACGATGAGTACGACGATGTTTACGGTTATGTTCGTTTGACGCTCACGCTCACTCAGGGTGCGTTCGGGGAGTCGCTACGAACGCTGTAAACGCAAACACTATCAACGGCGTTCGCGGAGCCAATAGCGTGATGGCGATAGCAAGCTCCGTGAACGTTCTACAGCGTAGCATTAGCAGCGATCATCATCGTTTTGTGTGGGGGTTTTCAAGGTAGTTCTATCGTGACATTCAAATCGAAAAATTGTTTTTCAGTTTTTCTCACATACAAAATCGTTTGCGGGCTTAAGTTAAATAACATAAATTGTTGAAAGTCGACTAAACTGAAGGCAAGCATTTTCGTTTATCGTCCAAAATTAACGCACTTTTGAAAAAAGTGGGATACAAATTTCAAGCGGCGAGGAGGTTATGCATAGGACCTCGATATGCTCAGAGCGTTGAACGCATGCGAGCGTAATGTTTCACGTGGTTTCACCCGCAAAATTCGTGGTATCTAGCAGGCTGTGTCTTGTTAAATATAATAAGTAAAGGGAGGAAAAATGGACGAGAATCAAAGACGTCTAATAATGCTGTTGCAACTACAAATACGTGATGAACTCAACAATTCATCGAGTAGTGACAGCGATACGGAAGATTTTGTAATATTAGAAATGATAAATAAAAGGCGAAAAGTACACAGGGTTCTGCATTACGTGGAAGAAGTAGTGCCAGGATTGACAGCTCAAGAGTTCAAGGCTCATTTCATGTACTACTCGTGGAAATGATAGTTTTTCACGATTCACTTGAGACATAAGCAAATGTTAATTATTTAATGATTTAGGATGCTTCCGGAGACATTTGAATACCTCCTTTCAATTCTGGAGCCAAAACTACAGAGGCAAACGAGAGGAACTCCGATGGTTTCGGCACGTAAACAATGCTTGTTGGCATTGTGGAGACTTGCTACTCCAGATTCTCTAAGGTAATTGAGCACATATGCTTTGTTCTTTTTTGTTGATTCTTTGTCTTTACTACAGACTTTTGATACGACATTGTATCTAGCCGAATGATAGTGTTTCGTGTTATTAAGGTGATGTGGCACCTAGAATGTGCAATTTTTAATCGAACTTCATTTGGAAGTGCGTTAATTTTGTATGCTAAAAAAAGTTGTGTGCCCTTCGCTCTTCATATCTGCAGAGCATGAATTTTTTTTCAAACACAATTAACACATTTTCTAATGAAATTCGATAAAAAATGGCAAGTGGAGATTAGATTGTGCACAGTCGTAGGGCATGGAACTTTTCTTTCATGACAAAGATCACCTTACTTTTGAAAATAGGTGGATGGCAAATTTGAAATTGCGCTCGTGAGAATGTGGGAAACTCATGCAAGTTCGGTTTTAGCACGTCTAGACGAAGAACTTATATATGTTCCTATTCTAAATGCACTCAGGTCGATTGCTGAACGGTTTGATGTTGGAAGAAGCACAGCGCTATATATAACTCGGCGTGTTGTCAATGTACTTGTTGACTTGGCACCGAATGTGATACAGTGGCCCACAAATGACAGTGTTGAACGTGTTTGGGCTGGATTTGAAGCTACTAGTGCCTTTCCCAAGGTCATCGGTGCTATTGACGGAACACATGTGAACATTCCTGCTCCAAAAGATTCTCCAGAAGCATATGTGAATCGTAAAGGGCATCATTCGATCCAGCTGCAGGTAGTACAGCGTTTTCCTTTACTGGTAGAATGCTGATGCGATCCTTTTTCTATCGCTATATCCTTTGCATCGTGGAAACTTTCATTGGGTTTGCTTCACGATTTTGTTGTTATATTTTTCACATTTTCGTGTCTAACAATTTACAATTACAAAACATTGTTGCCGAATGACTGCAAAGAACATAAATACGGCACTACTCCACAAAATGAAGGGAGCAGTACAATTTTCGCCATTTTAAGGTCATTTTCAAACTGCTGTCTTTCCGCGAAAAATCATGGTAAAAAGATTTTTTAAAAAACCATTTTGTAGCTTGAAATCTCTTCTTTCCGAATCTTTACTTCGAAATTTTTTTTGTCGATATCTACCAATAAACAAAGAGGAAATCGGCGGAAGAAAATTTAAAAAAAATTTCTCATTTTTCAAGAAGGTTCCCTTAATTTTGTGGAGTAGTGTTGATATTTCTTTTAATTCAGTGAAATATAATTTGTATTGGTATTTGTTTTTTTTCCGGTAGGCCATCTGCGATCACACGTGCCAATTTATTCATTGTTTACGTTGGCCACGTGGGATCTGTGCACGATCAACGAGTATTCCGACTGTCTGAAGTGCAATCGTATCTTGGAAATGCATCGAAATTTCCTCAAGACTGTCATTTGGTTGGTGATCTGGCTTACAAATTTCATGAAAATTTGTTAACGCCGTATCGAGATAACGGACACATGACCGAACGCCAGAGAAATTATAATTTTGCGTATTCTTCAGCTCGAATAGCTATCGAAAGGGCATTTGGATTGTTGAAAGGACGTTTTCGAAGTCTTCTCACAACTTTTGCCATTGATAGAGTGGACTTGATCCCGAGTCACATACTTGCGTGTTGTGTACTACATAACATATGTTTGAAGAAAGATGACGTTCTGTACCTGGATGTGAATCTAGATATTGAGGTGGTTGACTGCGTGATAGACAACGAGAATATGCGCGGCGCTGTTCAAGCAGGCGGTGCGAAACGAGATGTAATATCGGAACAATTACCCATAAGAAACGTATAGTTTACCGCAACTGCCGTTGTTGCCATTTATTATTGGACACAAAATAATAAAGAAAACAAATTTAACATTTGATATGTTATTTGAAAGAATTATTATTCACAACCGAGTGCGATATAGCGAGTAAGTTAACGTATGAGTAGGGAAATCAGTGATTGTCAAACAATTGTACAATTTTTGAGCGTCGCATTATTATCGAGTAGTTTGCATTAATTTCTTGCATAAACGTTCATTCGACCCGGAAATGCACCGTACATTTATAACTCAATTGTTTTTGTGAACATAAAAATGTCAACTTTTCTCAATTTTAAAACCCCACACAAATGTATATAATCTATGTCCTAATAAAATCCTTCATTATCTTACGACTAAACAGTAGATTACTTTTGGAGGCCGTCAAAGTTGTACGTAATATGATCAAGAGGAGTAAAAAAAATTCAGGAATGTGGATTTTTTCAGAATAAATAAAACATGCTTTAAACAATTTTATATTGAAGTTTAAAAAATGTAATCACAGACATTCGCAACAAATGTAAACTCGGTGTAGTTTTGTTTGTCGGGCAGAAAACCCTCACTCAATAACAAAAATAAAGATATATCTTATAAGAAATCGTTCTACAATTTTTTTAAGAGTGTGTCCAATTGTTCCGAGATTTTGGACTGCAATGCCATTCGTTCTCTGTGTCGCTTCTCTTTCCGCTCCTCAGCACGTTCACGACCTTCAAGGAGTTTTTCAATTGCATCTGAACGTTTACGCTTGCCTGAAAGTATTCATATTTATTAACTCACCAATCATTATATCACAACTAATTCAAAATTGACTGAAAACACAACGAATGGTAGTGACTAACGTGAGACTCCTCCAGATTGAGAACAACTACCGCTCCCACTGCTGCACAGGGATTCCGATCGTTCTCGGCTCGATGTTGACGTTCCAGTCGATGAGATTGTTTTGAGTGGAGCCATGTATGGCTTTTCACCCAGTAGGCTTTCCATATTCTAAACCATTCAAGCGAATTTGTGAAGAACAAAAGATAAGTTGAATAAATTCAAGTATTATACTTCGTAAAACTATATTACTTCGTAAAATTTCCAGGTACGCTTGTTGTTCCCAGAGCGTCCATTGTGATCATTTATCGACTTGTACGTGCGTTTCATTGTGTTGATCCTCGTCATACATTGCCTGTCCGAAACGTTGTAACCCCTTTCCTTCATTATTTTCGAAATCTCCATCCACGCTTTTTTATGGCTTAGTTTGCCGGATGACATAGATGGTTCAAGCAGCCGGTACTCCTCGACTAAAAGTAAAATAGCTGTGTCGGACCATCTGAAATCTGAGAAATAAATCCATCTGGATAATATCACACAAATTCAGGCAGCTAATATATATGTATCGTTATTAAACTAATTGTTTAATATCGAACAGAATACTCAATAATATTCAATGTTACTCATAAATAACTAAAATAAAAGAATATTTTCAAAATACACGAAAACTGTGTTTCATCAGCGACATGCAAAACTTTTATATGTATTACACAATTAATAAAGAAAGAATGCACACTGTACATAGTCTGAATAAGATCTCTTACTTTCTTTATCCTCAGAAATTGCACCTCCCTCAGTTTCTGCCTCCTCTGCTAGGTCAATATTAGCATTATCTATAGAAGCAATAATGTATATAATTAAGCATCACACATTGCAAAGGAAGGAAAGTTGATAAAAATGACTTAAGGTACCTGATATTTGATCCGTCAAAGAATTTTCCTCCGTAAATCCAGGCGCTATTGCTAAATCATTGTTTGATAATATTAAAAAGGTATACAGCTTCTGTGAAATATTTTATACATGCACCACATTTGGAATCGAGCAATTGCTATGATGGGCGATGACTATATGTGCTCACCAGGACTTGCATTGCTGGCTTGCATACATGATTCTCGCGCAGCATTTAATAAAGAAGTAGCAAAGGTCAAATCTGAATGTAAAAGGAATATATGCCATGATTATAAATCATTCAAACAAAACACAATTCAACATTACAATTCATACATCGAAGGTTAGAAAATAAATTTTCCAGGTATCAATTGGACCGAATATACATTAAAAAAACCAATAAATGAAAACAGCAATAAACAAAAATGAATAAAAACCGACACCAAATAGAAAATATTGCATTATTTGCAAATAAACGATGCTTTATAAGCCATAATTATTGTTCGACCATAACCTGTTTAATTCCACACCTATTAATTACCGGTTGAATGACACCTATTAATTAGTTTATTGCACTGAGTAAACTTACCCGTTTCAACTCTACGAGCACTGCTTGGTGAAAGCAGTAATTTGTATTCTTCATTGGTATCGTAGTCTTTTAAAGTGAGCTCGACGGAATTATCCGAATTTTCCATGCTGAAACAAACAACTTACAGCGTGTGGTGCTATTCGGTGCTGTTCACGCAATACGCAAACGCTACGCAACTGTCACACTACCTCGGAAGAAATAGCATTTGTTGCGTTCAATCATGACGTCACACACCATAAGTAGTGACGTCACGGTCGTGTTTGATTGCGCTAATGTCGAGCTCTGCGAACAGTCTTTAGCGCCAGATGGTGCGAATAGTGACTCCCCGAACGCACCCTCAGTCTATCTTTGTTTTATATCACGGAGTAACCGTAATTGCAAATGGCGACCATGGATAAGAATCCATTCCTTTCAGCGGATACCCTCCCAATTAGGGGGGTACAAACGGGACCCCTTTCCTGTTCTATGAGGATCGTTCTCCTCTTCTCTTACTCCGTGGTTGTTACATATTATCCGGCACAGACCGGCACGATCCCGCACCGACAGGCAACCATCACGTAACGGATGCAATGTGAACATACGCGAAAAAAGATTCGTGTCGGACCCAATACGTGCCGGATAGTGTATAATAATCCTAACACTGCAGTATGGATAGTTATTTCGATCGATACAACAAACAACCCAAAATTCATTGGAAATACAAACTTTTCAGAAAATCGTGCTTCCTGAAAAGTTATGTTTTCTTCAACTGCAATGTACCTTTTCTCGGAATCTACTCATCACATCGGCATATTTTTCTTTGACGCAACAAGTACATCTAAATGAAAGATGTGTCGAGCCGTTTTTTCGAAAAAATGATTCAGACCCGAGAAAAAATATTTGATGGTAAAAAAACGTGGTCAAATTTTTTTTTAATTTCATAAAAGACGTCAACAAATTTTGAAACAAAATATCAAAAAAATTGCTCGATACAATGTTTATAACACTTTAATATATACATACAACAAAAATGGTAAAAATCGAACGTATGGTTCCTGAGAAAAGGTACATAGAAAATAAGCATTTTTCAAACCAATGTTTTTCGACTTTGAATTGGCCCCAAAACTTTTCTAAATTGAATATCTTCTAAAACCACATATAGAATTATCAATAAAGTATTTCTGAACAAAACTAAAAAAATCGGCAAAAAATATTGAACAGTTTTGGAGAAATCTTAATTTGAAGCAAAAGAGGTCCGATGGGGGCTTCCCAATAAGTGTTAGTTTCGCAGCGCTATAAAACCCAAAATATATAAAATTTGAAAAAAAGTTTGTAATGAAAATTATTCTTTAAAAACCCCTCTATTAAAAAGCTCTGTTGTAATTTTTTTTGTAAAATGACCAGAAAAGAAGTTATAATGACCAAAAGAAAATTCGTTGCCAAATTTTTATCTATTTTCGTTCATAACTTTGTTATTTTTGGTTTTACGACTAAAAGTTACACGACCAAAATTGTAGAGAATGTAATTTACAATGAACACTATATTTACTAATTTTTTGTGCGACGAACTGTTTGCCCGATATAACTTAAAAACGTTCGCACCCCTTTTTACAAGATGGCGGCCGCAGGACAAGGGTTGCGACCCCACAAACTCGGGTTTATCTTTTCACTAACCCCCTCTTGACACCCAAAAAATAAAAATGACTGCTCTTACTTTTGCAACCCCAAATGTAAGTTTTCAATGGACTATCTGAGTGGACGGGGAAGGAGGAAGGACACTCGCTGTTGACAGCGACGACCAGCTGACGAGGCATAGAGAGAGGAGTAGGGATGGGCGATGTTGTAAAAAACATCGATGTTTACTGAATCGATATTTGAAAAAAACATCGATTACAAAATCGATACCTTTGAAAAAAAACATCGATACATCGATAAATCGGCGAAAAAAATCAGTTCAATCATTTTTTACAATAAAATGATCTTTTTTATTTTTGGTAAGCTGTTTATTAGCAAAAATACAGGTGCTTTCAGTTTATTATTAGACATTTAAGAAATATCATAACCTTTCAGATCCTTACCCACCCTATCACATCTGTAGGATCTCCACAAAATCGTCCGTTGCAAAGCCTTCTAACATTTTTCCATGATTCCAGTTGATCTCACATTTCTGCACTGAAATTAATTTGAATAGATAAAATAAAAACAATGAAAGATTATACTTTTTTATCATGTCCATGCGTAAAAGTGTTATTGGAAAGCAAAAGCAAACTTGCAAGATGTATTATGACAATGTTTATACATGTTAATCAGTTTTGGGTTCCGGAAGGTGATAAATAATAAGCCAAGAAATCCTAAAACAACCACATCATCTTGATATGCTGCTTCGTTGTTGAAAAAGTTCATTGAGTATATGGGATAAGGAATAATAATGAGGGAGCAAGGTCTATCTGGTTTTTTAATGACACAATGACGTAACAAAATATTAAACACTCGTAGATGAAAATAGAAACAGAAAACATAACGATAATGGCCGTACATTGAAAACAAAATCTCTTACAACAACTAAAAATAAACATCACAGAATACGTTTTGGGAAGGCTAAATTCTTTAGCAATCAAGGGTTATCTCGCGTGCTCGTTCTCGTCTTAAATATTTTTTCAAAAAAAAATTATATTAAAGGATAACGTATACTATTTTGAACGTAAAGATATTTAACTGCAACCACCCACATTCACACTAAACCCCATTCTTTTCGAGTAAGTGAACTAAGGAATAGCAATTTGTTGAGGTGCTCACCGGTTAATCTGCTTCGATTATCAGTCTTGATATTACCAGCTTGCGAGAAAAGTCTTTCTGATGGTACCGACGTTCCAATGAGACTCACGTATTTTATCGCAACTTTAAACAATGACGGGAATGCTGCTTTGAGCGTTTTCCAATATTGAAGAGGATTTTCGGCTCGCGCGATAACGCTTTGATTTAAGTATTGCTTGAGTTCAAAATTTACCCCACGATCAGACGCATTAACACCACCTTTGCTCGCTACCAAGCGGTCGTAAAAATTCCACAGATTTTCTGAGTCAAGTTCATTCCTCGATGCATCAACGATATCTTCGGTCCCCTCAATATAAGAGGTTGTTACGGACCGATCAGCCTAACGACAACGAGGCTGGACAATCCATCGGTGCACGCGTAGCCTCGTCATCAGATTCCCTAAAAGACTTCGACCCACGACGGAAACCTCCAATGCACCGTGATGCCACGCGCTGCATGCTCAGCACTGGCATGTCAACGACCCCGGCCACGCGCTGCATGATCAACGATGGCATGTCAACGACCCCGGCGCAAAAGTAACACCTACGCAGGAATCGACAAGCGATTTCCCAATCGATTTCCCAATCGGTAACCCGACACTTCCTAGTTGCCCCCACGAGACTCTTCCAATACCTTCGTCCCAGGGTAACGAGGATACCGATCGACCAAATTCTCATCAGTCTTAATTGATTGCTCTGTCCTGACAGACATAGCCCTCGGTCGACCGGTACTCATACCTTAGCGGCAAGTACACCTCGCGTACTTAGAGTCTCGCGAGTGTAACTTCGAGTTCGGGAAATAAAGCCGAGTACAACGATTAAGAACTCTATACGTGTAAGCAAACCCTAGCGGCGCTTCACGTCTCTCGTAATATTTTTGTACCGCGATAATTACCTTAGCGGCATTACGCGTCGGAATATTTCGAGTATAAAACATCTCTCAAATACATTTCTTCATTAGTGCAAGAGAGCAAGAGTCCAGCGAGTCGTCTCGCGTTCCGAACGCTCGCCCCCTTCTTGCCGACTCAGCTAATTCGCGACATCGTAGTGGCAGCGTCGTAACCAGCGCGTATATGTAAGCCACTACGGTCTCCACTACAAACACCCAAATAAATACTGAACACCCATCTTGCACGACCTATCTCTATGGCCTAGACAGCCGTCTCGACCGACCTTCCCGACGACTCCAGGAATTCGCCAACGTCAGCAGGTCGACGAACGAGACACACACACACACATTATACACACGGAATAAGGTGAGGTGCGTTACGCCGCTTTAAAACGGACAGAATCCACGCGTCGAGTCTCCTGACAAACTCGACAAATAACAATAATAATTATAAATCTAAAACGTAATTACGACGGAACCCGTACGTAAGACCCACGGAATCCGAACGTAACAAGGTGTTCATACTGTTCATCATATTCGCTATCGCAGATATTGCAGATGAAGCAGCGACGGCATTTCGAAATGGTAATTTTTTGAACCGGGAAATACCGGGAAATATCGTAGACATTGCAAGAGTTGTATTGAACTAAAAATCCTTGAAACGAAAAGCAATAGCTGCTTGGAGCTTTTTCTTAAAATCGTTTCCGCATGTTGTCGAAGGATTGTATTTTTCAACGGCATTTTCTAAACAATGGATTATCGGGATAATCCCACTGCACGTCGGATAAGAATCTCCGCTTACATCCGTAATAATACATTCGACCGGTCTCATCAGAGTTACAACATCGTTTAGTAGTTGAATCTCTTCGCGCTTTAGCATATCCGGTGCAGTGGGGCATTTCGATATAACTGCATACACGTAAGGCTCCAAAAGGAGGAATCTTTCCAACATGTATAACGTCGAGTTCCACCGCGTCGGAACGTCATGAATGAATTTTAATGCCGTTCCTTCACTTTTTCCATCACGAATCTGCAATTTCTTTAGTTCGTCTGAAGCTACGACACTTTTCTTCGTCATCGTGACAATATTTTTTACTTTTCCAATTGTATCTTGCACGAGAGGTACAGCTCGAAGGGCATCCGTCACAAGATGAGACAAAGTGTGCGCAAAACAAGCCAAATGCCGATTTGCACCTAACAAGTCGCGCATTGCTTTTTTAATATTTGCGGCACTATCGGTTGCAACTGCCGTGATTTTTGAGAGACACAGACCAAAGTCTTTGATCACACCATTCAAGGTGTTTTTTAGGAACTCAGCTGTGTGGCTTGCGTTCAATGGCAACACTCCGATACAGCCATTTTCCATCTGTAATTCTTCCGTTACGTAGTGGACGGTGACACCTAGTGTAAGATATGCTTCGATGCTCTCTCGACGAGTCAGGATAATAAAACGACGTACGGGTTACGTAGATATCACAGGAGAGTATTTATTAGAAATTAGAAATTAACAAAGGAATAACCCATCGGGCGCAACACGCGTGTGCTCGCTCGTAAGGCGGTGGCGGGACTGGCTCCTCGGGCCCTCGCATCTCGCCTCGACCCATTGTCACGTGTCGCAATGGCGATGGCGTGAGGATACAATAAAGGCATCGGAAAAAAACGCATTGTTCTCCTATGCATACTACATTCGGCCATTCCTGACCTTCTGACGTCCTCGTCAGAACAACATAAACAAATTAAATGCGAACTTCGAACAAAAGAAAACATACCTAAACAAATTAAATGCGAACTTTGATCAAAAGAAAACATATATAAAATCTCGAACACAAAACGAACATATATACAGTGTCATCCGTTATCGCTTATATCTATGAGCTATCCGCTTGCTTCCAGGGCCTGATGTTTGCAGCTTGCCACACCCCGCTATACGGCCGTTGAGTGTTTTGGAATCCATCTACATCCGTTACTCGGTATCTATCATTGCTCAGTTTCTCTGCGATTTTGTATGGTCCCTTAAATTTTGGTATGAGTTTATGCGATGCCCCAGCCGTACTGTCGAAGTTTTTTAACCATGATCATATCGCCTACTGAGTACTCGTGCGCGGCTTTCCGTTTCTTATCTGAGTATTGTTTATTGTACGCTTGCGAACGCTGTATTTTATCAGACGCGCGCTTCCTGATCTCGTCTCGATCGAGTTCTTCGTTTCCATTCAGATTTTCCAGGCATTCCCGTAGCTCATCCGGTGAGCTTCCCCGTTGACTTGCACCAAATAGCAATCGGCTCGGCGTGACACCGGTGCTCTTACTGACCGTATTATTTACGGCGTACTCCGCTTCGGGTATAATTTTATACCAGTACAGACCCTGAGCGTCGTCTGACAATTTCGCTAACATCGGCGTCAGAGTACGATTTACTCTCTCAACCTGGCCGTTAGCTTGTGGCGAACTTGTTGCAATTTTAACATTCTGTACCTCATTCTCTTTTAGAAAATCTTCAAACTCGGCGCTCGTGAAGCAGCTCCCCCTATCTGAAATTATCATCCGCGGTCTCGAGTAATGTTCGAAGTATTGCCGCAAGCAACTTATTGCCTCTTTGTTCGAGGTCGTCTTTGTCGCATATAATTTTACGAATTTCGTAAAACCATCTACCGTAACTAGCAGATGCTGCTTTATCAAACGTTTTCTGTCAATCGGTCCGTGATGATCGATATGCATAATATCAAAAGGCACATTTCCCTTCGGAATCGAATGAATAAAGCCTTCCGCTTTACCACTGACTGGTGAAAACACGATGCATTTAAGACAATTCTTGATGTGGCTCTCGATTTTCTCTCGCATTTTCGGGAACCAATAACTCTCGAGGATCGCCTGCGTTGTTTTTTCGGTACCGCCATGCCATAATTCATCGTGGTACTTGAATAGTACGTTCTGTTCCATCCTTTGCGGCACATAAAATTGCAATTTCTTACCGTTTTTTCGATAGATCAGTCCGTTTCGCATTTCGTACAGTTTATGTTCGGATTTTTCGAGTTCATCCCGGAGCTCGACGATTTTCGGGTCTTGACCTTGGCACACAGTGACGTTCCATTCGAATGGGTTGTCCTCTATCACACCTATTGCTCGACTTAGAGCGTCTACGTGACGCATACGTGTCCAAGCCCGATACTCTAGCTCGTAATCGAAATTCAGCAGCGCAATCGCCCATCGCTCGACTCGACGATTTACTTCCCTCCTTTTTAATGTCATCGTGACCGCGTTGCAATCGGTGAAAATTTTAAATCTTAGGCCGTGAAGGTAAGTCCTAAATCGTTCAAGCGCATAAATAATCGCTAGTGTTTCAAGTTCAAAACTATGTAGCTTTGATTCGCCCTCGGTTGTACGTTTTGAAAAATAAAATACTGGGTGTATTTTACCGTCCGACTTTTTCTGCATTAAGACCGCCCGAACCCGGCTGAGCTCGCGTCACAATGCAATTCAGTTGCGTCGTTCGGGCTATAGATCGCCAGAATCGGTGCTTCGATGGGTTTGGATTTAAGTACTTTAAACGCCTCATATTCCTCGTTTCCGAATTTAAACGTTGCGTTAGCCTTAGTCAGATTGTAGAGAGGCTTGGCAATCGACGAGAAATTCTCGATGAATTTTCTAAAATAGGAACAAAGTCCGAGAAAACCTCGCACCTCTCTCACAGTCATCGGGGTTGGAAATTTCTCTACAGCCTCTATGCCCTTTCGTGTCGGCTGAATGCCCTGTCCCGAAATTAAATATCCAACATACTCGATCTTTGTCTGTAGGAAGTAACATTTATCAATCCGTAATTTTAAAAGATTCTCCGATAATGTCTCAAAAACTTTTCCGAGTATCTCCAAATGACGTTCGACCCTTTCGGTGGCGATTAGAATATCATCCATGTATATTACCATGTCGCCACTTTTCGTAAATTCGGCTAGAATGCGATTTATGTATCTCTGAAAAACCGCGGGTGCTGTGCGAAGCCCAAATGGCATTCTGAGCCATTCGTACTGTCCGAGTGGAGTCACGAACGACGTATAATAATAATAATAATGTGGGAGTTTATCGTGCACACCCTCTTCGGGTTTTTACACACCTATATTCTACAATTCTACCATTTTCATCCAACCTATCCTCCGACATTCTTATTCGCGACCACGGCTGCAGCCGTTTCGCATTCCCCCTAATCTCCCTGTATCGCATTTGCCACGGACGGAGGGAAACTGCAGAAAACCTCCGCCGATACAGGTCGGTACCTACCTAGTCTCCCCCAGTGTCAATGCGAGTAAACTCAAGCACGTCCACCAGAGTCGCATAGGGTCGGCACCTCCTCAACTGTGACGATGGGCCACCCGATGTCCGACCAAGGCGACACCATCCGCGCGATGAGAACCGCCTTGTGGGAGCACCCCAGCCGAACATCGACCCCCCACTCCTCACAGCGAGTTTTTTGTTGGACATTTGTTTTGGAGGGATCCGAACCGCCAGGATTGCAGAAAAACACTTAGAAAAAATTTCTTTTTTCCATTGGTGTCGGCTACGGGAATCGAACCCTGGCCCGCTGGGTGCGAAGCCAGAGTCCTACTCACCGAGCCACCGCGCTCCTCAACGAACGACGTATATTTAATCGATTCCTTTTCAACCCTTACGTGATGAAAACCGTCTTTCAAATCCAAGGATGTAAAATGTTTCTTGTCCCGCAGAAATTGGAGTTGATCCTCTATAAGAGGCATAGGATAATTGTCTCTTGCGGTCGCCTTATTTAGAACCCTGTAGTCTACGCACATGCGTGTATCACCGTTCCTTTTCTTTACCAACACGACGGGAGATGCGAACTCAGAGTCGCATGGGCGTATATACCCCTTTTCTAACAAATCGTCGAGTATTGTCTGAAGGTTACGTCTTTGCTCGTAAGAGAGTCTACGCGGTGTACAATGGAAGGGTTGAGGATTATCTAGCCGCAATTTTTATTCCTCTTTAATCCTCGGCTCGGATGGTTTTTTAAAATCCACGTACTCCCGCTGGAAAATTCGTTTTAACTCGGCCTGATGTTTAAAAGTTATATCGGGATTGATTTGCAGGTGATCGACTACGTCATTCGCGCTTTCGACCACGCCGATATTCATAACATCCCGCTCATTCCTATCGTCCTCTGGCAATGCCAGATACATACCGAATTTCTGCAATATGTCCCTACCTAGTATTGCCGGGGTTGCCATCGTATTTTCAGGCACAACGTAAATTCTCACGTTCTTCTTCGTCGTGTTACCTATCGTAACTTTCGCTATCACCTTACCTAACATCTTTACCTGAACCCCGGTACAACCAAAATACTCTCGATCTGAGTCGTCTAGCGGAGGAAGCGCTTTCTTCTCTACGAATCGTTCTTTTAAGAAGCTAGTTGCGCTTCCCGTATCAAGGAGAGTATCCATACATAATACTCGTTGTGAACTACAGTCTCTAATATTGAAGGTCACGACTCTTCTGTGCTGCACGTTGGTTTCTTCCAGTGGGTCTTCGTAGACGCTGTTGACCTGTTCCTTACTTTCCTTCGAGACGTGACTCGGGCAGTCCTTTGCGAAATGTCCCGCGTGCCCACATCCGTAACATGAACCGCGCTCTCTTTTCGGTATCGTGCAATCTCTAGAAATATGCCCGTCCTTGTTGCAGTTATAGCAACGAACGATTTTCTTCGTATCGTATCGCTTCCCAGTCACCTTCTTCGTTCCGACAGCAAATTTTTCCGTCGCGGATTTCTCTCCAAACGGTGGGTCTCGCTTCATTCGAGTTCCCGGATCTATCGCCGGAAGAGAGATATTCCTGAATGCACTGAGCAAATCTCTAACCGTGACAAATCGTTGCATCCTGGCCTGAATCTGTATCGATTGATTAGGAATCCCCTTGATTAAATAATCCACCAAATCGCAATCGTCCATCGGTACCAGATTAGCGAGGATTGACTTTTCGTGATAATAATCAATGAAAAGTTCGTTCAGCTGCCACGTCCGTGATTCGAATGTTTTGAAACGATCGACCTTATTTGGTAGATCGTCGAATCCTTCCTTCATTTTGTCTAGCAAAGAATCTAGTGTCATTTCCGTATGATCCGCTCTGGATCGGAACCACCTGTCGGCCTTGCCTCTTAGCTTCGTGCTAATAATCATCTTCATAATATCGTCCTCGACCCCGAATCGACGTCTAATTAAGCGAACTTGTTTCTCCCAATCGTCGAAATACCGATCCGTGCCGTTGAATTCGCCTAGCAAATCGCCGATCCCTTTTACATCCGCTCGAAAATTCTGTCGTAACCCTTGAGCGTGCTGTTCCTGGCCGCCATCATTGCTCTGCCCAGCATCATCCGCCATATTTAGTTGTCGTCGCTCGCGTTCGAGAACGGCTACCTCCTTCCGCGCCTCATCTCGTTCACGACGCGTCAACTCTAGCTCTTGTAGCAGCAACTGAGTTCTCATCTCCCCGAGGTTCAGTACGTCGCCCTCTCGCGGGCCCTGTTCCTCGCTTTGCCCTTTCACGCAATTTCCCTCTGGGTCATCCTCATTTAAACGCATAATCAACTCTGCCTTTGACCCTGTGGTCGGTAACTCGATTTCTTTCAGCCTGTCCTTAAGTTGTGGCACCGTCAAATTAGTCGCCATCACTATGCAGTTCGTCAATCTACCGCGAAAAGTACGTATCGATGATCTCTCGTCACACACACACAGAGAAACCACGTTCCTTTTCCCTCCGTGCACACACACGTACACAGACAAGACGACTCGACCGCGCTGAACGCAACGAAAGCGTAAAACAGAGCGCACACTGCCTCTGCCATATACACAACGCCGTCCACCGACGTCGCCGCACTTCTCGCAGAGTTCTCAATGCCGCCTGGCGCGCACTAGCCCTCTGCGCAGCTTCTAGAACGACGCGCATTTCGCATCGCCACACAAAGGATTGATAGATGATGCAATCACTTTCTTTTCTCGCGTAATAGAGATGATCGGTATCTCCTTATCACTTTATGAGTTTCACCATAAACTCTGTTCACCTCGAGTCACACCCCCGGTAAACGCAAATTGTTTTTTTCCGTCCATTTCCTCTCACACAATATCACGCATTTTATCCCACTTCTGAAGTTGTAAGATATGCTTCGATGCTCTCTCGACGTGTCAGGATAATAAAACGACGTACGGGTTACGTAGATATCACAGGAGAGTATTTATTAGAAATTAGAAATTAACAAAGGAATAACCCATCGGGCGCAACACGCGTGTGCTCGCTCGTAAGGCGGTGGCGGGACTGGCTCCTCGGGCCCTCGCATCTCGCCTCGACCCATTGTCACGTGTCGCAATGGCGATGGCGTGAGGATACAATAAAGCCATCGGAAAAAAACGCATTGTTCTCCTATGCATACTACACTAGGTAGCTTTGATTACTAACGTCCGTCCAATTATCGCATGTAAGAGAGTAAGACACCGTTTTCGCAAGCTTAGCAACGAAGGTTTCCTTCAGTACTGCATAACGTGCATCGAGCAATCTTATAACCGTTGATCGGCTTGGTACTTTATAAAGTGGTGCAAGTCCGTGTATCAACTCCCGAAAACCTTTGTTTTCGACCGTTGAAAGTGGCATCTTATCGACTGCAATCATGTACATGATTAAGTTCGTTATTTTTTCCGCCGTTTTGCCTTCCTCTGTGCAAAAAAAAATATTAATCAATTTCTATCCAAATCAACAGGAATAAAATGTAAATTTATGTTCTGTCTCAACTGTACCTTTGAAAGATGTCGTCCGCTCAAACGCTTCTTTGATCGAAATCAATTTTTCCTATGGTAAAAAAAAATTTCTTTTTATTGGTGTTTGTTTCCTACAAAAGGAAGCTTTATAAGTCACGCGAGAACGGCACTGTGACGGGTTGAAAAAATCGATTTTTTTCCTTTAGCTTAAAGTAAATAAATTCAAAAATATTTAACCATGTTTTTTACTCAAAATCTCAAAAATTGGCTGAGATATAATCAAAGGTTGTGTGTGTGGGTGTGTGTGCGCGCGCGTGTACGCCCGTGCGTGCATGCGTGCGTGTGTGTGTGTGTGTATGTGTGTGTGTGTGTGACTAAATTATACTGGTATTTTTCATATCAATGTAAGTATTTAATAATTAATGAGGTGTTTGTATACCTTTGATTGATACTTCGTTTTTTTCTGTGGAGGAATTAGGTCATCCACTGATCCAGCACTCGACTCCGACGTTGTGTTACATTTCCGTTTTGGCTTTGTCAAAGCTGAATAAAACAGCGCGTGTTTCCTATTTAAATGTTGACTTAAATTTGTGGTGTTGTCACTGTGTTTACAGATAACGTTGCAGAGTTTACAGCGAGCCGATGTCTCGGTCGCTTTTTCAAAATGATCCCATACACGACTCGACTTTCTCAACCTGAAATAACAAGACATTAATGCTGCATGGATAAACAGATTTGAAAATCCTATATAAAAATGTATATTTTATATTAATGATAAATACTTACGGCACTTTATTCTGGTCCGCAGAAGACGTACTTGGCTTTCCTTGTATTTCGAAGTCATTTCCATCATTAGGAGCAACGATGCTATCTTTCGAATAAGATGATAGAACTGTATGAGATGAACTGCAAGATAAGTGTTAACATCAATGGGAAAACTAGTACACAATGTTTAATGTTTGCAATCATCAGTATCAATGAATGTTATTCACTTATCGACGGTACTGTCAGAGCACTCCAAATATTCGATCCCTTCATCTTCGACTATGAGCAACAGATGTTCATCGATGTCTAAAAAAATGCAATTGAATAAAAAAAATATTTGAACTATAATATTGATATTGATACTAATATTGATACTGCTTGTCGGCTTTAAGTGAGTTGACAGCCCCAATCACCGCGATTTATTTCAATTATTTAATTTAGCGTGCATTTGGAAATATTATATTACATAACCATAAAGTTATGTCAGCTCTTGGCGGCACAGACAAAAACAGCAAGATAGGTACTCCCAAAAATTTTATTCACATTGTTAATTGAAATTCTCACCTTAATAACAATTCTTCCCTTAACAGTAATTCTTACCTTCAATCTCGTAAGAATCCATTTCACTCAATTTCACTTGTCTCTGCGTCTGAGCGGGCGCAATGAGCTACAGAATCGCACCTCTGATATGCCTATTATTAATATTATGAATTCAGACGCGATGAACGTGATTGGCTCTCTCGATTCGCGGCAACTTCAAATTCGTCAACACTTATTCTACGAAAGATTGTAAAAAATAAAATTGTGCAAACAAATTTTCAGATAGGAAATAGAAAATTTTACCTACAATGCTGCATTAGGTATTATGTGTTAGATAGTTGGGTATCTTATACAAAATAGGCTAAAATAAGGATAACTGATTGGAATAATTGCGATTTACTTCCCGCCAAACTTTGAACGGGAAGGCCCACATCCACCATTTTTTCCACTTGTTCACTCGCCAAGGAATAAAAAAAATTTCCGATGTTGGGGAAAAAAAATCGAACATCGATTCATCGAACAGAAAAAACATCGACCAAAAAAGTCGATTTATCGGACAAAAAAAATCGACGTGTTCGATTAATCGAGAAACATCGCGCATCCCTAGAGAGGAGACGTCGACGGATCATTGGAGTGGGGAGACACCGACGGCTAACGCTACTACGCAGGATTGGGACCACTGAAACAAAGATGAGCATGCATAATCCAGAAAGGAACCAGTAAAAAACTCAAACAGTCCAACCTTCAATTTGGCACTTACAAAACACTACCACTGGACACTCCACTACCACTACACCACCGGGACGACGGAAAAACTTCGTACCGAACGGAGCACCACGAGACGGACGGGCGCCATTTTCACCGGGAGAGACGGCAGTACAATCAAGCCGAAGAATCGATACAACAGACGACAAGATATCGATAATCGCAAAAAAGAGCAGCGATTACCAGGAAAGAGGGAGAAATCCGGCGGGAAATTTTCAAACGATAATATTATTCGAAGTCTGGCAATTGAATTAGGAGTATACTCAAACCACATAAAGTAACTTATTAAAGTAGATTAATGTTCTCTTAAAACTTTCTGTAAAAATAAGGAAATTTATCAAATAAATAAAGGCCTAGTAGCCACCAGAGAAAGAGTACAGCCGCATAAAAATTAACGATACAATAAACACTGATTTGTATGAAGTTAAGTGCCTACACATTTATACTTACCTTTACCAAATAACCTTCCTATACAATATCACGACGGGTCACCGAAACAAAAAAATATATTGAAACGTTCCGCCGTTTCAGTACACATGAAGTCCAGTTAACCTTACTTTTTCTATTTTTCTAGTTTACATTTTTATTTTTTCTAAATATTTTAAGATGCATGTTAATAAATAATGAAAGCTTCCTTCCTGAATATGTTTGATGCTGTTTCCAGTATCATAACATTTTACAGTCTTAATTTATGCCGAAGATTGAATAGGTACGAACAAGATGCCGCAACAAAACAATTTCCGGCATTTGGGACATAGGCAAAAAATCGCCGTCTAAAATCTTTCAAAATACAAGACCAATTGATAGAGGAGAAAAATTCGAATGAATTTAGAAAAAATGTTGTTGACAACAGCGTTGATTGCTTATTAGAAAGGAGAAACTCCGACATTGAAAATAGTACAATTGTTGCAACCGAAAATGTTTCTAACTCGAATCCTGAAAATAAGTGTGTACAGACTGATAGCGAAATGTCAGATAATAATGAAATTCCGAATTTGAATACCGGTAATCCTGTAGTATATGATCAGCATTTAGAGCGGCCATTACCATTGTGCGATAAATTGATAGTTCGGGCTAATGAGTATAAAATTGAACATCAGAGCTTAACAGCTCTACTGAAAATTTTACGAAATGAAGAACATGTAAATTTATCAAGTGACGGAAGAACATTGCTGCAAAAACCACGACGTACTGTAGTAGTTGAAAGATCAGGTGGAAATTACTATCGTTATGGATTAAAATAAGGAATAATTGATTAATTAAGCCAGTTAGATTGTAAACTCGTGCCAAACATTATTCGTTTGAATCTAAATATTGACGGACTTGCCATTTCTAGAAGTTCTAAGAGTCAATTATGGCCTATTTAAGGTCAAAATTTTCTGAAAGAACTGAACCTGGCACCGTCTGTAATTGGACCTTTCCATGGTTGTAATAAACCAAACACAGAAAATCATTTTTTAACAGATTTCATTAATGAATATGAGGAGTTAAAAGAAGGTTTTACCTTCAAAGATAAAGTTTACTTTATTAAAATTAGAGCAGTAATGGGTCACTCTCCGGCAAGAGCATTTGTAACCTGTACAAAAAATCACAACGGTTACTTTCGGTGCAATACATGTATCATCGAAGGTCATCGAAATCATAGAATGCTTTTTCGAGGAGTAAACTGCCCTCTTCGAACAAATGAATCTTTCACTCTTCTCTCCAATCCTGAACACCATACACGTAGAACTTATTTTGAAGATATTTCTTTGCCATTGGTATCAACTTTTGTTCTTGATTATATGCATCTTGTGTGTTTAGGGCACATGAAAAAAATGGTAAAATTATAGTTCACAGGATTGACAAAAAATGAAGCTTGATTGTGCGATAGGGTAGTTTTAGCGTTAAAACCCACTTCGGTAAAATTCAGAAGCATTAGGAATAAGTTGATTGACTTTTCCTAATATTTTAAACAGTGAAATTCTCACTAATCAGATTATTCATCGCGTTTTTTCGGGTAGCAGCGATGATTTCGTGTTCAAGATCTATTGCGTTGTCAGTGGTCAAGGCGCGCAGAGAGCCGTTACAAGTTTCAGACAGTGCCGTATCAACATATTTATGAGTTATCGATTTTGTGGGTCAATGTGGATTTTCTTATGTTTGAACAATAATCGAATTGTATATATAGCTTAATATTTCTATATCTGTTTTAAAGTTTATTGCATGCGGGTGTGCTTTTATTTGAATCATTTCCATTAATAATATTTTCTTTAGCCACTCTTCATTATTTAAGATTTTAACATCGTCAAACTCACCAATCATAAAGGTTAGTCCTTCTTATCACAAACATAACCTAAAAGCACGTGTCTTAACATGACTCGTCATTAATATTCAATGATATAATAGACCGTTTTCTTATTCGTCTAAGTTTAGTTACTCTGTTTATTTAAAATGGAAGACATGGGGGGAAGACATCATAACAAAACCTTCATACAAAATATTCATATAACTCATTGTACATATTTTAGCGAAATAAATTTCTGAAGAGGATCCGAATTCAGGATCGAAACGTAATCCACAGTTTCATTTGTCCTACATTTGAAATCGTTGACCGAAATAGCCGACATCTCATCAACCTTTAAAATGTTTGGTCTTTGGAGAAATGTTTGTCAGAGTGGAAAACATTCTTTATCGCGTTGCGCAGCTGCTCGTCGAGGTTAGTATTTCGAATGTTTGAAAAATGATATGGGACTATTCTGAGAAACCGTGGTTTGCCTCTGGAACGGAAACATTAATTGTTTCTTAAGTGTAGTTTGTAAATGAAAATATAAGGTGATAATAATAGTTAAGAATATGTATAATATTTGAATTTTGCCGGCAGGCTGCATTGTTTCAGAGGTAGTCAAGGTAGTGATTTAATTTATCGACCGAAGGTGTGCATCACCCATGTTGGGACGTAACAAGCACAGGGACTAGAGAAATGTTTAGCTAATTTTCACGAAGGCGACATCTCTCTACTCATTAATATAGATGGAATTGCATTATCCAAATCGGGATTTAAAAAATTCTGGCCAATTTTATGTAAAGTTGTTTATAAGCCAGATATATATAAACCTTTCGTCGTTGCTATTTATCACGGTTTCAGTAAGCCGAAAAATATCAATGAGTACTTTGCACGAAATTATTGATGAAATTAATCAGCTACAACAGGACGGCTACATAAAAAATGGGAAGACATTTAATGTTTGCGTAAAAGCTGTCGTCGCAGACACTCCGGCTAGATCTTTGTGTAAGGGAACCAAAGGCCATGGAGGTTACAGCGCTTGTGAGAGATGCACAGTATATGGCATAGGGATTTAAAAAATCACCCAGAAATGTACTTTCCGAGGACAAAAAAAAAGTACACCCAACTAAAATTGTATATCCTGGAATAGGCTACCCAAAAAGAACTAACGCATCGTTTAGAGGTAGATTTGATCCCGAACATCACACTGGTATTTCACCATTAGAGAATATATTACCAGAAATAGATATTATTAAACTATTTCCATTAGATTTTATGCACTTGGCTTGCGGTGGAGTTACAAAAAGACTCCTTGAACTCATAACATCTGGTCCATTGAAAGTAAGGTTAGGTGCCAGAAGCAGGCGAGAACTGTCACGTAGGATGATCTTCTTAAAAGTCCAAACACCAAAAGAATTTCAGAGGAAACCACAGTCAATTAATTACCTTGCGAAATGGAAAGCCACCGAATGTAGGTTTTTTCTGTTATTTTGCGGTCCGATTGACTTACAAAAATTATTGCCGTCTAAATTATATAAGCATTTTTTAAGATTGTCTACTAGTTTCCGGATTTTGTGCAACGAACAGTTCGTGATATTATACAAAGATAAAGCTAGAAAGTATTTAGAAACTTTTGTATTGACGTTACCGCTATTGTGCGGCGAAGAAACACAAGTTATGAACATGCACAATCTTCAACATATTGTCGATGATGAGGAAAATTTTGGGTGCGACTTGAGCAAAGTTAACAGCTTCCCTTTTGAAAGTTTTCTAGGGAGAATGAAAAATTCTTTAAGATCATTAAATCGCCCATTAGAGCAATATTGTCGCCGACAGCATGAAAGGAATCTCATTTCAATTAATCCAACAGAAGCCCCCGTTCGAATTAAAGTGATTAGACGTTCTGTCGAAGATGGGAAAATATTTATAAAATTAATTATATTCAATTCCTTTCTTTGTATTACGACAAGTACACCAAATAATGCTATACTCCTAAGTGACGGTTGTATAATGGAGATAACAGAAATATATGGTGAAAATGAATCTGAAGAATGTCTCTACATAAAAGGGAAAGTTTCGAAAAAAAGCTTGACATGTACAATTATCCACGTAAATAATCCAGTATTGGGGTATGGACGATTCCAGACCAAACTGTAAAAGATGCAGTTTATACATTGACTAGCATTGAGAAAAAATTGATAATATTACGGCTGTCTTTAGAGCCAAACGGAAAACTTGAGACTTACGCCCTCACTTTGCTTCATGTATAAATGACAATTTAAATAAAGTTTTATATATATTTAAGTAGTTATATTTCCTTCTTGGAAAGAATTTCAAAAAATTCGTTTCTTTCAGAGTCATTCTAAATGATGAGTGGTTTGTTAAATAAGCAACATATTTGCATAAAAGGCTGTTAAGGAACCAGTTATCAATTACTATTCACTGATGTCGCCTATTATTATTTGACCCATTATTAATATTTCTAATAAGTATATTTACACTTTAGCACATCAGATTGGGCTTTTTACTGGAAATCCTGATGAAACCATAATTTATTTTATTAAGGAAATCCGTGAATGAACCAAACCGGGCCCACATTAGTCTGCCCGATCAAGACCCGTGTAACGGTCCCACATTCCTTTCTCACCACTCTCATCTATCCCTAATCTCTTTTCCCGCTAATCCCTAACTTGCTGACTCCACAGTCTCACGGTCCCTTATCACCTATCCCCTCCACTTCAAAACTCTTTCTCTCAACCCTTTCATCATTACCTTCCTCTTAACTAAGTTAGTTCTCCTCCGTCTTCCAAACCCGCAAAACCTCTCTGCTACTTCTAAATAAACTTCACTATTCATCAAGTATCATTTATTCATCTTTACCGCTAACCATCCCGTCACATGGTGTCAGAAGTCGGATTCGACCAACGCGAATGAACAAAAAAAAAATTTTTAATAACAAAACGAATTACACAAACGACACAGCAAAAAAAAATAACGTAATACAAAGTGAAAAAAAGGAGAAACACATCAGAGACAAATCACACATAACACAGCCTACACTACATAACGCACACGGAAACGAAGCAGCAAAAGAAGAAGAAAGGAACAACGACCACCGAGAGGCACGCATATCGCACACACAACGAAGCAACGAGAGACCGACACACACACGACACGACCACCGCCACACCAACATCTCAGCCGCTACGCGTGAGTCACCACCACAGCGCACCAAGGCAATAGGCGAACAGCTGATGTACACGCTCACCATTCTTCTGGCATTGTAAGTACACTCCACTCAAAAAATTCTTTTGCATGCCACTTTAAAAATCGCATATTCGTTCACGGTGGAAAGTAATTAACATTACATTACAAATCCATACATACAATAATCGTACACAAAAATTTGAATGTCAAACACAAAATAATTTTTCTCTAGATACAAGTTTCAAATAATTTCCTAAAAATATAATTTCCCTTTGAAATATAATTTTCTAAAACGTAAATTAAAAAAAAAAAAAAACAATATTAGCGAAACAATTAAATTCACTTTCCGGACGTCATTTCTCAAAATAAAACCCTTCAAATATGATTTTGGCAAAACTATTATCAATAATAATAATAAAACTAAAATAAAATAAATTAACAAAAATAATGATAACGATAATAATAACAAAAAAAAAATTGTTTTCTTGTTTGGGCATTCAATCACTGACGAACAAATACACATTTATCGCAAATTTACACAATTCTTTAAAAACATGTTTCTATGTCATTTTATCGCGCTGTAATATCGGATCCACCGACCAGACCACCCCGTAGAACAAATAGACGACCCCTATATTTCCGCCAAAACCCTGAACACCAAATTACAATGGCCGAAAATAACAACACATTCACATTTAGAGACGCGTTCAAAGTCGTCCCCATATACGACGGAAAAAACATTAAAATAGAAGACTATGCTAAAATACTTAAACGAGTCAACGAATGCCTTTCAGATGGCGAACGAACAAAATTATTAAAAATGATCCCGCTCAAACTAAACGGTATCGCACATTCAGTCATCGACGCAAACCCTCCAAATTCCCTCGAATCACTTTTAAAAACATTAAAAAAGCATTGAGCAAAAATAAAGATTTAGCCGACTTAGAAAATGAAATAGAATCATGTCCACAAAATTACGACGAACCAGTCATGGAATACGCAGCGAGAACGCGCGATATCCTAAATAACATAATAGACAAACTATCAGATGTATACAATACAGCCGCACAGAGAACATTTCTAGACACACGAATCGACGAAGTAACAGCTAGGGCAAAAAGAGCTTACGTCAGAGGACTAATACCCGCAATAGGTTCCCATTTGATTCTCCATAATGCAGAGACATTCGATAACATTATAGATCGAGCTCAAACAATAGAATACGAAATCGAGAAACAAAAGCGAATGCGCGGAATACTCGATATCAGAAACACCGCAAAAGTCCATTTTACAGAATACAAAAACCCAGGAAAATTTTGCGAACTTCACCAATCACACACACATGACACAAAAGACTGCTTCACAATAAAACACATGCGCGAAGGTAAAAACTCTTGGCGCTCACAAGAAACATCCGACAGATACCGAAATAATTCACGAGACAGATACACTCAAAACAAAACCAGAAATTCTAGAAGCCAATACAGAAACAACTCAAACGACAGATACAGAGATTATAGGAATCATTCGAGAAACCGTTCTAACGACAGATATTCAAACAACAGATATTCAAACGACAGACACTCGAACGACGGATATCGAAATTATTCAAACGACAGATACAGAGATAACTCTAACGACGGATACAGAAATCGTTCTAACGACAGATATTCAAACAACAGATATTCAAACGACAGATACTCGAACGACGGATACCGAAATTATTCAAATGTGACGGGATGTCCGGCGGTGGTTAGAATAATGATTTGACTTGTGTTTGCGATGAAGGTTTATATTTTATTGAAGATAGAAAGAGGTTTTGATGCTGAGGAAGTCGGAGGAGAACTGATTTGGTTAAGAGGAAGGTGATGATGAAAGGGTTGAGAGAAAGAGTTTTGAAGTGGAGGGGATAGGTGATAAGGGACCGTGAGACTGTGGAGTCAGCAAGTTAGGGGTTAGCGGGAAAAGAGATTAGGGATAGATGAGAGTGGTGAGAAAGGAATGTGGGACCGTTACACTCCCCTTCTCACAAAAAGAGCGGATGCTCCTGCATCTGATTTACAAAATTTGTTGGTCATGTGATTCTATATAACAAAAAAAAATTTTTTTTGTTTACAATAAAAAAAAATTAGTTTGTGTGTGATTCTATATAAAAAGTGTTTTGACTGGTTTGTGGTATTTGTGTGTATGTGTTTGTGTTTCTTTTCCTGCTTCCTATTGGTGGTTCTTGCTGGTTTTCGTAGTGGCTTGTAGAGGTTGTTGCTTGTCCTGTAATTTATAAAGACGGATTACTCTTGGTGTTAGTGGGTGGTGGTGTGTTATGGTGAGGTGGGTAAGGTTGTGTGGTTGTATTGTATGTTTAAGTGTGTATAAATTGGTGGTTGTTTCCTGTTTTCCTTTTATTTTATTTTCTTGGTTATTTGGTCCGAATTATATATTTGTGTTTGGTCCAAGTTATATTTTGTATTTGGTCCTGATTATATATATATATTATTTGTCCTGGTTATATGTTCATGTTTTGGTCCAAGTTATATTTTGTGTCTAGTCCTGGTTTTCTTTTATTATTTTTTTTTATCCTGCTGGAGCTGCTGTAACATTCTAAATCTTTTATTAGCTTGTTGATTAGTAGAAGAGGTATGTTACTTGGGATGTGTTGGTTGGTTTTGTGGGTGTTTTGGGTTCGTGGGTTGAGTGAATGAAGTTTAAGGTATAATTAGACATTTTATTGTAAAGAAGAAGAAGTTATATGTAGTGGCGTGCATCGTTAGATTGTTTTGGTATATGAGTGATTATTGTTATTGTCGTTGTTTATTACGTTTAATTCTAGAGAGCATATGGATTTCTCTGTGTCTAGGATGATTTCTGTGGTATTTATTAAGGGTTTCTCGTTCTGGATTGAATTGTCTATTATTTTGTCATGTTGAGTACTAGGGTAGGGGAGAAATTTGTTTGGCTTGTGGATGTTATGTCGATGGAAGGTGTTAGTTGAGTCGTACGGGTTTTCACTTGGCATGGCGGGCTAATATTTAAGGTGGCAGTGTTTTCTATTGTATAAATGGATGACTGATGGTTATCGCAATTGACGTAGAGGTTTTCTAATTTTGTTGCTGCAAAGAGATATGTGTTTGTATCTGGGATCCTGGACTAATGGCATGGCGGAGTATTTTTAATCGAGTATCGCATATTTCTAAATTTTTGAATTGCGAGTTTCATAAAATTTGTGTTTCACATTGCGTGTTTTCGTCTATCTGTTGGACTGGGTTAACCTGGTCGCACACGTAGTACGACATCGTAATTTTAAAATTTGCTAAAGTTTCTAGATTAAAGTACTTTTCATAGTTTTTTAAGGTTCCTGTGTAACCAGAAGCCGGTTTGATGAAGACAAAACGTGAATTAGTCCTGGCTTTTGTGCGAGTTGTGTACTTTTTATTAAGGGGTTGACACTTGAGGCGTGTGCGTGGCATCTGTAACACGTGCCAATTTTATTTTGTCTATGTGTACTACTTTTGTTTTGCCGTTCTTAATTTCTAACTTAACATTATGTTTATCTAATACTTCTAAGATTTTAAATGGTCCTACGTAATGGGAGTCGAGTTTCCCTTTTCTTTGTTCCTTTATGAGGAATACTAGTTTTCCTTTTTCGAATTTTGGTTCTGTGACTCTTTTATCGTAATATCGTTTTGTTCGTTTTTTAAATTTGATTTGTTTTTCCCATGCTGTTTGTCGTGTCTTTTTTAAATTGTTCGTGAGGTTTGTCATGTAGTCGTCGTATGTTATTGTTGCTTCTGGAGGTGGAAATTCGGAAGGTGTACGGGCAGTTCTTCCGAAGACAAGTTCGTATGGTGTGAATCCGCTGCTTTCGTGTGTACTTGTGTTATGGGAGAATGTTGCAAGTGTAAGGAGTTCATCCCAATCGCGGTTGTCGTCGATGAAATGTTTTAGGAATTCGGCAAGGCTGTGATGGTAACGTTCTATTGCGCCATTTGACTGAGGATGGTATGCTGATGTTTTGTACTGTCGAATTTGAAAGAGTTCAGCGAATTGTTTGAATGTGTCAGACATAAAATTTCTTCCTTGATCGGATAGTATTGCTCGAGGAGCACCTAATGTTGTTATAAGAGCTGTGGTAAGTGCTTTGGCGATATCCGTTGAAGTTTGCTGTTTTAAAGGAATTGCTATGGCGAATTTGCTGAAAAGGTCCAAGATGGTCAGAATATATTCGTGTCCTTGTGTGGTTTTTGGTAAGGGTCCTACGATATCGATTGCGACTTTGTCGAATGGTTCTGCTGGAGAGTCGGTGATGATCATGGGTGCTTTATCTTTCACTCGTACCAGTTTGTTCTTTTGGCAATCGAAGCAATGTTTGATGAATTCTCGAATGTCGTTCTTTAGGCCTTTCCAGTAATATTGTGATAGGATACGGTTATATGTTTTTGATATTCCATTATGTCCACCAATCGCTGAATTATGAAATTCCTGGATGATGTTTTTCCTGTTCCGCTGTGGTGGTACTGATAATAAACCATGGCAAAGTGTGATGGTTGTCTGCGAGTTCGCTGACTTTGCTCGTACGAATGATTTGATGTCTGTCCAAATGAATGGATTTAGGATTTTGGGGTCCTTGGAGATTGTGCAAGTTTTTAGCTGTAATTTATTGAATACCTCGAATAGTGTTTCTAAGCAGTTTCGTACTTCCATGATGGTTAGTGAATCTGTTGTTTTTCGTTTGCAGATTATTGCGAAATAGCAGGTGATTCCTCGGCGAGTAATTAGAATGTCACCAACTTTGGGATTACAGTCCAGAAGTGATTGTTGGTTGATTCTGCCTTTTTCTTGTAAAATTTCTGGAATCATGGTGTTTATTGCACAGTCAGTTGATAGGAAGTATGCAATATTATCTTTTTGTGCTAGGATGTTCTTTTGTGTGATGATAACTTTGTTTTCGTTTGTTATATCTTCCGTTATTTCTGCGGTTCTTGTTGCGGGGCGAGATTCTTTGTGTGTCATTCTTTTCCTATAGTACTGCGATGGTACGAATGGTGTATCACTATCTGCTTCTGTTATATTGTTTTCACTTGAGGTGTTCTTGCCTGCTGATGGGTTTGATGGATTGTTCGTTGATTTTCGCTGTGGAGTAGTTTGTCTGGTGATTCGTTCAACATTTCCGGGTGGAGATCGAAATGTTGGCTCGATGGTTGCTTGTGTGTTGTGCAACTGTGGTACTTCTACTGGAAGGTTGATGTTTTTTCCGATGTTTCTTTCAGAAGAGAAGTTTGCGTTGTCGTTGTTATTTTCTGGTGACTTTGCTAGTGAATCAAAGTATTCGGGCGTCATTTCCGGTGAGTATGGGCCTATGTTGGTGGTAATTTTTGACTTCTTTGTGGACGTTCGTAGTAGTGATGGTGATCTGAAGTTCGGCTGCACTTGCGGTTGTGCATTTCGTTGAACATCTTGTGTTTCTGTTGGATTTGTTGGTGATCGGAAATTTGGTTCCGTGACTAATGTATCCGTTTCCTTGTCAGCGGTCGCTTCTCCGATGTGCGTCGCTGATTCTGAGTCCTATTGATCCTTGTCATAGTCCTTGAGCGTTGCCTGTTCATCTATTTGGTTTCCCGATTTGCGTTGCATTTCCCGTTTTTGTGGATATGTTTGATTTGCGTCTGTTTGCTGGGCTCGTTGGCCTCTGTGCTTATTTGCGCTTTCGTCTTTATTTTCTCCATTTTTATTGGGATTAATATCTGCAAATCGTTGATTCCTTTCGTTTAATTCGTCGACTTTTTCTTTGCCTTTGTTTTCTTCGTTTTCTTCCTTTTGGTTTTTTGTTGGTGTGTATTTTTCCGTTGTAGTTTCATTTCGTGTCCTTGGTCGTTTGCGCTTGTTTGTCGTATTGAATTCCTTTGCCGTATTATTCTTTGTACGTTTCCTGGTCGTTATATTTTTTGTGAGTTCCTCCTCCGTTGCTTCTGTCTCTGTGATGACGTCTTCGCTATTTTCTTCTATATTTGTTTCCTCTTCTGTTTGTGGGGATTCATCGTCGATTTTTGGATCTGATTTAGGTTGTGTGTTGTTTCCGTGTTCGTTTTCACCTTCTGTTTTTTGTTCGTTTTGTTGTTTCTTTTTGGGTGTTGGGTTGCCTGATTCTTCATCTGAGTCAGAGCGTTGTCGTGTATTTGGTTGGTGTGAATGTTTTGGTCTTTTTGGGACGTGTTCTTCCTTTGAAGAACTGTCTCTCTGTCTGATAGGCATGACAGCAATGGGGTTTCTAGATAGTGCGTCTGCGACGTGGTTCGATTTTCCCGGTTGATGTTGTATTTTGAAATCGTAATCGTTGAGGGTTATTTGCCAGCGCTGAAGCTGCTGTGGCAAGTCAGATTTGGTGTTTAGATATGTTAAAGCTCTATTATCGGTGATCAATGTAAATTGTCTGCCGTATAAATACGGGCGGAAATGTTCTACTGCGTAAACTACGGCTAGAAGTTCTTTTCTCATTGTATCGTACGCTTGTTGTGGCTTCGAGAGTGTTTTTGAGTAAAATGCTACGGGGTGATCGAATTTATTATGTTTCTGACTTAAGACTGCGCCTATTGCGTAGTCTGATGCGTCTGTAGTGAGCGTGAATGGTTTATCGAAATCGGGATAACGCAAAATTGGACGTTTTATAATTTTGTTTTTGAGTAGTTCGAATGCTTTTTGGCACTCGTCTGTCCATTGAAATGTTACTTCTTTTTTCAGTTGTTTTGTTAGTGGAGATGCGATTTTTGCAAAATTTTTTATGAATCGTCTGTAATAACCTGCGAGTGCTGTAAATTGTTTGATTCCCTTTTTGCTAGTTGGTGTTGTGAATTCTGTTATGGATTTTACTATTGTATTATTGGGTTTTACGCCTTCTTCCGTGATTGTATGTCCCAAATATGTAACCTCTGTTCGCAAGAATTGACATTTGTCGGTTTGCAAAGTTAGGCCTGCTTCGGTTAAGCGTTTCGCTAACCGCCGAAATTTTGTCGCATGTTCCTGCAGAGTATTAGCATAAATGACGATGTCATCCAGGTATACGAACAGGTCGTTACCCTGAAGTCCTGATAATACGACATCCATCAATCGTTGGAATGTTGCAGGAGCATTTTTCAACCCAAATGGCATACGGTTGAACTCGAAATGTCCGTTTGCCGTTGAAAATGCGGTTTTTTGTTTGTGTTCAGGGTCCATTTCGATTTGATGGAAGCCAGATGCTAAGTCAAAAATGGAGAAATATCGGGCTTTTCCCAATTGGTCCAGAATATCTATGATACTCGGTAATGGGTACGCGTCGGATATTGTTTCCGCGTTCAATTTACGAAAGTCGATAACCATTCGCCATCTCTTTTTGCCCTGTGAGTCTACCTTTTTTGGTACGACCCAAACTGGTGAGTTATAGGGGGAGAGGGAAGGTTGGATGATGTTTTTCTCCAGTAAATTATTGACCTGCGTCTGAATTTCTTTTTTGTGTACGGGTGGGAATCGGTACTGCTTTGTGTCAATAGGTTTGTTGTCTGTCGTGGGAATTTTGTGTTGTGTTATTGTCGTGTGACCAAGTTCGTCGTTTGGTAGTAAAAAGAGTTTTGGATATTCAGAGACTAGTTGTAAAATGTGTTCTTTTTCTTCGTTATTCAGGTGATCTAAATGGAGTAATGATTTGAGACGTTGTAGTCGTTCTTCGTTATTTTCGGATACGTTTGCTGTATAAATTGATGCGTTATTGTTTTGCGAATTTTTGTAAAGATCGGTTTCGAGTTTGAATGGTGTTTCTGAAATGATCTCGATCGGTTCCAATTCTACAGTAGGAATTTCCAATTCTATTGATTTTGGTTGACGGTTGATTACTTGTAAGTATGCAATTCCGTTGTTGTTTTTTACTAATGCGCCGCCGTAACGTATGTCTTCTTTGGTTTTATATGGTGGGACGTATCCTTCTGAGATCTCGTTATTTTTTATTCTGATATGCATTATTGTTTTTGATTTCGGGGGGATTGTGATATATTCCCGTTCAAAAAATGGTATAGTATGACCATGGAAGGTTATGCATCTTTGTGTATATAGTATGTCGGCTGGGATCTGTTTGAAAAATGCGTCGCCAAGTATCGCGTTTTCCTGGATTGGAAATGCGTCGGTGACAATATGAAATTCTGCTTTTGCTGATTTAATTTGGATTGAGCATTTGCCTCGAGTGTATGTTTTACCGTCAGTTATACCTGTCAGTTCGTAAAATTCCCGTGTGTCGATTTCAGTTGCGTGATTGAGTGCGCTTCGTTTTATAAAGTTTATTTGTGAACCTGTATCAATTAATAATTTCGTTTCTCTGTGCATAAAATCAGGTGAGTTTAATGCAATTGAGGGAGATTTATGATTTTTTGAAATTCCCAATTTGAGCGTTGCTTCTCTGAATTTAATTCCAATTTCTTTTAGTTGTTCGCGATTGAATGTCTTTAGTGCTCTGATAATGAGTCCCGTGTCGCACTTTTCCGCGAGACGTTGTCTTAGTTTTTTAAGTCAACTTTCTTGAAAAGTGTATCAATGTGTTCTGTGCTGTTTGTTCTTGATTTTGTCGGGGTATTTCTACCGGATGAATTATTTTGAGATTTTCGTTGCTCGGTATTTGAGTCTGTGTTAGGTGGTTCTCGATGTTCGTTTTGGTGTCTTTCGCGTGAATTGTTTCGGGAGTTATTTCGGTATCTATCGTTTGAGTGATTTCTGTATCTGTTGTTCGAGTGGTCTCTATATCTGTTGTTTGAATAACTTCTGTGTCTATCGTTCGAGTTATCTCTGTATCTGTCGTTTGAATAATTTCGATATCCATCGTTCGAGTATCTCTCGTTTGAATATCTGTTGTTTGAATATCTGTCGTTAGAACGATTTCTGTATCCGTCGTTAGAGTTATCTCTGTATCTGTCGTTTGAATAATTTCGATATCCGTCGTTCGAGTGTCTGTCGTTTGAATATCTGTTGTTTGAATATCTGTCGTTAGAACGGTTTCTCGAATGATTCCTATAATCTCTGTATTTGTCGTTTGAGTTGTTTCTGTATTGGCTTCTAGAATTTCTGGTTTTGTTTTGAGTGTATCTGTCTCGTGAATTATTTCGGTATCTGTCGGATGTTTCTTGTGAGCGCCAAGAGTTTTTACCTTCGCGCATGTGTTTTATTGTGAAGCAGTCTTTTGTGTCATGTGAGTGTGATTGGTGACGTTCGCAAAATTTTCCTGGGTTTGTGTATTCTGTAAAATGGACTTTTGCGGTGTTTCTGATATCGAGTATTCCGCGCATTCGCTTTTGTTTCTCGATTTCGTATTCTATTGTTTGAGCTCGATCTATAATGTTATCGAATGTATCTGCATTATGGAGAATCAAATGGGAACCTATTGCGGGTATTAGTCCTCTGACGTAAGCTCTTTTTGCCCTAGCTGTTACTTCGTCGATTCGTGCGTCTAGAAATGTTCTCTGTGCGGCTGTATTGTATACATCTGATAGTTTGTCTATTATGTTATTTAGGATATCGCGCGTTCTCGCTGCGTATTCCATGACTGTTTCGTCGTAATTTTGTGGGGTTGATTCTATTTCATTTTCTAAGTCGGCTAAATCTTTATTTTTGCTAAATGCTTTTTTTAATGTTTTTAAAAGTGATTCGAGGGAATTTGGAGGGTTTGCGTCGATGACTGAATGTGCGATACCGTTCAGTTTCAGTGGGATCATTTTTAATAATTTTGTTCGTTCGCCATCTGAAAGGCATTCGTTGACGCGTTTAAGTATTTTGGCATAGTCTTCTATTTTAATGTTTTTTCCGTCGTATATGGGGACGACTTTGAACGCGTCTCTAAATGTGAATGTGTTGTTATGTTCGGCCATTGTAATTTGGTGTTCAGTGTTTTGGCGGAAATATAGGGGTCGTCTATTTGTTCTACGGGGTGATCTGGTCGGTGGATCCGATATTACAGCGCGATAAAATGACATAGAAACATGTTTTTAGAGAATTGTGTAAATTTGCGATAAATGTGTATTTGTTCGTTTATCATTATTTTCGTTAATTTATTTTATTTTAGTTTTATTATTATTATTATTGATAATAGTTTTCCCCAAATCATATTTGAAGGGTTTTATTTTTACAAATTATGTCCGGAAAGTGAATTTAATTGTTTCCCTAAATTTTTTTTTTTTTTTTTTTTTTTTTTTTTTTTTTAATGGGGGATGGAAAGAAGAAAAAAAATGTTACGTTCTGTGTGCAATTGTTAATGTGTGTGTGTGATAATCACTTCCACCATAGACGAAATTGCGATTCTCAAAGTTAACATGCAAAAGATTTTTGAGTGGAGTGTACTTACAGTGCCAGCAGAGCGATGGTGAGCGTAAGCATCAGCTGTTCGCCTATTGCCTTGGTGCGCTGTGGTGGTGACTCACGCGTAGCGGCTGAGATGTTGGTGTGGCTGTGGTCGTGTCGTGTGTGTGTCGGTCTCTCGTTGCTTCGTTGTGTGTGCGATATGCGTGCCTCTCGGTGGTCGTTGTTCCTTTCTTCTTTTGCTGCTTCGTTTCCGTGTGCGTTGTGTAGTGTAGGCTGTGTTATGTGATTTTTCTCTGATGTGTTTCTCCTTTTTTTTCACTTTGTGTTAATTTATTTTTTGATGTCTTCGTTGTGTCGTTTGTGTAATTCGTTTTTATTGAAAAAATTTTTTTTTGTTTTTTTTTTCGATTCGCGTCGGTCGAATCCCACTTCTGACACCATGTGACGGGATGTCCGGCGGTGGTTAGAATAATGATTTGACTTGTGTTTGCGATGAAGGTTTATATTTTATTGAAGATAGAAAGAGGTTTTGATGCTGAGGAAGTCGGAGGAGAACTGATTTGGTTAAGAGGAAGGTGATGATGAAAGGGTTGAGAGAAAGAGTTTTGAAGTGGAGGGGATAGGTGATAAGGGACCGTGAGACTGTGGAGTCAGCAAGTTAGGGGTTAGCGGGAAAAGAGATTAGGGATAGATGAGAGTGGTGAGAAAGGAATGTGGGACCGTTACACAAACGACAGATACAGAGATAACTCGAACGATAGACACAGAAGTTATTCAAACAACAGATATAGAGACCACTCGAACAACAGATACAGAAATCACTCAAACGATAGATACCGAAATAACTCCCGAAACAATTCACGCGAAAGACACCAAAACGAACATCGAGAACGACCTAACACAGACTCAAATACCGAGCAACGAAAATCTCAAAATAATTCATCCGGTAGAAACACCCCGACAAAATCAAGAACAAACAGCACAGAACACATTGATACACTTTTCGAGAAAGTCGATTTAAAAAACTAAGACAACGTCTCGCGGCAAAGTGCGACACGGGACTCATTATCATAGCACTAAAAACATTCAATCGCGAACAACTAAAAGAAATTGGAATTAAATTCAGAGAAGCAACGCTCAAATTGGGAATTTCAAAAAATCATAAATCTCCCTCAATTGCATTAAACTCACCTGATTTTATGCACAGAGAAACGAAATTATTAATTGATACAGGTTCACAAATAAACTTGATAAAACGAAGCGCACTCAATCACGCAACTGAAATCGACACACGGGAATTTTACGAACTGACAGGTATAACTGACGGTAAAACATACACTAGAGGCAAATGCTCAATCCAAATTAAATCAATAAAAGCAGAATTTCATGTTGTCACCGACGCATTTCCAATCCAGGAAAACGCGATACTTGGCGACGCATTTTTCAAACAGATCCCAGCCGATATACTATTTACACAAAGATGCATAACCTTCCATGGGCATACTATACCATTTTTTGAAAGGGAATATATCACAATCCCCCCGAAATCAAAAACAATAATGCATATTAGAATTAAAAATAACGAGGTCTCAGAAGGATACATCCCACCATATAAAACCAAAGAAGACATACGTTACGGTGGCGCATTAGTAAAAAACAACAACGGAATTGCATACTTACAAGTAATCAACCGTCAACCAAAATCAATAGAATTGGAAATTCCTACTGTAGAATTGCAACCGATTGAAATAATTTCAGAAACACCATTTAAACTCGGAATCGACCATTCTGAAAGTTCACAAAACAATAACGCATCAATTTATACAGTTCACGTAGCCGAAAATAACACAGAACGATTACAAAAACTCAAATCATTGCTTCACTTAGATCATCTCAACAACGAAGAAAAAGAACACATTTTGCAACTAGTCTCTGAGTACCCAAAACTCTTTTTACTACCAAACGACGAACTTGGCCACACGACAGTAACACAACACAAAATTCCCACGACAAGCAACAAACCTATTAACACAAAGCAGTATCGATTCCCACCCGTGCACACAAAAGAAATTCAGACGCAGGTCAATAATTTACTGGAGAAAAAAATCATTCAACCTTCCCTCTCCCCCTATAACTTACCAGTTTGGGTCGTACCAAAAAAGGCAGACTCACAGGGCAAAAAGAGATGGCGAATGGTTATCGACTTTCGTAAATTGAACGCGGAAACAATATCTGACGCGCACCCATTACCGAGTATCATAGATATTCTGGACCAGTTGGGAAAAGCCCGATATTTCTCCATTTTTTACTTAGCATCTGGCTTCCATCAAATCGAAATGGACCCTGAACACAAACACAAAACCGCATTTTCAACGGCAAACGGACATTTCGAGTTCAACCGTCTGCCATTTGGGTTGAAAAATGCACCCGCAACATTCCAACGATTGATGGATGTCGTATTATCAGGACTTCAGGGTAACGACCTGTTCGTATACCTGGATGACATCGTTATTTATGCTAATACTCTGCAGGAATATGCGACAAAATTTCGGCGGTTAGCGAAACGCTTAACCGAAGCAGGCCTAACTTTGCAAACTGACAAATGTCAATTCTTGCGAACAGAGGTTACATATTTGGGACATACAATCACGGAAGAAGGCGTAATACCCAATAATACAATAGTAAAATCCATAACAGAATTCACAACACCAACTAACAAAAAGGGAATCAAACAATTTACAGCACTCGCAGGTTATTACAGATGATTCATAAAAAATTTTGCAAAAATCGCATCTCCACTAACAAAACAACTGAAAAAAGAAGTAACATTTCAATGGACAGACGAGTGCCAAAAAGCATTCGAACTACTCAAAAACAAAATTATAAAACGTCCAATGTCGCGTTATCCCGATTTCGATAAACCATTCACGCTCACCACAGACGCATCAGACTACGCAATAGGCACAGTCTTAAGTCAGAAACATAATAAATTCGATCACCCCGTAGCATTTTACTCAAAAACACTCTCGAAGCCACAACAAGCGTACGATACAATGAGAAAAGAACTTCTAGCCGTTGTTTACGCAGTAGAACATTTTCGCCCGTATTTATACGGCAGACAATTTACACTGATCACCGATAATAGAGCTTTGACATATCTAAACACCAAATCCGACTTGCCACAGCAGCTTCAGCGCTGGCAAATAACCCTCAACGATTACGATTTCAAAATACAACATCAACCGGGAAAATCGAACCACGTCGCAGACGCACTATCTAGAAACCCCATTGCTGTCATGCCTATCAGACAGAGAGACAGTTCTTCAAAGGAAGAACACGTCCCAAAAAGACCAAAACATTCACACCAACCAAATACACGACAACGCTCTGACTCAGACGAAGAATCAGGCAACCCAACACCCAAAAAGAAACAACAAAGCGAACAAAAAACAGAAAGTGAAAACGAACACGGAAACAACACACAACCTAAATCAGATCCAAAAATCGACGATGAATCCCCACAAACAGAAGAGGAAACAAATATAGAAGGAAAAAGCGAAGACGTCGTCACAGAGACAGAAGCAACGGAGGAGGAACTCACAAAAAATATAACGACCAGGAAACGTACAAGGAATAATACGGCAAAGGAATCCAATATGACAAACAAGCGCAAACGACCAAGGACACGAGATGAAACTACAACGGAAAAATACACACCAACAAAAAACCAAAAGGAAGAAAACGAAGAAAACAAAGGCAAAGAAAAAGTCGACGAATTAAACGAAAGGAATCAACGATTTGCAGATATTAATCCCAATAAAAATGGAGACAATAAAGACGAAAGCGCAAATAAGCACAGAGGCCAACGAGCCCAGCAAACAGACGCAAATCAAACATATCCACAAAAACGGGAAATACAACGCAAATCGGGAAACCAAATAGATGAACAGGCAACGCTCAAGGACTATTGCAAGGATCAACAGGACTCAGAATCAGCGACGCACATCGGAGAACCGACCGCTGACAAGGAAACGGATACATCAGTCACCGAACCAAATTTGCGATCACCAACAAATCCAACAGAAACACAAGATGTTCAACGAAATGCACAACCGCAAGTGCAGCCGAACTTCAGATCACCATCACCACTACGAACGTCCACAAAGAAGTCAAAAGGTACCACCAACATAGGCCCATATTCACCGGAAATGGCACCCGAATATTTCGATTCGATAACAAAGTCACCTGAAAATAACAACGACGAAGCAAACTTATCTTCTGAAAGAAACATCGGAAAAAACATCAACCTTCCAGTAGAAGTACCACAGTTGCACAACACACTAGCAACAACCGAGCCAACATTTCGATCTCCACCCGGAAATGTTGAACGAATTACCAGACAAGCCACTCCACAGCGAGAATCAATAAACAATCCATCAAACCCATCATCAAGCGAAAACCCTTCAAGTGAAGACAATATAACGGAAGCAGATAATGACACACCGTTCGCACCATCGCAGTACCACAGGAAAAACATGATACATAAGGAATCTCGCCCCGCAACAAGGAGCGCAGAAATAACGGAAGATATGACAAACATAAACAAAGTCATCACCACACAAAAGAATATCCTAGCACAAAAAGATAATATTGCTTACTTCCTATCAACAGACTGTGCAATAAACACCATGATTCCAGAAATTTTACAAGAAAAAGGCAGAATCAACCAACAATCACTTCTGGACTGTAATCCCAAACTTGGTGACATTCTAATTACTCGCCGAGGAATCACCTGCTATTTCGCAATAATCTGCAAACGAAAACAACAGATTCACTAACCATCATGGAAGTACGAAACTGCTTAGAAACACTATTCGAGGTATTCAATAAATTACAGCTAAAAACTTGCACAATCTCCAAGGACCCAAAAATCCTAAATCCGTTCATTTGGACAGACATCAAATCATTCGTACGAGCAAAGTCAGCGAACTCGCAGACAACCATCACACTTTGCCATGGTTTATTATCAGTACCACCACAGCGAAAAAGGAAAAACATCATCCAGGAGTTTCATAATTCAACGATTGGCGGACATAATGGAATATCAAAAACATATAATCGTATCCTATCACAATATTACTGGAAAGGCCTAAAGAACGACATTCGAGAATTCATCAAACATTGCTTCGATTGCCAAAAGAACAAACTGGTACGAGTGAAAGATAAAGCACCCATGATCATCACCGACTCTCCAGCAGAACCATTCGACAAAATCGCAATCGATATCGTGGGACCCTTACCAAAAACCACACAAGGACACGAATATATTCTGACCATTTTGGACCTTTTCAGCAAATTCGCCATAGCAATTCCTTTAAAACAGCAAACTTTAACGGATATCGCCAAAGCACTTACCACAACTCTTATAACAACATTTGGTGCTCCTCGAGCAATACTATCCGATCAAGGAAGAAATTTTATGTCTGACACATTCAAACAATTCGCTGAACTCTTTCAAATTCGACAGTACAAAACATCAGCATACCATCCTCAGTCAAATGGCGCAATAGAACGTTACCATCACAGCCTTGCCGAATTCCGAAAACATTTCATCGACGACAACCGCAATTGGGATGAACTCCTTACACTTGCAACATTCTCCCATAACACAAGTATACACGAAAGCAGCGGATTCACACCATACGAACTTGTCTTCGGAAGAACTGCCCGTACACCTTCCGAATTTCCACCTCCAGAAACAACAATAACATACGACGATTACATGACAGACCTCACGAACAACCTGAAAAAGATACGACAAGCAGCATGGGAAAAACAAATCAAATTTAAAGAACGAACAAAACGATATTACGATAAAAGAATCACAGAACCAAAATTCGAAAAAGGACAATTAGTATTCCTCACAAAGGAACGAAAAGGAAAATTTGACCCCCATTATGTTGGACCATTTAAAATTTTAGAAATATTAGATAAACATAATGTTAAGCTAGAAATGAAAGACGGCAAAACGAAAATAGTACACATAGACAAAATAAAAATGGCACATGTTACAGATGCCACGCACACGCCTCAAGCGGCAACCCCTTAATAAAAATTACACAACTCGCACAAAATCCCGGACTATACTCTGAAGACCACGGCATACTACGCTCATATCACACAACATGGACCCTCATCACCGGCGTCAACACAAATGGACTCACAACACGACGGGAGCAACTTTCCCGCAACTTATTCGCAATTCAAAGATATTGCGACATGATCACCCCACACTGCTTAACCAGTGCCCAACTACAGATAATAGAATCCCGATTGAAAACAATCCACAAAACAGAAACAATTCTACAAGAACTCATACCATATACTAGAAACGATAGCAATAGCCATAGAGAAAAAAGAGGACTCTTAAATTTCGCAGGGAAAATACAGAAAACACTATATGGAACCTTAGACTCAGAAGATGGCGAAAGAATCTACAATGAGCTTAATATGCTGGCAAACAATTCACTAGAATTAGCAGAAATTGTTAAAAATCAAACACATATCCTGAAATCAAAATTTGATCTCGACCAAAAACACATAAGAAACACCGCAAAAATGGTAGCAAACAACATGGAACAAATCAACGATGTAATAATAAACTTAAAAAACGAAACAGATCTTCTTAAATATAATCAAGTAGCCATAAAATATTTCACCCAAACAGACGAAGATCTAATAGAATTAGAACTCGATACAGATACATTTATGAATGCAATTCTTTTTGCAAGAACCGGTCAGATTCACCCTCAAATACTTACCACGAGACAAATTTTATCAAGCGCACAAACAATACAAAAATCAATATCAAATACCGAATTCCCTGTACCATTAGACATTAAGTACATGTCAAACCTCATTGCTATATCGGATCTCACAATATTTTACGCTGAAGGAAGACTAATTTATATATGCAAAGTTCCACTGTTAGACTTAACGCAGTATAAACTATACCGCCACTTTTCAACCCCCATTCGCCAATCAACATTAACCAATAATTCACGTTTTGCCTTCATCAAACCGGCTTTTAGTTACACAGCAATCTCAGAAAACTATGAAAAATACTTTAATCTAGAAACTTTAGCAAATTGTAAAATCACGATGTCGTACTATGTGTGCGACCAGGTCAACCCAGTCCAACAGATAGATGAAAACAGTCAATGCGAAACTCAACTATTATCAAACCCACAATTCAGAAATTTAGAAATGTGCGACATTCGGCTGAAAATACTTCATCAGACCTATTGGGCCAGAATCCCAGATACAAACGCATGGCTTTTCGCAGCACCAAAACCAGAAAATCTCTACGTCAATTGCGATAACCATCAGTCATCTATTTATACAATAGAAAATACCGGCATCTTAAACATCACTCCGCCATGCCAAGCTAAAACCCGTACAACTCAATTAATACCTTCCATTGACATAACATCCATAACCCAAACAAATTTCTCCCCTACTCTAGTACTCAACATGACAAAAATAATAGAAAAGTCCATTCAGAACGACGAACACCTACTAAACATCACCGCAATCCTCCTAGAAACAGAAAAATTCATATACTCCCTAGAATCAGACTCAATAAATAACGATTTAGCAGAAAATGAGATAGCATTAAAAACAGTCATGGCCAAAGCCAAAGAAATCACCAAATTACAATACATGAACAATCAACTAAAATCAGTAGAATCAATATTCAAATATTCAGGAATATCCATCATATCAGTTCTTACAATAACAGGAATTTGCTGGAAATTTTCTTTATTTGGGAAAATCTCGGGAATACTCAAAGTAATTTCCTGCGTAGGAAACCAAAGGAAAACACGAAGAAACGCAAATTATATCAAGCCAACAACGAATAACGAAAGTAATAACCACCCTACTCCAAGAAATCGCAACCAAAACATAACAATTATAGCAACCACACCTCTAGAAATGAAACGCACACAAGTCCAGACCACATTATATTATAATCAAGATACACGACTATGAGTTCTACCTGGACGAGGCTCATGCGTACTAATCGCTCACATACCTAACAGCATGCGTATATCTGCACCCGCACCAATTACCGACAACGGTATTTCCCATTACCTCTAGCAACTAAAACTACTGCTAATCATGGACGCACCAAATGGATGCCCGATATGCCAAGGGGCAATTTCAAGAGACAACACCAGCAAACATATGAAGGAATGCCTAAAGAACCTGGCAAGAGTAGCAGCAAAAACCGAAAAACAACACATGCACTGCCCTCTCTGCCACGGCTGTTTCCCCCCCAAACGCTTAATTGCACACGTATTAGTTTGCTCCGCATACGTATTAAAACAAGGAAAGAACAAATACCAATCAACAACAACAAAAGCAATAACAACAACAACAGCAACAAATACACACGAATCGAAATCTACACCAATTACGCACACAGCAAGCACGCTGAACACAACCAACACCAGCAAAAACGATCAGACAACGTCACGAAAATGAAAAAGTACAGACGACCCGACATTACCCAAACTGGACGGAACAATCGATCCCCCACCTGCGAAAAAACCAAAACATGGGACCTACACAACACGGACAATGACGACTCTGACGATAGCTCAACAACCACAGATACTTCGACAGCTTCGGCACTAAAACTGACGAACGTGACATACATGACTACAGAAGAACTAAAACGGGCACACGACATAATAGGCAACGAACTATTTAAAAGATCGAACCGCCGATAAACAAAAGCAACCAAACAACATACATACACTTAACCACATATATTTAATCACCCATATACTTAACCACATACACTTAATCACACATATTCCTAACCATATATACTTAACCATATATACTTAACCATATATACCTAACCACACATACTTATTTTTATTAAATCACACATACTTAACCATATACACCTAATCAGATATACATACCTATTTTTAACCACATTTTTATTTTTATTTTATAACCAATAGACTATATCCATATTGGTTAATTATATTAATATACACCCATCTTTTATCATTATTATTATTATTATTTTTATATATAAATATATATATATATACTTAATCATACATATAAACCTATAATGCCTCTATCTAATCTTTCTTTCTACAATAAAACTTTTAATTATATCTAAAACGTATCCATTCAACCCGTAACCCATCTTTATAAATTACAGGACAAGCAACAACCTCTACAAGCCACTACGAAAACCAGCAAGAACCACCAATAGGAAGCAGGAAAAGAAACACACACATACACACAAACACCACAAACCAGTCAAAACACTTTTTTATATAGAATCACACACAAACTAAATTTTTTTTACTGGAAACAAATTTTTTTTTATATAGAATCATATGACCAACAATTTTGTAATTCAGATGCAGGAGCATCCGCTCTTTTTGTAAGAAGGGGAGTGTAACGGTCCCACATTCCTTTCTCACCACTCTCATCTATCCCTAATCTCTTTTCCCGCTAATCCCTAACTTGCTGACTCCACAGTCTCACGGTCCCTTATCACCTATCCCCTCCACTTCAAAACTCTTTCTCTCAACCCTTTCATCATTACCTTCCTCTTAACTAAGTTAGTTCTCCTCCGTCTTCCAAACCCGCAAAACCTTTCTGCTACTTCTAAATAAACTTCACTATTCATCAAGTATCATTTATTCATCTTTACCGCTAACTATCCCGTCACACCCGGTTAAACTTATTAGCTATTGCCCTGTTAACACCTCATTGGGCCCTTCATTGGAATCCTCATCGAGTCCTTGTTTATTCGTATTATGGAAACGTATGAGAGCCTGTTCAGGACCTTTCATGGCAGTATTCAGGAAATCCCTGTTAGGAATTCCACTTCGAACCCTATACGGGACCCGTATGCATCTTGGATATCCCGGACTATTTTCCACACGGGGTTTGATCGAGAAAAATGACCCGACCATATTTCAGTGTTCTCAGTCTTACGATGCTATTAAGTTCTGTGATTTCAAAATATCATGTAAATAAGAAGCAGATTGTTTCGTTCTTCTTGAAAATCGCAGAATAATTGCTGTCAAATTTGTAGGATTACGATATGGTAGTCCTGTTTTCGGGGGAAAGCAATTTAGAAGCTATAAACCTGTTCCACTGTATCCTAGTGATTTAAGAAAAATGAATATTTTTTTGGTTAATAACGATTGTACCGATTTAAAGTTATTTTCTTTGGCTGACATCATTAGCAACACGGTAGTTATGCCATTTGAAAATGACTATTATTGTTTTTCATCAACAGTTCACTGCGATATTTTACCACGAGGGAAATATCTTTTTGCATTGATTATGTTGGTATGAATGTTTTTCGAGCATCGAGAGTTCGCTGATGTGAACGCGCGCACGCGCTGATGTGAATGGGCGTTCGTGCAACATCGGAACCGTTCGTGCGAAGCGAAGCGTCCGCATGAATCCACACGGTCGAGGCAGCAGTGTCGCTATGATCGCTTATACGACTAGGTCGTCTCTGTAAATCTTAGAGAAAGTAAAAGTGTATTACGCATCCATCTTGTGCAATAAAACCAAAAACTGACTATTTTTATTATCCTCCAATCCATCTCTCACACAAATTTGCACAATCAAACAGGCTAGAAATTCAACAGGTTATGGGCCCAGTCCACACCTGAATACTGTGCAGAGTTTCTTTGTGCGGTGTGAGAGAAGGGAGGATTGGAAATAGTCGTTCGTTTTTTTCGCGAGGCGCGTTGTGCGGCAGCCATTGTGGGAAAACCGCGTGCGTGCAGCATTCGAGAATCCGTGTGTGAAACTTTTGCATCCGACATGTCCGACGACATCTCAACTCGGAATCTCAAGAAATTCGACGGAAATGATTTTCAAGAATGGAAGTATCAGATCAAGAAATTATTTATCGCAAAAGGCGTAGATGACATCGTGGACGGCACGAGGACGGCGCCACCGGCACGAAATTCGCCAGAGGCGAAAGAGTGGAGAAAGGAAGACGCGAAAGCGGGATACTTAATCTCTTCATCCATGGAATCGAAGAAACTCAAGCCGCTATTGACCTGTGATACTTCTAAGGAGATGTGGGACAAATTGTGTCTCTTGCACGAGCAGAGAAGTGAGTCGAACAAAATGGACATGTGGCGAAAATACCACGAGTACAAAATGCCGACCGGAGAGTCGATGGAACAGCACATCGCATCGGTGCAAAATATGGCCGCCGAGTTAATCGACTCTGGGGAAACGGTGACGGATAAATCCGTGTGCGCTAAATTAATCGGGAGTTTATCGTTGAAGTTCGCGGTGTTCACGTCGATATGGGACAATGTCGATCCTGCTCGGCAAACACTCGAAAATCTTTTGGAAAGATTGATCGCCGAGGAAACGAGAATGAAAGGTGGAATCGGTGAAAGTGAGGGTGCTCTTGCGGTGTCAAGGCGGGATCGAGCGAAGAAAAGCGACGGTGAAAAGAAAGACGATACCGGCGAAAGAAAAAGTGACGCCGAGAAAAAGAAAAAGAAAAAGCGTTCGAAGAAGAATATCGAGTGCTGGAAGTGTCATAAAAAAGGACATTTCGCAAGTGAGTGCGGAGAAAAAAACGGGAACGACGAGGCAGCGTGCGATTGTGCGTTCGTCGGCGAGCAAACAGGGGGTGTCGAGCATTCTGAGCGGGCTAAGTGCGCGAACTCGCCGTGTGAGTCGGTAAGAGCGGTGCAAGAAACTGATCAGGAAGACATCTGGCTTACCGACAGCGGAGCGTCGGCGCACATGACGTTTCGTCGCGAGTGGCTCGAAGAGTACCGTGAGTATCCGCAAGGAGGCACTGTACTGCTCGGCGACAACGAAGAATGCGAGGTCGTGGGCAGAGGTACAGTGTCAATCGAGAAACTCGTAAACGGTGTTTGGCAAAAATCGAAAATCGAAAATGTTCTTTTCGTGCCGAAACTGAAGAAAAATTTGTTCTCAGTAGGGGCGTGCGTGGAAAAGGGCTATCGAGTCGTGTTTGAAAAGGGTCGCGTGAATTTCGAGAAAAACAGTACGATATTTGCATCGGGAAATAAACAAGGAAATCGAATATATCGTATGCTGTTTCGAGTTGTTCTGTCGGGAAATGAGGCAAACGCGACAGTCGCGAGTTTTCGCGTGTGGCACGAACGTCTGGGACATGTGGGAAAAAATGCGGTGCGCGAACTAGTCAAGAGGGGATTAGTCAAGGGCGTGTCCATGACAGATGAGAAAGATTTTTTTTGCGAGGCCTGTCAGCTGGGAAAATCGCACCGTCTACCGTTCAAGAAAAGCATCGACGCGGTCGAGACAAAGCCGGGCGAGAAGGTTCACACCGACGTGTGCGGGCCGATGTCGGTTGACTCGATAGGTGGCGCGCGCTACTTCTTAACTTTCAAAGACGATTCGACTGGTTACCGGCACGTGTACTTCATCAAGCATAAATCGGATGTGTTTGAGAAGTTTGTCGAGTACGCGAAGCTTGTTGAAAATAAATTCGGGAAAAAAATAAAAGTGCTTCGCTCCGATAACGGTCGCGAATTTGTAAACGTAAAAATGAACGAGTTTTTGACTGCAAATGGTATTAAGAAGGAAAATACCGCTCCGTATACGCCGGAGCAGAACGGTCGTGCAGAACGGGACAACCGAACGATCGTCGAGAGTGCGCGATCAATGCTTCACGCCAAGGGACTACCATTGTTTCTGTGGGCTGAAGCGATCAATACGGCAGTGTATGTGGTGAATCGATCGGCATCATCGAAGAAGACTGCGACGCCCTACGAGCTATGGGTCGGAAAGAAGCCCAGTCTCGGACATTTGCGGATATTCGGGTCTCAGGTTTTTGCACATATACCGAAGCAGTTCACGAAGAAACTCGACGCGCGTGCAAAAGCGAAGGTATTCGTCGGCTACGAGCAGGATTCGTCAAACTATCGAGTTTACGATCCGGAAACGAAGAAAGTCGGCGTGTCACGCGACGTGACGTTCAACGAGAGTGCTGGAAAGCAGGAGACGATCGAAAAGCATGAAAACGAGGACGTAATCGTGCTGAAGGGACGGAAAAATCCTGTGATACGAGAAGAGGAACAAGAAGAGGCCGAGAGTTCTGACGAATCAGAGGAAGAGGTCATCGAGGTTCTGAACCAAAACGAGCCGCAACCAGGGGCTGGACAAGGGTCACGAGTTCTGAGGAATCGTAAAAATCTTCGAGTTCCAGCAAGGTACGCAAATATTGCCGAGTATCATGTTCCAGAAACGTACAAAGAGGCTATGAGCAGCAAAGATGCCGCGCAGTGGGCACGTGCTGTTCGGGAAGAGCTTCAAGCACATTCGGAAAACGATACGTGGACACTCGTTCCGAGAACATCGAATCAAAGACTTATTGATTCGAGATGGGTGTTTCGGATCAAAGAGGATCCAGAGAAGAGAACGAGAAGGTTCAAAGCGAGACTTTGTGCGAGGGGATTCATGCAGAGAGAGGGCATCGATTTTACCGAAACATTCGCACCGGTGGTCCGCTACGACTCGCTCCGAGCGCTGCTAGCGATCGTCGCAGAAGAGGACCTGGAACTTTTGCAGTTCGACGTTCAGACTGCGTTCCTCTACGGTGAGCTGGACGAGGACATCCTTATGGAAATTCCTGAGGGGCTCAACGTGAAGAAGAAAAGTGTTGTGTGCAAGTTGATAAAGTCGCTCTATGGCCTCAAACAGGCCCCGCGATGTTGGAACAAAAAGTTCGTCGATTTTTTGAGTCGATACGAGTTCGAAACATGTGAAGCGGATCACTGTGTTTTTGTCGGGAAATTCGAGAACGTAAAAGTGTACCTTGCGCTTTTCGTGGACGACGGTTTACTTGCAGCCAAGTCAATGAACACTCTAGAGACAATATCGAGCGAATTAGACAAATCGTTTAGTATCACGAAAGGAGACGCGAAGACTTTTGTCGGGTTGCAAATAAAAAGAAATCGAGACGAAAAGACGATCTTGATTCATCAAGAATCGTACGCGCGTAAGGTTATTGAAAGATTCGAAATGACAAAATCGAAACCGGTCGGGATGCCGGCAGATCCGCACGCGACTTTTATGCCAAACGAGGAAAAGAGCGACGAGGTAGTCAATGTACCGTACAGAGAAGCGATCGGCTCATTGATGTTTCTTGCAATAGTATCGAGACCAGACATAGCATTCGCGGTGAATGCAGCGAGTAGATTCACCAATAATCACAACGAGTCTCATTGGCGCGCGGTAAAGCGAATAATCGCGTACATAAACAGTACGGTCAAATTGGGGATAGAGTATCGAAGCGGCGGTAGAGACTCGGGATTGGTCGGGTACTCAAATGCAGATTTTGCGAGCAACGTAGAGTCAAGGAGATCGACGACGGGCTACGTATTCTACTTGTCAAACGGACCAATTACGTGGTCTTCGCAGAGACAGAAACTCGTAACACTCAGTACGACGGAAGCTGAGTATGTCGCGGCATCCGCGGCCACGAGAGAAGTCATGTGGCTTAGAAAGCTGTTGAGAGATCTCGGGCACTCGTGCGTCGAGGCTACAAAGCTTTACGTAGATAACCAAAGGGCTATCCGACTTGTGCGAAATCCGGAATTCCACAAGCGGACGAAGCACATAGATATTAGATATCACTACATTCGAGAAAAGTACGAAAGTAAAGATATTTGCGTGCAATACGTGCCTAGCGAGGTACAGTGTGCCGATATTTTTACAAAAGCGTTACCAAAGAGGCGTTTCGAGGAGTTGAGAGCGAGCCTTAGCATAAGCGAAATATAATGCACTCAAACGGCGGTAGTGTTGGTATGAATGTTTTTCGAGCATCGAGAGTTCGCTGATGTGAACGCGCGCACGCGCTGATGTGAATGGGCGTTCGTGCAACATCGAAACCGTTCGTGCGAAGCGAAGCGTCCGCATGAATCCACACGGTCCAGGCAGCAGTGTCGCTATGATCGCTTATACGACTAGGTCGTCTCTGTAAATCTTAGAGAAAGTAAAAGTGTATTACGCAGCCATCTTGTGCAATAAAACCAAAAACTGACTATTTTTATTATCCTCCAATCCATCTCTCACACAAATTTGCACAATCAAACAGGCTAGAAACTCAACAGATTATAAATTTTTTATAGTTGAATATTTCGTTGAAATTTCTATCTTATTTTTTTGCAGATGTTTAATATTGCCATTGGCGATGGTTGGTGCTCTACAGTACCATCAATATGGGTTGACAATGGCAATAATTCATGCCAATGGCCAGCAGAAGGAATGAATGTTAATAAAGCAATTAAGAAAATACTGAATCCGGAACGTTCTTGGCAAGATCTTTACGTCAAATATATATTAGGACCTTATGCCAATAAGTTATTCACTTAGTATTGAAATGTTTGAAAACAACAACGATGAAATTGAAATTGAAAAAAAATCCGAATTTTTATCGTCTGATGACGCTCAAGTTGCTGCAATTGAGAACAAACAGAATGTTTTACCTAAGAAATGGATCCCGAAGCCGAAAAGATTTTCGGACTATGATACTGATGAAAATGAAAATAATATTTTTTTCGCTTAAAAAAATAAAAAAGGAAAAGAAAAAGGACCAAAGTAAATTAAATTAGAATTTTATTTGTTATAATGAACGAAATTGAGGTAAGTGGCTTAATATTTTGTAAAAAATCTAGGTAAATTATCGAGAAATGTATTATTAAAGACATCCCATATAAATATAAATACAGTGGCGTGCAAAAGTTTTGGGCCATCCCTTTTTTCACGCATGTTGCGTTGAAATACGAGGGTGGGGAAAAATAAACGAGCAATGACAACATGTATTTACTAATATTCGAAAATAATGAATAACATACATCGACATTGTTGCTACATATTTGATTGTCAAACATTTTTCATTTAATGAGAGCGCAAAAATATTGGGCCACATACTATTGCGCGTGGAAAACATAACAAAAGATTTTCAAAATAACAAAAAGAGATTCGACACTTTTCACTTGGCTCAATACTTTGTTGGCATGCCCTTAGTAGCGATAACTGCAGTACATCGACGAGGCATGGACGCTATCAATTGTGAAATTCTTTCCTGTGGCAGTTTTTCCCACTCGAGTTCCCATTGGTTCCACAATTCCTTTTTACTTCAGTGATTTTTCATCCCAATACGTTGTTTTAAGTCGTGCCACAAATGTTCAATCGGATTTAAATCCCGTGATTGCGATGGCCAGTCAAGAAGTCGCATTTTTCGTCTTTGGAGAAAATCTTTTACAAGACGTGAAGCATGTTTGGGGTCATTATCATTGTGACGGGATGTCCGGCGGTGATTGAAATAAATGATATGACTTGTCTTTGCGATGAAGGTTTATATTTTATTGAAGATAGAAAGAGGTTTTGATGCTGAGGAAGTCGGAGGAGAACTGATTTGGTTAAGAGGAAGGTGATGATGAAAGGGTTGAGAGAAAGAGTTTTGAAGTGGAGGGGATAGGTGATAAGGGACCGTGAGACTGTGGAGTCAGCAAGTTAGGGGTTAGCGGGAAAAGAGATTAGGGATAGATGAGAGTGGTGAGAAAGGAATGTGGGACCGTTACACTCCCCTTCTCACAAAAAGAGCGGATGCTCCTGCATCTGATTTACAAAATTTGTTGGTCATGTGATTCTATATAACAAAAAAAAAATTTTTTTGTTTATAATAAAAAAAAATTAGTTTGTGTGTGATTCTATATAAAAAGTGTTTTGACTGGTTTGTGGTATTTGTGTGTATGTGTTTGTGTTTCTTTTCCTGCTTCCTATTGGTGGTTCTTGCTGGTTTTCGTAGTGGCTTGTAGAGGTTGTTGCTTGTCCTGTAATTTATAAAGACGGGTTACTCTTGGTGTTAGTGGGTGGTGGTGTGTTATGGTGAGGTGGGTAAGGTTGTGTGGTTGTATTGTATGTTTAAGTGTGTATAAATTGGTGGTTGTTTCCTGTTTTCCTTTTATTTTATTTTATTGGTTATTTGGTCCGAATTATATATTTGTGTTTGGTCCAAGTTATATTTTGTATTTGGTCCTGATTATATATATATTATTTGTCCTGGTTATATGTTCATGTTTTGGTCCAAGTTATATTTTGTGTTTGGTCCTGGTTTCTTTTATTATTTCTTATCCTGCTGGAGCTGCTGTAACATTCTAAATCTTTTATTAGCTTGTTGGTTAGTAGAAGAGGTATGTTACTTGGGATGCGTTGGTTGGTTTTGTGGGGGTTTGGTTTGTTGGGTCAAATGAATAAAGTTTGAGGCGTAGTTAGAAGTTTTATTGTAGCAGAAAAGGTAAAATAGGGAAGTTATAAGCATATGTAGATAATTATATAGGTAGGAATAAACAAAACGAGTATAGTGTATATGGTTATAAATGCGTATAATTAAAGTATAATGATAGTAATGATAAGAATGTGTATAAGTAGATATGATTATATGTGTATGGTTAAGTATATGGTTAAGTATGCAGTTTGGTTATGTTCGTCCTGTTTCATAGGTGGAATCTTTTGAAAAGTTCGTTTCCTATTGTGTCGTATGCCTGTTTTAGTTCTTCTGACGTCATGAGTGGTACGTTTGTCAACGGTAATGTCGCTGTTAATGCGTTTGATGTTGTCATGGTACTGTCAGAGCTATTGTTGCTTGTCTCGTCTACGTCCCATATTATTGGTTCGTGTTTAAATATTTTTATTGGTGGTGAATCAATTGCTCGGTCGAGTTTCGGTAGTGTCGCTGTTGATGTGGTTGACGTCGTCATAGTACTGTCAGAGTTACTGTTGCTCGTCTCGTCTAGATCCCATACTATCGGTTCGTGTTTGGGTTTTTTTATTAGTGGTGGATCAATCGTTCCGTCGAGTCTGGGTAATGTCGGGTCATCTGTACTTTTTCGTTTTCGTGACGTTGTCTGATAGTCTGTTGTGGTGTTGCTTGTGCTCGGTGTGTTCTTTGTTGTGTGTATAATTGGTGTTAATCCTGGTTTGTTTGTGTGTGTTATTGTTGTCGTTGTTGTTGTTGTGGTTGATTTGTACTTGTCTTTCTGCTGTTTCATCACATATGAGGAGCAAGCTATTATATGCGCGACTAAACGTTTGGGCGGAAGAACGCCGTGGCAGAGGGGACAATGCATATGTTGCTTTTTTGTTTTCGTTGCCACCGCCGCCAGGTTTCCTAGGCAGTCCTTTATGTGCCTGCTCACGGTGTCTTTCGAAATTGCTGCTTGGCATATCGGGCATCCATTTGGTGTGTCCATGATTAGCAGTAGTTTTAGTTGCTAGAGGTAATGGGGAATACCGTTGTCGGTAATTGGTGCGGGTGCGATTATATGCATGCTGTTAGGTATGTGAGCGATTAGTACGCATAAGGCTCGTCCAGGTAGAACTCATAGTCGTGTATCTTGATTATAATATGATGTGGTCTGGACTTGTGTGCCTTTCATTTCTAGAGGTGTGGTTGCTATAATTGTTATGTTTTCGTTGCGATTTCTTGGAGTAGGGTGGTTATTACTTCCGTTATTCGTTGTTGGCTCGATATAATTTGCGTTTCTTCGTGTTTTCCTTTGGTTTCCTACGCAGGAAATTACTTTGAGTATTCCCGAGATTTTCCCAAATAGAGAAAATTTCCAGCAAATTCCTGTTATTGTGAGAACTGATATGATGGATATTCCTGAATATTTGAATATTGATTCTACTGATTTTAGTTGATTGTTCATGTATTGTAGTTTGGTGATTTCTTTGGCTTTGGCCATGACTGTTTTCAGTGCTATCTCATTTTTTGCTAAGTCATTATTTATTGAGTCTGATTCTAGGGAGTATATGAATTTCTCTGTTTCTAGGAGGATTGCGGTGATGTTTAGTAAGTGTTCGTCGTTCTGGATGGATTTTTCTATTATTTTTGTCATGTAGAGTACTAGGGTAGAGGAGAAATTTGTTTGGGTTGCGGATGTTATGTCGATGGACGGTGTTAGTTGAGTCGTACGGGTTTTCGCTTGACATGGTGGAATGATGTTTAAGATGCCGGTGCTTTCTATTGTATAAATAGATGACTGATGGTTATCGCAGTTGACGTAGAGGTTTTCCGATTTTGGTGCTGCGAAAAGCCATGCGTTTGTATCTGGGATTCTGGCCCAATAGGTCTGATGAAGTATTTTCAGCCGAATGTCGCACATTTCTAAACTTCTGAATTGTGGGTTTGATAATAGTTGAGTTTCGCATTGACTGTTTTCATCTATCTGTTGGACTGGGTTGACCTGGTCGCACACATAGTACGACATCGTGATTTTACAATTTGCTAAAGTTTCTAGATTAAAGTATTTTTCATAGTTTTCTGAGATTGCTGTGTAACTAAAAGCCGGTTTGATGAAGGCAAAACGTGAATTATTGGTTAATGTTGATTGGCGAATGGGGGTTGAAAAGTGGCGGTATAGTTTATACTGCGTTAAGTCTAACAGTGGAACTTTGCATATATAAATTAGTCTTCCTTCAGCGTAAAATATTGTGAGATCCGATATAGCAATGAGGTTCGGCATGTACTTAATGTCTAATGGTACAGGGAATTCGGTATTTGATATTTATTTTTGTATTGTTTGTGCGCTTGATAAAATTTGTCTCGTGGTAAGTATTTGAGGGTGAATCTGACCGGTTCTTGCAAAAAGAATTGCATTCATAAGTGTGTCTGTATCGAGTTCTAATTCTATTAGATCTTCGTCTGTTTGGATGACATATTTTATGGCTACTTGATTATATCTAAGAAGATCTGTTTCGTTTTTTAGGTTTATTATTACATGGTTGATTTGTTCCATGTTGTTTGCTACCATTTTTGCGATGTTTTTTGTGTGTTTTTGGTCGAGATCAAATTTTGATTTCAGGATATGTGTTTGATTTTTAACAATTTCTGCTAATTCTAGTGAATTGTTTGCCAGCATATTAAGCTCATTGTAGATTCTTTCGCCATCTTCTGAGTCTAGAGTTCCATATAGTGTTTTCTGTATTTTTCCTGCGAAATTTAAGAGTCCTCTTTTTTCTCTATGGCTATTGCTATCGTTTCTAGTATATGGTATGAGTTCTTGTAGAATTGTTTCTGTTTTGTGGATTGTTTTCAATCGGGATTCTATTATCTGTAGTTGGGCACTGATTAAGCAGTGTGGAGTAATCATGTCGCAATATCTTTGAATTGCGAATAAGTTGCGGGAAAGTTGCTCCCGTCGTGTTGTGAGTCCATTTGTGTTGACGCCGGTGATGAGGGTCCATGTTGTGTGATATGAGCGTAGTATGCCGTGGTCTTCAGAGTATAGTCCGGGATTTTGTGCGAGTTGTGTAATTTTTATTAAGGGGTTGCCGCTTGAGGCGTGTCCGTGGCATCTGTAACATGTGCCATTTTTATTTTGTCTATGTGTACTATTTTTGTTTTGCCGTCTTTCATTTCTAGCTTAACATTATGTTTATCTAATATTTCTAAGATTTTAAATGGTCCAACATAATGGGGGTCAAATTTTCCTTTTCGTGGTTCCTTTATGAGGAATACTAGTTGTCCTTTTTCGAATTTTGGTTCTATGATTCTTTTATCGTAATATCGTTTTGTTCGTTTTTTAAATTTGATTTGTTTTTCCCATGCTGTTTGTCGTGTCTTTTTTAAATTGTTCGTGAGGTTTGTCATGTAGTCGTCGTATGTTATAGTTGTTTCTGGAGGTGGAAATTCGGAAGGTGTACGGGCAGTTCTTCCGAAGACAAGTTCGTATGGTGTGAATCCGCTGCTTTCGTGTGTACTTGTGTTATGGGAGAATGTTGCAAGTGTAAGGAGTTCATCCCAATCGCAGTTGTCGTCGATGAAATGTTTTAGGAATTCGGCAAGGCTATGATGGTAACGTTCTATTGCGCCATTTGACTGAGGATGGTATGCTGATGTTTTGTACTGTCGAATTTGAAAGAGTTCAGCGAATTGTTTGAATGTGTCAGACATAAAATTTCTTCCTTGATCGGATAGTATTGCTCGAGGAGCACCGAATGTTGTTATAAGAGCTGTGGTAAGTGCTTTGGCGATATCCGTTGAAGTTTGCTGTTTTAAAGGAATTGCTATGGCGAATTTGCTGAAAAGGTCCAAAATGGTCAGAATATATTCGTGTCCTTGTGTGGTTTTTGGTAAGGGTCCTACGATATCGATTGCGACTTTGTCGAATGGTTCTGCTGGAGAGTCGGTGATGATCATGGGTGCTTTATCTTTCACTCGTACCAGTTTGTTCTTTTGGCAATCGAAGCAATGTTTGATGAATTTTCGAATGTCGTTCTTTAGGCCTTTCCAGTAATATTGTGATAGGATACGGTTATATGTTTTTGATATTCCATTATGTCCACCAATCGCTGAATTATGAAATTCCTGGATGATGTTTTTCCTGTTCCGCTGTGGTGGTACTGATAATAAACCATGGCAAAGTGTGATGGTTGTCTGCGAGTTCGCTGACTTTGTTCGTACGAATGATTTGATGTCAGTCCAAATGAATGGATTTAGGATTTTGGGGTCCTTGGAGATTGGGCAAGTTTTTAGCTGTAATTTATTGAATACCTCGAATAGTGTTTCTAAGCAGTTTCGTACTTCCATGATGGTTAGTGAATCTGTTGTTTTTCGTTTGCAGATTATTGCGAAATAGCAGGTGATTCCTCGGCGAGTAATTAGAATGTCACCAACTTTGGGATTACAGTCCAGAAGTGATTGTTGGTTGATTCTGCCTTTTTCTTGCAAAATTTCTGGAATCATGGTGTTTATTGCACAGTCTGTTGATAGGAAGTAAGCAATATTATCTTTTTGTGCTAGGATATTCTTTTGTGTGGTGATGACTCTGTTTTCGATTGTTATATCTTCCGTTGTTTCTGGCGTTCTTGTTGCGGGACGAGATTTTTTATGTGTCATTCTTTTCCTATAATACTGCGATGGTACGAATGGTGTATCACTATCTGCTTCTGTTATATTGTTTTCACTTGAGGTGTTTTTGCCTGATGATGGGTTTGATGGATTGTTTGTTGATTTTCGCTGTGGAGTAGTTTGTCTGGTGATTCGTTCAACATTTCCGGGTGGAGATCGAAATGTTGGCTCGATTGTTGCTCGTGTGTTGTGCAACTGTGGTAATTCTACTGGAAGGTTGATGTTATTTCCGATGTTTCCTTCAGCAGATAGATTTGCTCCGTCGTTGTTATTTTCTGGTGACTTTGCTAATGAATCGAAGTATTCGGGCGTCATTTCCGGTGAGTATGGGCCTATGTTGGTGGTAGTTTTTGACTTCTTTGTGGACGTTTGTAGTGGTGATGGTGATCTGAAGTTCGGCTGCACTTGCGGTTGTGCATTTCGTTGAACATCTTGTGTTTCTGTTGGTTTTGTTGGTGATCGGAAATTTGGTTCGGTGACTGATGTATCCGTTTCCTTGTCAGCGGTCGCTTCTCCGATGTGCGTCGCTGATTCTGAGTCCTGTTGATCCTTGTCATAGTCCTTGAGCGTTGCCTGTTCATCTATTTGGTTTCCCGATTTGCGTTGCATTTCCCGTTTTTGTGGATATGTTTGATTTGCGTCTGTTTGCTGGGCTCGTTGGCCTCTGTGCTTATTTGCGCTTTCGTCTTTATTTTCTCCATTTTTATTGGGATTAATATCTGCAAATCGTTGATTCCTTTCGTTTAATTCGTCGACTTTTTCTTTGCCTTTGTTTTCTTCGTTTTCTTCCTTTTGGTTTTTTGTTGGTGTGTATTTTTCCGTTGTAGTTTCATTTCGTGTCCTTGGTCGTTTGCGCTTGTTTGTCGTATTGAATTCCTTTGCCGTATTATTCCTTGTACGTTTCCTGGTCGTTATATTTTTTGTGAGTTCCTCCTCCGTTACTTCTGTCTCTGTGATGACGTCTTCGCTATTTTCTTCTATATTTGTTTCCTCTTCTGTTTGTGGGGATTCATCGTCGATTTTTGGATCTGATTTAGGTTGTGTGTTGTTTCCGTGTTCGCTTTCACTTTCTGTTTTTTGTTCGTTTTGTTGTTTCTTTTTGGGTGTTGGGTTGCCTGATTCTTCGTCTGAGTCAGAGCGTTGTCGTGTATTTGGTTGGTGTGAATGTTTTGGTCTTTTTGGGACGTGTTCTTCCTTTGAAGAACTGTCTCTCTGTCTGATAGGCATGACAGCAATGGGGTTTCTAGATAGTGCGTCTGCGACGTGGTTCGATTTTCCCGGTTGATGTTGTATTTTGAAATCGTAATCGTTGAGGGTTATTTGCCAGCGCTGAAGCTGCTGTGGCAAGTCGGATTTGGTGTTTAGATATGTCAAAGCTCTATTATCGGTGATCAGTGTAAATTGTCTGCCGTATAAATACGGGCGAAAATGTTCTACTGCGTAAACAACGGCTAGAAGTTCTTTTCTCATTGTATCGTACGCTTGTTGTGGCTTCGAGAGTGTCTTTGAGTAAAATGCTACGGGGTGATCGAATTTATTATGTTTCTGACTTAAGACTGCGCCTATTGCATAGTCTGATGCGTCTGTGGTGAGCGTGAGTGGTTTATCGAAATCGGGATAACGCAAAATTGGACGTTCTATAATTTTGTTTTTGAGTAGTTCGAATGCTTTTTGGCACTCGTCTGTCCATTGAAATGTTACTTCTTTTTTCAATTGTTTTGTTAGTGGGGATGCAATTTTTGCAAAATTTTTTATGAATCGTCTGTAATAACCTGCGAGTGCTGTAAATTGTTTGATTCCCTTTTTGCTAGTTGGTGTTGTGAATTCTGTTATGGATTTTACTATTGTATTATTGGGTTTTACGCCTTCTTCCGTGATTGTATGTCCCAAATATGTAACCTCTGTTCGCAAGAATTGACATTTGTCGGTTTGCAAAGTTAGGCCTGCTTCGGTTAAGCGTTTCGCTAACCGCCGAAATTTTGTCGCATGTTCCTGCAGAGTATTAGCATAAATGACGATGTCATCCAGGTATACGAACAGGTCGTTACCCTGAAGTCCTGATAATACGACATCCATCAATCGTTGGAATGTTGCAGGAGCATTTTTCAACCCAAATGGCATACGGTTGAACTCGAAATGTCCGTTTGCCGTTGAAAATGCGGTTTTTTGTTTGTGTTCAGGGTCCATTTCGATTTGATTGAAGCCAGATGCTAAGTCAAAAATGGAGAAATATCGTGCCTTTCCCAATTGGTCCAGAATATCTATGATACTCGGTAATGGGTACGCGTCAGATATTGTTTCCGCGTTCAATTTACGAAAGTCGATAACCATTCGCGATCTCTTTTTGCCCTGTGAGTCTGCCTTTTTTGGTACGACCCAAACTGGTGAGTTATAGGGGGAGAGGGAAGGTTGGATGATGTTTTTCTCCAGTAAATTATTGACCTGCGTCTGAATTTCTTTTTTGTGTACGGGTGGGAATCGGTACTGCTTTGTGTTAATAGGCTTGTTGTCTGTCGTGGGAATTTTGTGTTGTGTTATTGTCGTGTGACCAAGTTCGTCGTTTGGTAGTAAGAAGAGTTTTGGATATTCAGAGACTAGTTGTAAAATGTGTTCTTTTTCTTCGTTATTCAGGTGATCTAAATGGAGTAATGATTTGAGACGTTGTAGTCGTTCTTCGTTATTTTCGGATACGTTTGCTGTATAAATTGATGCGTTATTGTTTTGCGAATTTTTGTAAAGATCGGTTTCGAGTTTGAATGGTGTTTCTGAAATGATCTCGATCGGTTCCAATTCTACAGTAGGAATTTCCAATTCTATTGATTTTGGTTGACGGTTGATTACTTGTAAGTATGCAATTCCGTTGTTGTTGTTTACTAATGCGCCGCCATAACGTATGTCTTCTTTGGTTTTATATGGTGGGACGTATCCTTCTGAGATCTCGTTATTTTTAATTCTGATATGCATTATTGTTTTTGATTTCGGGGGGATTGTGATATATTCCCGTTCAAAAAATGGTATAGTATGACCATGGAAGGTTATGCATCTTTGTGTATATAGTATGTCGGCTGGGATCTGTTTGAAAAATGCGTCGCCAAGTATCGCGTTTTCCTGGATTGGAAATGCGTCGGTGACAACATGAAATTCTGCTTTTGCTGATTTAATTTGGATTGAGTATTTGCCTCGAGTGTATGTTTTACCGTCAGTTATACCTGTCAGTTCGTAAAATTCCCGTGTGTCGATTTCAGTTGCGTGATTGAGTGCGCTTCGTTTTATCAAGTTTATTTGTGAACCTGTATCAATTAATAATTTCGTTTCTCTGTGCATAAAATCAGGTGAGTTTAATGCAATTGAGGGAGATTTATGATTTTTTGAAATTCCCAATTTGAGCGTTGCTTCTCTGAATTTAATTCCAATTTCTTTTAGTTGTTCGCGATTGAATGTCTTTAGTGCTCTGATAATGAGTCCCGTGTCGCACTTTTCCGCAAGACGTTGTCTTAGTTTTTTAAGTCAGCTTTCTTGAAAAGTGTATCAATGTGTTCTGTGCTGTTTGTTCTTGATTTTGTCGGGGTATTTCTACCGGATGAATTATTTTGAGATTTTCGTTGCTCGGTATTTGAGTCTGTGTTAGGTGGTTCTCGATGTTCGTTTTGGTGTCTTTCGCGTGAATTGTTTCGGGAGTTATTTCGGTATCTATCGTTTGAGTGATTTCTGTATCTGTTGTTCGAGTGGTCTCTATATCTGTTGTTTGAATAACTTCTGTGTCTATCGTTCGAGTTATCTCTGTATCTGTCGTTTGAATAATTTCGATATCCGTCGTTCGAGTATCTGTCGTTTGAATATCTGTTGTTTGAATATCTGTCGTTAGAACGATTTCTGTATCCGTCGTTAGAGTTATCTCTGTATCTGTCGTTTGAATAATTTCGATATCCGTCGTTCGAGTGTCTGTCGTTTGAATATCTGTTGTTTGAATATCTGTCGTTAGAACGGTTTCTCGAATGATTCCTATAATCTCTGTATCTGTCGTTTGAGTTGTTTCTGTATTGGCTTCTAGAATTTCTGGTTTTGTTTTGAGTGTATCTGTCTCGTGAATTATTTCGGTATCTGTCGGATGTTTCTTGTGAGCGCCAAGAGTTTTTACCTTCGCGCATGTGTTTTATTGTGAAGCAGTCTTTTGTGTCATGTGAGTGTGATTGGGGAAGTTCGCAAAATTTTCCTGGGTTTGTGTATTCTGTAAAATGGACTTTTGCGGTGTTTCTGATATCGAGTATTCCGCGCATTCGCTTTTGTTTCTCGATTTCGTATTCTATTGTTTGAGCTCGATCTATAATGTTATCGAATGTCTCTGCATTATGGAGAATCAAATGGGAACCTATTGCGGGTATTAGTCCTCTGACGTAAGCTCTTTTTGCCCTAGCTGTTACTTCGTCGATTCGTGCGTCTAGAAATGTTCTCTGTGCGGCTGTATTGTATACATCTGATAGTTTGTCTATTATGTTATTTAGGATATCGCGCGTTCTCGCTGCGTATTCCATGACTGTTTCGTCGTAATTTTGTGGGGTTGATTCTATTTCATTTTCTAAGTCGGCTAAATCTTTATTTTTGCTAAATGCTTTTTTTAATGTTTTTAAAAGTGATTCGAGTGAATTTGGAGGGTTTGCGTCGATGACTGAATGTGCGATACCGTTCAGTTTCAGTGGGATCATTTTTAATAATTTTGTTCGTTCGCCATCTGAAAGGCATTCGTTGACGCGTTTAAGTATTTTGGCATAGTCTTCTATTTTAATGTTTTTTCCGTCGTATATGGGGACGACTTTGAACGCGTCTCTAAATGTGAATGTGTTGTTATTTTCGGCCATTGTAATTTGGTGTTCAGTGTTTTGGCGGAAATATAGGGGTCGTCTATTTGTTCTACGGGGTGGTCTGGTCGGTGGATCCGATATTACAGCGCGATAAAATGACATAGAAACATGTTTTTAGAGAATTGTGTAAATTTGCGATAAATGTGTAATTGTTCGTTTATCATTATTTTCGTTAATTTATTTTATTTTAGTTTTATTATTATTATTGATAATAGTTTTCCCCAAATCATATTTGAAGGGTTTTATTTTTACAAATTATGTCCGGAAAGTGAATTTAATTGTTTCCCTAAATTTTTTTTTTTTTTTTTTTTTTTTTTTTTAAATGGGGGATGGAAAGAAGAAAAAAAATGTTACGTTCTGTGTGCAATTGTTAAGAGTCAGTGATACCGGCGACGCGCGCTTGGAAATTTTGATCCACACTCATGCGAGCAGTAAACAACTGATCAGGTTAAAAATTGGCAGATACACAGTGAATTATGGCAAAAAGTGGCTCTTGCCATATTCGTTTGAAAACCTTGAAAAAAAATTTGCAGTTTCACTTATCATTGGAGACATGAAAGAATTTTGTATGGGTGCACGGATCAAATCGTAATGTCTATGGCAAGAGCCGAACCGCAATTAAAAAACACACATTTTGAGCTTTATTTCATTTGATTTTATGCAGAAATGAATGAGAATTGGCGAATCAAAATTTTTGACAAGAAGATAACGACAACGGCTAGAAAATTGTACCGACATATAAAAAAAAAGTGTAACAAAATTCCGCGTGAGTGCGCTGTCGAAATTTTCTCACGAGCCTCGTACGATAACAGACGAAGGCGAAGCCATATGCCGGAAAGCATTGCCGCTATATATTTATATATGTTAGACCGCGAGGCCTAGCCTCCTCCGTCGTCGTCAACTGTCACCCGGCCTGCTACCGCTACGCCTCGTGCATGTATACATATATACACCACGAGTGCGATACCGCGCGCTGCACATTAGCCCTACGTCAGGCGGACCTAGATGCTATATCAGAACGGCTATGTGTGCGGCTCTCGAGGCTGTTTCGTCGCCGGCGACGGCGCGGGCCTCGTGAAATAAAGTCTCGTACTCTGTTTTATCGACAATGCGAATTGTCAATGATGCTCGTACATTTTGGCACCAATTGAAATAAAATAAACGGCAAAAAGTGCGTATTTTCATTGCGTGCTACCTGTATATTCATAAGTCATCATAAACTTCATGCAACTATCGGGAATATGCAAGTTTTATATATATTTATAGAGGAAAAGACTGCAGCTGTTCGACTCGCTGGTAAAATCGGGGGCTCTATACGGGGTAGAAATCTGGGGGTGGAGCAGGAGAGAGGAAATAGAGAAGCTACAGGGAAAGCTGGTAAAGATGGCCCTGGGGGTGGCAAGAAACACGCCGAGTTTCTTATGGAAGCTGGAAGCAGGAAGGAGGAGTGTGGAAGTAGAGGCAAGAAGAAGGGCAGGGAAGTATATTTTACAGATACTAAAGATGAAAGAGGGAAGATGGCCGAAGGCGTGCCTGAGAGAGGAAGTAAGAGGGATTCTGAATGGGCAACCGTCGAAATGGGGAAAAGAATTAAAGAAGGCAATGGAGGACGTAGGCGAGGGAAGGATAATCAACCTGATGCGGATAAACGAAGGAGGTACGGCGAGAATGGAGCAGTATTTGAACGAGGGAGTAAGAAGAAAGGAGGAACAGGATATACAAGGAGACTGGGTAAATGCCGACAAGTCGTCCTACTGCACCTGGTATAAGGAGATAAAGTCAGGTTGCGAGAGAGAGAAATATTGGGAGAGCAGGGAAATAGGGGGGGATGCAAAAGAGCAGTGGGCCCGACTGAGATGCGGAAACGTAGGGAAAGTCGGAAAAAAGGGGTTTGAGGATTGGAGATGCGCAATCTGCGGTAAAGAAAATGAGAGTCTGGAGCATATTTGGGAATGCGAGATAGCGAGAGGGAGGATACAGGAGGAATGGGTAAAGGGGGTGGACGCCTGGAGAGGCGGGAGAGAGGGCGAAGATTTAGAGCGATGGACCAAAGAAACCCTAAGAGGTGAGCCGGTGAGGGCAATCTGCGCGTACCTGAGGGGATGGGGAAGACTGGTAGTGAGCAAGTAGAGTTTAGTTGTTGTTGAGTTGGGCTGTAGGGATTATTAATTTATAAGGGAAATAATTTAAAGAGTACTTACAATAAATGTTTCTTTAGTTGTATAGTTAGTTAGAGTTTAGTCTCTGTTATTAGTTGATAAGTCTGTACGTAGCGTTAAGGGATGTAAAAGGCTAAAGCCGTACAAAGGTGGAACAATAAATATATATATATATTTATAGATAATGTACATATATTTTGCGATGGTTATAACGAAAAGTGGGCTTTATTTTTCGAATTTTTCAGAAAAAATGCCAAGAGCCCAATTCGGCTAGTATTCTCTATGTCGTGTAAAAATTTCAACTCGATCGGTTGCTCACAGCGCGCTTGAGAACGTTTATAAATTAGGCTTGCGTTTCTCGATGACGGAGAGCGTGAACACATACGTATAGCCGCAGAGCGCGCTTCACATTAGCTCTACGTCAGGCGGACCTGGATGCTATATAATAATGGCTATGTGTGCAGCTCTGGTGGCTGTTTCGTCGCCGACGACCGCGCTGATCTCGTGAAATGAAGACTCGTACCTTGTCTTACCGACGAAGCAAATCGCAAATGATATTCCAATCTTTCCGTCGAATGAAATGAAATAAAACGAAAAATGTATGTATTTCTATTGAGCTACAGCGGTATATTCCACAGCTATGAAACAGTCGATGCAACTATCGGGAATATACATCTTTCATATATATGTACATAATATACCTATATATATTGTTATGGTAATTACAAAAAGTGTGGTTTGTTTTTGGAAATTTTCAGAAAAAATGTCAAGATCCCATTTCAGCTATTATTCTCAATGTACTGTCCAAATTTCAATTCGATCGGTTGCTTACAGCACCCTTGAACACATTTTTCGTTTTTGAATCGTAGATTTACATTTCTGGATAGAGTGAGCGTATACATAGGCATATGTATATATGTATATAGCCGTATAGCTGCAGCGTGCACTAAGCATTCGGCCTACGTCAGGCGGACAACGCCTATGCATAAAGATCTCTTCGCACCGCGTGGTCGAGTGACAGAAGAAAGCAAAACACGGCCGCGCTGTCATTTTCTAACGCGGAAGCTAAGCGGCATGGTTCATTCGCCTTGCTGTCGCATCAGTAAAAAAACGCGTACTACCGTAATTACGTGCTAATAAGAGATTATTAGGGCCGAAAAGTGATTAATCTATTATTTCGAATATTCTAGTGTATGGTATATATATGTATATATATATATAGTGTAAATAATAGTATTATATAATCAGTGAGTGAGTAGCCGAGATACAAAAAATAGGCAATCGAAGACAAAAAAAGGATAAACGGGCTCATTCTCGTCGACAAAGTATTGTCTTCAGGTATATATCACCACACTTATACAAATAAAATTTTATTTATGTGATGATAAACCTGAGAATAACCTGAGATCTCTTTTTTGAGCTTTTAGGTCACGTATGAAAAAGTAATGCCAAAAAATATGATTTTTTGTTTGTCTAGTATAGACTATTACTTATCGTAAAAAATAATATCTTTTTCTAAAGAGAACTTAGAATTTTGGCAATAAAATTCTTCTTTATTCGTTTCCCCACCACGGAACATACTCAGAACAGAGGGAATACGGAAAATCTAAATAATGTATAAAATTTTAACGATAAGACATGAATAGTGTATACAAGGAATATGTAGATTTTTGTAGATCCTGTTGTGTAGGAATCTGTAGAATTTCAGACATTTCGCAGCATTTGGTACATTTTTTTACGCGTGTATACTTGACTCTCGCTGACGAGAGTCGTCCGTCGCCGAGATCGCATTTTCTCGCTTGATGTCGACCATGTGTGATCGACGATGCTTTAGTAGCATCGTTAGATGGATAAAAGTATTCGAGTCGAAAATCGACCGAGAATTTTCAATTTTCGCTCGAGATTTTCAGTCTCGCAATATTCTGTAGATTGTTTGACGTATATATGCTTGCTTAAAAACTATTCCCGTCGAAACTCTACCGAGAATTTTGGATTCTTGATCGTGAATTTCAGACTCGGAATATGCTGTAGATTATTTGGCGCCTGCATATCTGACTCTCGCTGACGAGAGTCGTCCGTCGCCGAGATCGCACTTTCTCGTCTGACGTCGACGATGAGTGATCGATGATGCTTTAGAAGCATCCTTCGACGGATAAAAATATTCGAGTCGTAAATCGACCGAGAATTTTCGATTCTCGGCCGGGATTTTCAGACTCGCAATATTCTGCAGATTTTTTGACGCGTATATGCTTGCATAAAAATATTCCCGACGAAACTCTACCGAGAATTTTGGATTCTCGATCGTGAGTTTCAGACTCGAAATATTCTGTAGATTGTTTGGCGCTTGTATATCTGACTCTCGCTGACGAGAGTCGTCCGTCGCCGAGATCGCACTTTCTCGCCTGACGTCGACGATGCGTGATCGATGATGCTTTAGAAGCATCCTTCGACGCATAAAAATATTCGAGTCGAAAATCGACCGAGAATTTTCGATTCTCGGCCGGGATTTTCAGACTCGCAATATTCTGCAGATCTTTTGACGCGTCTATGCTTGCATAAAAATATTCCCGACGAAACTCTATCGAGAATTTTGGATTCTCGATCGTGAGTTTCAGACTCGAAATATTCTGTAGATTGTTTGGCGCTTGTATATCTGACTCTCGCTGACGAGAGTCGTCCGTCGCCGAGATCGTACTTTCTCGCCTGACGTCGACGATGCGTGATCGATGATGCTTTAGAAGCATTCTTCGACGCATAAAAATATTCGAGTCGAAAATCGACCGAGAATTTTAGATTCTCGGCCGGGATTTTCAGACTCGCAATGTTCTGCAGATTTTTTGACGCATCTATGCTTGCATAACAATATTCCCGACGAAACTCTCCCGAGAATTTTGGATTCTCGATCGTGAGTTTCAGACTCGAAATATTCTGTAGATTGTTTGGCGCCCGTATATCTGACTCTCGCTGACGAGACTCGTCCGTCACCGAGATCGCACTTTCTCGCCTGACGTCGACGATGCGTGATCGATTGCTTTATTTTGGATTCTTGATCGTGAATTTCAGACTCGGAATATGCTGTAGATTATTTGGCGCCTGCATATCTGACTCTCGCTGACGAGAGTCGTCCGTCGCCGAGATCGCACTTTCTCGTCTGACGTCGACGATGCGTGATCGATGATGCTTTAGAAGCATCCTTCGACGGATAAAAATATTCGAGTCGTAAATCGACCGAGAATTTTCGATTCTCGGCCGGGATTTTCAGACTCGCAATATTCTGCAGATCTTTTGACGCGTCTATGCTTGCATAAAAATATTCCCGACGAAACTCTATCGAGAATTTTGGATTCTCGATCGTGAGTTTCAGACTCGAAATATTCTGTAGATTGTTTGGCGCTTGTATATCTGACTCTCGCTGACGAGAGTCGTCCGTCGCCGAGATCGTACTTTCTCGCCTGACGTCGACGATGCGTGATCGATGATGCTTTAGAAGCATTCTTCGACGCATAAAAATATTCGAGTCGAAAATCGACCGAGAATTTTCGATTCTCGGCCGGGATTTTCAGACTCGCAATGTTCTGCAGATTTTTTGACGCATCTATGCTTGCATAACAATATTCCCGACGAAACTCTACCGAGAATTTTGGATTCTCGATCGTGAGTTTCAGACTCGAAATATTCTGTAGATTGTTTGGCGCCCGTATATCTGACTCTCGCTGACGAGACTCGTCCGTCACCGAGATCGCACTTTCTCGCCTGACGTCGACGATGCGTGATCGATTGCTTTATTTTGGATTCTTGATCGTGAATTTCAGACTCGAAATATTCTGTAGATTGTTTGGCGCTTGTATATCTGACTCTCGCTGACGAGAGTCGTCCGTCGCCGAGATCGTACTTTCTCGCCTGACGTCGACGATGCGTGATCGATGATGCTTTAGAAGCATTCTTCGACGCATAAAAATATTCGAGTCGAAAATCGACCGAGAATTTTCGATTCTCGGCCGGGATTTTCAGACTCGCAATGTTCTGCAGATTTTTTGACGCATCTATGCTTGCATAACAATATTCCCGACGAAACTCTCCCGAGAATTTTGGATTCTCGATCGTGAGTTTCAGACTCGAAATATTCTGTAGATTGTTTGGCGCCCGTATATCTGACTCTCGCTGACGAGACTCGTCCGTCACCGAGATCGCACTTTCTCGCCTGACGTCGACGATGCGTGATCGATTGCTTTATTTTGGATTCTTGATCGTGAATTTCAGACTCGGAATATGCTGTAGATTATTTGGCGCCTGCATATCTGACTCTCGCTGACGAGAGTCGTCCGTCGCCGAGATCGCACTTTCTCGTCTGACGTCGACGATGCGTGATCGATGATGCTTTAGAAGCATCCTTCGACGGATAAAAATATTCGAGTCGTAAATCGACCGAGAATTTTCGATTCTCGGCCGGGATTTTCAGACTCGCAATGTTCTGCAGATTTTTTGACGCATCTATGCTTGCATAAAAATATTCCCGACGAAACTCTACCGAGAATTTTGGATTCTCGATCGTGAGTTTCAGACTCGAAATATTCTGTAGATTGTTTGGCGCTTGTATATCTGACTCTCGCTGACGAGAGTCGTCCGTCGCCGAGATCGCACTTTCTCGCCTGACGTCGACGATGCGTGATCGATGATGCTTTAGAAGCATCCTTCGACGCATAAAAATATTCGAGTCGAAAATCGACCGAGAATTTTCGATTCTCGGCCGGGATTTTCAGACTCGCAATATTCTGCAGATCTTTTGACGCGTCTATGCTTGCATAAAAATATTCCCGACGAAACTCTATCGAGAATTTTGGATTCTCGATCGTGAGTTTCAGACTCGAAATATTCTGTAGATTGTTTGGCGCTTGTATATCTGACTCTCGCTGACGAGAGTCGTCCGTCGCCGAGATCGCACTTTCTCGCCTGACGTCGACGATGCGTGATCGATGATGCTTTAGAAGCATTCTTCGACGCATAAAAATATTCGAGTCGAAAATCGACCGAGAATTTTCGATTCTCGGCCGGGATTTTCAGACTCGCAATGTTCTGCAGATTTTTTGACGCATCTATGCTTGCATAACAATATTCCCGACGAAACTCTACCGAGAATTTTGGATTCTCGATCGTGAGTTTCAGACTCGAGATATTCTGTAGATTGTTTGGCGCCCGTATATCTGACTCTCGCTGACGAGACTCGTCCGTCACCGAGATCGCACTTTCTCGCCTGACGTCGACGATGCGTGATCGATTGCTTTAGAAGCATCGTTCGACGGATAAAAATATTCGAGTCAACAATCGACCGAGAATTTTCGATTCTCGATCGAGATTTTTAGACTCGCAATATTCTGCAGATTTTTTGACGCATATATGCTTGCATAAAAATATTCCCGTTGAAACTCTATCGAGAATTTTGGATTCTCGATCGTGAATTTCAGACTCGGAATATGCTGTAGATTATTTGGCGCCTGTATATCTGACTCTCGCTGACGAGAGTCGTCCGTCACCGAAATCGCACTTTCTCGCCTGACGTCGACGATGCGTGATCGATAATGCTTTAGAAGCATCGTTCGACGGATAAAAATATTCGAGCCGAAAATCGACCGAAAGTTTCGATTGTTTGACGCAAATATGCATTTGGCTCAAGAGAGCTGTTTAACCAATGCAACGAGCCGAGCCGAGACACGATCGAGATTCTTTGATTCTCGGTTGCACATCCGCAACTCGTCAGCATTCTACATATTTTTTTGACACATATCGGACAGAATTGCAGTTTATAAAAACTGTTTATAAAAAAATAAGCTGCTTGAAAAAAAGAAATTCTTCCGCATATATCTTTGCAGAAATCCGGGTATAGATATACCCATTCAGAAATATGAATGTATATATATACATGTGGTCGAAGCTGCGAGATCGGTTCGCGCGACTCGTTTGTTTAGCTTCGCCTCTTTCTCTCCGAGGGGAGCGGCGGGGAGAAACGCGGGCGATCGCATATCGCTACGAGGCCTCGGCGCTTGGCCCGCCTAGACGTATCGGAGCCTCGTAGCATACGCGCGCCATGCCATCTAGCGGTAATTAGCAGTGGCTCTTATCCAAATGCTACGAGCTCTGCACTACCGCGACGAAAGCGAAGCCGTCTGAATTTTCCGCTGGGTATCACTGCCTCTTAATGTGTGTGTGTGATAATCACTTCCACCGTAGACGAAATTGCGATTCTCAAAGTTAACATGCAAAAGATTTTTGAGTGGAGTGTACTTACAGTGCCAGCAGAGCGATGGTGAGCGTAAGCATCAGCTGTTCGCCTATTGCCTTGGTGCGCTGTGGTAGTGACTCACGCGTAGCGGCTGAGATGTTGGTGTGGCTGTGGTCGTGTCGTGTGTGTGTCGGTCTCTCGTTGCTTCGTTGTGTGTGCGATATGCGTGCCTCTCGGTGGTCGTTGTTCATTTCTTCTTTTGCTGCTTCGTTTCCGTGTGCGTTGTGTAGTGTAGGCTGTGTTATGTGATTTTTCTCTGATGTGTTTCTCCTTTTTTTTCACTTTGTGTTAATTTATTTTTTGATGTCTTCGTTGTGTCGTTTGTGTAATTCGTTTTTATTGAAAATTTTTTTTTTTTTTTTTTTCGATTCGCGTCGGTCGAATCCGACTTCTGACACCATGTGACGGGATGTCTGGCGGTGGTTAGAATAATGATTTGACTTGTGTTTGTGTTACGTACTGGCCGACATTAGAGGCGCAGTCAATTTTCAAAACTAAGTAATGACCAAACGTCGGTAGCATATGTCCTCTAGTCGGTAAAAGGACGCTCTGCGTAGTTACCTCTAATATCGACATAGTAGAGTACAACTAATTTTCCTTTCCAATAGCTAGATAGTAAGATGATAGGGAAAACCCAGCCTATCACAAAAACGTCCGACCCTCCCCAAAGGGAAAACCAAACTCCACCCCAAACTAACTCCCCTCCACCCAAAACTAGAGCAACTATAAAAAGACATGCTCCGACCCAATTTCCAGCTTTTTGCCTTTGACATAACTCGAGTTAACAGATACAGAAACTTAGTGACAGCGTCTATGTAATATGTTAGTTGTATATTCTAACATTATCTTTTCATAAGTAATCATCCAAGTTATTTTAATAGGAGTGTTTAAACGACAACCACTTACAAACTTTGTACACCGACGCTAAGTTCAGACCATCTCAAAAGTCCGAACTAATCTGTAACTCATTATCAAACAATATCTACGAATAAACTCATCATTGAATAACTATTCATCGTGTTGATCTCTTCAACTGCGCATAGCAGGGGTCGAATTTCATAACGAATCTCCGAACCTCCGAATCTCCGAATTTCCGAATCTCAGAACAACCAGAATATCTAATCATTCTGATCAAACTGAGCGTACTCTTCGTAGTTCGCGCCGATAAAACTATATCGGCGGAGTCAACAGAACGGGGTGACCGTGCTGTTCGGAATCATCATCGAGGACGTAACAGCTCAGTTTATAAATAAATTTGGTGGCAGCGAACGGGATTCGACCGGAAGACATCATATACAACACGAAAATCTGGAAAAAAAAAAATTTTCTCCTACTTCGTCCTGACATCAAAAGTCAGAACAACGACGCGATAAACAAATCGCATAAAACGGCAATCAATCAACTACTGTGGACGACGACAATTCGAGGAACATCAGCATCCACGACCGCAGCAGGTACAACCGCACCGTAAAGGACCCATCGTCACCGGCGCAACACAACAAGACACCCGCCAACGACCAGCAACGCCATAAATCTCGTCATCGACACCGGAGTTCAACGACCAGACAACTGTATCCAGACAACAGAGACCTTCTTAAGTAGTAAGCGTTTCATTTTTTTTTCTTTCTTGCATAAATCATGGCTACCGCAGACGCAAATACATCAAGAATGGATATGTCAATAGACCCTCCATTTGTATATAGGGCAGAACAAAATTTCAGAGAATTTTTGAAAACAATTCCAAATTTCGATAACGGGACAGTCGGGTACCCAATAGATTCATTTTTACGTGATTGTAAACTAGCGAAAGAATTGGCACAGGGAGTAAACGAATCTCTCGTAGTAAGAACGTTGATAAGCAAATGCAAGGGCGAACCTTTGAGGCGGGCAAGTCAAGCGGACGTAGACACAGTAGAAGATCTCATAAATTTTTTTTCAAAACACTACAGGCCAAAGAAAGATGTCGAAGAATGGTTTATGGAATTTGCAAAGCTCAAACAACAACCGAACGAAAAGGTCTTAGATTTCGGCTACCGAGTTTCACTACATTTAAAAAAGACATTGGAGGAGATAGACTTGAAAAAGACATCGGTAAGGGAAAGGGTATTGATAGCAGAAGAGTTAGCAATCTGGGTTTTCAAAAGGGGAGTTTCACAAAGAATAGCCGCATTCTTAGAATCAGAGTTCGCAACCCTTGCCGATGCCACAACAATGGCAGAAAAGATCGAAGAAAGATTTAGATCAGACAAAGACAAAGAAACGGAGTGTTTCACAGTCCACACAAATGCTCAGAGAAACAACAATAGAATGACCCAATCGAGTCAAAACCAAAGTAGGAACAATAATCATTCACAGCAATCAGGCATATTCTGCACATATTGCAAAAAATCGAATCACACCATCGAAGATTGCTGGGCATTAAACAGTAAAAATCAGACAAACAAGTCAACGAACCCCCACGCGAGTATGACGTGTCATTATTGCAAAAAACAGGGCCATTCGATCGGAGTCTGTAGAAAAAGGATCTATAACGAAAACGCGGCCCGAGCAGGTAGTCAGAATAATCAGTCGGGAAACGGGCAGGCAGCCCCCGGCCACGGCGCACCGACGGGGCACGTGCCGGCTCAGCGTCAAGAGAGCACCCAACAAAATTAGACAGGGTAAAAGTCTTGCAGGCAGACTACAAATCAGCATGCGTCTCCCCATGCGACAATTCTCCAGCAATAATAATAGAATCAAAAGACATTTTGTCAGATCGTGCAATATTTTTGATAGACACAGGTTCTCAATTGAACCTTATCAAATACAGTTCATTGAAAAACCCAAATCTCATAAATAATTATATTCAGTACGAATTAACAGGGATTTCAAAGACAGACAAACCTTGCACAATAGGACAAATTGGAATTAACGTGAACGGCACTCAGACGATTTTTCATGTAATCACAGATGATTTTCCGTTAAATTATTCGGGCATCATAGGATCCGAATTATTATCCGCGGCAGGAAGCATAATAAACTACGAACAGGGACAGATAATACAAAATGGTACACAAATCCCTTTCATAGAAAGAGAGAGCATAGTCCTGCCAGCAAGAACCAAAACCGGTATATTTGTGAGAGTCATAAACGCGCTCGAAGAAGGCTACCTGCCACGACTTGACCTACCCGAAGGTATATACGCAGGAGAGGGTATCGTCAAGAATAATAAAGGAGTAGCCTACTTATACGCAATAAATACCCGGGAGAATGACATTAAGATCGACATTCCCGTAATACCTCTGTATCCTTTCGATACAAGTATGGACGAGGACGAAACTTTCGACAAAGATAACAACTCTAAGTACATCCCTAGAGCTCAGGGAACTCGTACCGAAGAAGTTATCAAACTGTTGAAACTCGATCATCTTAATGAAGAAGAGCGTAAAGCGGTAAACACCCTAGTGGATGAATACGTTGACCTCTTTCATATCCCTGGAGAACAATTGCGAGCAACGAGCACGCTCACCCATCGCATACTGACCACAGACAATATACCCGTTAATACCCGACAGTACAGACACACACCATCGCAAAAAATAGAAGTACAGAAACAGATAGACGACCTGTTACACTCAAACATAATACGACCTTCAAGTTCGCCGTACAATTCACCTCTGTGGATTGTACCCAAAAAGCCAGACGCATCGGAGAAACCGCGTTGGCGCCTCGTAATCGATTTTAGAAAAGTAAACGAGAAAACTATCGGCGACGCATACCCATTGCCATTAATAACGGACATTCTAGACCAACTAGGGGGAGCCAAATATTTTTCGATATTCGATTTAGCCTCGGGATTCCACCAAATTGAAATGGACCCGGAAGATAGACAAAAAACGGCCTTCACGACCCCCCACGGTCACTACGAATTTAATAGAATGCCCTTCGGTTTAAAGAACGCACCAGCAACATTCCAACGGCTAATGGATATGGTCCTACGTGGATTACAGGGGAACGAACTGTCCGTATATCTCGACGATATCGTCATTTACTCGAAATCATTGGAAGAACATGACGTAAAATTTAGACAGCTTGCTGACAGACTGAGAAAAGCCAACTTGACGCTACAGACCAATAAATGCGAATTTCTCAGGACAGAAGTAAAATACCTAGGTCACGTGATATCGGCAGACGGCGTAAAACCGGACCCGAAGAAAATTGAAGCGGTAAAATTTTTTCCGACACCAAAAACGCAAAAGAATATAAAGGAATTTTTAGGTCTCGCGGGGTATTACCGACGTTTCATTAAAGATTTCGCGAAAATCGCAAGACCATTATCGGACCTCACTAGCAAAAATAGAAAATTCGAATGGACATCGAGAGAACAAATATCCTTCGAAACTCTACGCGATATGCTATGTGAAGCACCGATATTGCAATACCCAGATTTCACGAAACCATTTATTGTCACAACGGACGCATCAGGTTTCGCGATAGGCGCAGTATTGTCTCAGGGCAAAATAGGCGAGGACCTCCCGGTTGCATATGCATCGAGAGTACTCAACGGCGCGGAAACCCGATACCATACCACGGAGCGCGAGATGGTAGCAGTAGTATTTGCGTTACAAACTTTCAGGCCTTACCTTTACGGTAGATCATTCACACTAGTTACAGATCATAGACCGCTAGTATGGGTGAATACAGTAAGCGACCCAACATCACGAGTAATGAGATGGAGAGAACGATTGAGAGAATTTGAGTATACAGTTCAATATAAAGCAGGGCGTGCTAACACCAACGCAGACGCGCTGTCAAGAAACCCTATAATAAAAAAAGGAACGGTATACGTAGTCGAAGTTAGGTGGCGGAAGAGAGCGCGCAGAGAAGGAGAAGAAGCAAGACAGGCAATAGCCGAACCGCGCTCACCCCCGGGTAGCGACGGCATAGAAGAAAAAAGGTCGAAACTGACCATTCGAGCGGAAAAGAAAAGTAAAACGGTAGCAGTACCAGATGACGAGGACGAAGATTTCTTAGGCTTTCCGAGAAACAATAAAACTGACATAAAAGACAGTCAAATGGAGATAGAATCCTCTGGGTCAGATTTTTTAGGATTCCCCAATAAAGACGAAAGCGATAAGAATAAAGATCACAAGTTAGAAATTGGCGCGGAGAAAAAATCTCCGACAGATAATGATAGGGTGCATAACGAGCCTGAATTTTCGAAATTAAGCGAATTATTAGAAGAAATTTGCGAGAGCGATGAAGAAGATAAATCAACAAAATTCCCAGAATCAATAAAATCCCCAAGGAGTGAATCAAATATATCCAAAGAGATTGTAGATTCGGGAAATTTTTTCAGAAATTCAGTAACAAAAGTATCACGAGATACTGAAAAATTAGGAAAATCACAAAAGGAAAGTGATAAAATTTCAAAGCCAAAATCAGAAGAAATTATTGGCATTCTAAATTCGGATGAAAATATTCAGCAGATAGGACAGTTAGAGAAACCATCGGATGAAGAAGGAACACTGAAAGGAAAAGAAAGCACGGACAAGGTATGTAAAGAAAAGCGTAACCCACTGATACAGTGTCCAACTAGCGACCACGGGGGGTCTGATCAACCCGCCGAACGCCATGATGTTCTCGAACACGTACATAGGGAAACAATCATACCAGAACAGGAAGCGAATAAAGAAAGTAGGTCATCGATGGCAAACGAATCAGATTTTAAGATTCAAGTTCCACTAGAATCATCCGATGAAGAAATAAACATGATGAAGCTGAATAGGAATACAGGAATATTAAGATCGAGAATTAGAGAAAAAGCAAAGAGTAAGAAGCATTTATCCAATAGCAGCAAATCAGAAAAGTCAGTATCGTCAGGCAACAAAAGCGATACAGTCAAGTCACCACAAAAAGTTAGAAAAGAAGACCATATGAAGCCAGTACATCTAAATTTTGTGGACCGAGACGATACAAAAAACGCCGTAACGGCAGCAAAAGCGAATTCCTCGCAGGGAGAGAAAACTCCACCACGGGAAAGCCCGTTAACTTTCTCTCAAGAAAAAAATTCAGCTATAAACCAGTCACCCCAAGAAGTTTCAGGGTTTCACACAGTACCAAAAATAAAAAATTCGACGAAGAAACAAAATAATTTTCAACGCGAGCTGGCCAGAGAGCTAACAAAAAGGTCCACACGTGCAGCAGAATTCACTCCATCTCCAACCATTAGAACAAGGAGGAAAATAGGCGATATAATGTCCGACAGCGACAAACCACCCTTAGGCCCTCCAACGAAATACGAAACAGGAATAAAAATATCGAATAGCAATATTGAAAAAACACAAGCCAGTATAGTCGACAACGCACCGCACACAGATACCCTCTCAAATTACACGGAGACCAAGGAAAATGTAAAAGCGTCAGATAACGATTCAGATAGAACGCAGGCTAGGACAGGAAATCTCACATTGCGCATGGACCCCCACACTTCACACGAGACGATAGCGGAGCCAGATTGCTCCGATAAATCCTCGGAGTCACCCGAGATACCCGAAGTCGTAAAATCGGTCACATGTGAAAATAAAGAATTTAGGAACATAGATATGGACGTCGAGCAGGAGTCGAGTGACCAAGAGGCTGAAAGTATGCAAAGAACAGCACTCGAAAAAATCTCAATGCCCATAAAATTAGACGAAGACAAGCCTCGGGAAAATTTAAACACCCTCGAGCTCTTCCAGCCGCTTAGACGATCGAGTAGGGTCATAAAGAAACCCTCTTGCTCATGCTGCTCAGGAACACATGAGAAATCTCATAAACCAACAACTGAATTTCCTCGAGTCGCAAAGAAAAAACATAAGAAAGAATCGAGCGACCCTAAGATTCCCACAGTAAATGAAAGTGTAGAACTCTCACCGTTAGTAGGTCAAACAGAACACGCACTGACAGACTCTCAAAATAAGCAAGATGCCGAGAATTTAGAGAAACAGCCGGTCACCGAACGAGCAGCGACCCCCCCGAATATAAACGAATCTGAAACCACAAACGTATACCCCTTACCACCACCGATAGAGGAAAGAGATGCTATTGATTCAAATATCAATAACGAAGCAAGAGAGCAATCTTTTTCAAGAAATTTTATAAACACAGAAAATAACAGCTCAGATGGCGATAAAGCCAATAGTGACAAAGAACAGATTCCTTCAGAGAATATCGCAAGGGAAAACCATAGCAGTTCAGATAACGGTAAAGACAATAGCGACAAAGAACAGGTTCCTTCAGAAAATGTTGCAAAGAAAACCCATAGCAGCTTAGATGATGATAGCAAAGAGGAAGACAGAACATTAATCGAAACGAGAGATAATCTGGAGATAGGGAACGACAACATAATTTGCTTCGCCAATGCAGACGGCACAGTATCAGATGAAATAGGTAAAAGGCTCATTAAGAAAGGATTGTTAAATAAACTCACACCGTTAAAAAAATACTCAATTGGAGAAGTAATAGTCTCAACAAAAAACAATAGAAAAATTTTCGCGTTAATTGTTCGACAGACTAACGAAGATCAATTAACAGAAACAACCATCAGAAAGGCCTTCCAAAATTTTAAACTTATTATGGCAAAAATAAACGTCAAATCAGCCAGCATTTCACAAGCCGAAAGTAACTTAGGAACAGCAGTCTGGAACAAAATAAGTAAGATTATAGAAGAGACACTACCTAATGATGTCACGATAACAATTTGCAAAGACAAAATTGTAATTCCATCCGAAGATCTCAAAGAAGGTATAATACGAGAGTGTCACGAGACCCCCTTAGGAGGCCATAAAGGAGTGACCAAGACCTATAACAGAATCAGGCAAAAATATTACTGGCCCAACATGAAAACAGATATTCAAGAATTCATTAAGAAATGCACGAGCTGCCAGAAAAAGAAATTAGTCAGAGTCAAAACAAAACAACCAATGGTTATTACAGACACATCAGCGGATGTATTTCATAAAGTAGCAATGGACATAGTTGGACCATTCGAAGTCTCGAAGAACGGCTACAAATACATTCTAACAATGCAGGACGACCTATCGAAATACAGCTTGGCTATACCCCCAATAAACGCAACGGCAGAGGAAATATCGAAAGCGCTAGTCCGAGAGTTTATAAATAAATTTGGTTGCCCCAAGGTAATTCTAACAGATCAAGGCGCAGCTTTCATAGGACAGGTTATGAAGAGATTAGCAAAAGCATATCAAATCCAGCAAATAAAAACAACAGCATTCCACCCTCAGTCAAACGGCTCTCTCGAGAGAAGCCACCAAGTATTGGTAGACTACCTGAAACACTACACACAAAAAAGGGACTGGGATGAATGGCTCTCACACGCAGCTATGTCATACAATACTAGCGTACACGAAGGCACAAAATTCACGCCATACAAACTCGTCTTCGGTAGAGAAGCAAGAATACCATCAGCCATATCATTACTAGACGACGCAATGACTTTTGACGATTACATCAAAGAAAAACTAGAACAAACCACGAAAGACAGAATTAAGGCGAAAGAAAATTTAGAGAAAGCAAAACAAAAATCCAAAGAACATTATGATAAAAAAATAAACCCAATAAAACTGACAATAGGACAAGAAGTATATCTGACCAAGAATCACAAAACAAACAAATTGGACGACAACTATTTAGGACCGTATTTAATCACAGACATCATTGCAGACAAGAACAACGTAGAAATTGACTTGGGTAATAATAAAAGAAAAATAGTTCACTGGGATAGATTAAAAATAGCTCACAAATAAAAAAAATAAAAAATATATATAACGGTAAAACTCATCGTCCGTAGCGACAAGGATTAAGACCACGAACGCCTTGAACCCTTTCCACCTTTAGAGTTGTACGGAAACTCAAACTTTTAGTTTACCTTTAGTTAATGCAGTGTGTAACTTAGTATAATCCAACACGCAAATTTTTTTTTTTGGATAGATTAAGCACATAAATAATCGACATCCACAAACGACTATAAGCAGAATTAAGTAAAACACACAATAATCATACTTATGATTCTGTATAAGAAACAAAGACAATCTTTAGCAAGCCATTATGCAAGAAAGAAAAATATTAAGAAAGGAAACGCTATATAAGAATATAAATTAAGAACATAGGTTAAAAACATAAATAATCATCGTTCACAAACAAACTTAGGGAACATTAGCAATCAGTAAAACATGCAATAATCATAATTATCACTCCACCTTCGAACTAACAACTTGAGATAATTCGTACACAACGATAAGTACATTTTAAGAAATTTCATGTAATAATATTATAATCCAAGTAGAACCTAAGATCATAAGGGGACACATGCTACCAAAATACAAATTTCAATATGCTTGATTTCATGTCGGAGCGAGGACGCTCCCTCTTTTTCCAGGGAGGGAAGTGTTACGTACTGGCCGACATTAGAGGCGCAGTCAATTTTCAAAACTAAGTAATGACCAAACGTCGGTAGCATATGTCCTCTAGTCGGTAAAAGGACGCTCTGCGTAGTTACCTCTAATATCGACATAGTAGAGTACAACTAATTTTCCTTTCCAATAGCTAGATAGTAAGATGATAGGGAAAACCCAGCCTATCACAAAAACGTCCGACCCTCCCCAAAGGGAAAACCAAACTCCACCCCAAACTAACTCCCCTCCACCCAAAACTAGAGCAACTATAAAAAGACATGCTCCGACCCAATTTTCAGCTTTTTGCCTTTGACATAACTCGAGTTAACAGATACAGAAACTTAGTGACAGCGTCTATGTAATATGTTAGTTGTATATTCTAACATTATCTTTTCATAAGTAATCATCCAAGTTATTTTAATAGGAGTGTTTAAACGACAACCACTTACAAACTTTGTACACCGACGCTAAGTTCAGACCATCTCAAAAGTCCGAACTAATCTGTAACTCATTATCAAACAATATCTACGAATAAACTCATCATTGAATAACTATTCATCGTGTTGATCTCTTCAACTGCGCATAGCAGGGGTCGAATTTCATAACGAATCTCCGAACCTCCGAATCTCCGAATTTCCGAATCTCAGAACAACCAGAATATCTAATCATTCTGATCAAACTGAGCGTACTCTTCGTAGTTCGCGCCGATAAAACTATATCGGCGGAGTCAACAGAACGGCGTGACCGTGCTGTTCCGAATCATCATCGAGGACGTAACATTTGCGATGAAGGTTTATATTTTATTGAAGATAGAAAGAGGTTTTGATGCCGAGGAAGTCGGAGGAGAACTGATTTGGTTAAGAGGAAGGTGATGATGAAAGGGTTGAGAGAAAGAGTTTTGAAGTGGAGGGGATAGGTGATAAGGGACCGTGAGACTGTGGAGTCAGCAAGTTAGGGGTTAGCGGGAAAAGAGATTAGGGATAGATGAGAGTGGTGAGAAAGGAATGTGGGACCGTTACATAGTCAATAAGAATTGTTTTTAAATATTAGAAAATAAAACTTCTGCCACGTATCTATAATGGATGTTGATAATTGTATGTATTTTGTTTATCTCTTCAGGGACTGGACTTGAAAGTAATGAAAATTCAACGGAGTTCGAATTGTGTCACCTGTTCTCAGAAAGGTTACGGAGAGCAGGTGACAAATATAGTTATCATCTAAAAAAGTATTGCCGCGAAAATTAAAGAAGATGATTGCAGAAGAAAGACTATCTAAAATTATTATTTGTTTTTGAAGTGAATACTTTTGAAGTGAATACTTCTTATGCGACGTTGGAGAGCCGTGCGTAAGTTAAACCGGACAGGAGAATGGAGGATCGAAGAAGATAGAAAAAAACGGAGGTGTAAGCGAGAGAGCGATATTCTCTTTCTCTCTCACTGCGTATATTAAACCGGACAAGAGAATGAAGGAATTGAAGAAGATAGCGGGAGACTGATGTGTGAGAGCATGGAGACTAGAGTAAAGGAGGCTACACGGCCATAGGAGAATCACGATAAATTTGGACCCTGAAATCGACGAAAAAGATATATGTTCGTTGTAGTTGGAAATTCAGCCACGAGCGCGCTTGTGTTGCTAGTTTCTGATATGAAGTATGGCATTGGTGATGGCATGAAGTGAGGAGTATTCGGTATCGACGCCCTGCCATTGCTGTAATAATAATAATAGTTATGTTTATGTCTGTTAGTGTTTACATGCCGCGACATATCATTTGATTTTCTTACGTGCGAAAAAGTGTCAAGCTAATTGTTCAACATTTTGTAACGAACAGGTAAGAAAAAACGGTATTTTGTTAAAAGTACGTAGAATTTTTAGGGTGATTAATAATATTGTGAAGTATTGCGGTTGTCATTCGGGGATTGTGTAAAGTGAGGTTACCGTTCAAACTGTCACATGCTATAACAGAAATTACAATAACTGAATTTTTTTTACACAGCGTTTAATCAGCATGGGCAAATACTGTTCGTACAGAGGGCTCGACTCCGACAGGGCCAAATCTAAACGTTTGGGTTTACAACAGTTGGCGGTGTTCAAGGTTCCAAAGGTAAATCTTCCACGACAATTTTTTTTCTTCAAGCAAGCATGATTTTATATGTAACTATTTTCAATAATGCACACTTATGTATATTTTAAACCTGTTTCTTTTAAATGTTTTGTTACGTATTTAATTTTGTTTTGTTCACAGGATTTGCTGCAACGATGGAGCGAAGCCATTGGACAGTGTCTCTCGCAGACTGACTCAGTGTGTGAGCTACACTTTTCCGATGATATGATCATCAAAGAAGACCGCATTAAAATGGCTGACGGTACGCTCCAGGTAATTCCTCGAATCCGGCATTCCCTCGTTGCAGGCGCTGTACCCATCACAGCTCACAACCAGGTAACAGTAATAATAATTCCATAATCATTCATTATTATATAATGTCCCGATATATAGTTCATATACAGTCTGTAGTCAAAATATAGTACAAATAAATCCCACTTTTTTGATAAATGTTATTCCAATGATGTAGATCTACTGCGCTGCCCCTCCGTAGCCAGTTCTATATTACAAATATTTTTCATATTTCAAATAGAACTGATCAGTTATCCTTTGAATCTTGTAATAAAATAAAATAAAATTAAAAACTGTTTATTCCAACAGGAAAACGTGGACCATTTGAAGGAGAACGTTACCAGTAATGGAGTACCTTGACCGTCTGGCGAACGTGCACTCGTCACCTGCGGTACAGTGACACAAACGGCCACACGCTCTCGAGATGTGACTCCGAAAGAGGTAAGATTCTACGTGATTAAAAAATAACAAATATTTATGATTTTTATGGGATATCGAAACAATCGAGAAAAGAATGCGAAATATTACGATATGAAAGTAGGTCCATTTTCCACAAAATTACGTTTGTTACGTATTATTTCCATTTACTTCTTTTTCCCCGAAAACTTCCTATTATTTTCTAGCCTTTTTAAGTACTTTGGGAGAATTTCGCAGAAATGAAAAAAATGTAGGAATCGAGTTTTTCCGTACAATTCTGAATTTTATTTTTCGAATTTCTCCGTTATCTCCCAATTCAGAGAAAATCGGGAACAAAATGCGAAATATTATAATCTTATAGTAGGCCGATTTTTCTCAACATTCCGTTTTTTACGCATTATTTCAATTTTCTCCTTTTCCCTCCAGAGGATTTCCGATTATATCCAAGCCTTTTAAAGTACGTTGGTACAATTTTGTAGTTCAAGAGGAAAATGTTTGAATCGAGTTTTTTAGAAAAATTATCATTTTCGCTTTTCGAATTTGGCCGTTTCTCTCAATTCTGAGAACATCAAGAAAAAAATGGGAAATATTATAATTTTAGAATAGGCAGATTTTCCTGAAGTCTCTTTTTCGCGCATTATTCCGATTTTCCTTTTTTTTCCATGAATATCCCATTATTTCCTTGCGTTTGTAAGTGCCTGGGGGGAATTTTTGAGAAGTGAAAACTCAGAAAACCAGTTTGTCGGGAACAAATCTTATTTTTAAACAATTCTTAGTTTTTATGTCTTGCTACTAAAGAATAGAATAAAGGGTTATATTTACTCAAATAAAATTGTTTCTTCGATAAATTTCAGTATAAAATATCAAGAAATAACGGGTCAATCTGAGAAGAAGGACGCGATTGCTCCCAGCGTAAAATCTACAAATAGACTGGATAATCTCGACTGTAAGTATCACGAGAAAAAAAGATAAATAATATAATGAAAATATGATAATAAAGAATAATATATAAAACTAAAGATGAATAAACTACAAAAAGTGTCGTAATTTGCAATAATTTCTTGCAGTCGAGAGCGAAAAATTGAAAGCCGGCGTAAACAACGTAGCAAAGCTGTTGAAAATCAGCCGGCACTCGAACCACCTCGTGACGCTGGCGGCGTACAACAAACTCGTCTGCGAAAGGATCAACCCCTCGGCGATCGCGAATCCCAGCTCGATGATCGTCAAGGGCAAGCCCAATCCGATAATGGGTGATTAGATGCTGAACAACGTTGCGAAGACTCTGCGCTTTTGGCACATACAGGATCTTCGAAACCTTCAGGCCAGAATGAACGAGGCGATCGTTAGCGTCCAAAGCGTGACCGTCAATCCAGAAACTGACATTGAGGGAAAATTAGCTGGAAGCACTATGCGCGCGAATTTTTTTCGAAAGAAAAAGACAAAGTTCAAGAATTGTTTTTTAAAGTTTGTTTCTTTCCAAAATTGGCTAGTGCTAACTTGGTTCTTGCTGCAAATTAAATGTGCACAAACCTTGCTGAACAACCGTTCAAATTAGCCTGGAAAATCCTCATGCGCCGTTGGCTTGAAAGTGATCTGTTTGTACTCGAGATCTCACTCTTTATGTCGTATAACGGGAGGAAAAGTAGGATTTTTAATGAAAAATAAGAATTGTGAGAAATGATGAAACTCTGCTGATAATAAATATTTATTAAATCAACAATTTAGTAATTTGAATTTATTTAACTTGTGAACCCTCCTCGCATTATTTCTTCTTTTCTCCTTACTTCTATATATTTTATTATACTATTATCGTACACGCCTAATATAAATAATCGTACACGCCTAATCAAGCAGGCACTAATATTATTGATAACAATAGTCTCGTTATTCTTCGTCGAGAGTTCAAATTTGCACACTTATGTCGCATCCCACCCAGTGTATATAACCGCACGATCTGCAATACGCTCCTCTCCCTCCTCTCTCTCTTTTCTCAGTCTTTCTCTGTCATCAGAAACTAGCAACAGCAGCGCCACCACAGACTACATATATCTTTTTCGTCGGTTTTAGGGTCCACAAAAATCGTACAGCGTGTAGCCTCCTTTACTTTAGGCTCCATGTGTGAGAGAGTGAGGGCGTCACTCTCTCTCGCTCGCACCTCCGTCGCATTGGCTCTCGCTCGAGCGAACGGCAGAGAGTATCTTCCTGTCCCTCGCCGGTACATGCTCGGGCGGAGGTTCGAGGCTTCGAAAATATCGAGTGTTTTAAACAATAAAGCTATATTTTTACGTACCTTTGTATGTAAAAAGCTTTGTGTGAGCGCTCGTGTTTGATAAATAATAATATAACAAAATGAGAGTGCTTATTTTTTATGATGAACTCATTTTTTTAATGTTTAAAAAATTCATACCCAAAAAATAAAAAATCTCTGTGTGTGTTCTTCACACACGTAAGAAGTGAATACTTCTGGTATCCAGTGTTTCGCCTGAATGAAAAATTAAAAATATAATCATTAAAATAATCGCTAAGATCATTAAAAACAATAATTTAAAAAAATTTTTTAAACTGTGTTGCGGAGCCTGATGAGGCTAACGCAGAGACCTGCGGAGCCTATTGAAGGTGCTCGGATAGCCTACAGAGTCTTTCAGAGGCCCTGCGAAGACCTACACAAAAACAACAAAAATAATTTTCATGGAAATAATTACAATTTCAAAGAATTATTAAAATAACAATTTAAAACAATTATCTAAATAATAATTTATTTTATCCGAAGGACTGCGCAGGGCTTTACAAAGCCTCCTACAGCCTCCGCAGGCCTTCTACAACTCTGTGCAGCGCTTTTGAAGGCATCCTACAGCCTCCGCAAGCCTTCTACAACCCTGCGCAGCACTTTCGAAGGACTGCGCAGGGCTTTAGAAGGCCTCCTGCAGCTCCCGCAGGCTTTGAAAATTATTTTTGTTGTTTTTGTGTAGGTCTCCGCAGGGCCTCTGAAAGACTCTGTAGGCTATCCGAGCACCTTCAATAGGTTCCGCAGGTCTCTGCGTTAGCCTCATCAGGATCCGCAAACACAGTTTTTTCAATTTTTTTAAATGATTGTTTTTAATGATCTTAACGATTATTTTAATGATTATATTTTTTATTTTTCATTCAGGCGAAAAGCTGGATACCAGAAGTATTCACTTCTTACGTGTGTGAAGAACACACACACAGGTTTTTTTTTCTTTTACATAACGTTTATGCTTTTATTTAACTTTTATTGTTCGTAAACATTTTGATTTTTTTTCACAACGAGCGATATCCATAATAAAAAATAAAAATGGAACACAAATAAATATCCTTGCAATAATTTTAATATAAAACATGAAAGAGTATCCTAATATCCTTTAATATCTTTAACTTTTGGGACTCGAAAGGTGTGATTTTCAATCATGATCCAAAAATAAAGAAGAATTTTAGGTAGCCTCATCTCACAAATTTGTATAAAAGTATTGTATGGAATGATGATAGATATATTCACCTCTATAGTACAAATGGCTCTTCTTGGATCCTATCAGTTAAAAAAGATGATATTCTATGTCCTTCGGATACCCAGGAAAAATAAATTTTGGCAAAAAAATATGTGATTATATCGACGCTGCTTACGAAAACTAGCATGTTTCAGATTTCTTACGAAGAGAAGCACGTTTGATATCACCGCGAAAACTAGCATGTTTCGACTTTTGACACGAAAACTAGCACGTTTCGATATTTGCCGCGAAAACTAGCATGTTTCGGCTTTTGCCACGAAAACTAGCATGTTTCGGGCATGCCAGTTATCGTGGCAGAAGCCGAAACGTGCTAGTTTTCGCGGTGAGAGCTGAAACATGCTAGTTTTCGCGTCGAATATTGAAACGTGTTCGTTTTCGCGGTGAAATTAGAAACGTGTTAGGTTTCGTAAGAAATTTGAATCGTGCTACTTTTCGTAAGCAGCGTCGATATATACTATATTAGATCTGAAAATTAGCCGACCAGGTCTGATCTGAATAAGTCATGTGTAATACACTATAGTGCATATACTTATACATAATTAGACCTGGCCAATTATCAGATCTAAAAGTATATATAATATAAGATATATCAGCAAAAATTATTTTTTCTCGGCCATGCCTAAATGTTGTCCTGCAAGTGTGTTGGCGGGTCTTTTAGGCAACGAAAAACGGATCATAAGACAACTTTTCGTCATCTTTCTGATGCCTTTACGTCATCATTGAAAGATATATTTCCTGAAAAAGGTTATCTTTTGGACGTGTTTTAGATATCTCTGTGCTGTCTGGGTTTGGACATAATCAGTAGTAGCTGTTCACTGTATGAAAACTCAATACAGCAAACGAAAAATCAATAAAAAAAATTCGACAGCATTACCTGGGAAAACTCATAAAGTAATAAGTTTAATTGATTTTTTTGATTTCAGATGATCGAGAAATGATTTACAACCGTCGCGGTAAAAGAATTGTTTTGTATAAGTCCCCGGAGAATGACTGCCAACGGCTTAGTTTTTAATATTTTTCGCTGAAATTTTTCGAAAATATTCTTGAAATGGCATTCAACAATTCTATAATCATTCAATGGAAATACATTGCCCGTATCTTGTGAAAAAAATGTATGAAAAAGTGTCTTTTTTCACCGAATCAACCGTGCCCCGCCCTCAAGGTAGTTCTATAGGTACACGTACGAGCAACTAGTGTTCGTCCTATCAGATAGCCGGGGACACTCTCTGCAGCGTAGCATTTTATGAAAACTGATGACACGACCTGTACCGCTCGAAACACCGCCTATACAAGTGTTACGTCCCAACATCGGTAATACGAACCTCCGGTCGATAAATTAGAACATTCCCTTATCTACCTTCAAAGCAATGTAGCCTGCCGGTGAAATTCAAATGCTATGTACATCTTTGTTCTTATCATTATCTTATTATTGCATTTATAAAACTATACCTAAGAAACAACCAACATTTTCACTCCAGATACGAAATCACGATTTCCCAGAACACTTTATAAATTATTTCTCAAACATTCGGAACGCCAAAACTCAATTTATTTACATAAACAGTCGCGCAATGCAACAAGAAACGCTCCTTATCCTCACAAACACTCTCCCAACGAATAATCATCTCTCTTATATACAACCAGCAATAATAAAAACCTTAGTAATAATAAAATTATTTACTCTTAAGCGCAAGGCGGACCACACTTCAATTTATAAATATCCAGATCAACAAACTTTTCTGTACTTTCTTTATTCACATTATTACATTCCAACAGACGCCTTGTCCGATACCGCCGCTCGAAAACCTAGTTATAAACAAACTCTGTAATCATTCAATGAATTATAATTTGAAACTCTACTTCCCTTCTCACGAGCGTCACCCACGAGGCGATGATCTCACGCCACCCCGGCGTCTTCGAAACAACCCCGCCATAGAAACGAGCGAGTCTCGCTAATGAATTAGACCAATCAAACTTATCGAATTTTTGTAACTTCGCCCGAACCAAAGCGAAATCGTCAACCTTCTTCGAGAAGGGAATCAGAATCTACACAACTTCGAAACAGAAAGTATCTACTCAGAATAGTTCCAACCTCGAATCAATCAATATCTTAAGGGAGTAAAATCCCAGTCTCTCTACAAAACATTATACGTACAAATTTTGTGTTGTAATTTCAAAGTCGAATAAAGTAACAGTTATTTGTTAAGTGTACGTGAGTGGTTGGTGTTGCAAATCAATAATTTCCCAAGAAATTCATTCTTCTCGGATCAACACCGAGAAGTCTGGGAAACAGCATCTACTAAAAACGTCTTCGAAGAGGAATCAACCTCGACGATTTAATCCTAAATCATTGAATTGGTGTATTGAGCACAAGTAAGTCCCAGGCGGCGAGCTCACGTCCAGCCGAATAGCGCAAAGCAACTCAAATATCGCGCGCACATCGAATTATCGACGGAGCTACACTCTCTTTCCCACCTTGGGACGTAACCAGCCCCCTAACACTGGCCGCTGAAGTCTGCACGGGAAATGTAGATCGGAATTGTCGCCGAACTTTGCCGCTTGTAGCGCTGGCAGCTACAGGACCGCTGGAATGTGATGGGGAGGGGATGGGTTTGTCTGTAGGGTGTAGGGGGTGTTGGGGCGCCCGAAATATATGAACAATTCGCAATATTTAAAACCGCTGTAATGGGAGGGGGGTGTGGGTTTGTCACATTACCTGCCTGACTTTTCGAAGTTGTAGGGCAACATGGAAAATCCGAATAAATACCATTGCAATGAACTTTTATTTTATTTATTTATTGTATTTGGTATTTTTATATGTGTATTTACTGTTTGTTATGTTTTCATTTTTTTATATGTATTTGTTTTTGTTTTTATTTTGTTATGTATTTATTTGTATGTAAATTTCTGAAACCAGACTAAAAGAAGAAAGGCGGATGAAATAAGACAAAATATATGAAAACAGATCAATATTTATTTAAATATTTATTTTATAAAATTATAAATAATATTTTACTAAATACGTCGAACAAATGTATTGTTATCGTCGTGTACAAATGTACATTTATGTTGTACAGAATTTTGATTTTTTTTTGCCGAGTTGGTTATTTTTTTTTTGCTCGGCGTTTATTCGTGTACAATATTGCTGCATTCTTTTCGTAACGAAATATTGGATTATTTGGTACAAAATATTATGAGCGTGGTTAGGGCACGGGAATGCCAGGCTTCGATAATTAAGAACATCTTCCAAAATGTCATCAAAAACATGCGTGGAATTACAGTGAGCTTGGAAGCTATTCTCCAGAAAGACCAAAAAATGGTATAGATGTGTGTTCGGGTGGACCAGCCCGTCGCGTTGTTGCCAATTGCTCAATAGAGCTTCGGGAAGAATTATGCCATTGGCATCTGATTTTAATAATGCGTCTTTGCATTTTAGACACTTGACTGTCTTACAAATTCGTTTTGTAAGGTCAACAGTAAGGCAATACATAACGCAACTAGCAACTTCGGGCACGCTGTAATCGTGCTCCGATACAGTTTCGAAGTCCCATTCTTCATGCTGCACAATGCGTTGCAACTTTTCTTTGATCGAATTTGAAATGTTTGCGGATGTGTCGGGATTGCGGTATATCGATTTAAGATCGGCAAGTGTTACCAAAGGCTCGGTAGGGTTTTCTTTGGTGATAGAACAGTTTCCCGTTTTTGGAGGTTTTAGAATACCGTATAAAGACAGAATGTTATAAATATTCAGAAACGTTGGCGTCGAGGGATGATCATCACAACCACCCGCTTGTCGAACAGTACCAAAAAACTTCTGCAATGAACACAAGAAAAACAAAGACACATGCATAGATTAACGTGCAAAGAAATAATAAAGAACCATCAACCATCATTGCGGAATCCTGAATCTGATAAGTTTCGAATGCATGATTTGTAGATAAAAGAAATTGAAAATGCATGTTACCACGTTGTCGAATCTTATAAATACACGAAGCCTGTTAATGAAGGAAACAATTTGTGGGAAATTTCTCGACGAAAGGGCTCTGTAAACAAACCTCCAGCGGATCCTGATTAACTCGACCGGTTAACACATAGGAAAAATTGCAGTGCTGCGTTAGGTAGTCTACAAGATCTAACATCGACCGTAGTGAAACGCGGAGACCCTCTGCGGTTTGTTTCGTTAAAAAAAGATCCGCCGATATTTGCCCTTTTTCCACATGGTCCTCCCAAGCGTCCAACTTTCTCAGCGACTCTTGAATTTCCTATCACAATAATAATATTTATTAATAAACAATAATAATATCGCATAGTTCATTATAATGATATCATTTGTTATATTTACCTTGTAGTCGATATTGCCTGGTGCGACACCGTCGATCGGGTGTTTACGATTGAGAGCGTCGAACATATTGTTGACCCACTCACAAAATGAAGCCGTGGCTTCACAATCACGAAGTTCCGGTACATACTTTTTGAAAAACCGTAGCCCTCCTGCGACTGATTTGCTGAAGACCTGTAAGTTAATGTTTGAATCAATTCAATTTTTTGTTTCTTTTTATAGGGTAGACACCGGCGAATTTTAAGAATGGAGAGGCTTACTTCAGTAGCTAAGCGCACACGCATTTTTGAGGCGTTGTTCAAATTGACGTGATTAGACGTCAATCTCGGACAAACTAGAGCTTGGCCGGGACCTGCATTTTCTCGGTCTTTTTCGTGGAGAAGTTTGATGTGCTCCCACGTAATGAGCGATTCTGCAGGATCAATCTGCAAAATGTTTTATGATAATGAAGACGACAAATATGTTTATGAAGCTATTTACTTTAAATACATATAAATATACATACTTGTAAAACCCTTATTATGCAAACGGTTTCGGATGGTTTTTATGAGATGTGGAATGTCTGAAAAAACGAATATTTTACGACCTTCTACCAAAGGATGCTCCAAGTGACTGCGCAGATCGTCTTTTTTCCCGCTCACGCCGACTTCAGACCAAAATTTTCGGTTTGTGCTGGCTCCATCGCCAACAACTGCGTGTATTTTTGCGCCGATATTTTCGAGCAAAACAATTGCTTTCACGACGAGTTGGGCGAGCACTTCTCCTTTTACGGGTCCTCTCGAGGCAAAAACCGCAATAGGCTGGCAGCTGGGATTGTTTAACGGCTGGAACATGAAAACTAATGCATGGTTTGCCTTTTCATTAAAATTCGAGGATTTGCAGCCGTCCTCCCCGAAGTCGATTAATCCTTTATATGTGAGGTTTTTTGTGTCAACACTGACACTTTCCCGAACCGAAATTTCATCGATTAGGAGGATCCCGTGTCTTTGTGATTCGTCTTGTTTGTTCAAGGCCACTTTAAGTACCTCAAAAAATTCCTGATCAAAACCACAAGTGGTTTTAATTTTCGATAAATATCTGAAAACAATTGACGATATTTAGTTCGTATTTATAGATAGCCAGTGAGAAAATACGAAAATTATATTTTTAAATATTTTCAATTTTTATTTTCGTATTTCCAAACAATGCCAATACAGAGTATAACATACCTGCGAACAGTTCTTTTACATGGAAGAGGCAAAATCTCGTTCGATCGCAGAAACTCGTACCCTGTTGGTGACGTCATGTTCAGGAGCATGCTCAGCAACATCCATTCCTCCGAGTAATCGCGTCCTTTGGAATTCTGATGTTTCGCGGCATCAATTATTTGGTTTAGCACGTGCAGTTGGTTTCGAGGAATATTTCCATTCTCAATGTGTCGCTCAAGATCTTGACTGGTGCACGATGCCATTTTCTTGCGAATCTCGTGAACCTCCATTTTCAAACTTTTGATTTTTTCCCGAGCAAGACGTTTGGCCCTGTTTGCTGAGCGGTATCTCGATTGCGTCTTCAATAATTGTCGCTGTTGCTCCATCAAATCGATAATCGATTTCTTCCGAATTCTTCCCTCGCCTTGTATATACCTGCGAAGATTCGTGGCCAATGTTTTTTTTGCTCGGTTACAATATTCACACACTTTTGTGTTGTACAGTAACAGTGAACATTGAGCGTGACGCCAGGTACCAGAAACGTCTTTTTTCAATGTGGTACAATTCAGATGCTCCGGTGGTTCACCACAACCGCGACATACGTTGAGCCGATGCATCGTTACTAACAAAGACTGCAACTGTTCGATGTCCGTTATACAGCGAGGCAAGTTGAGATCGAGATGATGACTGGGATTGAGCGGTACACCTAAAACTCTTATTTGAATAGACGATCCTTCTTTTAGTGTGATGTCTTTCAATATAAATGTTTCATACATTTCACCAACTTTCTCAGTTCTGTTGGTGAAAAAAAACATGAGTTTGGCATTGCCGCAGTCTACAATTTGCTTCATCCATCCGGAAGGAATGATTATCTCTGCTGCGAGCAGTTCTGTGAAGTGCAGAGTACTTGTAGTACTTTCCACTTGTGTTGGTACTTCTTCTGCTAGTTGGACGGATTCATTCGATGTAGAATGTTGACAGTCTGAAAAAATCTCCTCGGCAATGGCAGCGATGGAAATAATCTCTTCGGTGTTCGATTCTTCGCTTTCTTCTTCCTGAGAAATTTTGTGTCCGTGATTGGCCTCTTGCGGTGATTCATTTTGGCATTGCAGCTGGAGAGGTTCGTTGAATTTATTCCACGGGAACTGCGAAAGTGCGGGGCCTTTTTTTAATCTCGGAATTTTTTACTGCGTCTGTAATTATATTTACAATCACAATGATAATAATACAAATTACAAAAAAAATGTTGCAAACTAATTATGAAAGTCAATAATACTCACCATTCCAAGTACTTGACCATCGGAACCAAGCAGTTCGCGTTTCCAAACAATTTCGTCTTTTCGAAAATGTTTTTCGCATACCGCTCTTCCGGCTTTAACTAAACTGTCTGTTCTTCTTGTTGCCACTTTCCACAATTTCTCACTCTCGGCATTTCGGGGTAAGATGAAAAAGTGAACTTTTTCGCGATTTGAAATATACCCCAAAGTACAGCCCGGTACGATGCATGTCGGCATGACAAATATTATGCAAAATGTTCGTGTTTACCACACTCGCACTGTTTTTTTACGATTACTGTCCAAAAAAAAACACTAATCACACCGAATACTGAACTAAAAAAAATGTAAATAAAAAAGAATATTTATAATTTTTTGTTTTACAAAAGGTTCACAGGAATTTGTTTACGAAACTATAACCTCCGAAACGCACCGAGAAAACAAACGAATGGCCGCATGACGTATAGCGCCGAGGAAGGGGAAATCTCAGGCAGTCACGTCGGGTCAGCGCCACGTATAGGGCGCTAGCTGAACTAAGAAACGGCTACAAAACGCGTTTCGTTTTGTTGTATGGGAATAGTGACGAGGTTAGGGGGCTGGACGTAACACAAGTACCGTGTGTATCGATGGGATCTTCACATGTATTGGAAGTGGTACAGTAATCGTAGCAACCGCGCGTTTCTTTTCCCATCTTTATGTACGGCGATACAGTGGAAATTAAATAATTTTCGAAGAAATGGATGAAGTGCCGAACGTAGAGAGACTGAAAGGACGATTTATTAAACAAAGAATGGGGACAAACTATTGGAAGCCACTAGTGCCATGAGAAAAACCAACAAAAAATTTCCGAATGAAAATGACGAACATAACCTCTCAAACGAGTCAGAAAATTTTGTTTTCGCTGGAAGACAAAATATTGACATGGATTATGTCAAAGATAATTTGATATGTATAAAATGTAAAGCAGATTAGTCATTAAAAAATACCAAAGAAGAATCACGCAGGGGATTTCATTCCATTATCTCCGTCAAATGTGAGAAGTGCTCGACGTTTACAGAAATTCGCACAGGCAAGACACATCCCTGTCATTTTGGTCAACCGGTTAAAAAATACAGTTGAGTCAACGTAACAGTTCAACGGTTGAATTTGGACAGCTTCTCAACTGTTCATCTTCGAAAGTCAACCATCCTGCGTTTTCTGTGGATGGTTTGGGATTCAATAACCGTTGAATCAACCATTATTATTCTTTTTTACGGTTGACTTTATAGTTGTAAAGCTGTCCAAATTCAACCGTTGATATTTTCGGTTGACTTTGCAGTTGCCAAAATTGCTAGGGATAAAACAGCAGATAATCGCACCTGTGCAGATGTGAGTACTAAAGCAGTACTCGGTATGTAAATTGCAATTAACATTCCATAGTAGTATTAAATAATTGAAAAATAGATTTTAGATAATAGTTAATCGTAATAGAAACTTATGTTTTCATAGGTAGCCTTCGCACAGGGATTGGAGAAACCGCTTTAAACAAAGTGTTCTCGTGTATGAACATTCCTGTCGTCAGTTCTAATGCATTTAAAAAGTATGAGAGAGAAGTTGGCACGGCGTTGGAAGCTACCGCTAAACCCTAGCAATTTTGGCAACTGCAAAGTCAACCAAAAATATCAACGGTTGAATTTGGACAGCTTTGCAACTATAAAGTCAACCGTAAAGAGGAATCCTAATGGTTGATTCAACGGTTGTTGAATCCCAAATCATCCACAGAAAACGCAGGATGGTTGACTTTCGAAAATGAACAGTTGAGAAGTTGTCCAAATTCAACCGTTGAACTTTTACGTTGACTTAACTGTCTTTTTCAACCGGTTGACCGAAATGACAGGGAAAGACTCGTGCAAGAAAGCTGCTGCGCAGGAAAGGACACTAGTGGTGCAAAATATTAGAAAATTACAACAGGAACTGTAAGTTTTGTAAATAGGAACGGTAATTTAACTATTCTTTACTATAAATAATATTTTTTACTTTATCAAAGTTTTGTCCCATGTAAAACCATTATTAAAAATCAACAAGGATAATGAATTGTATATAATTTTAAGAGATTTTTTTTCTAATTAGCATTCACGATAAATGAACTCTACTTTATCAAAAAATGCTTGCCTTGTAAAAAATATAAATAAAAAAAAACACGATATTAATTTTTACATAATGTTGCGAAGATTGAATCACACGAAACACTTTTTTGGTAAATATTTACTTGTTTAGGAATTTAATTGTTATGGTTCACATATTAAGTATTAGAATATTGATATACAATTATAACAGTATATACAATTGAGCACATGTATACTACTTCATTATTTAAATACATTTATGTATACTTGATAAAATCTGTTTTGTTCTCATTTCGTACGTCTTGATTTATTGCACTTGTAGGCCGAAAGAAATGGCAGAAGGGACATGTCATTTTATGGAAACCCTTGTGTCCTGCGACAAACCCAGTATCCATGAAGAAGAAAACGAGGTAGCAGAAGAAGATGTAGGAATAAGAGAAAATTTCGACTCTGCTCTAGGGAATATCGTAAATATCTTTGTCTCGTATGATATGGAATGGAGCAAGAGAGGAAATGGACGGAGTTATAATAGTCTAAACGGTTATGGTTCTATTATCGGTCTCCTTTCCGAAAAAGTTCTCGATTACGCAGCTGGAAACAAAAAATGTCGACTTTGTGACAACGGCCACAATAGGAACGAAGATGATTGTAGGCAAAATTTTAATGGAAGCGCGAAGGCAATGGAGCCAGACGTAGGAGCTCATTTAATTAATAAAAGCGTAGTTCTCAAGGCAGCCGGCTTAAATGAGAGAAATGAGAGAAAAAATAGTTGTACCGCATTCGAAAAAATGTTTCACATACGAAATTTCGCAAAATAAAGGGAAAAGTGACGAGTTAGCTAAAAACTTTGGTACCATTCCTGAACACGTTTTTGGAAATCACCAATATTGTGGAACATGGTGTAAAGATTTCCATGCAATAGAATTGAAAGATCGAAAGCTTTATGATAAATTGTCAGAAATATTTCAAAAGTATGCTGACAATGCTCCGAAATATTCAGTCGTGGCATCTAGTCAATCAAACGAAATTCTAAACAATGTGATCGCTCATAAAGCTCCTAAGAATTGTTGTTACAGTTTGCGTGAGTCTGGAGATTACAGATTAGCTAGCAGTGTATATACTAAAAATGAAGGAGATATTTATTTATTGAACGTTAATAATAAAGTTAATGTATCACCCAGGAAGCACACTCAATTCTTTGCTAAGCGATTGGACGAAAAAAAAGAAAACGAGCAATCAAAGCGAAAATACCTTCGTGCAAAGCACGTCGAAATTTATTTGCTCGAAATAAAGAGTATGTTAGAAAATCGAAAGAAAAATCTGAAGGAATCCAATATGAAACCAACTGTGGAATGAAAATTGATGCGAGAAATGCTAAATTTATTAAATCAACGTTCCAAGTTCATCGATTGGTTGATGTTGAACTGTTTCTCGAAGACTGCAGTTATGTATATTTCAACTTGGAAACGTCGTGATTTTCGAAGGATGCAGAAATATTGCAAATTGCAGCGAAATTTTATGAAAAAGATTTCAGCGTTTACGTGAATTCTTCGAAGTCAATCGATGACGATGCCTCCAGAATTACTGGTGTAAAATGGATAGATGAAGAATTATATTTTCGAAATAAGGAAGTAATGTCAATTGCGCCTCGTGAAGCATTAAAATTATTCAAGGAGTTCCTCGACTTTTTCCTTAAAGCCATGCATTCTTGTTGCTCATGAAGCAGCGTTCGATTCTCGATTATAAATAATAATATGATTGAAGAATTCCATAATATAGCCGGGTTTTCTGATACTTTGACGATTTGTAAAAATAAATTTTCCGAAAGAAAAAAAGAAAAAAGTTTCAGTTTGCAGACATTAGCAGAAGAGTTTCTAAATTCGGAAATAAATGGTGAATACCACGAAGCTTTGTTTGACGTCGAAATTTTAACCAAAGTTTGTGATACTCTGATAAAAAAAGAAGTTCAAAAATCTGAAACCGTACAAACAATCTTTGATGGAAACAATTTTTCTATCTACTTTAAAAGAATTAAAAAATATAATTTCCGCCGTATCAATACAAAAAATGGCATGAGCGGGATTGGAAAGAAGCTTATTTGAGACATGGAGAATCTGGGGTTTACCAATTATTAATCAGAGAAATGACCTCAAACAAACCATGCGTTACCAAAGCAAAAAAAGTTATTGAAAAAGTTATTACACATTTAAAAGAAACAAATTAATTTTATGAGTTTTGTTAATTTCAATAGGAATTGAAAAAAGTTATTGCATTTTTAAAAGAAAAAAGTACTTAAGTTTTGTTTGGACGTTTTGTTTTTGCCATATTTTATAAGCTTTAAATTTTTCGTTGAAAGTATAACGTTTAAAAACGTGTTATTATTCTTGGTTTTATTACTTCGTTGATATTTTGTTATAGGACATTCAGTTCGTGGCAAAAGCAATTCAACTTTTCACTTATTCGCGCGCTTTTATCGCGATGTTCTTTTGAACACTGTTGCCCCTTCGTCGCAGCCGATTGTCTCGAGGCTTAGTCCCGAATAAAAATAATATTTTTCAGAATACAATTTCTTGGAAACTATGTGATAGATTTTTTTATGTAAATCCTACAATATTGCTTAAAACCCTTCTAGTTTTTTATCAAGCTGATAAGATTAGTTTAGAAATTACAATTTGAAATGCCATCGTGAACGTATTTTTCTACATATACCTATGCCATGTAAAATATGTTAAAAAATACATTTTTCAATCGAGAATATTTCTGAAACTAGATGGTGGATCGACTTAAAAAATTCGGGATTCATGTGTAATAACCTAGTAAACAACATATTAAAATTTCAACGCTTTAGTAAATATCGAAACAACCATAGAACTACCTTAATGGCGGGAGAAAAATCGCTATGCTACACTACTATCCGCGAATGAGCTTTTTTATTCAGACGCACCATGACGGTGATACATATCCGACTATTATTGCTCGAATTATCGTCCGTTTTATAGTTTTTTAAAATTATAATTTACTTGAATCTATTTTAATCTATATGGAATAACATATCTTTAATTAAGCCAATAAAAATCATTAAGTAAATTCAAAAATTCATGAAAAATGTTTATTTTTCTTACCGTCACAGTGTTGTCCTACCCTAATGATACTACATATATATCTACTAAAGCACAAACAAATAAACAAAATCCGATCTACTAAACCAGCCCTTAATTCGAGGGATCGCCACAACCGAACGCCAGCACCAACTGTGATGATTGCTTATTAATTAAGTATATAAACGCAAAGTGGTCACGGCAGGTCCGTCCGTTTGACCGAGGCCTTAGTAGATTAAAAATAACACCTTTTTGTATAAGGTAGTGTGTGAATGCAATGACAACAGGGCTATCACAATATGGTAGTGCGGTCAAACATTTTTCCCGTTCACAAGTCGATTGAAAAACATCTGCAATTAAATAAACAAAGAAACACCTCATTAAGTTGCAGTAGAAAAGTATATTTCACAGTTTATCATACGCCAAGTTGAAGGAAACATTTGGGATTGAATGATTAGAGAGTAAGTTTTATTAACGAGGGCACAAAGCATGTCTACCACCATCAACTGGCAAACTTGCTCCAGTGATAAAACTTGCATCATCGCTGGCCAAGAATGCGATGGTCTTCGCTACTTCCTCTACGTTGCCTGGTCGTCCAAGAGCATGTGTAGACTTGCTATGTTCGAAGAATTTCTTCAGCTGTTCTTCAGTCATGCCACTATTTTTATGCAAGTTCGTCACGGTGACGCCAGGATTCACGCAATTCACCCGCACCTGTTACAGAATATTTCGTATTTACATTGAAACCCTCCATTAACCACACATATACAGTGTCCAAAAAGTAGCGGAACCGTCAATAACTCATAGGGAAAGTGCTTTATAAAAAAATGTTAAATGTAAAAGTTATCAAACTTGGGAAGACGAATTTCACCATGATCTTGAACTTGGCCTATAAGATCAAACCTGGCTCAACTTTATTTTATCAAATCGAAACCCCTATTTATTATCATGGATTTGAATTTCTTGTTAAAAAGTAAGTTTATTTTATTCTTGTAAGTTTTTCACCTAAACTCCTCCTTCTTAAGATATTTCATTTTAAAGTTATCAAAACTCATATTTTTTCAGTAAAATATCTCCGCAATTGAAGATTTTTCTGAATTGTTAAAATAATAAAAAATGTATTTTGTTTATAATGAAACAAACCCGACGAAATAAAAATTCACTTTTTAAATTCTGTTCGAAAGGTTAGAAAGAAAATCTGTTAAATTACATTAATTTTCAAGGAATTTGCCTCGTCCAAAAGTATACACTTTTTATTATCATCATTTTTTTTAAATCTTGAATTAGCGAAATATTTAAGTGTAAAAACTTGGGTTTTCGGGACATTCCACATGAAATATTTAAAAAACTTTGTATATAAACACATGATGCACACATTTTTATTGATCCATGGAGATAAATCAAGAAAATGAGGACGTGTGAAAAAAGGTTCTCAGAAAAGTTTCATGGTTTTGGGGTGAACACACGATGGTTATAATGAAATTTTGTTTACCCATCAAACCATTGAAGGCATGGAAAGGTCATGATCGGTTTTTTAAATGGGAGTCTATCATTTTACCTCGACCACATCGTAGGCGACATAAAGACGAATACAACAAAAAAAAAGAAATATCTCCAGCCTCCCCTCAGTTATTGCACTGTGAATTTAAAAAAATGGTGCACATCCTTTGACGGTGAAGGGGGGGGGGCGATGTCCTAAAGTCAAACGTAAGCGTACACACGAATCCTACATGTGCCACTGAAAACCAACCTCTTGCATTACCCAGTCGGGACAGGGTCCGGAGTCGCAAAATTTTTATTTTTAAGAGTAAATTTTTTGAGTAACTTCGGGTTAAAGCAGATCCGAGTCTGCCCAGACACGGTCCAAAATATCAGGAGGATGGCATACCGTCGAATGACGTGCTCGTGTTCGTTCTGGGGCTAGAAATATTTCTTTTTTTTCTTTATATCTTGATCCTATTTACAATATGATGAAGGAAAGATTATAGGTTCCTAGTTAAAAAAAACAATAAAGTTTATTCGATCTTAATGCCATGATGGAAAACAAAATCTAATATGAGAGTCATGTGCCCTGTATGAAACTGTAAAACTTTCATGGAAAACTTTTTTGGTACTTCAATTTTTTCATTTGCTTTACTTAATTCATTATTCAAACATATGCAACATTATTTGAACGTTATATGTAGGTATAAGATGAATATCTATCGACCCTGCGTATTCAATTTTTCGATAGATTCTTGAATTATTGCAAGCATTACATTGTTCAAATGATTATTATCCTGAATGATCATATTAATATGCGTCAATGTCTTTGTTATTGTTAAAAACTAATATACGTACATAGTCATTCTAACTTTCTTAAAAAAAAAAGAGTATAAAAGTTTTGAAATACGCATTGGAATATAGTTTATGTCAATTATCTGTGTTAGATACTCCTGGTTTCCGTTCGTGTCGTCTATGGCAAAGTTTGCAACTACTCACCTGTTTTGGAGCAAGTTCGATAGCGATGCATCGGGTGAATTGATCAACTGCTGATTTGCTCATGCAGTATGACAAAACCCCTGGGAATGATCGCAAACCATTAACACTAGAAACATTGACAATATTTCCTTTGGATTCAACCAGATGTGGTACTGCCAGCATGGTCAGGTGATAAATTGATCTGACATTCAAGTTAAACACCCTGATACAAGGAAATTAATTGGATTAGGGCCAAGTAAAGTAAATAGAAAACGGTATTAGTAAAACATGTTTTGGTATAAGAGGTAAAAAAGAATTAATTGAATACCTGTCGAATTGTTCCAGACTGGTATTTTCGATGCTTCCACTTTCCAAAATACCAGCATTGTTCACAAGTACATTCAACTTGCCATAATGGGTGATTGTCGAATTAAGAATTGTTTCGGTATCATGCTCGTTAGTGAGCTCACCAGGGATAATAAATGGTTTGGGCCCGAGGCACTTATTTGCCACTTGTTGTAAATTTTCAACACTACGCCCAGTAAGGGATAATAATGCTCCCTGACTTGACAAATGTATTGCAGTTGCTGCTCCAATACCCGAGCTAGCACCTGTTATCAGAACAACTTTTCCTGCAAGGGCCATTTCTTACGTTTCTAGAAATAAAACACGATGTTCTATGATCAAAAACACAAACGTTTTGTAAAAAATATTTTTATATGGCGTATGATACAATGGCTAATGTCAAATCCTTAACAAATACGTTGACCATTTCAATGTACAATTTTTGTGGAAAACAATTAAGTACTGTTTGGAAGGGTCACTGGCAATAGCGAGCAAAATGTGTATATTATTGATAAACAGACTTTCTAACTTTAACCTCATTTTTCTTTACAGAATAAACAATTGATTCTAATTTTATTATTTCAAATTTATTACTAGTTCTCACATTCTTATATCTTGAAAGATAACAGATGTTTATCATAAAACGTAACATAACGTAATTGTTACAGCAATTTTGTTTTCTGTACAACAACATCATAATAGTATCAGATACGTTTTCTATACAGATTATAATGAATATTTAAGAAGGTAAAGAGTTTTATCGATACCAAATGAAAACAAAATAATGACAAATACCCTAAAATGCTTATATCAAGAGAAATTAAAAATTATTGCATTTAAGTAACACTTTCTAAATTCACCATTTTTTCATAATCCTCCTTAATTTGTGAATAGTTGTTGAATGTATTACAGTAAACACTATGTTGAACGTTTGAACTATTAGTCAGCAGACTTAAAAGAAGTATAAATTGCATGGGGGACAGACACATTTCTTCTTAGGACGGTGTAAATAATACTATCATCAAATGCACGATAGCGAATCATATATTAAATCAAGCCTCCCACTAATATGTTTTCAATTGTTATAAACCCCGTCATATTTCTCCAAATTGATTCTTTCCATAGGCTATTTTTTTAATACCATTCTTATAGACATATTCTTCTTATTAAAAAACTGAATTAGGAAAATTAACTGCGTACATAAGTCCAAGATAGAAGTAATATTATGCCATAATATAATTACCGTGGTGTAAGCATATAAACTATTATTTATGTTCGAAAAAGATTATTGTCGTGTTATATGCTATTTACAAAAACCTTTTTGCCGATTCTAATGAAACAAGAATTTTCTATTAGCCGATTCTGCACATGACTTATAAATCATTATTCTTGTGTCGTGGTTATACATCATTTCTCGAAATAAGGCACTTAAGTCCATGGAAAAATGAAAATACATTTTGCCCTTGTTTATGTAAAACCATACGGCTGTAGATCTGTATGGTATTTTGCAAGCGAAATATTAACGATTTACCAAAAAGCTTGCAGAGTGAAGAAGCCCGCTTAGCCACCTATGTTTAAGCAAATTGCTTGACCGGATCAAGGTTAATTATCACATATGAGTTTCTTGTTTGACTAATCCAAATTACGTATAACTGAGTTTATGTCGGTAGTTTTCGTTTTATGTAACGTGAAAGAGAAAAAACAGACCTGAAGCAACATACTTGATGTAACCAAAAAAGTGTTGGGATTTAAATGTAATGTTTTCTAACATTTTGTGTTGATATTTCGAAAAAGAAAACGACAAGTATGAACACTTGGAATTATAATTAGGCCGGATTATGTTGGACGTACTTTTATGCGCTATTGACACCATAAATGTACTAAGTACAGGGAATAATGCGTATTCAAGAAACATGATAGTGATACTCTTTTAACGGTTAACTCGTATGATAAAAGACAACACAGATTTTGGAATTTCTCCCATATTCTCCCACAAACAAAAACTTATTCGATTTACGCACCGTTTTGAAACCTACAGTAAGTTAGTCAGCAACTCTAATTAACTTTTATTCTTGTCCTAATCGTTAGGGCGCGGCCGTGCAAAGAGATCCGCAATCCTCGGCAATGAAGATAGAGGCGCATAGAGGCACAATCCTTATAGTCGGCTTGAAACCAAACCTTCTTCGTACTGACTAGCCGCAAGATGGCTCTATCGTTGTCCGACTGTGGGCTATCGATCATTAAAAAATTGTAAATGCTCCTCAGTTCCCACTAAATCAATATGCACACACTACTATTACTATTAGTTTCTTGGAAAAGCGTAATTAACTGTCTCCGAGCATAACCTGAAGTTGGCTTCTAACCGCTTATCGCGAAATTTTGGACAATTGTTATTGTTGTATTTTTCAACTTTTTCAACTTTTTCCTTTTCATATCGTTTGATCGTCGTTTGATACTGATGTAAGCCAAGTTTCGTCGTTTGATCGTTGATAGTTCCCGAGGAAATCGAAATTCAAAATAGCGTAAAGTTAGCCGACGGCTTTTTTGTTATTCAACTTTTTCAACTTTTTCTTTTTGCAATCGTTTGATCGTCGTTTGATACTAACGAATACCAAATTTCGTCGTTTGATCGTTGATAGTTTCTTGGAAAAGCGCAATTTACTCTCTGCCAGCGTGCCCTGAAGTTGGCTTCTAACCGTTTACCACGAAAATTTGGACAATTGCAATTTCTGTAATTTTGAACTTTTTAAATATTTTCCTTTTGCTACCGTTTGATCGTCGTTTGATATTGATGTATGCCAAGTTTCAGCGTGTGATCGTCGATAGTTCCTCACAAAAATGAGATTCAAAATCGGCCGTGAAGGTAACTGGCAATTTTTCCGAGGCTGCTACGCGTCAGCTGTTTCAATACGATGTACAGCAATGGACAGCTAGTAGTTCTCCGCGTGTTCGATAGACTTGGAGGCATTCGAAGTTTTTCAGTAATGCGAAAACATTTGATACAGGAAAAAGTAATCAATTTTTTGAATCGCTATGTACATTTATTAATCAAACATGCTAGGGCCTTCCGGGTTGTGTGGTCACCAGCGAGACGTCGAGAAAGCATCAGCCTTTTGGGATAATTCTGTAATGCGAATGTTGTGATTTCCAAAATAATTGTACAGATCAAATAAACCCATTACATACACTTTATAAAATGCTTCCGTATTACAGACAAAAAACCGATTTAATACTAAATTTTCAGGGAAGGTAAATCAAAAACTGAAGTACATTAAACAATTCATTTTTTCATGGCTCGAAGTACACCAAATAATACCCCAGACTCGTGGCAACCTGTGGAAAAAACAAAACATTATTTTTTATTAAGCTAAATTATGAAAGACATATAGAGAACACAATCAGTGAAAAAGTCAAAAAAGAATCTGCGCTCCACAGTCTACCTAAGCTGTAATATGTAAAAATTTATCCGTGCGATAATCCTCGACGACGTCAACCTCATGCAGAGTTAGCCCACGATGAGAATGTTGCCTCCAGAAATGTGTACCTCCTATCCGTTTGTAAATTTCGATAATCTGTCAAACAAAAATAGATCATTAATTTTAGTTGATAAAATTATAGCAAATGAGAGATGTAAGGTACGTATATTTTCCCCAGCTTGCTCATCATGTGGTATGTAGAAAATTGCCCACAGGATAATCCTGGACGAGGATTATTATGCATCGCTCGTATGCAGATCTTGATACAGAGCATTCAAATTCCAACAAGTTTGGGACGGGTTCACTCTCGAAGACCCCATGCTGACCAGAGGAAAATTCAATTATTACAGCGGGTGTCTCAATCACGTGAGAACTTCCGCTCTCTGAGAATTGCGATTGAATAAAGTTGGGAAAAATGTTCGCTTCTTGACATTTGAACCGATGCGATTTTTACAATGTCTATGAATTCATGAACATGGTCTCTTGGTACACTGAGAAACAAGGATGTGATAATTTGTCGGTCGGTGGTGTCGGAATTTACATTCGCCATCTGACATTCACATTTCCATGCAACATGGCAATCTGAGATGATCCTGAGCGTATCAGAGTTTTTGGTATGTGTCGCAAACTCCTAGAAGCACTCAAGAGATTGACAAAAAGTTAAAAAAATTATAGATGTCTTACATTCATTGATCTCATGCTAGACATTAGAGAAGCGCTTCATCTACTGGATGATCGCTGCACGAACAGTGGGCAGACTTTACAAAAATTAGTCTTAATCAATACAACGAGATACTACTGCCCTCTCATGCATATGGGCATATTTCTAAATCTAAAAGTACGTTTAAGAGGCAGTGTAACAGCCGACGAGCGCTTCGAAAACGGCATCCCTATTTATACGAGCACTGAGCAACCGATCGGGTTAAAATTTGGCCAGTACATAGAGAATTATGGCACACGGTACATCAGAGTCGCGTTTTTTCGAAATTTTGAAAAAAAATTTGCAGATTCGACTTATCATTGGAGAAATGAGACAATTCTTCATAGTACACCGATTCAATCGAAATTTCCCGACTCTCACTCACTAAAGCATCAACAAACGCACATTTTGAGCTTTGTTTCATTAAATTTGATGCAAAATTGGCTTCAAAAATAGGGATGCCGTTTCGTGAAAGAAAAAAGCGAGATTTTTGTCAGCGTAACGAGAAAATAGTGTGACGAAATTCCGCGCGAAGCGCTGACGCAACATTCTCACGAGGTCGGTAAGTGCTGTGGCCCGCGCGACGGAAGGGGCAGCCGCGAGAGAGCAAGGCATAGCCGCGCCTCGTGTACCCGTTGGACTTTGCCCTGCACGGAGACCTAATGCGTCGCGCGTTAGGCGTGGGGCATAGGCACGAGGCGTGCCTATGCCTTCGACTCTCGTAGCTACCCCTCCCGGCCCTCTCCGCCGCCACGGGTCACATGAAATGAGTACAGTGCGAAGCATAGGTAAGCGGCAACTCGGCGGCAACTCGAAAACGAAATCCCTAATTCCTCCGGCACTAATCATCCGATTGCATTGAAATTTGGAGATGAGCTAGAGAATGATGGCACGGGGTAACTGAGACTCGTTTTTTTTAATGGCGAAAGCGGAACCGCTTTTTCTTTATAAAAACGATAAAATTTTCATAGTAGCACGATGTTTCTCGTCGCGTTGATATTACAATTTCGTGCTCCATGGAAATATGCACATTTTGGATTTTGTTTTATATCATTTGATAAAAAAATGACCGAAATATAGCAATTTGAGTTTTTATGCAACGCGGGTCTAGCATCGACAAGTTCGCCGGCCCGCGCGGCAGGAGGGGTAGCCACGAGAGTCGAAGGCATAGGCGCAGTCCTCGTGTGCACGTTGTATTGGCCTCTGCACGGAAACCTAACGCGTCGCGCGCATATATATGGATCAGTCATCTCTGAAAAATATGGCAGATTTTGCATATCGTTAGTTCCTGACGAGATAACGTATCGTGTCAAATATCTTTTTTGAATTGCAAAATTTTTCGATTTATGAATATAGGAACATTTTTCGACTTTTTAATCAATAAGCAATTACATACCTTCTTTCCTTTAATTTTTTTCATTAAAGTTGTGACAAAACGACTATATGTTATCATAAAAATATTTACAACATTAAAAAAACTATTTGGTATTATTTATATAAGAAATGATTTTTCAATCATCTTTTTACCTGTCAGGGATACGATGAACAATTTTTAAAAAAAACGTGTGTGTGTGTTCTTCACACACGTGAAAAGTGAATGCTTTTGGTATCCAGCCTTTCGCTTGAATGAAAAATTAAAAATATAATCATTAAAATAATCGTTAAGATTATTAAAAACAATCATTTTAAAAATTTGAAAAAACTGGGAGCCTGATGAGGCTAACTCAGAGACTTGCGGAGCCTATTGAAGGCGCTCGGACAGAATACAGAGTCTTTCAGAAACCCTGCGGAGACCTATATAAGAACAGCAAAAATAATTTTCATGAAAATAATTACAATTACAAAGATTCATTAAAATAACAATTTAAAAGAATCATCTAAATAATAATCTATTATATCTGAAGGCCCCGCAGCGCTTTCGAAGGACTGCGCAGGGTTGTAGAAGGCCTGCAGGAGCTGTAGGAGGCCTTCTAAAGCCCAGCGCAGTCTTTCGAAAGCACTGCGCAGGGTTGTAGAAGGCCTGCGGAGGCTGTAGGAGGCCTTCTAAAGCCCTGTGCAGTCCTTCGAAAGTGCTGCGGGGCCTCCTACAGCCTCCGCAGGCCTTCTACAACCCTGCACAGTGCTTTCGAAGGACTGCGCTGGGCTTTAGAAGGGCTCCTACAGCTCCCGCAGGCCTTCTACAGCCCTGCGCAGTCCTTTGAAAGCGCTGCGGGGCCGTCGGATATAATAAATTATTATTTAGATGATTGTTTTAAATTGTTATTTTAATGAATCTTTGTAATTGTAATTATTTTCATGAAAATTATTTCTGCTGTTCTTATATAGGTCTCTGCAGGGTTTCTGAAAGACTCTGTATTCTGTCCGAGCGCCTTCAATAGGCTCCGCAGGTCTCTGAGTTAGCCTCATCAGGCTCCGCAACACAGTTTTTTCAATTTTTTTAAATGATTGTTTTTAATGATCTTAACGATTATTTTAATGATTATATTTTTAGTTTTTCATTCCGGCGAAAGGCCGGATACCAGAAGTATTCACTTCTTGCATGTGTGAAGAACACACACACAGGTTTTTTTTTAAATTGTTCATCGTACCCCTAACAGTTTAAAAAATTATTGAAAAATCATTTGTTAAATAAATAGTACCAAATAGTTTTTTTAATGTTGTAAATATTTTTATGATAAAATATAGTCCTTTTGTCACAACATTAATTTAAAAAAAAATTAAAGGCAAGAAGGTATGTAATTACTTATTGATTAAAAAGTCGGAAAATATTCCAATATTTATAAAACGAGAAATTTTGCAATTAAACAAAATATTTGACGCGATATGTAATCTCGTCAGGAACTAACGATATGCAAAATCGGACTGATTTTTCAGAGTCGACTGAGCTATATATATACGCGCGACGCTTTAGGTTTCCCTGCAGAGGCCAACGTGTACACGAGCACTGTGCCTATGCCTTCGACTCTCGTGGCTACCCCTCCTGCCGCGCGGGGCCGGCGAACTTGTCGATGCTAGACCCGCGTTGCATAAAAACTCAAATTGCTATATTTCGGTCATTTTTTTATCAAATGATATAAAACAAAATCCAAAATGTGCATATTTCCATGGAGCACGAAATTGTAATATCAACGCGACGAGAAACATCGTGCTACTATGAAAATTTTATCGTTTTTATTTAAAAAAAGGGGTTCCGCTTTTGATATTAAAAAAAGACGAGTCTCAGGTACCCCGTGCCATTATGCTTTAGCTCACCTCCAAATTTCAATCCGATCGGATGATTAGAGCCGGCGTAAACTCGGATGGCGTTTTTGAACGTCCACCGAGTTTTTCGGTCTCGGCGAGCATGAAGCGAGCGCTGTACAGTGTGCAGCGAGGGCCGTACCTACGATTCGCACTATATACACTTTAAATGAACGGCGGCGGTTGAGCGGGCTAAGGCGTTATAAGCTCGACCCGTCATCAACGGATTCGATGGTTCGATTCATCCCTACGACAATTTTTTTTCGTTTTAACAATTTCATACATTTTTGCTACGAAAATGGCAAAATACCGACTGATAAAACTATAATATTTACCGATTACTCTCGAACTAACACGACCAACAATAAGACCCACATCATTCACGTCGATGATACAATTAAAAACAAATTCAAACAATACTGTCGTCCATTTTTAACCATTATATGCATTATAAAAAATTAAGAACGATGCTATTTATTCCTGTTTTGAGAAAATTAAATTCCATTTATATACGCGTAACGTCCGGTGCGATGAATACCCGTGGCTGCCACACCGAGTACCGATTCTTCACGCGTATAGAAATTGAACAATTATTTTCTCCATAACGAAACAAAACACATCGATGAACATTTTTTGTAGCATATTGGAGGATTCAAAGTTTTTGAAGATTTTTTTTTAAATTCCTTCATCATATCCCTGACAGTAAAAAAAATTATTGAAAAATAATTTGTTAAATAAATAGTACCAAACATTTTTGTTTGATGTTGTAAATAATTTTATTATAAATCATAGACGCGATATAAAATTTTTATAGATGCTAGAAAAAGCGACGATAAGAGCGATACCATTGTTAGACCGATTGCCGTGTAGTCAAATTCAGGCATAATATGTTTTATCTTTCTCGCCCTAAGAAGCTGCCTATAGCTCGATCGGGCGAGCCATATACTTGCGGCGACAGTACATATATAGATATGCGTCGCATTGGGGCTACGTACGGAGCAGAGTCGAACGTGTATATGAGGCGTCTCTCTGTTCAACTTTATGCCGGCTGTATACGCTCGCGCGAGTGCTCTCACGATGTCTCGTCGAGAGCTCTCGCGCTCGCGATCCCGCGCCCTTTGACTCGCGCTCAAAAACCGACTCGGAATGGAGAGCTCACGAGTGACTGCGAGGCATCGCGAGACGGAGCGAGTGTACCCTGTACACTCTCGCACTCGTCCAGCCTCGCCGTCCCTCGACGAGAGTGTACAGCCGGCATTATTATGAGAGACGTATCCACGACGCGATCTAACACGTCGAGAACAAGGGACTTTAAAAATGTAAACATTGGACGCTCTCGACTGTCGCCCGAGAGCCGCGTGACGTATGTTAGTCGCTCAGCTCGCCGGGCACGCGAATGTCTTACGGCAGTTCGCGACGTGTTTTATTTTTAATTCGTCGCGAGTTATAACGAGTTTTCTTTCATTTATTGAGTCGCGGTGTGTTTAGTGAACCAGGGAATATCAGTAAAAGTGATGTGATGTGTGTGTGTAACAGTAATGAGAGAGGATTTCCATGGGAAATAGCCGAAACAAACAGAAAAGACTTATACGGAAACGGACTTATTTTATTCTATAAGTTTACAATTTTGTAAAAAAATTTTATCATTCTCGTTTTTCCCCGAACATTTTTTTTCTTTTTCCGTGATCGATTTTCACTGAGCGATTCTCTTTACAATTTTTTTGTACAAGACTGTTCGTCGTTCAACAGTTTTTTAGATCGGTCTAATAATGGACAGATAATGAGATGATTTTTTTTTCGAATTTCGAACAGCTGCGTTTATTGTATTTGTTTTTAAATGAAATGGATATTTCTTAATTATGTTATGAACGACGATCCGCAATTTTTATTTGAAGATACCACAATATATCATTAATGTATTACATTCGTGATACTATACTCAGGTATCTTCAAATAAAAACTGTCGGTTGTCGTTCATAAAATAATTATATGTATTATTATTATAGTATACATTGCTCTGCAGTCCAGTCGTGCTGTATATATATTTGAATCGCAAATGGAATGCTCCACTCACACACATATATATATACAGTCGGGGACAGAATTCAGTGGACACCATCTGGTATAGAGTGCCGCAACGGGTTTTTATGCCATTTCGCCGGTAGTTGGCCTAGGCTAATTTAACCAACGTCATTTTAAAGAGGGGCAATTTACCTTCATTTTGGTTATTTTAAAAAATTTTTACGATTTTTTTGACAATTGGCACCCAGTTTTGAAAAGAAAAATTTTCGTTCGTTTTTTTGTTCTTCTTTAAGTGGACACCTTTTGTAGTGAAATTTTTTTAACGCGTTTTTTTTACTCCTATCATAAAGGGGGAAGTGCAAGCTTCAATTTCTTTTTTTATAAAGCTTCGTACGATTTTTTTGTCCAAAGATATTTCGTTTTTTAAGAAAAAATAGACGACTAGAAAATTGCTCCGCAGGACGAAAACGATGAGGTTTACAATAAAACCTCAAGACGGTAAAAAGTTGTATCATTTTCTGATGAGATCACGAGAATTATTTCAGATTTTTTTTTCGAAATTTGTTTTCCATCTATTTCCGGTGATACGAAAATAGCATGGTATACAGGTCAATCGATCTTAGACCGGAAATAGGTGGAAGACAAATTTCGAAAAAAAAAATCTGCAATAATTCTCGTGATCTCATCAGAAAATGATACAACTTTTTACCGTCTTGAGGTTTTATTGTAAACCTCATCGTTTTCGTCCTGCGGAGCCATTTTCTAATCGTCTATTTTTTCTTAAAAAACGAAATATCTTTGGACAAAAAAATCGTACGAAGCTTTATAAAAAAAGAAATTGAAGCTTGCACTTCCCCCTTTATGATAGGAGTAAAAAAACGCGTTAAAAAAATTTCACTACAAAAGGTGTCCACTTAAAGAAGAACAAAAAAACGAACGAAAATTTTTCTTTTCAAAACTGGTTGCCAATTGTCAAAAAAATCGTAAAAATTTTTTAAAATAACCAAAATGAAGGTAAATTGCCCCTCAATAAAATGACGTTGGTTAAATTAGCCTAGGCCAACTACCGGCGAAATGGCATAAAAACCCGTTGCGGCACTCTATACCAGATGGTGTCCACTCAATTCTGTCCCCGACTGTATACTTGCATATTTTTTTCATGTATTTTTATATGTACTCATTCGAAATATATTTTCTCCCGAATAAAAATAAAAACATGCTACACATATTTATGGTTTTATACAATTTTTATTCAATATCGTGGTTACTCTGTTTTGGTATTACACTCAGTATTACATTCGTTATTACTTATAAAATTATTACATTTGGATAAATTCAATGTGATTATATGCAGATCCATGAGCGCGTAAAGCCAATCCGTTTTCATGAGACGCACGAATCATTTCTTTGAACAGATCTTCATTTGCCAGGATCGGTTTGGTCATCCGGGCTGGCAGAAAAACCGTACAAGTTTTTTCCACATCCATGACGATTCTGTCGCCATACTTGGTTTTCACAACTCTTATATCGGTTACTGGATATGCCTCCTGAGGTGACAATTCGGACAGCTTTTTCATTGGGAGAAAGTCAGCCAACAGACCCACTTTGTTGATTTCACGTAAATCCATACTGATCTGAAATACATTATGCATAGCATTTTATCGTTAATACTCAAAGTTATGAGAACATATAATTCAAGGGACAAAATGTTTAATACGAACCTGCAGTTTTTTTTTCACGATGATGCGTCAAAAATTTATTTGTCGAAATTTAGCTACCAACGATTGAGTTCGTGATCGTGCGATAATTATTTTTTTCACTCGTTGAATATTTCGTAATAATTGTTTAATGCGGATTAGCAATTCACGTCTCTTCAACAGTAATAACTTCGGATGTGATGACTTTTGACTGTACCGCATGAAGACTGGTGCAACGACTGATTGGAACAGTCGTGAGCGTGTCTCATTTATACTGGATTTGATCCTCCATCTCATTTTAGTGACTAATTCTTAATTATTATTATTTCACTATATGAATGCTATGAGGGAATGAAGCTGTGACAAATTGAGACGAGTCGAGACGAGTCGAAACAAGTCGAGACGGTTCCATTGTGGGGAACCATCGAACATTATTTGAATCGTTTTCGTTGGTGTATTGGGTATTCAAAATATAGCAAACAAATGTACACATGATATGTATTAAAATTTTTTTATTTTCAAGAAAAAATACACTTAATTCTCGGTGAATTTTGGGCGAAGCCAATATTTTATTGAGAGCTAGAACATTTTTGCTAGCGCAATTCAACTTTGATGAATACTTGTGATATGAACAATCAGTGCGTACGCTTTTCTGCAATTTTTGTAACGATGGGCACTCGAGATTATCAAGATTGATTATGAGTTCCGACCAACCATTCAAAAAATTCGTCAACCATTCTCTCTTCTCCGGACCTTTAACGTAAATTACTCGTGCATCGCGCAAAATGTTTTGAAGAATTCTGTTTCTAGCATTATAGGGTGTAGCACCATAGTTCCATGGTAAGCCATGATAATTATTTATCAACCAAGCATTTGTACATCTATATTTGACGGGCAAATCAATCCATAAGCATGGTGGTTCGAAGAAAATCGTTGACGGTGTTCGATTCGAATCCGTTAAAGAAATAACAGAAAATTCTTTCAACACAGATTTGTTCGAGGGTTTTTTGAAACCTTGCAAGTCAACCACGTACTCCATCTCGGCTACAACTGATTCTAATAACCCGCGCCTCTGATTTATAACAAACATTCAATATACCCCCCCCCCCCCCAACTTATTAATATATAGTAATAATAAAAACTATAAAAAGTAAAAAGAAAAATATATAACACTACAGACGAATGTGTTCTTACACTATTTTTTTAACATTACCACTAATGGGATTATATTCGACAATACGGTCGTGTAAAATTAAACAATAAGCCGAGGTTTGAGCGGGAAAGGGATTTACAGATTCGAATTCGAGGCGAATATCGACGGGGCCTGATTTCAACGATTCATTCTGCTTTGAACAATCGATAACAATTAGCGGCGCGTATTTCAAAAAGTCACCTTTGTTTATGAGTGGTTCGGGCTCCTTCTCGTAATAAGAAGACTGGAAATTTACATACATTTCATAGAGCAAAGCGTATTGATTGCGACCAATGTCGAGATTCAAGTTCCCATATGGATAACTCTGTGAATTTAAAAAGAGTTTAACGTCTCGAACATGACAATGATCAAAATGACTCGCATTCTTAAGAGCATTATTTTTCCGTGCTGTTTGGAATCCCACGATTACGTATCGAGGTTTTTCCAGTTGAGTGGAAGTTTTCACAACCCAAACGTGTTTCGACGAAGTCGGTAATAGACGATACTCGTATAGTTCCCACGTGCGAAAACTTATTGGGATGGGTGTATCTTTGGCTATGTAATTTAGTAGCTGAATTTTGTGCGTATCGGAGACCTTGATATACGGTATCATCCATTCAATTTTCGAAAGAGTAATTTTGAATTCTTCCGGTGCAACATCCCCAGCCGCTCGAGTCTGTATGATGGCATTCGTGTCGGTATTTGCTCTTGTCAATATTAGCTCGTGCTTGGCATTGATGATTATTTTGCGATAGTCCTCGGCAAAGCCCAACAACATACTCAATGGTATCGTGATATCAAAGTAGCCAGAATCGTCAGTAATTTGCAACTCTTCCACACTGGGGGCCCAACCAGCGCTTTCCATTATCGACGTCTGACTAGGATTCTGAGACACATAATTTTTCATCACGCTCGTGTGACCAACATTTTTACATCTGTCAATCTCAACAGCGTTCAGCTCGTAGCGTATGTCCTCGAATAAGTGGCAGATGGCATTGGTGACCAACTTTGTGCTCGTGATGGGAGTTTGTCCATCGGCTCTCGTTAATCTACCGCTAACGTGCAGCGAACTCTTGCTCGGCAGCAGACACAAATCCTGATGCTGCACGGCGATACGAATTTCATCGTTGTTATTGAAGGTTGCCGAGGCGAATGGCTGATGTCCATGTATCTCGTAATGCGCAATAGCATCATCAAACATCACGGCTTTTATATTTTTAAGATTTCCGCCATGGTATGAAGCAAGTAATTGTAATACAACAAGAATTTATTTTTATTTTTTTCGAAGTTTCAGACCCAGACTCTTCAGATATCGAATGTTCTGAGGTGTTAGCTCCTTGCGAGGTGCTCGGCGAATGTTTCGTTCGCGGCATGGTCGTTGAAATTTATACCCTTGACCACTCTTTGACTCAAAAACAATTCCCATTTTTAGGATTTTATGTGTAGTCGAATCGTTATTAGCTCGCCACGAAAATTCACCAACTCACCGTCTTGATCGACAATTTTCAACTGTAGATTGTGCATCGATTTAACGGTAACTGGGAGATAAGCGATGTGCGAGGGTATTTCAATAATCTTATACCCCGGTGGCACAGAGGGAAAAAATTCGCGAATCGTATGAACTCGTTGTCCGTTGATGTATGCTCCCGAGGTTATGTTACACTCGACTCGCAAAGAATTTATCTTCAGAATAGTAACAGGTAAATCGGATTTATGGGTAATATTAGCTGGAAGGATGCGTGGTGTGAAACCCAGCAGTCGACCGATAGAATCACTCGGCTCGAAATTTATCTCACGATTGCTTTTAATTTCACTGCACAGAGTATTATTGTTGGGCTTGAGAACGATAGCGATATTACTATCAGAGAGTACTTTTTGCAGATAGCTCTCAATATCCTCAATTTCATAGCTCCCAGTCGATATCGTGACAATCTCCGTACCCACGTAAAACTTTTTTATTTTTTTTTATTTATTTATAGTCGCCTCAACTTCTGAGGTCATTGGCGACTGCTTCCAGTATTACAGTCTTGTGTACATCTAAATGTTAACTGTTTTTAACCTGTACATTTGGCTTATCTTATATTATATTTTATGGTACATAGCAATAGCTTTGAGGAAATTTAGAGTTCTTATTGATCCTGTATTGTCTTTTAGGCAGCCTTTCAGGTTTTGCGGCAGTTGAAGGGTGACTCTTTGGTGTTGGTATTTAGGGCAGTCTATTAAAATATGTTGGACTGATAATTTGGAGTTACATGAATTACAGATTTCAGCTTGAGATTTTACAAATAAGTGGACGTGGGTGAGATTGGTGTGACCGATTCTCAGTCGTGTGATTGCTGTTTGTTCCCTTCTTCCGAGAAGGTCGGGTGCTTTATCTAATATTGATTCTCTTATTTCGTGTAATTTAGTTAACCGGCATGTAGACCACAGTGAATCCCATTTATGAACAACAGCATGGCGGATGGCTCTTTTGAGTTCGTGTAAGGAAATCTTGATGTCGTCTATGCAATTGGAGGCGTAGGAAGTTGCGGCTTTTGCTGCTTTATCAGCTTTTTCGTTCCCTTCGATGTCCCGGTGGGCAGGCACCCAAACCAATCTAATGTTTCTGTTGTCCATTGCAAGATCGAAAAGTTTCTTCTGAATTTGTTGAATTTGAGGGTCAGAGATTTGTGCATTGTTTATGGCCATTAGGGATGATAATGAATCAGTAAGGATCGCAGCCTGGTGGATGCGGCCTTCTTCGATTATTATAATAGTTTGTAGAATGGCAAAAGCTTCGCATGAAAATATTGAGAAGGCTGACGGTAGCATGTAAGAGACCGCGGTGTCGTCCAGTACTATCGCGCATCCTCGTTTGTCCTCTTTTATAGATCCATCCGTATATAGTTTCGTATAATTTGCATATTTCTTGTGGATCACATTGTTCAGCATCTCTTGGTTCTTCGTAGATGAAATATGAAGCTCTAGGTCGATGTTTGGACGTACGGTGTTCCAGGGAGGGATAGGATTTATGGTTCTTCGGTGGACTTTAGGTAAGGTGAAATCCAGCTCTGCTAATGCTTGTTCTTGTCTAATGTTTAACGGCTTACGGAGGTGGGGATGATTTTCAAATTTCGTTGGATCGATGAGAGTGGGGAAATTGTGATTCGGGGTCGAGCATATGAGACCCAGTCTTCTTAGTGAAATTGGTGGCTCAAGCGCTTCGGCTAAGACGCTCTGGTTTAGACTAGATTTAAATGCTCCAATCGCTAGTCGAATTGCTGTTGTTTGGATTGAATTTAACATATTTAAGTTGTGATCTGTGGCTGAACTATATATTGTGCTTCCATAGTCGAGTTTCGATCTAATTATGGCTTTGTAAGTCATCATTAGAATTTTACGGTCGGCACCCCAATTTTTGGAAGCTAAGGCTTTTAGAAGATCCAGTCGTTTCTTACACTGTGATTTTAAATTTTTTATATGTGGCGTCCATGACATTGTAGTGATGAAGGTCAGGCCCAATATTTTCATCGTGTTTACCCTTTGTAGCTTATGGTTATCGAGAAAGAGCTCGACTGTGGGTGCGTTCGTTGGGGAGCATTTGGCGAATACCATAAATTGTGATTTCGTTTGTGACAATTTGAATCCAGCTTTATTACTCCAGGATACAAGATGGTTAAGCGTATCTTGTAGAATGTCTTGTGTGGTCGATAGATTCTTGCCTGAGCACAGGATTGTTAGATCATCGGCGAAGAGGAGGCCCTTCACCGGTGGAAGGATGGTGTTCAGGATGTCGTCTATTGCGAGTAAGAAAAGAGTGACGCTTAGAACAGATCCTTGCGGCAGTCCGTTCTGTGTGAAACTCATTTTTGATAGGGAGTTTTTAACACGGACAATGATCGATCTGTTTTTTAAGAAGTTGCTCGTAAAGGTCACAATGTTTCCGTGAAGTCCCTTTTCTTTCATAATTTCGATGACTCGATGTTTCCATATCATTTCATATGCCTTCTCGATGTCCATTGAGATACATATTGTGTGTAGATTGTTTGCGAGTGCATTGCATATGTGGTGTTCCATCTGTACTGAGTGGTCAGAAGTGGATCGGTATTGTCTAAAGCCATTCTGATATGGGGAGAGCCAGTTATTTGTTTCAATTACCCATTTGAGTCTTCGATTTATCATTTTCTCTAGCAGCTTACATAAGTTACATGTAAGGGAAATAGGTCTGTAATTTTTAGGACATGTACGATCTTTTCCCGGTTTGGCTATGGGGACCACTATAGCGGTCCTCCAAGCATGTGGAAAGAAGTCTGACGTCCATATCTGATTGTACATTTTGAGGAGGAACTTCATGCCCGATAGTGGTAGATTTTTTATGAGGATTATCGGAATTCCGTCTGGTCCTGGGCTGGAGTTTTTACTTTTCGACAGTGCTATTTGAAGCTCCTCTTCGGAAAAGGGTGCGTTTATGGGATGGTCCTTCGTATAAACTGTCTCCTCAAGAGCAGGATCTCGCGTAGTTGATGACGTGTACTCTTTCTCTGTGATGGTTTTGAATTTCAAGAATTCCGGGCTGTAGTTTTGGTCATCAGAGTTAGAGGAAAATGTGTCAGCGAGTACGTCCGCCATCTCATGTGCTTCTGAGACGGGATTGCCGTTTAGGTCCTTCAGAAAGGTGGTAAAGCTAGGTCTTGATTGACCTTCATTTCGTTTAAGTCCGTTCCATATTTCATTTGACGGTGAGTTCCGGTTGAATGATTTTACAAAAGCATGCCAGGATTCACGTCTACTATTTTTGATTATTCTTCTCGCACTAGCTCTACGCTTTTTGTATTCTATTTTGTTTTCTAAGGATCTGTGTCGTTTGAATGTATTGTATGCATGTTTTGCTGATTGTATAGCTTCACTGCATTCGGTATTCCACCACGGAAGTTCCTTGTGATTTTTTTGGTTTTTGCGTTGCTTCCTCGTCGGTATTGACGCGTCAGCTGCCTTACGTATTTGAGAGAGAAAGACATCCAGCATCTCTTCAATTTCGTGATCGGTGTGGGCAGTTTCCCTTATCAGAATATCCAGTGTTTCTGAGAACAGTGGCCAGTTTGCTTTGTTGAACTTCCACGACTTCGCGGGGATTTGATTGGGTTGTCTGGAATTTTTTAAAATAATGTTTAGATGTAGTGGAAAATGGTCGCTGTCATGTAGGTCATCTTCAGCTGTCCATTCGATTTTGTGAGAGATGTTAGCTGAGCAGATGCTGAGGTCTATGGCACTTAGTGACCCTGATGAGTGGTTGAAATGCGTAGCTTCGTTTTCGTTTAGTAGCACTAGTTCTGGATTTTCCAGCCATCTTTCTACAATTTTTCCTCTGCTATCCGTTTTATTTGAGCCCCATAGCGAGCTATGGCTGTTGAAGTCACCGGTTATGATAAATGGTTTGGGTAGTTGATTAATTAAATTGTCTAGTTCCACTGAAGTCAGAATTTTGCTGTTTGGGATGTAGATGTTGCAAATCGAGACTTTGTGGAGAATTGAGACCGATACAGCCACTGCTTCAAAGGTGGAGGTCAGTGGTATTTCTTTGCTGGGGATATTATTTTGTATGTATATTACAACTCCTCCGCTGGCGTGGGTGGGATTTAAACGATTTTTGAAAAACTTACTAAAGCTTCGTAATTCAGCACAGTGCTCGTCTTTAAAGTTAGATTCTTGTAGGCATAGTATATCGGGGGCGTATTTATTTTTTAGAACTTGTAAGAATTCGCGCCTTGCGTAGAAACCGTTAATGTTCCATTGAACCAGATGCATTGGATGATTGTATATTCAGTGAGCAATCGGATGATTCATCATCCGTTGCACAATCTGGTTGGTCAGATTGGGTGTTTCCTTGATGTATTGAGTCCGCTTCTAGTTTTTTGATTAGTTTACTAAACCGGGTTTTTTCGCCTCGGCTTGTTAAGAGAGGATATAGCTTTCTAAGCATCTCGCTTATCGTGTTAGTATTTGTTCCAAATTCGGATGCTACTTCAATCATATTTTGTTTACTTTGGGCTTTTTCCCAAAGATTTTTGAACTGTTTGAAATTCAGCGGGTATTCGGCAGGGTTTGAGTTCATTTCATTTTCAATGCAGCCAAAAGGCTCTTGTTTTGTGTCGGTTACCTCTCCTATCCTCCTAGTAGTTCGTGATTTCTTCTTTCGGCTTTGCGTTGTGAACTCGTTAGTAGGAGTTGGCAGAGGTGGATAATCCATTTTTTTTGTTGGAGTTACGAAAGCGTCGTCTGAGAGAGATGTGGATTCAGATAGAGGGCGTTTCGATGGCGAAGGGGTGCTTGCTGGAAGGTCAGACTCCAATTGTTCTGTTGGAGGATTGACGGTGTTGTTTGCTGATGGAGTCGGATAGCTCGGTTGAGTGGAGACCATAGTGTTGCGTTGTGGACAGTTTTTGGCAAGGTGGCCTTCTTCTTTACATACGAAGCATCCGGGCGAGTCGGTAGACACGAATATTGTGTAGTTGGTGTCATCAAACTTTATCTGTATCATGGCCGGTAGCTTTGATACGTCATCTGGTGCTACAAATACTTGGCGTCTAAATCCTAGTACATGAGAAAAATCAGGATTATTTATTCCAGCGCGAAGAAATTGATTCTGAGACATTACGTTGATGTTCTTGGATCTCAGCATATTTTCTATTTCTGTGTGGGGTATAATCGGTGGGACGTTCGAAAACAACACTCTTTGGTTCTTTGTTATTAATGGGCGAATCGGTAGACTCCTACCTCGGAGTGTGATTGTTTTGTGGTTCTCTGTAAGGTCGTCTGCTATACTTTTCGTGCTTACATAAACACAGATTCTGCTGTTTGAGATTTTCGATATAAATTATATATGTTCTTTACCAATCTTTTGTGCTATTGCAACTGCGTATTCTTCCAATTTAGAATCTTCGATGGCTTCGATAATTATCGCTTGATCTTTCCCAGGGAATATTTCGGTTTTAGTTGCTTTTGCATAGCTACTGTTTCTTTGAGTAGTCATCTTGGGTTAGTAGTTCAGGGGATCTCTCTGTACTCAGAGAGTTTTCCACACAAGAATCTATATGTTATGTGGATTGACCACGTCGGTGTTGATGTTCGAACATTTGTAAGGCGGTTACGAGAAATGTCCGTATTTCCGCGCGCATTAAGTACAGAGGCAGGGAATATAAACACCACGCGACCGCACCGATAGACACGTCCGTACTCGACGGAGATTCTCCGTGAACTGCCACGTAAAACTTGTTATTGCTCTCGTCTATATTGGGAATTGAATTGAAGGTTAGCAGTTCGAGGAGGCCCAGAGTATAATTTTTATGCTGCGACGATTCGATCGGGGGAAAATGATGAGCTTCGAGTATAGACGATTTGCCAGACAATGTCAGTGTAAAAGATTCATCCATCGCGTCTAGCACTCGACTGATGCTACGACTCATATAACGGTCCATTTTATAATTCTCCGTTGAGAAATTTGAGACACAAGTGTCCACACACTACTGTATTATAAATCGGATGTGTCAAACCTATGAATGTCGCGTTTCATAATTTCATATATATCGGGAATCTCTATGTGATAGATTAAACTGTCGGTATCGGCGTACATTAGTTTAACTCTATCGTCAAAAGTTTGCTTTATATAATTGTAGTGAAAGTCATAGATGTATGTTTTCGCTATATCGAGAATACAAAAACCAGTATATATAGGTTTGTTAAATTTTACTTGAGCACGTGTTAATTCAATAATAACAGTCTCCTCGTCGAGTATGGTGCAGCTATGAAACGTTGGTTTTGCTATGAGAGCTCGAGCTCCATACCTGCCATCCCATTTAGTAATGAGTCGTACATCGCAATGGTTTCTTACATTTTCCATAGTTTTACCAAAAACAGCGTTATTCATGAGTTTGTAGAAATTTTTTTGAAAATCATTTGTGGATTTTTTTCTCAAGCTGTTATTCAAATCAATGTATTTTTGTAGCCAGGGGTGTTGTTGAAATTTAAGAGTTCTGTAAACTTTAACGCGTTTTAACTCCAATTTAATATATTGCTTCAAGTTTTGATAGTGCAAGATGTATCGATTTTTCGGATATAGGGTTGTCATTAATTTTGCTTGCTTACTGCCAGGCGGTACATAGGGTTCAGGCGCCAGGGGTAAGTCTTTGCGTAGTGCGTGTAATTCTTGCGGATACTCTAAATCAACTTCGAAAATATATCCTATGGCATTGTCATCCGGAATATCGCGTGGATCTATCGACTCTTCCTCTTCCCCCACCCAATCGAAAGACCCAGTAGGAAGATATTGGCTCATTGCTGCACCATACATATTATTTACATCGTAATACATAAGATATGTTTCAGGCTTGTTTGGATCGAATTCTGCTCCCATATAACGATTATTAGCTTTTGCATATCGATTCGAACACTGTGACAATCCCCCTCGAATACCTCTTTCTATAAACATGAGCATATCTACATCCGTCAAGAGCTCGAGCTTCACACCCGTACATTTCAGCGCGGCATCGAAAGCCAACCCAGGAGCAGTGTAATAGTGCAGTGGATCAAGATCATATGTCATTTTACATTTCATTCGGAAATTTTCGAAAATGTCGGCTAAAAGAAGGACATCAGTTTTTAGATAGAGATCTGAGTATCCTCCCAAGGTTTTCACATTGAAAACTTCCCACACTGTGCATGCGTGAGAATACTCGGCGTCTGATATGTCCTCGTCCTTCAATTGTGAATAAAAATTTTGTTTTGTTGGTAATTCAGTCTCGTCGACTCTTTCCCAACTGTCCACGTAATCATATGAGAAAACACCTTTTCTCGTTAATAAGTCGAATTCTTGTACATAATTACAATGCTTCTTCGTGATTAGCTTTTCGTCGTTACTAAGATACGATGCTAAGCTCTCGATACTCGATGGCATGAATCGGAATGAATCTGTAAATCGATTATCTATGATGGTACCCTTGACACTCTTCGTGAATGAGTGAGTCGTAGCCTGATAAATTGTGAAAAACTACTGGAATGGTATGTGAGTTTTTAAAATTCAAATTACACCCTTCGTGCGCTGCACCGTGATATTTACCCGAAAAATGGCAATGATCGCGATGCTTGATATCTTCGGGTGTGAATGGTTTTTGACAAATGTGACAATTTTTTGCAAAAAGGAAGTCCATTCTTTCATCGTGACTCATCAGATTCATCGGTTTGATTGATTTCAAGGTTGCGCTCAACGGTTCAGCTAGTTCTCTTAATTCATTGACAAACCATTCAGTACAATCCTTGATACGATAAAGTTTGAATTTTGATAGAGAATCATCGAAGCTACATTTGAAATAATATGCAATACTGTGTGGGATATGTCTCTGATATGATATTGTATTTGTACTGTCTTTTGGTGTGATCGGATTCAAGATACATTCAAGATCGGCGTAAATTACGAATGGAACGTCTATTTTATGTTTATAATTCTTTAATTTCAGAATCGAATCCTCACCGCTTGGCATCAGCTACTAAATTACATAGCCGAAGATACACCCATCCCAATAAGTTTTCGCACGTGGGAACTGTACGAGTACCCTCTATTACCGACTTCGTCGAAACACGTTTGGGTTGTAAAAACTTCTACTCGGAAAAACCCCGATACGTAATCGTGGGATTCCAAACAGCACGAAAAAATAATGCTCTTAAGAATGCGAGCCATTTTGATCATTGTCATGTTCGAGACGTTAAACTCTTTTTAAATTCACAGAGTTATCCATATGGGAACTTGAATCTCGACATTGGTCGCAATCAATACGCTTTGCTCTATGAAATGTATGTAAATTTCCAGTCTTCTTATTACAAGAAGGAGCCCGAACCACTCATAAACAAAGGTGACTTTTTGAAATACGCTCCGCTAATTGTTATCGATTGTTCAAAGCAGAATGAATCGTTGAAATCAGGCCCCGTCGATATTCGCCTCGAATTCGAATCTGTAAATCCCTTTCCCGCTCAAACCTCGGCTTATTGTTTAATTTTACACGACCGTATTGTCGAATATAATCCCATTAGTGGTAATGTTAAAAAAATAGTGTAAGAACACATTCGTCTGCAGAGTTATATATTTTTCTTTTTACTTTTTATAGTTTTTATTATTATTATATATTCATACGTTGGGGGGGGGGGGCGTATTGAATGTTTGTTATAAATCAGAGGCGCGGTTTATTAGAATCAGTTGTAGCCGAGATGGAGTACGTGGTTGACTTGCAAGGTTTCAAAAAACCCTCGAACAAATTTGTGTTGAAAGAATTTTCTGTTATATCTTTAACGGATTCCAATCGAACACCGTCAACGATTTTCTTCGAACCACCATGCTTATGGATTGATTTGCCCGTCAAATATAGATGTACAAATGCTTGGTTGATAAATAATTATCATGGCTTACCATGGAACTATGGTGCTACACCATATGATGCTATAAACAGAATTCTTCAAAACATTTTGCGCGATGCACGAATAATTTACGTTAAAGGTCCGGAGAAGAGAGAATGGTTGACGAATTTTTTGAATGGTTGGTCGGAACTCATAATCAATCTTAATAATCTCGAGTGTCCATCGTTACAAAAATTGCAGAAAAGCGTACGGACTGATTGTTCATATCACAAGTATTCATCAAAGTTCAATTGCGCTAGCAAAAATGTTCTAGCTCTAAAATATTGGCTTCGCCCAAAATTGCCCGAGAATTAAGTGTATTTTTTCTTGAAAATAAAAAAAAAGATTTTAATAAATATCATGTCTGTATGTGTGTGTGTGTGTGTTTGCTATATTTTGAATACTCTGTACACCAACGAAAACGATTCAAATAACGTTCGATGGTTGCCCACAATGGAAACGTCTCGACTTGTTTCGACTCGCCCCGACTCGTCTCAACGTGTTACAGCTTCATTCCCTCATAGCATTCACATAGTGAAATAATAATAATTAAGAATTAGTCACTAAAATGAGATGGAAGATCAAATTCAGTATAAATGAGACGCGCTTACGACTGTTTCAATCAATCGTTGCATCAGTCTTGATGCTGCACAGTCAAAAGTCATCGCATCCGAAGTTCTTACCGTTGAAGAGACGCGAATTGCTAATCCGCATTAAACAATTATTACGAAATATTCGACGAGTGAAAAAAGAATTATCGCACGATCACGAACTCAATCGTTGGTAGCCAAATTTGGACAAATAAATTTTTGACGCATCGTCATGAAAAAATGGCAGGTTTGTATTAAACGTTTTGTCTCTTGAATTATGTGTTCTCATAATTTCGAGTGTTAACGATAAACAATTTTATGGAAAAAATGTGTTTTTTAGATCAACATGAATTTACACGAAATCAACAAAGTGGCTCTGTTGGCTGACTTTCTCCCAATCAAAAAGCTGTCTGAATTGTCACCTCAGGAGGCATATCCAGTAACCGATATAAGAGTCGCAAAAACCAAGTATGGCGACAGAATCGTCATGGATTTGGAAAAAACTTCTACTGTTTTTCTACCAGCCCGGATGACCACACCAATTCTGTCAAATGAAGATCTGTTCAAGGAGATGGTTCGTGCATCTCATGAAAATGGATTGGCATTACGCTCTCATGGGACTGCATATAATCACATTGAATTCATTCAAATGTAATAATTTTATAAGTAATAACGAATGTAATACTGAGTGTAATATCAAATAGAAGAAACCATGATATTGAATAAAAATTGTATAAAACCATAAATATGTGTAACATGTTTTTATTTTTATTCGGGAGAAAATATATTTGGAATGAGTACATATAAAAATACATGAAAAAATATGAAAGTATATATAAAAAATGAATTATAAAAGAAAATGGTTTATAAAAAAGAAAACAAATTTTATGCTACATCTCGCGTTCATGTTAAGATGGTTCAGCCATCAATGAAGTTGAGTTCGCTCATTATTCATCCTCATTCGATCATCACCATTGCGCCGTCGAGGTTCAAAGCTGCTGCAGCCAACGTCGTGTCAATATCACGCATGATTTGGACTCGGCTGTGCGCCATCATCCACCTCCATGGAATGAAAACCTCTGCGATTATTTCATAGTAGTCTGGAACTAGCATTAAAAAAAACGGATAAATTACATTCATGATCGAAAACATTAAAAAACTAAATAGATTGAATTTGCAGGATATATTTCAGTTTAACAGTTTCTCACCTGTTCCCATCTCTAATGATTTCCACGATGCGATTAATTGCGATTGGAAGCAATTGTAATAATAATTTAAATGATTTGATATCATTTATAAGTCGGGCATTTTCAAGAAGATTGGCTTCATCATTGTAACCCGTCTGACGTAATGCTTGTATAAATTTGTCGTATGCGTATGGTCCTCGTGTCTTTATCGTTAGTACGATATCTTGCGCTGTGAATTTACAATGTATCCTCCTCTGAAAATTTAACAACGAAAATTTTGAAATAAAGAAGAATATTATTTGTACTTACTCTCCAAATCGGCAAATTTACATCATCGTCATTGAAAACCTTGAGTTCAATTAAAACTGGCAACACCGCACACATTTGTATTTTGAAAATAATGTTTTGACAGAGAAAATCGAGTCTATCACGATCACGTATATCCATTATTAACGCTCTCACTTAACGTTCTTCCGATTCTTCTCCGCTCTCTTCCTCCAATACAATAAAATCATTTCTACGCGCGATGTAAGATGATCAAATAATATGTAATGCTCTCTCTCTCATTCTAAGGTTTGTGAAAGAGAAGGATAGCTAATTCTTTGGACCGTCGTCATTGTTTATCATAAAACGTCTTGAAGAAGTGTCGCCCGATATCCTAGATATCGTGGCTAGCTCGTTGCTCTCTCTCTCTCTCTCATTTTAAGGTTTGTGATAGTGAGGGATAGCTAATTTTTAGGCCGTCGTCATCGAACGCCACCCCAAAACGTTCGAGTGCATTTTGAATAAACACTTGGCGAAGTGTCAACCGATATCCTAGATATCGCAGCTCGCTCGTTGCGGCAAACGCTTTGCTACATGATAACACGTCGAACATTAAAAGATATAGGATACTAATATGCAGCTGCACCGGAGCTATCGATGAGAACAAAAATTCTCTTTATGAAAACTCATCGTGAGAATTGTCTCGATATACCCAATCATCGGTATGAGAGCCATAACCCCCCCCCCCCCCTACCTTCTTTGATAAAACTCTGCTGTTCGGCGGTATCTAAGAATATTTATACGACGAAATATATCACGTAACACATAGGGTCAAAACATTATTTACCTGAAACTTGGCTGTTGAATAAACAATATGGCCGCTGTAGTTGATATCCGATATTGGTCAGCGATGTGAAAGAATATTTATCTTACACTTTTAAAATAAACAGTATGGCTAAGCAAGACCGGATAACTCACACCTCATATCTCATATCAAGAATATTTATTAAACACAATTAAATAAACAATAAAAATAAATCATTAGGCTAAGAAATATGGGGTATCTCGCGGCTGATGCCCCCCCCCCCCCGTGTCTCCTAGGTGCCGTGGGATATTCGAGATGCCCCCCCCCCCTCGCCGCCATGGTGTCGTGGGGTATTCGAGATGCCCCACCCCCTCCCCCACCGTCTTGGAAGTTGTTGTGTACCCCCCCCCCCCCCCCCCCCTGGTGCCGTGGAATATTCGAGATGCCCCCCCGCCCCTCGCCTTGGAAGTCGGTGTGTATGTGTGGGTGTGTACGTGTGACGTGTACGTGTGCACTAACACACGTTGGTCCAGAACCGGCCTTGTTTACCTACTTATGTTAATTAATAAACTCGCTCTGCCAAAGAGCGAGGTGTCACGACGTTTGTCGTGTATTATCTCCGTTCGCGAAAATGAACGGAGATAATTTTAATTGTTAATAATTGTTAATTAACAAATATGTTAATTAATTAACTCACTCTGCCAAAGAGCGAGATGCCAACGACGTTTGTCGTGCATATTATTTCCGTTCGCGAAAATGAACGGAGATAATTTTAATTATTAATAAATGTTAATTAACAAATACGTTAATTAATAAACTCGCTCTGCCAAAGAGCGAGATGCCAACGGCGTTTGCCGTTGTTCACTTCCGCCTGCAAAAATGGGCAGAGATGTTATATTCAGAATTATTATAATTCTGTTGCTGTTATTGCAGCAAAACCAAACTTGAATGTTTGGCATGCTCGGCTATACACTGTAGCGAGAAATAAATTCTCGCAGTGTACGTACACGAGTGTACGTTACATATATATGGCCGAGCGTTAGTATAAGATTTTCGAACGGGGCGGGTCACGGCTGGCCCTGCTACGACGCCTCGGCCTTCGGCCCGCGTCGATGTGCCGGGGCTTCGTAGCAGACGCGCGCCGTGACATCTAGCGGTAGTCCGCAGCGACTCGTAGTGAAATGCTGCGAGCTCTGCACTACCGCGGAGAGAGCGCAGCCGTCGAAATTTTCCTGTGTGTTACACTGCCTCTTAAGGTGATGTGAAAGGCCCGGACGAACTCCAACGACGTCGGCATAGTAGTGAACTTGCGCGCTACGCAACACCGCTAGATGGCAGTGCATGGCCTAAAGTGCGAAGCCTCGGCAAGAAACGATAATCTCGAGCCAAATGCAAGTATTGCGCCGCGAAATAGACGGGATCAGGATGGATCATGGATTTTCTCCAAACTTTGCACACTTCTAGTCGTCCATTAGAACAACATAATGTGCAAGTAGTAAGGCGTACTACTCAAGCGTTTTCGAAAAAATCGCAAGAGAAGTCTTCCGCGTTCAATATATACCGGTGCGTTGCAACAGTAGTCGATAAGTGGTGACGGCCGTGTGGTTAGCATTCGTGTTCCGTAATCTCTGGGTCTCTGGATCGAGTCCAGTTTTCATTTTTTTTTAAATTATATAATTTTTACAACATTGGTCATATTATTTCGTATATATTACGACTCAAACTCAATGAAAAAAATATGTGTATTTGTATGAACATGTATTGAATTGCCGTTGTTATGTGGCTGTTTACTAAATTTTATTATTAGAACAAATATCATATTTATTATTATCGAGAAGTAAACGATCAAACGCATATAGTTTTCTTGAAAATGAGAAATCTCTTCCAAACCAGGCTTCGAAATACACGTATTTTTTCATTATATCGCCTTTCAATTTTAATATATATAAACAAATATGACCAGTGTGGAAAAAAAAGATAAAATTGGCAAAAAAATGATCGGAACTCGATCCAACAATTGCGAAACAACTCGACCACCACCATCTAAGCCTGCTCTACACATTGGCCGAGACGCCTCGCCGAATGTCTCGGGCGGGACTCGCCTCTCACGAGACATGAAAAATATGCCCCTCCGCACTCTTTTGTTGCTCAGTTGATGCCTCATCTTTTTTTATTCGTTATAAGTGTGGAGGGCGATCTCGTCTATGGACACAAGACTACCCGAGATCCCTTTGACTCGTGTCAAAAAAACCGACAACGGACCGAGACTACACGAGACGACGAGAGGTGAGACGAGTCAGCCCTCACACTCTCGTATTGGCCAACATTCGTTATGTCTCGGCGAGTGTGCAGAGCCGGCTTTAAACTTGCAACGCACCGGTATATATTGGACGCGTAAGATTTATCTTGCTATTTTTCCGAAAACGCCAAACAATAAGTAGGCATTATCGCTTGCACATTATGTTGTCCTAATGGATTTCTGAATGTATAAAAAGTTTGAAGAACATCCGTAATCCGTACGTCGTGGCCCCCTTTAATTTAAGTTTCATATGGTCGACTAAGAATCGATAATTCTCGATCGAGTTTCGACTCTGCTAGTTGCATTCGTGAAGCGCCTCCCTTCAGTCAAATGCACATGTGTCAAAACGTGTACATAATAATACGGAGTGAAATTTGCGACCACGTGGTGCATCTCATGTTTCCCATAGTTTCGCTCGGCGCGAAAAAGCGCTATCAGCGCTCGAAGTTTTGCGAGGGAGAGGCGGGATATGCACGAACTACGTACACAACCCCGCTCTCCTATACCAATTGCTATTATCGGCCTACCCCATGTTATTTGCGGACAAATGCCATTTATGTAATATTGCACGTGTAGAAACGTGCGGGTACTCATTGTGTCCCATTTTTCATCGTCTAGTGCGTAAAGACCACAGTTTTTTTATTCGAACCATTAATAAGTCAATAAATGCAAATCTGCAGCCAAAATTACCACGTGGTAACGAAATCTGTGAATTTTTTAGCGATTTTTGAAATTCTGCGACCTTTAGGCTACGTAGGACTATCAACTGTATAACATACTCAAATTTCAGCTCATTCCGTTCATTAGTTTAGGAATGGCATTTGTCCGCAAAATGCATGGGCCGCAGGGACGGTAAAGAAGAGCTATCACATCACCTTAACGACGTCTCCTCTTTGTGCGGCTGTCATGTAGCACGCGCTCAGCACGTACCTTGACACTTACAGCGTGTCTATAACTCTCTCTTTCTCTCTCTCTCTCGCTCTGCTTGAAGAGCTTGATTCACAGGCACCCATAAAGCAGTTTGTAATACGTAGGCCGATTGCTTCGGGGCTGACACCGGAGCTAAGATCACGTATTCGAAGACGAGATTTACTATAGAAGCAAGCAAGGAGGTCGGGTAGTGTGTTAGGATATGCGATTTACCGGGATTTTCGAAATGACTTGACGGTTGTTCTAAAGCGCGCAAGGAGTGAGTTTAATCTCGGGAGATTGGCGGGCATTCGTGACTCCGGTAGATTGTGGAGAGAGTTAGCCAAATTAGGACTGGTAAAATGCACAAGGACCTCCCCATTAAATTTTTTTTTCGTCAGACCAGCTTAACGCTTATTATGTATCGATAGCAACACATTCACCGCCATGTTCGAGCGACGAGCTTGTACATTTAAATGTAAGCTTGTTACTGAAAGTCAAGTGCTTGCGTCGATCTGATCAGGTCTCGTACTTCATATTGAAAACCACGGCCTCTGTGCTTGCTCCGTTACTTGTAAAAGTATTTAATTCGTGTTTCACTAATTCGCATTTTCCGTCCAGCTGGAAACGTATTTTTGTACGCCCACTCTCAAAAATAAATTTGCCAATGTCCCCCTCGGATACACGGGCGATAGCTAACCTGAGTGAACTCTCTGAGACATACGAAAGAATAGCTCATAAACAGATCGTCAAATACCTTGAGATTAACCACATTTTAGACGAGAGGCAGACAGGCTATCGCAAAGGTCACAGTACCCAAACAGCACTGCTGCGCCTCAACCATGACATAAGAAAGGCGGGAGATGAGAGACGTGTTACTGTTTCAGTACTTTTTGACTTCAGTAAAGCTTTCGACATGGTGTCACACGTGATTCTATTGCGTAAGCTACGTGCTATAGGTTTTACTGAATCTGCATTAAGCGGGATGCATGCATATCTTTCGGGTAGAATACAGGCTGTCAGGGATATTGTAGGAATATCGGAGTGGCTTCCTACAACTTCAGGGGTGCCGCAAGGTTCTGTTCTCGGACCACTGCTATTTTCCATTTTTATTAACGATATAGGAACCACTCTGAAGTACTTTAGTTATATAATCTTTGCAGACGATACGCACATATACTCCAGCTGCTATCCGGTAGAACTCAATGAGCATCTCGAGAAAGTATCAGATGATGTGAAGCAGATTGCTGATTATGCAACGAGAAACAGCCTTAAATTAAACCTGTCGAAATCCTCGATTATGATCTCAGGTAGTGGGGCCAATGTACAGAGCATTGATCTGGACCAGTTACCGGTCATTAGAGTAAACCAAATTAATCTTCCATATGTACGCGAGGCTAGGAATTTAGGAGCAATATTCCAATCTAATCTTTCTTGGTCAAGACATGTGTCATTAATTTCTAAGAAAGTGAACTCTACCTTGCACAGACTTAAGCACCACAAAAACTCTATGTCGACAGAGCTAAGGATAAAATTGGTCCGAACTCTGGTGTTGCCGCAACTTGATTATTGTTGCATTGTCTATAACGACTTAACCAAGCAGTTAGACTTGAAGCTTCAGCGCCTTGTCAACGGCGCTATAAGGTTCGTATACGATCTTCGGAGAGATGAACATATTACTCCGTACAGGCGGCGATTAAAGTGGCTGTCTGTTTCTAGCAGAAGGAAATACTTCATAGGAATCACCATGTACAATATCCTTCATGATAATGCCCCGGAGTATTTAGTAGATTTATTTCCCTTGCGTGATAATGCTAGCAGACATTCAGCTCGGCAAGGAGCAGCGGAAATTTTCCATCTTCCAGTACACAGGACTAGTATCTATCGAAATTCATTTCGTTTAGCGGCGGTTTATTTCTGGCACTCGCTCCCTGCTCGTATTACCACAGCATTCTCTCTGGTCATCTTCAAAGCCAGATTATCGGTTCATTTGTTTTCAGCTGAGTTGTCAGGTGACAGGGGCGAAAGGGAGGAAAATGCAGAAACTGAGAATGAAAATGAAAATGGAAATGAAAACGAGAACGAAAATGACAATGATGATGATAATGAGAATGAGTGTTTCGGCGAGACCGAAATAATTTGAATTTGCCGCTCAAGCGTCGCAGCGATCACGAGAGGCGTGATCGTCACTCGATACTAGCGACGCTCCCCCCTCTACTACGCTCGAGGGCACGCGCCTCGTGCTCGACCGGAACCGGTTTCTCGGCCATTCTCTCGTGTTAGCTCTACAAGCGACCACGCGTTATCAAAGTTTTTCTCACCTCTATCTGTCTATCAAACGTGTATTTTCTGACCCTCGCAATTCTCCCGGTACGCTCTTGACGGCTTATATGCATTGTGTCGACTCGGCTTGTATTCAGTGAAATATTCTAGACCTACTCAAACAATAACGCAATTCAGAAATCGTTGAACCCGGCTCGATTCTTCTCTCTAATTGGTTCAAGCTCAGCTCAGTGAGAGTAGAAGTGAAGCAGTGCGTTGTTCCTTCCTGGATACGCTCACCAGGTCCTCGCGCAAACAATGAGAATGGCAGTGAAAATCAAAATGAATTCAATTAACTCTTATTCGCGATTACATTTGTAGTATTTTAAGGTATGGTTTAAATTATTATAAGTTTAATTTTACGTATTGTAAGATGATGAATGCTGTAATAGCGTTGCTTATTTCTTGAGCTGTTAATTGTAATGTAACTGGTACATTATAAAAATTTCAATGTATTGAAATTAAGCTAAATTTGCCCCAAAGTATTACTCGGGCATAATAAAGTATATAATCTAATCTAATCTAATCTCTCGCGCCGGTGCGAGGCTCTATTGCCGCCTATTTCGTACATAATTATAAAATAAAATTATTAAGGCAGGTTCCTGCTTTAGGAGGCCTAACAGAAGCGTTTTTGGGAAATTTCTTTAGGGCAGAAAAAATAAGCAAGTCTAGCGAACTTTTGAGTATATGCATATCTGAACATGATAAACAAATTTTTTTTGGAGAAAAATATCGAAACGCAGTCGATTTTTGTGAACATTTGTTCAGCACTTTGCAAGTGCAGTCTCCAATCGGCGTACAAGATGGAGCTCGCAATTTTCGTTTTAAACAAAAAACCAAAGAAAATGTTAATTTTCATATATCTTTCGTCTAGGTAAACTACGAAAAACCTCAAAAATTGTGAAATTATAATTTGTTCTCAAGTTTGAAAAAAAATGTGCTTTGTGGACGAAAAAAAATCATTTCAACTTGCTAAAAAAGTTGTTTAGAATTTTTTTTCGTCAATCTTTTTAGTTCAAATAGAAGTGGATACAAAACTAAAGCTACCAAGCCTTGGTTCATTTTGATTGGTCGCCTAGTTTTCTTGGAATCATGCACGCCAGTTTAGAAAAATCGTAAAAACGAAAACACGAGAAAACGCGCGCTCCAGCTGCCCGAGCGGTCGTAGGTATACCTGCTCTGCGCCCCACCACGTGTCGTGTTTTATCTTCGAAAATACTGTGAATTGTATTTCGCGCCTCTTCCTCGAAATCAAACTGTAGTACCCCTACTCGCTGCTATAGCAGCCACGTATTTAGATTCTATGAACATTTTTCTCCCCGCCTGTGCCGACCCTGTTCCCTTCCGCCCGATATTCATTCCTTTTCTCGTGCTGAAACACACCACGTATGGTCTGCGATTTTACACAAAAATAAAAAGGAAAATGGGCAAGAAACGACGCAGGCAAGATTCGGATGAAGTAAAAAGATACGAGAACCGACTAAAAAAAGCAATTCGACGACTCGAGCGTTTGAAGAAGTAAAAACGTAAACGACGTAAGTAAGGAAGGATCAGAATTTCGCATAGGTCTTAACATAGTGGATCTTCTGGAAAACGAGCTTATTCGTTTTAAACGACGAGACTCGGTGAGGCTCTAACTTTGGAAAATACCGGCAACAAGCTCGATCGCTCTAAACGACGAGACTTGGCGAGGATCTAACCTCGAAGCATACCGGCAACAAGTTCGTTCACTCCAAACGACGAGACTTGACGAGGCGCTAACCTCAAATATTCCTGAAAATAAGCTGGGCTGTGTAAAAAAAGGACATAAAGGAAGGCAGCTATAGCTGAAAATGCGGTAAAAAGGGACGAAAGAATAGCTGATAAACAAGGAAAAACTGCTGCAGCCCTGGCCGCTGTGGGCAGCGTTTTTTGGGAAATTGTGGGCGGGGGTCAAGAAAGCCTAGACGTTCTCGAAAAACTGAGCGATGTGGGGCGTATTCTTGCAGACATTCAGAGAGACGAGTCGTTAATTCGACGCAGCTTGATCCTGGCCAACATCAACACATCGTTTAAAGAAGTTCTCAATCAATCAGCTCCTGACGAATGGTTGTTTGGGAAAGAAATAGAAGATCGAGTGAAGACAGCTAAGATGTTAAAAAACGCGTCGAAGGAGTTAAAAATACCACAAAAAACGTTTTCTAATAAGAATTCAAAAGACTTGCGTGCCCCGCCTCGTCGCCTAATGGGACGACGACGTCAGGAAGCGACGGATCTGGGCGGGAAGAAACAGAACACACGACGATACCGGGAATCCCCGAGCACCTCGAAGGCGCAATGGAAAGAGAATCAACCCAACCGACGATGGTAGAACCTGATGTAAGTGTCATCACAGGGAGACTACGATTTTTTAAGCCAAACTGGATGCAAATAACATCCGATCGTTTGATTTTATCATGGCTGGATGGATATAAGATTCCCTTTAGAAGGAGACCCTTTCAAGAAAAATATCGCGAGCACATTAGAATAGAGAAAGAACAGAGCGAAATGAGAAAAATAATTCGCGAAATACAAATGAAAGGAGCGGTCATCTTGTGCAAGGAAAATCAGGAACAATTTCTGTCTAATACATTTCTTATTCCAAAACCAAACGAGGAACAGCGATTTATCCTAAATTTAAAAAATTAGATGAGTTCGTAGTAACAGAGCACTTCAAGCTAGAGGATAGAACAACGGCGATCAGTCTAATAAGCGACAACTCTTTTCTCACGAAAGTCGACTTGAAAGACGCATACTTTATGATTTCTATTGCCGAGAGCGACAGAAAATTTCTTAGATTTCAGTTCGAGGGACAGCTATACGAGTTTACATGCATGCCGTTCGGGCTGGCCACTGCCCCGTATGTATTTACAAAAATTATCAAGCCAGTAGTAGCGAACTTACGTAAACAAAGCATTAATATGGTAATATACATCGACGACATATTGATAATCGCAAAGTCGTTTAATGAATGTCAAGAAATTACAAAAATAGTATGCGACACCTTACAAAAGCTCGGTTTTGTTCTGAACTGGAAACAATGTCAACTATTCCCCAAGAAGCATTGTAAATTCTTTGGATTTCTCTTCGACACAGAAAAAATGATAATAGAGCTTCCTGAAAACAAGAAGGAAAGAGTAGAGGAAATAGTAAACATTTTTATGACTAAAAAAATCTGTAAAATCAGAGAATTTGCTGAAGTGATAGGGACGTTAGTTGCATGCTGCCCGGCAATCAAATACGGGCTGGGCCACACCAAAAGGCTAGAGAGAGTCAGATACTTAGAATTAGATTTTTTTTTGACAATTATGACAAAAGAATGGAGATTCCCACATCAATACACTCTGAATTTGTTTGGTGGTCGAGAGCGGTACGCTCAGCTGTCAACTCGCTCAGAATTCCTGGCTACGACTATGAGATATTCAGCGATGCATCTCTGTCTGGCCGGGGTGTTTTTTGCAATTGCGAAAAAACGCATGGATTTTGGAGCAAAGAGAAGAAAAAGTTACATATTAATATTCTGGAACTCACAGCAGCGTTGTTCGGCCTGAGATGCTTCGTTGAAAACAAAAATAAATGTAACATTCTCCTTCGGCTGGATAATACTACCGCTGTCGCGTTTATTAACAAAATGGGCGGTATACGCTTTGAAAAACTAAACCGACTATCAAGAAAAATATGGAAATGTTGCGATGATCGAGATATCTGGTTAACAGCCTCGTACATTAACACCAAAGAAAATGTCGAGACTGACATAGAATCTCGTAGAATAGAAAAAGATACGGAGTATATAGCCTCGCAGACGGAGCTTTCGAACAAATAGTAAATAATTTCGGTAACCCTGAAGTAGACTTATTTGCATCGCGTATTAATAAGCAGTGTGAACGCTACGTGTCTTGGTTTCGGGACCTTAAAAGTGAAGCAGTGGATGCCTTCACCATAAACTGGAAAAAATGTTCACTGTTCTATGCATTTCCCCCCTTCACTCTTATTCTTAGAATCTTGAGAAAGGTGGAAGAGAAAAAAGTGGAGGGCTTAGTCGTGCCAAACTGGCCAGCACAGTCATGGTATCCGAGGTTTCGATCTCTGCTTAGAAGTGAAATATTAACGTTCGCCCCTAATGAAAAATTGTTGTTGTCCTCGAATAGGAAACCACATCCACTATGGAGGAAGCTTACCCTGGTAGCTGGCATTGTATTTGGAAGGCGTTCGAAATAAATAACATCCCGGAAGAAGCGAGAGAAATTATGATAGGTTCGATACGCAAATCATCCATAAAACAGTACGACAGTTCACTAAAGAAATGGTGGGGATTTTGCAAAAAAAAAGAATCGACCCATACAAACCCACGAGGGCAAATATTATAAAAGCAATAAACGAAGAATTTCAAAGAGGAGCAACATACAGCTCACTCAACTGTTTTAGATCGGCAATCTCGCTGATAGCCGGATCTTGGGTAGGAAAAGACGAAATGATAAGGCAAATTTTTAAACGTATTTCAGAAGCGCGGCCGGCTAAAGCAAGATACGAATGGACCTGGGACCCACAGATCTTATTACAATACTTAAAAAGTCGGGGAAAAATGAATAATTACCCTTGGAAATCTTAGCAATGAAGGTTGCAACATTGCTCGCACTCGTAACGGGTCAAAGAATGCAGACTTTAACCTTAATACGTCTAGATAATATACAATGGCTAGAAAAGTCAGTAACAATAAAAATTCCGGAAAAAATAAAAACATCAAGCATCAATAAAAAACAACCTCTTCTGTCACTACCAATTTTCGAAAAAGAAAAAGAAATCTGCGCAGTCGTATAATACAGGACAGAGGAATGTACGCAAAAGCCGTTTTAGAATCCTAATGTAAGAAATGAGGAAAAACGACGAATCAATATAATATTGTGTATCGAAATAAACAATAAACAATACGCAGACAATAAATAACGCCACAAAACTTTAAAAATCTACAGTTTGATCTCGAGGAAGCGGCGCGAAATACAATTTGACAATTAAACAAACTTACCTGTAAGTGATGTTTGATCGTAATTGTATGCAGCGCCTCTTCCGAGAGATCAGAGTCCCATCCCATAATTATACATAACCAAATGTATTAAAGAAGATAAGCCCATCTCCTGTACAGGAGTTTTCCCCGTGAGTGTGGCGTTACTCTAAAGAATGAATATCGGGCGGAAGTGAGCAGGGTCGCCATAGGCGAGGAGAAAAAAGTTCATAAACTCTAAATACGTGGTTGCTATAGCAGCGAGTAGGGGTACTACAGGTTGATCCCTCGGAAGAGGCGCTGCATACAATTACAATCAAACATCACTTACAGGTAAGTTCGTTTAATCGTCAAATTAGCTTCTCTAACTTTACATACATATTCGTAGATATACTAGGAATAGATTTAAGCAATAAAAAATCGATTTTTTTATGCTTCTAAAACAGGATCCTGCCTTAAATGAGAATAGAATATGTTTTACAGTCCTCTCTCCCGCGATGAAAACCGCGTTATACGCGAACGATTTTTTGTATCGCTTATAAACGTCTAGAAAGTGTTTTGCTATTGGATATAGGTTCGTGACGATCCGGGCGTTCATTCCATGCGACGATACGTATATGACACATCGTCGCTGTATGCAAAGTATCATATATTCTGAACAAATGCTGAAACAGTTTTTATGTAAGAAATCTCGAAATAAACCTTAGCGCTGTACAAAAGATGCAGGGGGTTGATGGAGTGTTGAGCGATACGGTACGCGCGAGCGAGTTCTCTCGTTACCCTCAAGTAGATAAACTATACCGATTCTGGGCCAACGCGTGTTAGTGCACACCTACACGGCACACGTACACACCCACACATACACACCGAGTTCCACGGTGAGGGGGGGGGGTCTCTCGAATATTCCATGTCGTCATTGGGGGGGGGGCATCTCGAATATTCCATATCGTCTGGGGGGGGGGGGGGGGGGTATGAGGCGTGAGGTACGAGGTGTGAGGTATGGGCTATCTGATATTTCTTAATCATATTGTTTATTTAAAGTGTGAGATAAATATTCTTTCAGACCGCCAACCAATATCGAATTTCAACCGTATTGTTTATTTGATGGCCGAATGTCGGATAAATAACTTTTTCGGCGAAGGATGTAATAAATTAGATGGGTGTCACACTATTGACCAACGGATAAATAATTTTTCGGTGCTACGAGTTACCGATATTTCTGAATTGCGTTGTTTATTCAAAGTGCACTCGAACGCTGTGGGGTGACGTTCGATGCGTTACAACGCACCGCGGTGACGTCACAGCCAGAGCAGAGCGTTTGCTGCAACGAGCGAGCCACGATATCTAGGATATCGGGTGACGCTTCTCCAAGACGTATAAACAATGACGACGGCCCAAAAAATTAGCTATCCTTCTCTTTCACAAACCTTAGAACGAGAGAGAGCATGCGAGCACCCCATATCTTTTAATGTTCGACGTGTTCGAACGTGTCGCAGTGACGTCACAAGCAGAGCAGTAGAAAATCCTCTAGATGTAAAATGAGAATATATATCTGGACCGGCGCGTGTTAGTATGAGCGTATATTTTTCAAAAGGGTACTGCGATATATGCAATGCTGGGAAGAGCGAGCCGCGGTACTTAAGGTATCGAGTGACACTTCTCGAAGACGCCTTATCTACACGGAGAGAAAAGTCTTACAAAAATTACCATGCTTGCCCTATAAAGCGTGTGCAATCGACATGTGTAGGAGATTTTCTACGAAATCTTTGAAAAATTGGTCTGAAGCGTTACATCAACGCTCATTTTGACGGTTGCGATAAGACTGCGCTCGAATACTCGTTAACCAGCATTAATAAATGAGCGTTGATGTATTTACTCATCATTTGCGAAGGAATGGGAATACTGATACCGGTGGCAGTCGAGGTCCTCCCGGAGAAGGTTTTAAAATCACCGCTGATGGTCAATACGATATGGACAATCGAAGATTGTGTAATTTAGGCGCCCACACTGGAGAACACGATGCTGTATCTGTGCGAGTGATGCATGTGGCTATTGAGGAAGAATTTAGACTTATTTACAACATAACATCTGCCTTGCGAAATAGTATCGATGAATCTGAAACGATGCTTCAAGTCCTCGAATCGAAATTTCAAGAACACATGAAACACGAGCGAGCGAATGACGAATCAGTACAAGAACTCGTTACACGCGATTCCGAGCTTATTACTCCATTGGACGAGCAACTGAGATCACACGAATTCAGTGTGACGTACGCTCTACAAAATCTGATAACGCGGATCGAGACTCTCGAAAAATCAACTTTACGTAATTCCCAAATTTTGTCTGATCGTCTTGGAGTAATTGCGTCGGAGCATGGAAAAACAGACGATAGCGGATGAACTCCATAAGCCAGCACGGAAAAATTATCTGCGTCGTCACGTTGATATACGAGGGTTGGACGAGACGTGGCAAGCTGATCTCGTTGATGTGTCAGCATACGCGCGGTACAATAATGGCTACAAATACCTACTAACAATTATCGATATTTTTTCAAAGTATGCTTGGATCGTACCGACGAAAACGAAAAGTGGCAAGGATGTATCGAGTGCCATGGCATCGGTTCTTAAACTTGGTCGCATCCCAAAAAAATTGCACGTCGATCGCGGTAAAGAATTTTATAATAGCGAATTCAAGATTCTGCTCCAACGTTACGGAATCACCCTGTACTCAACATTCAGTAACATGAAAGCATCGATATGCGAACGTTTTAATCGCACGGTCAAGGATAAAATGTGGAAACAATTTTCCCTACGTGGATCGTACAAGTGGATCGATATACTCAATGATTTGATCACCAATTACAATAATTCCAAGCACCGTACGATAAAGATGAGGCCTCGCGACGTTACTGCTCAAAATGAAAAAAATATCCTGCTACACGTTTATCGAAAATCAAAAGTTAATAGAACGCGAAAGATAAAATTCAAAATTGGTGATAAAGTACGAATAAGCAAGTATAAGCACGTTTTCGAAAAAGGTTATACACCAAACTGGACGACGGAAATATTCGTCATAAGCAAAGTCGTAAATACCGATCCTGTGACGTACAAGTTGCGAGATTATCAGGACCAGCCGATAGAGGGCGGCTTCTATCAAGAAGAACTCGCCTCCGTCAAATATCCAAATACATACCTTGTGGAGAAAGTCATTCGGAAACGTGGAAATAAATTGTTTGTAAAATGGTTAGGTTTTGACAGGTCGCACAATAGTTGGATAAACAAATCTGATTTGTAATTTTTTATTTATATCATAAGTATATATCATAAGTCTATGTCATAATCAACTGAAATAATAAAAGGTTTTTGAAAAATGGTTTTATAATTTATTTTCCTACATGATTAGTAATGTAAAAATATAACTTTTATTTACATTATGCGGTAGACCTATTTTTCTGTATTTACATTGTTTCTCCAACCACTTTTTTTCGCAATACACCTCTTCGACAATTATTACTACTACATGATTAAATTTACAAACTTTTTTTACACTGTTATATATACACTTCTATAATACGTTTTATAATTGTATGCCCCATGGAAGAGTATCGGTCATATTTGGATATATTATTCGTTTGTCGTCATTCCAACTTAGAGCTACTTTTTTCTGACTCACAGTTTCGACTTTGTGATTTTTGCTTCGAATTAAGTTTTGATTTTTCATTAAAATTTGATGGTCAAAGAGACATCGTTTGTAATCGTCAAATGTTATTGTGTTCAGCGTAGCTCTCTTTACACCTTTTGCGCGCATTTTGGTCAAGTTTTGAACTCTGAAACTGTATATTTTAGCTCTTAATCCGACAAATTCTTGCATAATTTGACCATTATTTTCATCTTTCATGAGACCCAAAACTTTTTTATTAACTAACGGCATACCATAGACATTGTCTGGTGAATAATCGGATGTATCGAACTTATGAATGTCACGTTTCATAATTTCGTATATGTCCGGAGTCTCTATGTAATAGAGTAAACTATCCGTATCGGTATACATTAGTTTAACTCGATCATTAAAAGCTTGCTTTATATAATTATAGTGAAAGTCGTAGATGTACGTTTTTGCCAAATCAAGAATACAAAAACCTGTGTATATAGGTTTGTTAAATTCAACTTGAGCGCGCGTCAATTCGATAATTACAGTCTCCTCGTCGAGTATGGTACAACTATGAAAAGTCGGTTTTGCTATGAGAGCTTGAGCTCCGTACCTGCCATCCCATTTTGTGACGAGTCGTACATCGCGATGTTTTCTTACATTCTCCATGGTTTTACCAAAAACAGCGTTGTTCATGAGTTTGTAGAAATTTTTTTGAAAATCATTTGTGGATTTTTTTCTCAAGTCGTTATTCAAATCAATATATTTTTGCAGCCAGGGATGTTGTCGAAATTTCATAATTCTATAAACTTTAACGAGATTTAGACCCAAATTCATGTATTGCTTCAAATTTCGATAATGTAAGATGTATCGATTTTTCGGGTGTAGCGTTGTCATTAATTTTGGCTGTTTACTACCTGGTGGTACATAAGGTTCCGGTGCCAGGGGTAAGTCTTTATGTAATTCATGTAATTCTTGTGGATATTCTAGATCGACTTCGAATATGTATCCTATTGCATTGTCGTCTGGAATATCGCGCGGATCTATCGAGTCTTCGTCTTCTCCCACGCACTCGAAAGACCCAGTAGGCAGATATTGACTCATGGCTGCACCATACAAATTATTTACATCATAATACATGAGATATGTTTCGGGCTTGCTTGGGTCGAATTCTACGCCCATGTAACGATTATTAGCTTTCGCAAATCGATTCAAGCACTGCGACAATCCACCTCGAATGCCTCTCTCTATAAACATTAACATATCCACATCCGTCAAGAGCTCGAGCTCGACACCTGTAGATTTTAGCGCCGCATCGAATGCTAGCCCAGGAGCAGTGTAATAATGCAATGGATCAAGGTTATACGTCATTTTACATTTCTGTCGGAAATTTTCGAAAATGTTTGCCAAAAGAAGAACGTCCGTTTTTAAATAGAGATCCGAGTATTCCCCCAAGGTTTTAACATTGAAAACTTGCCACACTGTGCATGCGTGAGAACACTCGGCGTCCGATATGTCTTCGTCCTTTAATTGGGAATAAAAATTTTGTTTCGTCGGTAATTCAGTTTCGTCGAGTCTGCCCCAACTGTCCACATAATCATATGGAAAAACACCCTTTCTCGTTAACAAGTCAAACTCTTGTGTGTTATTACAGTGCATCCTCGTGATTAGCTTTTCGTCACTACTAAGATATGATGCTAAACTCTCGATATTCGACGGTAGGAATCGGAATGAACCTATGAATCGATAATCTATGAGCGTACCCTTGACACTCTTCGTGAATGAGATGTAATTTTCCTTATTTACCGGCAAAAGTTTGACCGAACCTTCGAATTGGTTGGCGAGAGCTTTAATTAAAAAGTGTGAGTCATAGCCTGATAGATTATGAAACACTACTGGAATCGTATGTGAGTTTTTAAAGTTCAAATTACACCCTTCGTGTGCCGCACCACGATATTTACCCGAAAAATGACAATGATCGCGATGCTTGGCATCTTTGGATGCAAACGGTTTTTCACAAATGTGACAATTTTTCGCAAAAAGAAAGTCCATTTTTCGGCGTGACTCATCGGATTCATCGGCTTGATCGATTTTAAACTTACACTCAACGGCTCGGCTATTTCTTTTAATTCATTGACAAACCATTCAATACAATCCTTGTTACGATAAATTTTGAATTTTGATTGAGAATCGTCAAAACTACATTTGAAATAATACGCGATACTGTGGGGGGTATGCTTCTGATAGGCGCTTGTATTTGCATCGTCTTTTGGTGTGATTGGATTCAAGATACATTCGAGATCTGAGTAAATTGCGAACGGCGCATCTATTTTATGCTTATAATTTTTGAATTTTAGAATTGAATCGTCACCGCTTGGCATAATAATTCTCGTCTTATTTAAAACTGCGCAATCAACACCGTGTTTTTCAAGTCCAGTTCCCGTAGAAAAGTGTGACAAACAACGATCACATAGCCAAGTTGTATGTCCATACCTTGAAATCTGCGAGCTTACAAGACGTGAAAGATTTTTTATCCAAGCAAAATGATAAACCGTATTGATGTTTTTTCCTAATTCCTCGTCACAATTTTCGTTATTTGTTTCATGCACGAGCAGGTGAATCGTTGATCTATCAGATTTGTTACGACTACCGTAAACGGGTATTACTTCGTTACAATGTTTTTTACCTTCATCACGGTCAAGTCCATACACATTGATTGTTAGATTGTTCATTTTTTCAAATTTACCAATGTTTTTTAATCTCATGGGAAAGTCGATACCCTCGTACTTTAATACTGTGCTAAAATGAGGATATGAAGTGGTTCGAGTCATATGAGATGAGTTTGGATGAAGAGATGCGGTAACGGCCCATAGGAAGCAGTACGGGTCGTCGTTTTTTATGTTGACGACTGCTTTCTTATTTTGAATGTCACTTGGGAGCTCGATGAATGTAGACAATCCTCCGCGCAACGGTATATGCTTATTGATGTTCACCGTTAAATTGACGATCTCCACCATGGACCAACCTGAATCTTTTTCTTGAAAATCTTCGATTTTCACCAGTAGTTTTTGCACTAACTCGGTGTACCACTGCTTAAAATTCGTTGCCATGTACATTTCTTCGTTTCGCGTGTTGAAAAACTTAATCTCCTCGATGACGTCATCATTTTTGGTGATTGAAAATTTACACGCAAGAACACAGTTCACTTTAACACTGTTGTCCTTTAACAGAAAGTTTTTCAACCGTCGGATGATCAAATTTTGCGAATCATCGAGAAAACTTTTCACATCTTTATGTCCAAGATTTATCAGTATTCCGGTACGAATGCTTGATCTGAAAGCCGTCACGGAATCTTCCCACTTAACTCTGTCACTTCTTCGCGAAACACCTGTACCGACCTTTTGCAAAGATTTAATTTTCGCGTTTATGGATTTGAGAATTCCAATTGTCGCGGAAATACGATTTTTCTCGCCCAGAGTTGTGGCGGTTTTTAACACTTAGCTCAAAAACTGAATGTTTGTATATTCATTTTTCAGCCATTGTTCAGTATCGTGTATGGAGAACTTATCTTTGAGGGATTCGTAGGCTCTCTCCATGATTCGAATCAATTTCTGATACGCTTTTGACTCCATTGTGATATACGTAAAAAAATAATTCGATGTGAGATATTATTCCGATGGATGGATAGCAAACAATGATCTAAACCCTTTGCCTGCACGCTTATTTATAAGAAATACTATTATAATATGGTCGACGGGGCACTGCTCTCTCTCTCGTTCTAAGACTTGTGAAAAACAAGGATAGCGAATTTTCGACCGTCGCCGTCATTGTTTATGGTACACGGAGAGAAAAAGTCTTAGAATTTTTCTTATGAAATTCTAGGAAAAATTACCATGCTGTCCTATAATCTGTGTGCATTTGACCAACTACGGAAAAACTATCTTATACTCAAGGAAAAATTCTCAGTCGCAGCCCCACAAAAATTCCCATGCCAGCACAGTAAAATTTCGATACCGAAATAGTAAAATGTCTTCCTCCTTCTACACAAAAATGCCGATGCCAACACAGTGAAAATTGTTGTGCTCGACACCAAAATTTTGTTACCGATTTATTAAAATTTCCCTCACTCATTTCCCTCACTCAGTTTTTTATTTAATAATTACCATTTTTTTTAAATATATTTTACACCGTTCGACGCACGAACTATATTCGTGATTTTATAACTAAATATTGTACTTAAATTTAAAATGTCCCATGAATATATTTGTTCCTGGAAATAATAGTTTTCTGTGTGTTCATCAGATAAAATACTTGATAGTTTTTTTGAGATAACGTGAACTTTCGTTGCCGTTTCAATCAGGATGGTATCTATTTGGTGGAAAATTGGGCCATTTTCATCTGGTATTATTATAATATAAACTATTTCTAATAAATTTTCCTGTTAACTTACGTTAAACAAGACGCTGTTATTACTTGGGCACGTACTACACTATACTGCGCTGTCTCGGAACACACTGCTGGCCGGAAAAAACCCTCGTCCGTTGGACGTGCGACAAATGTCGAAAACCGAAGTCACCCGAACATTTCTTTTGTCTATTTTACCTATATATATATATATATATATATATATATATATATATATATATATATGAAATAAAAAAGGACAGCGTTTATAATCCGACCCGTCGGATGTAAACACGGACCGCGTGGTCCGACGTACGCATGACTTAGGTACAGGTCCCCGGCACTGCTGATCTCCCGTGTCCCTGTTATTGTTGCCACGTAAAATAAGCCACTATGCGGCGCTAGTAGTCACCCGCATGACCTGCACTCCAGTCGCGCAAAGCGAAAAAAAATATCCACTTGGTCCACGCGTGGTTCATGCGACGAAAAAAATGACGAAATAATACGGTGAAGGCGCTTTGCGGAGTGGGGGTCATGCGGGTGACTACTAGCGCCGCATGGTGGGATAGTTTACGTGGCGACAATAAGGCGGACTTCCCAGTGTCAGCCCCTGCATAGGTACAATAGTCCAGGAATTTTAGCACAAAAAATGAGTTCGTAAAGCATCAAATAGAGCTACTTTTTCTTTCTATTGGATTATGTCAGGGGGTGTCTCCTAAGTATAAATCCAAGTTTCTGCCCTCCCAAACCCTCCACGTTGGCCGCCATCTTGAAAAACGCCTATTGGTGAATATCTCGGAAACGGTGAGCTTTACGTGAAAAATCGTAAGAACCTTTTTTGTAGAGGATAACATTTCCCATCTTTTATTATTTAAAACTTTTTTCTTTATTGTTAATATTTGCCGAGATATAGTCGATTGAAAAACCAAATTTTGTTGTTGTGAACAATATCTCGATAATGTTTGCAAATACGAAAAAGAATGTAATAATCAAAGTTGTAGAGGATGAAATTTTTGACAATTTTCGTATAAAACTTTTTTTTCTAAAATCAATAGTTGCTGAGTTCTAGCGCACTGAAAGCTGCCGTCAGGTAAAGAACAACAGCGATTAGCCGTAATACATTAACGGGGTTCGACATATTCGGAAGCGCCTATCCGACCTTTTTTGCTTCAAATTAAGATATCTCCAAAACTATTCAACATTTTTCGACGATTTTTCTTTAGTTTTGTTCAGAAATACTTTATTAATAATTCTATATGTGGTTTTAGAAGATATTCAAATTAGAAAAGTTTTGGGACCAATTCAAAGTCGAAAAACATTGGTTCGAAAAATGCTCATTTTCAATGAACCTTTTCTCAGGAACCATACGGTCAATTTTCACCATTTTTATTGTGGCTATATATTAAAGTGTTATAAACATTGTGTCGAGCCGTTTTTTTCGAAAAAACGATTCATACCCGAGAAAAAAATATTGAAAGGTAACAAAACATGGTCAAAATTTTTTAAAAATTTCAGAACGACATACAAAATTTTGAAACAGAATATCGAAAAAATGGCTTGATACAATGTTTATAACACTTTAATATATACTCACAACAAAAATGGTGAAAATCGACCGTATGGTTCCTGAGAAAAGGTACATTGAAAATGAGCATTTTTCGAACCAATGTTTTTCGACTTTGAATTGGTCCCAAAACTTTTCTAATTTGAATATCTTGTAAAACCACATATAGAATTATTATAAATGTATTTCTGAACAAAACTAAAAAAAATTGTCGAAAAATGTTGAATAGTTTTGGAGATATCTTAAGGAGGTTCACGCGTTATCCATGCGTTAGACGAATTCCAAGTTTAATTGTTTAAAATTCGTATGAACCGTCTTAACAATAATACTCAACTGTGGGTAAAATTTGTGAAAGTTTTACCGTCTAGAAATGGAGTTATTTATTGTCAAAAATCGTATTTTTTCGTAACTTCCCATAAGACCTCATGTTAAAGTTGCGATTTTAAACACTGAATATCTCGATTACTAGACGGTGAAACCTTCTCAAATTTGTTACCCATTATAATACGATGCTCAAGAAGATTCACACAAAATTTCAAAAAATTATCTTGGAAACAATTGTATCTGATGATTTTGCCATTACTTTGTATATACTATTATGATTATGACGCGTGAACATCCTTAATTTGAAGCAAAGAATACTGCAACATGGAAGAAGAAAGCTTAGAAAGTATCGAAAATCGCCCTTCCTGTACCAAACACAGAAAATTGTTATAAATTTGTGATCGTCGATTAAACTTTGGCAAGGCCAATTTTTTTTTATTATTATAATGATGCGATCGTAATTTGTCGATCGCGAGTCAAATCGCGCAAATGATAATAAAAATGAATAAATAAAAAAAATTTCATGTCTTTTTCAAACAATTCGTCAAAATGTTTTTATTGCGCAAACTTTCCTTCTATCGCCCATATCCCTCCTTTTCATGATAAATATTATTGTCACCGTCTCTATTATAAAATTTTTCGATTACACTTTTGTTTGGCATTCTAGATTAATGTATTACCGCTAATCGCTGTTGTTCTTTACCTGACGGCAACTTTCATTGCGGTAGAACTCAGCAACTATTGATTTTACAACAACAAAAAATTTATACAAAAATTGTCAATAATGTCATTCTCTACAACTTTGATTATTACATTTTTTTCGTATTTGCAAAAATTATCGAGATATTGTTCACGACAACAAAATTTGGTTTTTCAATCGACTATATCTCGGCAAATATTAACAATAAAGAAAAAAGTATTAAATAAAAAAGATGGGAAATGTTATCCTCTACCAAAAAGGTCCTTACGATTTTTCACGTAAAGCTCATCGTTTCCGAGATATTCGCCAATAGGCGTTTTTCAAGATGGCGGCTAACGCGGAGGGTTTGGGAGGGCAGAAACTTGGATTTATACTTAGGAGACACCCCCTGACATAATCCAATAGAAAGAAAAAGTAGCTCTATTTGATGCTTTGCAAATATCTAAGAATCCTGGACTACAAGGTCCGAGAAGAACCGAAAATGTTCGAACATCTTCTTTCTCTACTTTATCTGTGGGATGGACGTAAAAATTACCCTACTACAGATGAAATTCTGTGAAACCGTCTCTGAAATGTTGCCGGGGCAGTATTAATTTTTCGCTGCTTTACACTAAAGAGTCCTTTATTCCAATAGAAATGTAAAGTGTAGAGTGCTGCCTCCTAATTTGTATCGTGCTCTCTGGGTACAAATTCTAACGCTTCAGACCAATTTTTCAAAGATTTCGTAGAAAATCTCCTACACATGTCGATTGCACACGCTTTATAGGGCAAGCATGGTAATTTTTGTAAGACTTTTCTCTCCGTGTAGATAAGGCGTCTTCGAGAAGTGTCACTCGATACCTTAAGTACCGCGGCTCGCTCTTCCCAGCATTGCATATAAGTAGTAGGGTGCGCACTATGGCCACCCCCACTCCTATCCCCACTCCTTTTCCCCCACTCCGCGGCCGCCGAGTCCGTGGCTCGGTCGGTCGTGGGTGCGGGGGTGAAGAGGCGCGGGGGGTGAAGGGGGGATGGGTCGAGTCGCTATAGTGCGCACGCCTTTATATATATATATAATTTTTCTGAGCGTGTCGGTATAGCGGAGCGCTGTTTTTATTTTTGACATTTTTATTTTTCCGGAGCGTGTCGGTATAGTGACACGCTGCTTTTGTTTCCGCCATTTTTCTTTTATATATATATGTGTGTGTGTGTGTGTGTTTATAAATGTGAATTATATAATTAAAAAAATTCGATGCCGGCGGTGAGACTCGAACCGTCGACCCTCGGACTACCAGTCTGAGTCGTTGCCTCTGCACCAAAGATCGCTATGCATTTAAATGTACGTGGAAGACTCTTGTAGCGATCGCGAGCACGCGTATCCCCACCCCGTGGTCGCCGAGTACGGCCCGCAGGGTAGTATATATATATGCCTGTTTCTGCCCGATATATATATATATTTTACCGTGTGTGAGCACTATGGCGACACCCACTCCTGGACCCACTGCTACCCCTACTCTGCGGGTCGACCGCGGCCCGCAGAGTATTATATCTATATACCTATCTGTACTCGATATATATATATTTTACCGTGTGTGAGCACTATGGCGACACCCACTCCTGGACCCATTGTTATCCCTACTCTGCGGGTCGACCGCGGCCTGCAGAGTATTATATATATATACCTGTTTGTACTCGATATATATATATTTTACCGTGTGTGAGCACTATGGCGACACCCACTCCTTGGCCCATTCCAGCCCCCCACTCTGCGGGACATGCTACGCGAAGAATGACTGAATTCTAACGACCGTTGAGAGCCGTGAACACCCTGCTACCAGAATCATCCCGAAGCTTACCTCAGTTTTTTTGCACGTGCATATGACGCATTGGTATGAGAAAAATAGCGACACAGAGACAGATAGATCATGCGACGGCGGAACGTGCCTATATTATAGCTGCTAACAAAACACTGTCTAGACATTATAAACGAGAAAAATCGTTTACGCGAAACGTGATATTGTTATACGACTATACACTAGGACGCGTGTATTATTAAAGTTAAATGTTTCAATGAAGGGTCGACCTTTCGGAAACCCCAAAATTTTGAACCCAAACTCTCAAGTACATCGATTATACAATGTACAAAGCAGTGAGCAATAGTGGCTGCATATAGTATGGTGATTTATTTGAATTAACGTGAAAAAACGAGAGAGAAAGAGTTATAGAAATTACTGTAGGTGCAAGAGAGAGCATACAGGTATCTGTACGAACAACCGCACAAAGAGGAGACGCCGTTAATAGGGTATATGATCAGCTGTAGAGTCGTAGAGCACGTGCGAGAGAGAGAGAGAAAGCGAGCGAGCTAACGAACAGCCGCACAAAGAGGAGATGCCGTGAATAGCACGCGCGGCCTGTAGTGCGCCCCTCTCCCTTTCGCCACCACCGCGCCTACGCTTTAAAGCAATGTCGTGCGTTCTCTGTTTTTTAATCAGCTGTGTGTATACGAGCGAGAAAGAGCTATAGTAGCCTCTCTAGAAAGATAGAACGCCTGCTACAGGCTGCTTTTTATTCTCTTTTTATTTTCGTAATTTTTTTTCGGAGCATGTCGGTATAGTGGAGCGCTGCTTACATTGCCACAATTTTTTATTTTTCAGAGCGTGCCAACCCCGAGAGCCTGCCGATAACTTACTATGTTAAAAGAGCGATAAGTATTAAGCGCGAGCTCCTTTTCCACGGATAGGCAATTTTGAATGTGGATTTTTTCAAAAATTCTTAAGAGTTGCGCGCTACTACATTGGCAAATGAATATGTGGGTGGTCACCCTCACCTGGTATAAATATAAAAAACTAAAACCCGCCCGTCTGATCTTCCCCTTGTAAAAAAGAGCGCTCTATACGAACAGCCGCACAAAGAGGGGACACCGTTAATAGCATATAGAACACAGCAGCTGTAGGTCCATAGGTCCCGCGTAAGAGAGAGAGAGAGAGAGAGAGAGATCGAGTGTGTTCACGAAGATCCGCACAAAGAGGAGAGCCCGCTAATGGCATATATGGTCTGTAGCATACCCCTCTTACCGTTCACCACCACCTCGTCTATACTTTGAATCAGAGACCATGTGCTCTCTGCCTTTTTAAATCGCTGTATGCGCAAGAGAGAGAAAAAGCTATAGCTGTCTATCGAGAAAGATAGATAGATAGATAGAGAGAGAGAGAGAGAGAGAGAGAGATCGCTTCCTTTATCATAAGACAATTAAAACGGGCTCTAGAGGTCTCTTTAGATGCTGTCTGCGCTGTAGAAAATTTGGAAGAGGAGAGCCCGCTAATGGTATATATGGTCTGTAGCATACCCCTCTTACCGTTCACCATCACCTCGTCTATACTTTGAATCAGAGACCATGTGCTCTCTGCCTTTTTAAATCGCTGTATGCGCAAGAGAGAGAAAAAGCTATAGCTGTCTATCGAGAAAGATAGATAGATAGAGAGAGAGAGAGAGATCGCTTCCTTTATCATAAGACAATTAAAACGGGCTCTAGAGGTCTCTTTAGATGCTGTCTGCGCTGTAGAAAATTTGGAGAAACATACCGTGAAACGTAAGTATTTAAGTTTATTTAAAACTGCTGATACAAATCAAAGTGTACGGTGCACATTGAGAAATTTAAAAACGGGTTCTAGAGGTCTCTTTAGATGCTGTCTGCGCTGTAGAAAATTTGGAGAAACATACCGTGAAACGTAAGTATTTAAGTTTATTTAAAACTGCTGATACAAATCAAAGTGTACGGTGCACATTGAGAAATTTAAGAACGGTCTCTAGAGGTCTCTTTAGATGCTGTCTGCGCTGTAGAAAATTTGGAGAAACATACCGTGAAACGTAAGTATTTAAGTTTATTTAAAACTGCTGATACAAATCAAAGTGTACGGTGCACATTGAGAAATTTAAAAACGGAAGCCAAAATTTTCCGGGTGTGACCACCAGAATTTTACGCTCTTCATAGTAAAATCAGTTAGGGGTAGGTCGTCTGACCGTTATCCGTGAGTTTGGGTTTCGTCACGCGCTTTATTTTCTCTTTATTTATTTTTTCCTTAAGTGAAAATACCTTATTTTAGCTTTCTCTTTTTTCTTTTTATTGATCGCTCTTATCTCTATTACAGGTTTTGATTGTCGGCATATGGCCATAATGCGCGAAATCGTCTATCGCTGTGGATCTCCTCCTCCCGCCCGTCGTCATCGCTCGCCTCTGTTGACGCGGCCTCCCACTCCTGGAGCCGCCAAGGGGTTATTGTGCTGCTTGTTGTCGCTCTACCTGCCGGCGCCTCCCCGCCGCTGCTCAGCTCTTCCTCCCGTGAATACTCTGCCACTTCTTTTTCGACTCTCGCACCGCTGCACAGAAGTGGCCCAGGGAGGTGCCAGAAAAATCGCTCTTCTTCCCCCCTGTCTTTCGCCACCTTTAACGCTCTGAGTATGTCCTGGTACTGGGTACCGTCCCGCAGTTTCAGCTCCCCCCCAGATTGCTTCCGTGCCCGTCTCCTCGTCACTGACCTCCATCGCCCATTTCCTCCCGTGGACCCATGCTCGCAGCCTTTCTACTTCCTCTTCCTCATACTCGTCTCCGTCGCAGGGCTGGAGTCCCCGTATACCGTAGATGATGGTCGTCAGCGGGATTCTTTTTGCCCATAGCGGCGCAGTGTAGCAGTCCTCGATGCTGGCTGTGATTTCCTCGCCGAAGTCTCCCAGCCAGAGCCACAGCGCCTCCTCCTCGTAGGCCATTACGACGGCTCGGTGGAACACCTTCCCGTCGTCGTAAAGCAGCGCCTTCCCCTCGTATGCCTCCTCCTCCATTAACAGATGTACCTCCGAGTCGTTTTTTTTATTTTCTGAATCCTTTCGATTATCCCCGCATCGTCGGATCTTGACCTCGGCAGCCTGATCGCTACTTGTTCCGGCGAGATGATTGCCGTTATTTCCACCCCGATTACTTCTCCTCTTAAATCTCCCGTTCCTCTTAGTGTGTACTCCATGCTGACTAAATTTTGACTGACGATCCCCGGTTCTCTCCTTATAAACCAAGGGCGACATTTTTGCAAATGTATACGTCTTATCGCAAGGAATGCACAGTTCCATCCGTCACGTATCTATGGTGTACCTATCATGTTTATACCAACACAAAACTGAAACGAGTGTTTTCGTCGAATATGTTTCGCACGTCGTCACGTACTTACGACACAGTGTTTTACAAGGAATCGTTTACTAAGAGTCTCGCATAGGAGAGAGAGAGAGACCATGCTACAGGAGGTGTCTTTTATTTTCTTTACACCAAATAAATATCAGTTTTCGTATAGATTTGGTTATTTGCTCATAACTTTTCAATAGGGCCCCAAACTGAACCGAATTTTATTCATTTTTGAATGTACCTACTTTTAAAAAATAGACAAAAATTATTTGAGCTTTTTAATGTAATTTTTAAGCTTGAATTAAAATTTTTTATTTTACTAGCGAGGGTATATTTTTTTATTTTCGAAAATGAACGTATATCTCATACCGTATATCGTAATATATTTGAAATTAATTTAATAATTTATAATTATTAGTATATCTGCGTTATTATGTGTAAAAGCAATAACGTTTGTGCGCGATACGATACCTCCTAATTATATTAACAAATTAACTACCTGTAAACCTGCAAATACACCGATTATTTTATGTGCGAAAGAGAGCGCAATAGTGTTTTGTAAAGATAAGAGAGAGAGAAAGCATCCAGAGCGTTGTACGAATAGATGCGCGTAGGGCGAGCTCGATGCATGGTAGTGTTATGTGCAAGAGAGAGAGAGAGGGAGAGAGAGAGACAGAGAGAGAGAGAGAGAGAGAGAGAGCCGCAGGTTGCGCATAAGAGCGAAAGAGACAGAGGGGCGAGCTCGCGAAGATGCCGCAGCATCCACGAGCTGTAGCGTACCTCCCCTCGTACCGTTCACCACCACCTCGCCTATACTACGGATGAGAGGTCGCGTTATCGTTAGCTCTCTGATGATCGAGGACAAACATGCACAGAGTCAGAGAGAGAGAGAGAGTTTTTCTTTTTCATCTCTCGTCAAAAAAATCATTTCACCTAAGACAATTATTAATAAGCGACATCAGTTTTTCTTTATTTCCAAAACTAATAACGAAGAAAAAATTGTAGAAAAAAATGTTAAGTTTCGAAATTATTTCGTTTAAGAAAAGTTTTTCATAATTTATTTTTTAACATTAGACACCGTAACGACTCGCGGAGAAAAAATTGTACCAAAGCAATAGTTGGGCAAACCCAAACCATTTTTTCTTCATGGACCACATAATTGCGTCGGCTTATCGTTAGTTCTCTGTTGAGCGACAAACCCGTGAGGGCCTACATGGAAATAAAGTCGTTATCTATCTATCTATTTTATCTATTTTTTCTTCAGGAGCTACAAAATCGCGATGATTTATCGTTAGCTCTCTGATGAGCGAGGGCGAACATGCACAGAGTGAGAGAGAGAGTTTTTCTTTTTCATCTCTCGTCAAAAAAAATCATTGCACCTAAGACAATTATTAATAAGCGACATCAGTTTTTCTTTATTTCCAAAACTAATAATAATTTTATACACAAAGAATAAATATCCAATCAAGTGGTACTATATATTAGAATTTTAATCGTTAGCATCTTCTTCTTCTTCTTCTTCTTCTTCCTCTTCTTCTTCTTCGACGTTTCAGCTATAGAAGACAGAGACATATGGCGTGAGAGAATATCGTATATACGTATCGTAACATAGGTACTTTATACATGATTTTTAGTACATACCGGTTTATCATTAAGCTTTAAATTCGAGCTTATTGGACCTCGTGCCGTAATACTGCATAATTAGATTTTTGTTGTTTGAGGCCTTGCACATTTGTTGAAATTGCTCGGCCGCTTCTTCGAAAGCCTTGACGAACCTCGTTGGTAGGTAGCACGTAAATTCATTATCCACGTCCACGGCAATACGCGCGCCCCATTTAGTTTGTACGATTTTGATACCGATTATATAGTAATCTTTTTTGGAGCTCCAACTCGGCTAGTCTTTTGACAGGGAGAAGCGTCTCCAGGCGGCCTACTTAGTTGATGCGTGATCGGTGGTTTCGAAATGGCGGGCCACATCGACATCTTCACTAACTGTCAAATGGATCGCGCCTTGTCCCTCGCGACTAACAACTGTCGCTGTAAAGTAGCGGTTCTCAAGGAAATACCACGCATCCATGCTCAGGGGTGAATCATCGATGCACTCCCCCTCCACACCGTGTACCATACAAGCCACTACTAAGGCTGGTGGTGTTTTAAACGACGGCGTAATTTCATAAATTTGTGTCGCCTTCACAACTGTATCAAAACCCTCGTCGATAACACACACCCCCGTTAACCCATTACACGACGTTTGTTGAACAACGGCACGACACACGCGGGAGCTCAGCCGAACAACACACTCTAACCCCACCTTAATATCGGAGGATGCCACTATCACACCGTGCTGCTCGTCGATATAATATTTTTCTAACGCAGCGCGCAGCTGCGTATACGCCTCTGTAATTAGAGGTGTACGAATGTACACCTCATCAAACCCGAAAGAACCGACCACCTCACACAGGAATGTGTCTGGTAAAACCGATGGGGTATAAATGTCCTTCATGTTCGCGGCTGCTCTGTAGAATGATAACTGGTTTCTAAAGGCAGCGAGAGATCATCATCACCCCTGCATTTTACACGCATATAACGCAGCGATGCAAGAGAAAAAGCAACGGTGATTGTCACGGCCTTATGTCTCAGCATTTTTGCAGAAGCATTTGACCCCTCGTTATGAGAAATAAACACGAGGGCTACAGCGCGTGTATATATTATGGCAAAACATTGTCTAGACATCTACAAAAGATGCGAGAAGACTCGCTGGCGCATAGCGCAGTTTTTGATTACTTTAGCAACGATGAGGGTGATTAAGAACTTTCAACACCGTGTCAGATTTGGAAAACTCGGGATGCTTATAACAAAAAAAATAAAAAAATATAATATACATAAAAAGTTGATCGATCGATATCGCGAGCGGCGGGTCTCAAACCCAAACCGAGTTGGAGAGTAAGTATAAATAAAATTCTCCTTTATTTCAAGATTTTCTTTAAAAATTATATCCTCTGCTCTCCGTCCGTTATTAACGCTCTCCTCCAATCTTCTTGCGATGCTTCCCAACACACTGCTTCCGATACAATAAAATTATTTCTAAGTGGAAGTTGCTCCTACGTTTAGTATTTCTGAAGAAAAAACATTCGTCAAATGTATTTATACTCTCTCCCCTTCCATCATCATTTTTCTTTAGTAAGCGAGAAGTTGCTCCTGCATTTAGTATTTCTAAAGAAAAACCCTCCGTCAAATGTGTTGATACTCTCTCCCCTCCATCATCATTTTTTCTTTAGGAATACTAAATGCAGGAGCAGCGTCCTACTTAGAAATAATTTTATTGTATTGGGAGAAGTGCGTGGGGAAACATCGCAAGAAGATCGAAGGAGAGCATTAATAATGGATATCCGCGATCGTAATATAATTGATGTTTTTTGTCAAAATATTATTTTTAAAATACGAATGTGTGCAGTGTTACCAGTTTTAATTAAACTGAAGGTTTTCAATGACGATGATGTCAACTTACCGAGTTGGAGGGTAAGTGTAAATAATATTCTCCTTTATTTCAAGATTTTCTTTGTTAAATATTATATTTGTTTTTCAGAGGAGGATACATTGTAAAGATATAGCGCAAGATATCGTACTAACGATAAAGACACGAGGACCGTACGCATACGAAAAATTTATACAGGCATTACGTCAAACAAGTCACAATGATGAAGCTGATCTTATTGAATATGCAAGATTCATAGATGATATCAAATCAGTTAATATTATTGATACAATTGCTACCAGTCGCAAGTAATTAATTGGGTTATAAATACAATCAGTGCACAGAAAGTGTGAGACCATAAATCTGACCATATGTGTGAAATACTCTGTGTGACATTGAATCTTCAAGAAATTCACCATCTGAATTTCAAAAGATTCCACACTACAATCGAATCGGTCATGAAGAGTTTACGGTAAAATATCACAACCATCGCAGAATACCTTCAGGGAGATCAAGAAGTAGAAATGGATTTCGATTTGTAAGCGTAGAAGAGCTCATTACATTATCCTTGCTGGCGCGTCTTTGCCGCGTCTGCGGGGAGGTAGAGATATGTAGAGAGTTTCTCTTAACATCAATATCATCAGCAGTACCGAAATTATCCATAAACAGTGTACGTCGTGTCGTTCCAACGAAACGTCGTAAAATATGCGCGGATGTACAACAACAACTAGGCAAAGTGTACCCCCTGGGTGTTAACAGACTTCGCTCACGGTTTGCTCATCAGAGAACTAATTATAAGACATCGTGATTATATAATTAAAAAAATAGCACTTTGTGTATAAAATTGTTATTAGTTTTGGAAATAAAGAAAACCTGATGTCGCTTATTAATAATTGTCTTAGGTGAAATGATTCTTTGACGAGAGATGAAAAAGAAAAACTCTCTCTCACTCTGTGCATGTTTGTCCTCGTTCATCAGAGACCTAACGATAAATCATCGCGATTTTGTAGCCCCTGAAGAAAAAAATAGATAAAATAGACAGATAGATAACGACTTTATTTCCGTGTATGCCCTCACGGGTTTGTCGCTCAGCAGAGAACTAACGATAAGCCGACGCAATTATGTGGTCCATGAAGAAAAAAATGGTTTGAAATTATTGCGTTTAAGAAAAGTTTTTGATAATTCCATTTTTAACATCAGATTGTTCAACCGGTTGGGAAGAAAAATTATGCCATAATATTAGCTGATTGGAAAGTCAGAACGTTGAAATTCTGACTTTTTTATTCAACGAATACTTTGGTACAATTTTAAGTTAGGAATCTAATGTGAAAAAATAAATTGTCAAAAACTTTTCTTAAACGAAATAAGTTCGAAATTTACCAGTTTGTTCTACTATTTTTTCTTCGGAGGAAGATGAAAAGTAAAACCTTCTCTCTTCTCTCTCATTCGATGATACGAATAAACAAATGTTGACTCTAGAATCGAGGCTGGAAAAATAGAAAACGATGAAGAAAGACAAATTATTTTTAACCGTAAACACAAATTATGGAAAATGGTAGGTTTTGAAATTATTAAAGCGAAAAAAGCAAAACCTTTTCTCTCTCGCTCTCTCTCATTCGGCGATACGAAAAAACTCTCACTCTGTGCATGTTTGTCCTCGCTCATCAGAGAGCTTACGATAAGCCGATGCAATTATGTGGCCGATGAAGAAGAAGAAGAGGCTTGGAATTATTGCGTTTAAGTAAAAGTTTTTGATAATTTAATTTTTAACATTGGATTGTTTAACAGGCTGGGGAGAAATATTTTGTCAAAATATTAGTTGATTAGAAAGTCAGAACGTTGAAACTTTTTTATTCAACTATTGCTTTGGTACAATTTTTTCTCCGCGAGTCGTTAAGGTGTCTAATGTTAAAAAGTAAATTATGAAAAACTTTTCTTAAACGAAATAATTTCGAAACTTACCATTTTTTTTCTACATTTTTTCTTCGGAGTAAGCAGAGTGTGCATGGTATACAGTCTATAGCATGGCTTCCTCGAGAGAAAGAGACGCTTGGTACTCTCTCTCTCTTTCTCTGTGTCTCTCCCGCGGTTTCTCGGGTATAATATTTAAAAAAACGCACGTACTATGCTAAAAATAATAACATTAATGATATTCTGAAGTTAAAGACGGTGAGAAAGAAAAGTATGCGCCAATCTTGTTTGAAATAAAAAGAAGCAGGCGATAGCATGGTCTCTGTCTTAAGGTGTCTAATGTTAAAAAGTAAATTGTGAAAAACTTTTCTTAAACGAAATAATTTCGAAACTTATCTCTTTCGCTCTTACTAATAACTAACTAACTCTATCTCTTTCGCTCTTATGCACTACCTATAGTTCTCTCTCTCTCTCTCTCTTGAGCAGGGCGATCTGTATACTCTCTCTCTCTCTCTCTCTCTCGTATCTTTTTACAAAGCGCTATCGTGCGCTTTTTCATACATCACTGTTAGATGAAAAATCTTGACGATATTTATTCGGGTGTAAAAAAAATAAAAAGAAGCATGCTGTAGCACTGTCTCTGTGTTCCTAGAGAGGCCTCTATACACCTCAAATAATTTTTCGCTGTTTTTTGAAAAGCGCATTGAAGAACGAAAAAATTTCGATTCATTTCGGGCTACTATTAAAGAAATTATGAGCAAATAACGAAATATATATATGAACGAAAATTGATATTTATTTAAAGAATTTGAATATTTATTCAATAATGATCATTAAATAAGAGTAAAAGATCAGTGATGTATTCAATTTACCTTCACTTTCTTATATAAATTCCTCACCGAAGCTCAATTCGTAGTAAGTCATCGCGATTATGATAGCCTCGGAAGAGAAATGGTAGGTTTTGAAATTATTTCGTTTGACAAAAGTTTTTACAATTTATTTTTTAACATCAGATTGTTTAACGGGCCGGAGTGAAAAATTGTACTAAAATATTAGTTGAATAAAAAGTCAGAACGTTGAAATTATTTCGCATAAGAAAAGTTTTCTATAAATAAAAATAATTTTTGTCTCGATAAGGATGAATCATTTTTTTTTAATAGAGTGCTATAACGTAAGACACTTTTTTGGTGTTGGATATTAAAAATTGTGCTAGGTGAAAATAATTTTTCAGAGCTCACTGTAGCGCTTTCTCTCACACACATGCAGAGGTTTCAAGGGCTGAACGTGCAATGTATACAGGCTATAGCATGCCTTTCTAAAGAGAAAGAGGGGCATGCTACCTCTCTCTCTCTCATACACGGTTCCTCGGGTATAATAACATTAATAATATTCTGAAGTAAAAGACGGTAAAAAAAAGTGTGCGTGCTATGTTTTTTAAAATAAAACAAGCAGGCGATAGAATGGTCTCTGTCTTCCTAAGGAGACCTCTAGAGCTCTTTCTCTCTAATACATGCAACGCCTTTAAGAGATAGAGCGAGCGCGCTCATTCTGATCTAGAGTATAGACGAAATGGCGGTGAACGGTACGGGGAAGGGTACGCTGCGGGACGTATATGCCGCGCCGTCTTCGCAAGCTCGCCCCTCTGTCTCTTTCGCTCTTATGCATCGCCTATAGTTCGCTCTCTTGAGCAGAGCGAGCTGTATACTCTCTCTCGTATTATGTGCATGTAAAACGCTGAGATAAACTTTTATATGATTCAGAGATGTACCAGCTAAAATTTAAATTCGAAAAACGCCGCGCGCTCTTTTAGACATAAGACCATCGATGTATTTAAAATTTTACAGGTAGTAAATATTAGTTGAATAAAAGGTCAGAGCGTTGAAATTATTTCGGCTTAAGAAAAGTTCCTATAAATATTTTTGCCTTGATAAGGGCGAATCGTTTTTAAATAAAGAGTGATAACGTAAGAAAAATAAAATAAAAGAAATCGACTGTAGCCACACCCTCACCCTTACAGAAAATTTCCTTTTGTGTAATCATCTCGCACAGATTGTTGAAATTATTTCGCTGCTGGAAAGTTTTTCTGACAATTTAATTTTAAACGCCGAGCTGTTTAACGGGCCAAGGAGAACATTTGTTAACTACTGGCGATTAAAATTTTAACGATGTTGACTGAACAATTTCAGACTTTTCAAATTATAGCGTTGAAGGAAAATTTTATATCATTCGAAAATGGAAGAAGCGGCCTGTAGCACTGAAAGTCGAATCGAGTTTGGAAAAAAATAGAAAACAATAAAGAAAGAAATTTTTTATTATCGTTAAAAGTAAAATTATGAAAAAATATAAAAACTGTCTTATGGTAAAGGAAGCTCTCTCTCTCTCTCTCTCTCTCTCTCTCTATCTATCTATCTATCTATCTATCTATCTTTCTTGATAGACAGCTATAGCTCTTTCTCTCTCTTGCGCATACAGCGATTTAAAAAGGCAGAGAGCACATGGTCTCTGATTCAAAGTATAGATGAGGTAGAGGTGAACGGCAAGAGGGGTATGCTACAGACCATATATGCCATTAGCGGGCTCTCCTCTTTGTGCGGATCTTCGTGAACACACTCGATCTCTCTCTCTCTCTCTCTCTCTCTCTTAGTATGCACGCGACGGTTCTTGCTGCTTCCTCGAGTAACGCATATCGTGATTCGGAGTTTTTAATTATTAGCGTTAGGATACCATCAGGAGTCACGGTGTTATTGGCAGTTGTATATCGGCCGCCGCACGCCGGGTATATGTCGCGATTTGAGGATGCGTTTACCGATCTCCTGCCGAATCACTCGCATGCGCTGATTATGGGGGATTTCAACATCGATCCTACGACAGCGCTGTATGAATCGACGAGATTCGTCAACCATATAAGGAGTAATGGGCTATATCTGGTGCCGTACGGGCCAACGCACCACACCGCAACGTCGAGTAGGCATATTGACCAATGCATAGCCAGAGATCGGTCGAAAGTGGTGCAGTACGGCCAATATGCAGTGCCTTTTCTCTCCAACCATGATTTGATCTTCATCACATACGACGCGAAGGTGCCCCGGAGATGTCCGGAGAAAATTGTGTGTCGCAACTACAGTGCTGTCAATGGAAATTGTCTTCTGCGTGATCTGGCTGCGTACGACTGGGGCTCATTTTATGGTGAAGTTTTTGGAGATGCGAAAGTGAGGATGCTCACGGAAGCTGTGGTCGCAGTTTTTGACGTGCATGCGCCAGTGAGGGAGGTGCACGTTCGCAGGCAACCGGCACCGTGGCTGACGCAGGAGCTGCGTGAACGGATGCGAAGGAGAGATCGTCTTCGTCGTGCAATCTGGAAGCGTGGAAATAAGCCGCCGCACCTATGGGCTCGTTTTCAACGTATGAGGAATGAGGTACAGAGGGAGATAGTGATTGCGAGGGACGGATATTATTACGCGTGCCTATCGGTGACGAGAACTCCTGCGTGCATGTGGCGGACGATCCGCAAGCTGGGTATTTTGCCTACTCGCCGCTCCGCAGTGGAGTTGGCTGTGTCGCCTGAAGAGCTAAACTGCCATTTCTTGTCAGCCGGTCGTAGCAATGACGACGTGGGACGTACTCGGCTCGAAGAACGGCCGTTTGATGACCGAGCGTTTTATTATGCGCACATCACCCGTGAGGTGCTGTGTAAAGCGCTGTCGCGGATCTCCACTGAGGCCTCAGGCACGGATGGAATATCGGTGACAATGGTACGCATGGCGTGGCCGGTGATTGGTGAACCGGTGCTGCATCTTCTTAATCACCTGCTCATACATTCGGTTTTCCCTTTGAGCTGGAAGCGTGCGCTAGTGCGGCCAATACCTAAGGTGAAGGTGCCAGCAACTGCTGGAGACTATCGGCCGATTGCGCTGTTGTGCTGCTTCTCGAAAATGTTGGAGCGCATTGTGTCGGACCAGGTGGGAAGCTATCTGGATGAGAAGGGTTTTCGTGACCCGTATCGATCGGCATTCAGGCGACATCACATCACCCAGACTGCGCTGCTGCGCGTGGTTGAGGATGCACGAGAAGCAGTGGACAATTACATGGTCACGGTGCTGGTCCTGTTTGACTTTTCGAAGGCCTTCGATAGCGTCCCACACAATGCGCTGCTACAGCAGCTGCAATCGCTAAACTTTTCACCGAGTGTAATCGCTTGGTTTGCCGACTACTTGGGCGACCGTGAGCAAGCCGTCTGCGGCAGTCGGGGGTGCAGATCGTCGTGGGGGATGGTGCAGTCCGGGTTGCCTCAAGGATCCGTACTAGGACCCCTTTTGTTCACCATATTTGTGCGGGGACTGGGTGAAAGGTTAAAGGAATGCCGCTACAGTTTTTATGCCGACGACCTACAAATATACCTGCACTGTAGAACCGGTGATATGGCGGAGGGAATTGCGCGGGTGAATCGTGATATTGGAGCGGTCTGCGAGTGGTCGACGTCATGTGGCTTACGACTAAATGCATCTAAGACCAGAGCGATTATATTAGGATCGGCCTTTTATATAAATTTATTGGCCTCGATGCAGCTCCCCCTGATCACAGTCGAAGCGGAAGCTGTGCCGTTCTCCTCATCGGTCGTGTGTCTCGGGATATGCATTGACAACACCCTTTCTTGGCGGGAGCATATCTCAAGGGTTGCCGGGAAGATGAACCGTGTAGTTTACCAGCTACGGTCGTGCCGTGGCAGTTTGCCGGTCGTGATTCGTCGAACATTGGTCGTGTCTTTGGTGTTGCCACACCTAGACTACGGCTGCCTATTACTAACAGGGCTTACGACCGAGCTGGATAATGTGCTTCAGAGAGCGCTAAACAATTGCGTGCGTTTCATCACTGGCGCGCGCAGATACGAGCACATCACACCGCACTACAAGGACATGGGATGGCTGAAAGTTGTAGATCGGCGGGTATATCTTCTGGCGTCCTTCCTTTATGCGCTGAAGATGAATGGTCAGCCACAATACCTGCTACAGCGGTTAGTACAGCGTGATGAAGGAGCAGGGCGTCACCTTCGGCAGCGACATAGAGTCGGTGACTTTGTGGTACCCACTGGACGGACGGAGTATTTCGTGCGTTCCTTCGTTGTAGTGGCCAGCAAGACGTGGAATGCACTGCCAGAAAACATTCGGCGGTGTGCCTCGCTGACAACGTTCAAGGCGGCGCTGCATGCTCAGCTATTGGCGAAGATGGATCAGACGTGACTTATGACATCTATCTGGTCTATTTATTTATTCGGCATCACTTTATTCTATTCTATTTTACTCACTGTATTTATCACTTCAGTTATTCTATTCTATCTTACTGGACTGCTACTACTATACTATTTTGCAACTTCTAATCTATATGCGAATGTGTATGAGTGAATGTGTATGAGTTGCAACTTCTAATCTATATGCGAATGTGTATGCGAATGTGTATGAGTGAAGACCATTTTTCTAAAATTGTCATGATTTGTATTGGCACGGTACTCTTAGGGATCTCGTATCCAGAGTACGCAATAAACATCTCTCTCTCTCTCTCTTACGCGGGACCTATGGACCTACAGCTGCTGTGTTCTATATGCTATTAACGGTGTCCCCTCTTTGTGCGGCTGTTCGTATAGAGCGCTCTTTCTTACAAGGGGAAGATCAGACGGGCGGGTTTTAGTTTTTTATATTTATACCAGGTGAGGGTGACCACCCACATATTCATTTGCCAATGTAGTAGCGCGCAACTCTTAAGAATTTTTGAAAAAATCCACATTGAAAATTGCCTATCCGTGGAAAAGGAGCTCGCGCTTAATACTTATCGCTCTTTTAACATAGTAAGTTATCGGCAGGCTCTCGGGGCACTCATTCGTGCTGGATGAATTAAATTACTGCATGTGAACACTATTGCTCGATATTTCGTGCATAAATTAATATTTATAATTCGTGACGAAGGATAAAATTTATCAGTAAAAGATTGCTTGAAAAACGCTGTGTCGTAAGTACGTGACGGCCCCAGGTGTGCATTCCACGCCACACCACGATACATCTCCAACGAAAACACCCAGCGACGTTTTGTGTTCATGTAAAATGATATCATTCTACATCAACACACAGTACACATAGGTACATTCAGGGTGCTGCTGCTCCTCATCAGCCTCTAGAAATCAGTTTCAATCCACGTCGCGACGGGTAAAGAACGCTTTCACAAAAATATCGGAAATGGAGCGGGTGTTCACAGCTAGCGTGTTGCCCAACCGCTTCAGATGTATCATAGTTAATTTTGATAATTGGGAGCGCGTATACCTGCGAACACCGCTTATGGACAGTGCGTGGTGGCAGATGCAACGGGAGATGCGGCGTTATTACGCGGTCGAAAAGCGCGGTGTGCCCGTCGATGCAACGACCGCCAAAAAAGGCGATCGTTATATAGTCGCGCTCGGCTCCGAGATTCACCGGGCCGTCGTTGAGGAGCCAACAAACACCGAATGGCTTCGTGTGTTTTATATCGACGACGGTTACGGTGAGTGCGCGGAGAGCGGCTGTATGTATGAGTCCACCGAGAACTTTAAAAGACCTCCCGCGTTAATGGCTGCATGCGCTATTCCCACCCTCGAGCGCGCTACGCGAGCCCGCGACCCTATGGACGTGCAATTTCTCCTCTCGGCTGATACGCTGACGGCCACCATCCTCGACCGTGAGAAGCACTGCACCGTAAAACTTACGGTTCAGGATGGCTCGTGCGCATCATTTGTGTTATAAGGTGCGCGAAAACAGTTGTACGCGCGCGCGCGCGCGCGCGCGTGTGTGTGTGTGTGTGTCGAAACAGGAGTGCGCGAAAAACCATTTGTGAAAAAGAGGAGTGGATGTATGTGAGTGTCGAAACAGGAGTGCGCGAAAAACTAGAATGTGAGAAAAACAGGGGTGCGCGAAAAACTGAAATGTGACAAAAACAGGAGTGCGCGAAAAATAAAACAAACATAAAATCGAGAAAAACCAGAAGAGAGCAGCGCAAAATTTTGGTAAGCCAAGTTTGTCAAATTAAAAAAACAAATAAATTTAAAAAACGCGCGTACTCTGAATGCGAACAACATTCAAAGTGAGGCAGAGAGAGAGAGAGAGAGAGAGAGAGAGAGAGAGAGAGAGAGAGAGAGAGAGAGAGAGACGGTAAAATATATATATATCGAGTACAAACAGGTATATATATATATATAATACTCTGCAGGCCGCGGTCGACTCGCAGAGTAGGGATAGCAATGGGTCCAGGAGTGGGTGTCGCCATAGTGCTCACACACGGTAAAATATATATATATCGAGTACAAACAGGTATATATATATATATATATAATACTCTGCAGGCCGCGGTCGACCCTCAGAGTAGGGATAGCAATGGGTCCAGGAGCGGGTGTCGTCATAGTGCTCACACACGGTAAAAAATATATATATCGAGTACAAACAGGTATATATATATATATATATATAATACTCTGCAGGCCGCGGTCGACCCTCAGAGTAGGGATAGCAATGGGTCCAGGAGTGGGTGTCGCCATAGTGCTCACACACGGTAAAATATATATATATCGTGTACAAACAGGTATATATATATAATACTCTGCAGGCCGCGCTCGACCCGCAGAGTAGGGGTAGCAGTGGGTCCAAGAGTGGGTGTCGCCATAGTGCTCACATGCGGTAAAATATTTATATATACTATAAAAGAAAAAGCGTAATATACCGACAGGGTCCATCCCCACTCTATATTCTTGGTTTTCAATATATATAGTAAATTTGTGGAAGTACGAGAGAGAGAGAGAGAGAGAGAGGGCGAGAGAATAAGGTATGCACACGCGCGCTCGCTACAAGAGTCTTCCACATATGCTTAATATCATAACGTTCCTTGGCGCAGAGACAGCGGCTCAGGCTGGCAATCCGAGGGTCTCGAGTTCGAGTCCCGCGCTTGCATCGGATTTTTTTAATTATAAAAGAAAAAATGGCGAAAATAAAAGCAGCGTGTCACCATACCGACACGCTCTGAAAAATAAAAAATGGCGGCAATGTAGGCAGCGGTCCACCATACCGACACACTCCGAGAAAAAAATGGTTCCATCCCCCCTCTCCTCCCCGCGCAACTCTTCCCCCCGCGCCCACGACCGTCCGAGCCGCGAACTCGGCGGCCGCGGAGTGGGGGGAAAGGAAAAAATTTTAAAAAAGAAAAAAAGCGTACTATGACGTCACGCTCCATCCCCCCTCTTCACCCCTCCCAACTCTTCCCCCCGCGCCCACGACCGACCGAGCTGAAGACTCGACGGCCGCGGAGTGGGGGAAAGGAGTGGGGATAGGAGTGGGGGTGGCCATAGTGCGCACCCTACTACTCACGGTGAGACGCTTGATAATGTCATACTCGGCCAGCTGCCTAAACGTATAATCGTCGGTTTTGTTGATAATAAGGCTTTTAATGGTGACCGTAAAATGAATCCTTTCAATTTTCAAAATTACAATATACATTATTTTTCTTTGTACGCCGATGGATTGCAAATACCGTCAAAGCCCCTTCAGCCAGACTTCGCAGATGCTGGTATGTATGTTGATGCATACCACACACTATTCTCCGGTACAGGCATACACTTTCTCAATGAGGGTAATTGTATCACACGTACAACCTACCCTCATGGCTATTGTCTCTTTGCATTTGATCTTACACCCGATCTCTCGGCCAATAGCAGCACTCATTGGAATCTTGTGAGGCATGGTAGTGTGAGAATAGAAGTACGTTTCGCGTCTGCCCTAACATCAACGGTTAATTGCCTTGTGTATGCCGAATATGATAATGTGTTGGAGATCGACTCCTCCAGACAAGTAACTGTGGATTTTAGCGGCTAGGTCGCAAGACTTGTAGAGGGGGGAGTGTCATATATCCATAGAACGTGCAATATTTATCGTTAGTCTGTATTCAAAAGTCGCTGTGTTACGACGATCGAGAAGCACCATGAATATCGTCATTGATATACAGGGTTTGAAGGATAAATATAATCATTTTATACCTAAAGAAGTTGCCGTGGTCTGTGTAAAGACATCATACATGGCCCACTGGATTGTAGCGTCGCCCTACGCTTATAATATTCTACCACCCAGTGTAAAACGTCAAAACACCTGGTTACAAACCAATCATCATGGTATCGAGTGGTCCGAGGGCGAGACGCAGTTACGAGCAGTCGAATCTTCATTGAAGAAAATTGCAGCGCGGTCTGATCGGCTGTTCACAAGAGGAGCTGATAAAGCGGCTTATTTGACGCAGCTAACGGATTGCTACGTTATAAATCTAGAAGAAGAAGAAGACGACGATTCGTCGTTTCGTAATCTTCCTGAGAGCAATACTCGTTGTGTGTATCACGGTTTACTGCGTAAAAACTGCTCGTTCACGTGTGCCCTCAACAATGCTGTAAGAATCAAAAAGTGGCTTTCTCATAATGACCGCTCCAGCTCCTTGTGGGAGTACAGAACCACCACAGCCTGGAACATTAGCTTACTAGCTGTGGAGCGCCGCGACGAGGGGAAGACAGCCGATATTAAACAGCTCTAGTGTCTCTATAATTGTTGTCTATTATGAACACCGAGCAGCTTATGCAGGCCCTACGCGGTATAAAGAGCCGCACTGTAGGCGTATACCCGGCAGACCGCATCCCTAAGGTGTGGGCGAAACGAGCAGCGATTGTCGCCAATACCGATGGCCACAAGCAGCCCGGAGCCCACTGGGTCGCAATGTACGTCGATCGAGATGGACGAGGATGGTACTTCGACAGCTACGGCCTACCACCAATCATCCCGCAGCATCTCCAACGTCTCCGGCAGAACAGCAGATTCTTTAGCTACAACACTATACAGCTTCAGGGTCCTGAATCACAGACTTGTGGACATTATTGTGTTATGTTTCTTCATTTCTTGTCTACAGGCCTTGGTATTAATATGTTTAGGAGTGCATTTTCAACCGATTTAACACGGAACGATAAAATAGTGTATGACTACTACAATGAGTATATGAATAAGTATAATAAATCTAAACCCATGAATAATGCACTCAACAAGGGTGCCTGTGTGGGCGGTGGTTACCATTATAATAATCTCAATACATTTAGTGTTAAAACTCTACCTTGTGTACAAGGTTGCTGTTCTCGCACCCGCTAACTGTACCATAACCGTGGGTTAAAAATAAAGTATATTTTTCAAACGTGTGTGTTCTTTGTCTCAATATTCTTGAACTTCACACGACAATAATTATAATCCACATATTTTAGTGATGAGCTGTTTCTCAGAAATCCTTGAAATGGTCATTCGCGCAACGGCACGCGCCGTCACGAATTCGATCCTCGTGTATCACAGATTTCATAAAATGCTGATGTCTGTAAGCGACACCTGGTGATACGGTAAACTAATTTTACTACCACCACCACTGCCGCCGCCGCCAAGATGGTTTACTGTTTTTGCAAATAAGCAAATATTGCACCAATTAAATTCAGTCTGCGTCTCTCTGTATGCAGAGTAGGGGAATGGGGCTGCTTGATAGAGGGTCTGATGTACCTCCACTCCTTGATAGACAGACATTGTCCTCGAGTCTTCAAAGAAGTAAGCACCGTCAATTGAAAGTACGTTTAGACGTCTTTTTGCGAGATATTACAACAATTAAAGCAAAAATACACGCGATATCAGAGTTTCGTGCTTTAACAATAAAACTGAGGAAGCTTAAGTTGGACAATGGATTTCACACGAATCAACCAAGTGGGTCGTTTGGAGACGTTTCTTCCCGTCAAAAGATTGTCCGAGTTGGAGCTCGAAAAAGCCTATAATATTACCGGTATCAAAATCGTCCAAACGAAATGGGGCGCGCGAGTTGTTGTGGACGTAAATTGTGAATTTTCGTGTTATCTACCAACGAGATTCGTCAAGGCTTTCGAAGAAGCGGACGAACTATTTCAACAAATGAGCAGCGCCGCTAGTAACAAAAATCTAATTATGCAGTACTACGGCACGAAGTTCAACAAGCTCGAGTTCAAAGCTGCTGAGGAACAATTATAAACAGGTATGTACTATAAATCATGTATAAAGTGTCTATGTTACGATACACATATACGAGCCTCTCTCACGCTATATATTTATCTCTGTCTTCCATAGCCGAACCATTGAAGAAGAAGACGAAGAAGAAGAAAAGAAAAAGATGCTAACAATTGACAATCTAATATATATTACCTCTTTATTGGATATTTATTGTAAATATATATATATAACGTATAATTAATAAAAAAGGTCACAATATATATCATCCCTCTTCGAGTATTTATTGTACAGTACGTGAAAAGACAGAAAAAAGAAAATACGTGCTCTGAAACTCCACACACACACACATACACATTTTCGAGCTAAGTAATATTCTAAAGTCAAAGACGATGAGAGAGAGAGAGAGAAATAAAAATCTAAAGATAAAAAATATAAAATTGTAAAAATAAAAAAAGAACAATGAAGTTTAAATCCGTGTACACTATGGTCACGCGCTCCAGACCCGTCGCTATAAAAGCCTTCCGCATAAACTTAATGTCATAACGGGTCTTGGTGTAGCGGTAGCTATTCAGACTGGTAATCCGAGGGTCGGCAGTTCGAATCTCGGTGTCTGCATCAAATTTTTCAATTCTTTAAAAAAGATTTAAATAAAAAACAGCGCTCCACCATACCGACACATTCCCTCCCCGCTAATAAAACTCCAAAAATAAAAAAAAGAACAAGATCTCCACTATACCGACACTCTCTCCCCCCTCTAATGAAACGCCAAAAATTAAAAAAGAACAAGAGCTCCACTATACCGACACTATCCATCCCCTCCCCGCACCCAAGGCCCGCCGAGCCAAGGACACTCGGCGGCCGTGGAGTGGGGGTAAAAAAGCGTACTATGGCCACACACTCTATCCCCCCTCTCCTCCCCCCCGCAACTCTACCCCCCGCGCCCACGACCGACCGACACTCGGTGGCCGAGGAGTGGGGATGAGAGTGGGGATAGGAGTGGGGGTGGCCATAGTGCGCACCATACTACTAGTATCGTTCTCTCCCCCTACCGCTACAATGGACGGGGAACATTTTAGTTAATAAGAATTCTTAAGTAATAAATATATTCATTTTAGTTTATAAAAATTATTCATTAACAAACTCCTTAAAAACGCCGCCCTGGTAATGGACGAGTACCAGCGACGTCTGTCGCTGTTCTCCTCTGTCTGCTACAATGAACGGGGAGAATTTTAATTGATAAGAATTGTTGATTAATAAATATGTTAATTTTAATTTATAAGAATTATTAATTAACACTCATGTTAATTAATAACTACCTTGCTAAAGAGCGAGGTCACAGCGATGTCTGTCGCTGTCCTCCTCCGTCCGCTGAAACGGACGGAGAGAGTATCAGTTCAGAATAACTGATTATCATGTAATAATGATTGCAAGAAGTACATTCTTGTATAATACATTTTTCGTTACAGATCACTGGGCTTGTATATATATTGTGATGTCGCGAATTATTTGTTTAATTTATTTATTGTAATTGGGGCTGCCGACTCGGCTACGGAACGCGGTGGTTGAGAAGAAAAACGCGGTAGACACTTAATCGAGAAGCACAAGACTTTATTTTCAGTATTACAACGGACAGCGTAACGTTGCTGCTTGGATGATCGGAAAACTACTAACTAGTTAGCCTAGGACGAGGGTGGTTCTTATAACATTAACCTGTGGGAAAGTTGTGGTTTGGTGGGGAGAGAATTTGGGAGTCAGAACGTTCTGGAGACGGAAACGTCTGGGGAGACAATGGGGACTGCAGGTGTTTCGGGTTTGAGGCAGGTCAGGCCATAAAGATAGGTGCTTTATGGCTGGACTGTGGAAAATGGAAAAAAGGTGTTTTTAGGCCTTTATCGGGAAACAAAGACTAGCTGCGTTCCAACGGAGAGATGTCCCGGCGATAGCGAGGGTGTAGCTGTACGAAGTCACGTAGGCAAAAAGGAATGCGGGAGACGCGTGAGAAAGGAAAAAATGTAACTGAGTATGGACCATCGTCACACCTCCCCCCTTAATTTAGAAAATCCTTACAATGTTAAATGGATTTTCTATACCCTAGTGTATCTGACATTAATTCTACTGGTACGTCTTACAGAAGTTAAAATATGATCTGTGTCTTGAGCGTGATTTCTCTTAGTTAAGGCGAGTTTGATTAGACTAGGCAAGTTCCTCCTGCGGATATTGTACGGCGTACTTGACATTGTCAGTGTTGTTGGTGTCAAGAGGATTAAGATGGCTCCTGGTACTGATTCGACTTGACAAGGAACGAATTTTCGGTAACTGCGGTGGTTGCTGGCAGGAAGAGCAGATATGGCTGCAAGACCTAAACAAATGAGTGATTAGTTTTTGTAATAAGGTTTTAGCTTATTTACATGAATGAGTTTTTTTCGATTTCGAAGTAGGATTTCGTAATTGACTTCGGATGTTCGGTCAAGTATAATCGCTGGTTCTTCCCACTTCGGCGCGAGTGGAGATTTGTCCCTTTCTTGAGCGACAAGAACTTCGTCACCCACATTAAATATTGGCGCAGGTCGATGAATCTTGGAATCCTGCGTCGCTTTATAGCGTTCTTTTGCTGCTATGAGGTGGTCACGCCCTTTCTTCAGGATTCGGTCGTGGTCCGCTCGAAGTCCTTCGAAGTATTCATCGATGGTGGTGTTTGTGCGATGAATTGGAATGCTGCTCGGGATGTTTGGCTTTCGTCCGAACTGCATTTCGAAAGGTGTCATCCCGATCCCTTCTTGTTTAGCGGTGTTGTATGCCATTGAAACAAATTTCAATTTCTTGTCCCAGTCTTCACGGTGATCGTGGATTAATGATTTTAATTGTTCTTTGATCGGTCCGTGAGCTCTCTCCAGGCTTCCGTTGCTCTGGGGGTGGAAGGTCGTCGTGGTCATGTGAGAAATCTTGAAAAGTTTCTCCATGTGTTTGAAGGTTTGGCTTATAAAATTCCGTCCACCGTCGGTGAGAATTTTCTTCGGTGCTCCATGAATGTAAATGAAGTCCTGTATGAGCGCGTCGATTGTTGCTTTGGCATCCTGTGTTTTAAGCGGGATGAGAGTAATGTACTTGGTGAGCTGATCCTGTACTGAGAGGATGTATTTGTATCCGTCTTCAGATTCCGGGATGGGTCCAACGAGATCCAAGGCGATTTTGTCGTTTGGTCGCTCGGGTGTATCGGTAATTATCGCCTCTGCTTGTGGGCGTATGCGAACTAGCTTGGTCCTCTGGCAAGTATCGCATTTTCTGATGAAGTCCTCGATGTCCCTTTGCATGTTCGGCCAGGTAGCAACGGCCTTGATGCGGTCGAGGGTCTTCGCTATCCCGAAGTGTCCTGTTGCCTTGGTCCCATGGTGTTCTTTTATGACGCGTAGTCGGTCTTCTTCGGTACTTGGTTCGTACAGTTCTCTGTCGTATAGATATAACGAGAAGCGCTCGTTCCTTGATGCCCAGATGAAATTTATGATCTGTTTGATTCGGAGTTTCGTACCCGGGTGAGCGCACAGGTGTTCACATCCCAAATAGATTTTTGTTGGCTTATCCAATTTCATAAGAGCGGTGGCGATCCGATTGTACCAGTCAATTTCGTCTTCGTCGAAATTTATGTACAGGCAATCTGAATCGTTGCTCGGTGAATCCGTGATCTTCAGTGCTGGAGTATCTTTCGGTGGGATATCCTCACTTATCTCCGTAACTGCTGGGATGTTTTCACACAATTCGAAATTTATGTAGAGTGGTGGCTCTTCCTCTACAATTTCATCCCGTGGTGTCTCTGTTGTTTCGCAGTCATCACTAGTGGCATCTTCCACGGTGGCGGGTTCCTCTTGTGGCATCTCTTGCTGTCGTCGGGTCGTCACAGCATGAATTCGAGAGAGAGCGTCGGCGTTGGTGTTGAGCGAGCCTTTTTTGTATATAGGCTCATACTCGTACTCCTCAAGCTTTAGCCTGAGTCTCATTAGCCGACTGTTTGTTGGAGGATCCGTCGCTTTCAATATCCAGATGAGTGGCTTATGGTCGGTCACGATTTGAAAATGTTTTCCGTACACATATTGTCGGAAATGTTTCGTTGCCCAGGTAATGGCAAGCATCTCTTTTTCCGTCGTGGAGTACCGCTGCTCCGCTTTGTTTAGTGTTCTCGACGCGTAGGCTACGGGTCGGTCCTTGCCAATCGTCCCTTGCGATAGCACGGCGCCAATGGCATAATTACTGGCGTCAGTGGTCAGTACAAATGGTTTAGAGAAGTCAGGGTATTGTAGCACGGGGGCAGTCGTGAGTGTTGTGCGTAATATGTTGAAGGCTTGCTCCTGCTTCACCGTCCAGTCCCATGTAGCCGTTGTCTTTAGAAGCTCTGTTAGTGGCTTCGCCACTTTACTAAAGTCTTTTATGAACTTCCTGTAATATCCGGCGAGTCCCAAGAATCGTTTGAATGCTTTGGGATCGTTTGGTCGAGGAAATTCTTTAACAGCTTGAATTTTCATCGGATTTGGTTGAACACCGTTTTCCGATATTACGTGACCCAGGAATTCTAATTCAGGGCGGAGAAATTCACATTTGTCCGGCTGAAGTTTTAGATCTGCTGCACGTAGTTGTTTAAAAACGTCAATCATTTTTTTATTGTGTTCTTCAAGCGTGTTTCCATAAATAATTATGTCGTCGAGGTAAACGAAGCATGCGTTGCCGATGAGACCTCGCAAAGCGTTGTTCATCATCCTCTGGAACGTTGCCGGTGCATTCTTCAGGCCAAAGGGCATTCTGTTGTAATGATAGTGCCCCGATGGTGTAGAAAATGCGGTTTTTTGTTTATCTCGTTCGTCCATGGCGATTTGATGGAAACCAGAGGCGAGATCGAAGGCGGAGAAGTATTTGGCTAGTCCCAGTTGATCTAATATTTCGTCTATGCACGGGAGGGGATATGCGTCATGGGCAGTCTTTTCGTTTAGCTTACGAAAGTCGATGACGATCCTCCATTTCTTCTTTCCCGATGCATCCGATTTCTTGGGCACGATCCACAGCGGAGCGTTGTACGGCGAGTCGCTGGGCTCGATGAGCTCTTGTTGCAACATGTCGTTTACCTGCCGATCAATTTCTTCTTTGTGTACCGGTGGGTACCTGTACTGTTTAACATTTATTGGGAGATCGTCGCTTGTGATTATGCGGTGTTTGACCGCCTTTGTGCCCGGTAGAGGGTCTCCAGGTAGGGCGAATACGTCGAGGAAAGAGGAGACGATATCCCATACCTGCTCCGATTGTTCCGGTGGCACGTGTTCCAGCCGCACATTTTCCCGTAACTTTTGTACGCGGTCAGCTGTGTTCTGACTCTCGATGTGGTAGATCGCTGCTACGTCCGACGGTGCGTCTTGGCGCTCCTCCGAAGGTGGAGGGGTGAGCTCGTCGAGAGCTATCCCACGCAGCAAATTTATTGTAACCCGCTTGGGTTCTTCCGAGTCGTTTATTACGGGCACTCGGGCTTGGTAGTCCTTGGCTTCGAAAACGCAAGGTACTACCGATTCTGAATTTTCTTCAGCTGTGATAGCTGGCCCATTTTTAATATTTGTACATGTCTGAATCCAACAGACCGATCTAGGTGGAATCGTTACTTCATTATTATCGAAGGCGTATCGCTGACCACTTAGTTCGAGGAATTCTTCTGACCCGATACCAATGAGAGTTTGGTACTGCTTCATGAACGGAATACCGATGAGCCCGTCTTCGAGAAGAGGAAAATCGTCCGGTATCACATGAAAGATGTGCTTTCGGCCTTCGAATTCGTGTTGCGTGATGAATAGCGACTCGTGTCCTTCGTTACCCATCATAAATTTGGAGCAAACGTTTTTGTTGATCAGCGCTTCCTTCGTTAACATGCCCTTTTTTAATAAATTAATAGCGGACCCTGTGTCTAATAGGAATCTTCCTGGTCCGCAGATTCCTTGCATGGGTAATTTGACCACTCGTTTGTCTGCAGCGATTGCGTTGACTCTGGGCAGTCCTCCTTCTGGCACGTGGTTTATCCTTGGTGGGGGGCAAGGTAAAGGCTTGTCCCTTTGAAAACCCGATTGTTGTGAGAGAGCATTAACACGGTTTTCTCTGTCTCGCTCCTTAGTACGGCAGTCTCTTTCTATGTGACCCACACGATTGCAGTAGCGGCACTGCAGCGGTGGTCGTTGGGTCATTGACGAGTCCGCAGGTAGTCGAGGAGCTGGTGGCGCGCTGCGACGCGGGACAGCTGTTATATTTTTTTCGGTGGGACCGAGGTTTCCCGTCATCATTTCGCTTGTGATGTCATAGGCTTCCGAAGCCTGTGCCTTAGCTATTGCTGAACGGATGTTGCTTGGTAGTTGCGCGCGCACTTCGGTTGATATTTCTTTACGGAGTCCTAACAAATGTTGTTCGAGGCCTTGTTCTCTCTCGTACTCGATAATAAATTTGCGTTTTTGTTCATCTACGGGTGAGTTAGCGAGTACGGCCAAGAGTTGGTTTTGAACCTCCAAGAATCGGTTCGTGAATCTCGATACGGTTTCGAGCTTTCCTTGGAACATGCGAGAACGTTTGTCACGAAATACACTCACAGGTTGCATATTCCCGAATAGAATTCGTAGGGCCTCATACAGTTTGTCGTATGTCGTGACGTCGTATTCTTGAAGTTCACGCGACGCGTCACCGATAATTCTTTTCGCGATAATTAGGCGGCGGAAATAATCTTGACGAATGACTTGTGGCCTCGTGTCCTCGATGGAACTGATAAATGCTTCGACACCAATATTTTTTCCGTCGAATTCTTTAATAAGGTCTATTGCCTCTTTGGGCGTTATTTCTTCCATGTCTTGCTCTGATATTTCACTGTCGCGTTCTTCGCACCGTTTGAAGTTTACGCGTTCGTTTTGTTGTTCCATTTTATTGTCATTTCTTTCCACCGGAATTCGCGATAGAGTTCGAGTTAGTAGTTGAATCACTTTCGGAATCGGTCGCGATTGACGGTCATGGGTCGCGGTACTGAGTAAATGAGTAGTTTTACTCACCGATTTTTCTTGATGATCCAGCGTTGAATTTTGAGTCTCGTGCAACTTCTGAGTGTTGTTGATCGTCTCAAAGTTCCTGGCACTTAGAGTTGGCAAACCCCACACTTAGCACCAATGTGATGTCGCGAATTATTTGTTTAATTTATTTATTGTAATTGGGGCTGCCGACTCGGCTACGGAACGCGGTGGTTGAGAAGAAAAACGCGGTAGACACTTAATCGAGAAGCACAAGACTTTATTTTCAGTATTACAACGGACAGCGTAACGTTGCTGCTTGGATGATCGGAAAACTACTAACTAGTTAGCCTAGGACGAGGGTGGTTCTTATAACATTAACCTGTGGGAAAGTTGTGGTTTGGTGGGGAGAGAATTTGGGAGTCAGAACGTTCTGGAGACGGAAACGTCTGGGGAGACAATGGGGACTGCAGGTGTTTCGGGTTTGAGGCAGGTCAGGCCATAAAGATAGGTGCTTTATGGCTGGACTGTGGAAAATGGAAAAAAGGTGTTTTTAGGCCTTTATCGGGAAACAAAGACTAGCTGCGTTCCAACGGAGAGATGTCCCGGCGATAGCGAGGGTGTAGCTGTACGAAGTCACGTAGGCAAAAAGGAATGCGGGAGACGCGTGAGAAAGGAAAAAATGTAACTGAGTATGGACCATCGTCACAATATATATATATATATATATGCCCGGCTGGAGCTTTGAGATCGGGTCTTAGCACTGCCTGTGTCAAGACTTTGTCTCTCTGCGGGGAGCGGTGGAGGGGGAACACGAGGTTCCGTCCGGCGTGCGCGTGGCACGCGGCCCGGGTCGTCCGCACGACCCGAAATATATGGCATCTTGCAATATATTAATTTTTAATAATTTTTTATTTTCAGTATTATAATAAGTTTAGTTAATAAGTACGTTTATTTATAAACGCCGCTCTGCTAAAGAGCGAGTGTTAGCGATGTCTGTCGCTGTTCTCCTCCGTCCGCTAACACGGGCGGAGAGAGTATCAGTTCATAAGAACTGTTAATCATATACATAATATGATTGCAAGAATTTAATTCTTGAATAATAAATATTTCTTTTCAGATGAATTTTTTTCATTTTACCTATAAGAATTATTAATTAACAGACGTGTTAATTAATACGTACCTTGCTAAAGAGCGAGGGTACAGCGACGTCCGTCGCTGTCCTCCTCCGTCCGCTAAAACGGACGGAGAGAGTATCAGTTTATAATAACTGATCAACATAATATAATATGATGGCAAGAAATACATTTTTGAATAATATATATTTCTTTACAGCTGACTGGGTGTATATTACCCAGACGCATATATCTATATATATAGCCGGAACATTGTGCTCGGCTCTCGGCACGGCTTGTGTTTACTCTTTGCTTCTCTCTACAGAGAGCGGCGGAGGGGGAATACGAGTAGCCGCATATCGTGCGCGCGTCACGAGGCCCGGATCATTCACGGGACCCGAAGGATATGGCAACTTGCCATAAACTAATTTTTACAAACATTTTATTTTCAGGAAATATTGGTATAATTATTATAAGCTTAATTATAAGATATATTAGTTAATAAACTCGTTCTGTCAAAGAGCGAGGTGCCAGCGACGTCTGTCGCTATGAGTCTGTCCGCACAATGGACAGAGATAATTTTAATTACTAAAAATAATGAATTAACAAATATGATAATTAATCAACTCACTCTGCTAAAGAGCTAGATACCAGCGACGTCTGTCGCTGTCCTCCTCCGATCGCTAAAACGGGCGGAGAGAGTATCAGTTTATAAGAACTGATTATCGTATAGTATGATCGCAAAAAATACATTTTTGTATAATATATATTTCTTTGCAGATGACTGGGTATATATTACCCAGCCGCATATATATGTATATGCGTAGCCAAAGCCTTGCGATCGGCTGTCGGGACTGCTTGTGTTTACTCTTTGCTTCCCTCTGCAGAGAGCGGAAGAGGGGGAATACGAGTAGCCGCATATCGTGCGCGTGTCACGAGGCCCGGATCATCCACGGGACCCGAGGGATATGGCAACTTGCCATAAATTAACTTTTCCAAACATTTTATTTTCAGAAAATATTTGTATAATTACTATAAGCGTTATTATAAGGTATATTAGTTAATAAACTCGCTCTGTCAAAGAGCGAGGTGCCAGCGACGCCTGTCGCTGTGAGTCTGTCCACACAATGGACAGAGATAATTTTAATTACTATAAATAATTAATTAACAAATATGTTAATTAATAAACTCGCTCTGCCAAAGAGCGAGATGCCACGACGTTTGTCGTATATTATCTCCGTTCACGAAAATGAACGGAGATAATTTTAATTGTTAATAAATGTTAATTAACAAATATGTTAATTAATAAACTCGCTCTGCCATAGAGCGAGATGCCACGACGTTTGTCGTGTATTATTTCCGTTCGCGAAAATGTACGGAGATAATTTCAATTGTTAATAATTGTTAATTAACAAATATGTTAATTAATAAACTCGCTCTGTCAAAGAGCGAGATGCCAACGACGTTTGTCGTTGCATACTCAGAATTATTATAATTCTGTTGCTCGTATTATAGCAAAACCAAACTTGAATGTTTGGCATGCTCGGCTGTATACTGTAGCGAGAAATAAATGCTCGCAGTGCACGTACACTCGTGCACGTCACATATACATGGCCGAGCGTTAGTATAAGATTTTCGAGAGGGGCGGGTCACGGCTGGCCCTGCTACAACGCCTCGGCCTTCGGCCCGCGTCGATGTGCCGGCGCTTCGTAGCAGACGCGCGCCGTGACATCTAGCGGTAGTCCGCAGCGGCTCGTAGTGAAATGCTGCGAGCTCTGCACTACCGCGGAGAGAGCGAAGCCGTCGAAATTTCTCGGCGACTGACACTGCCTCTTAAGAATGCGAGCCATTTTGATCATTGTCATGTTCGAGACGTTAAACTCTTTTTAAATTCACAGAGTTATCCATATGGGAACTTGAATCTCGACATTGGTCGCAATCAATACGCTTTGCTCTATGAAATGTATGTAAATTTCCAGTCTTCTTATTACGAGAAGGAGCCTGAACCACTCATAAACAAAGGTGACTTTTTGAAATACGCTCCGCTAATTGTTATCGATTGTTCAAAGCAGAATGAATCGTTGAAATCAGGCCCCGTCGATATTCGCCTCGAATTCGAATCTGTAAATCCCTTTCCCGCTCAAACCTCGGCTTATTGTTCAATTTTACACGACCGTATTCTCGAATATAATCCCATTAGTGGTAATATTAAAAAAATAGTGTAAGAACACATTCGTCTGCATAGTTATATATTTTTCTTTTTACTTTTTATAGTTTTTATTATTATTATATATTCATAAGTTGGGGGGGGGGGCGTATTGAATGTTTGTTATAAATCAGAGGCGCGGGTTATTAGAATCAGTTGTAGCCGAGATGGAGTACGTGGTTGACTTGCAAGGTTTCAAAAAACCCTCGAACAAATTTGTGTTGAAAGAATTTTCTGTTATTTCTTTAACGGATTCCAATCGAACACCGTCAACGATTTTCTTCGAACCACCATGCTTATGGATTGATTTGCCCGTCAAATATAGATGTACAAATGCTTGGTTGATAAATAATTATCATGGCTTACCATGGAACTATGGTGCTACACCCTATAATGCTATAAACAGAATTCTTCAAAACATTTTGCGCGATGCACGAATAATTTACGTTAAAGGTCCGGAGAAGAGAGAATGGTTGACGAATTTTTTGAATGGTTGGTCGGAACTCATAATCAATCTTAATAATCTCGAGTGTCCATCGTTACAAAAATTGCAGAAAAGCGTACGGACTGATTGTTCATATCACAAGTATTCATCAAAGTTCAATTGCGCTAGCAAAAATGTTCTAGCTCTAAAATAGTGGCTTCGCCCAAAATTCCCCGAGAATTAAGTGTATTTTTTCTTGAAAATAAAAAAAAAGATTTTAATACATATCATGTGTGTATGTGTGTGTGTGTGTGTTTGCTATATTTTGAATACCCTGTACACTAACGAAAACGATTCAAATAACGTTCGATGGTTGCCCACAATGGAAACGTCTCGACTTGTTTCGACTCGCCCTGACTCGTCTCAACTTGTTACAGCTTCATTCCCTCATACCATTCACATAGTGAAATAATAATAATTAAGAATTAGTCACTAAAATGAGATGGAAGATCAAATTCAGTATAAATGAGACGTGCGCACGACTGTTTCAATCAATCGTTGCATCAGTCTTCATGCTGCACAGTCAAAAGTCATCGCATCCGAAGTTCTTACCGTTGAAGAGACGCGAATTGCTAATCCGCATTAAACAATTATTACGAAATATTCAACGAGTGAAAAAAGAATTATCGCACGATCACGAACTCAATCGTTGGTAGCCAAATTAGGACAAATAAATTTTTGACGCATCATCATGAAAAAATGGCAGGTTTGTATTAAACGTTTTGTATCTTGAATTATGTGTTCTCATAATTTCGAGTGTTAACGATAAACAATTTTATGGAAAAAATGTGTTTTTTAGATCAACATGAATTTACACGAAATCAACAAAGTGGCTCTGTTGGCTGACTTTCTCCCAATCAAAAAGCTGTCTGAATTGTCACCTCAGGAGGCATATCCAGTAACCGATATAAGAGTCGCAAAAACCAAGTATGGCGACAGAATCGTCATGGATTTGGAAAAAACTTGTACGGTTTTTCTACCAGCCCGGATGACCACACCAATTCTGTCAAATGAAGATCTGTTCAAGGAGATGGTTCGTGCATCTCATGAAAATGGATTGGCATTACGCTCTCATGGGACTGCATATAATCACATTGAATTCATTAAAATGTAATAATTTTATAAGTAATAACGAATGTAATACTGAGTGTAATATCAAATAGAAGAAACCATGATATTGAATAAAAATTGTATAAAACCATAAATATGTGTAACATGTTTTTATTTTTATTCGGGAGAAAATATATTTGGAATGAGTACATATAAAAATACATGAAAAAATATGCAAGTATATATAAAAAATGAATTATAAAAGAAAATGGTGTTACGTACGGGATTCCGTCGTAATATATTATTATTATTATTTATAGTCGAGTTGTCAGGAGACCCGACTTGTGGGTTCTGTCTATTTTAAAGCGGCGTAACGCACCTCACCTTTTTCGTGTGTGTGTGTGTGTGTATCGTTGTGTATAGCCCCGACCTGCTGACGTGGTGAATAGCTGGAGTCGACGGGAAGGTCGGTCGCGACGGTCTTCTAGGCCGTCGAGATAAGAAGGCGCAAGATGGCTGTTAGCTGTTTATTTGTTCGGATATGAGCACGAGCGTAGCAGCTTACATGTATACTAAGCGCTGCCACTACGCTTGCTGTTTCGCAGAGTCGGCAAGGAGGCGAGCGCTCGGATTGCGTCTCGGCTCGTTAGACTCGTACGCGTCGCCTCGTTTATAAGAATGATATTTCAACAGGATAGGAATGATATTTAATCTCGAAATATTCCGACGCGCAATGCCGCTAAGGTAATTGACGCGGTACAAATATATTTCGAGTGACGTGAAGCGCCGCTAAGGTTTGCTTTCGCGTATAGAGTTCTTAACTGGTTTAATGGGTTTCCCGAACTCGATGTTACACTCGCGAGACTCTAAGTACGCGAGATGTACTTGCCCTAAGGAACGAGTTCGATCGACCGGTGGATGCGTCTGCCAAGACGGAGGTATCAATTAAGACTGCTATGATTTGATCGAACGAGATCCTCGTTACCGTGGGCGAGGGCGTTGGGGGAGTCTCGCGAGGGCGACAGGAAGTGTCGGGTTGCTCACTGGGATTCGAATGTCTCTGATTTTGATGAGGTTAGCGTGAGAATCGATGTTAAATTAGCTGACTCCACGGCGCGTGGCATCGCGAGGTGAGTTCTCATGGAAGTTTCCGCGGTGAGGCGAATTGCCTTGCCGGATTTGATGATTCGGCGGCACGTGCAGTTGCGGAGTTCTCTGGTTGCTTATTCCCAGGCCGAACAGTCCGTAACAGCCCTCCCTTCTTAGACGGAACGTGGTACCCATGGTCCTCGCTTCCGCCGTATTGCCGCGGCTGCTGTGCAGTGCTTGCCGATCGGGTTACCATCCGCTTCCGTAGTTTGCTGGGGGCTATGTCTATAAAACTGTGATTTGCGTTTCGCCTTCATCACTTTGGAGGAGTTAGTAGAGGTAAGTGTTGCTGGCTGTGGTCTGATGCGTGGAGTTGTTCCTGGTTGAGTGATTTCGATTTTTTTCTTTTTTTTTCTTTTTTAGATTGCAACTTGACGATAGATAGAGAGGGAGAAAAAAAGTACTTGAAGATGGCCAGTTCCGGGTTTAATTTTGGTGAGCGTCGTGTGCGGATTCTCACCCCGGCGGAGATAAATTTCCGCGCCGTGTATGGACGTTTGCCCGGCCCTGGGGACGTGTTGGAATGTGTGTCCATGCCGGAACGTGATGATGGCCGGTCCGCAGCGTTAGCCGAGTTCCGGGCGACGTTTGGTCGGTCTCCCGTGGGATATGAGTCCGTGGAAGGGCATACGACGTCTTCTGGGGTGTACTATCCGCCGGGTACTATCATGCGGCCAGCGGGGGCGAGCGACTCGGAGGATGATGATTTTTGGGAGGCGTTTCGGTCGTTGTCTCCAGTCGTATCCGCCAGTGGGTCGGAGATCGGCGGGTATGAGCCCGTAGGGGGGCATATGACGTCCCCTGAGTTGTCGTATTCGCCGGTTACCGCGAGCGACTCTGATGATGCCGATTTCTGGGAGGCGCTTCGATCATGGTCTCCCGTTGTTTCTGCCGGTGGCTCGGAGGTCGGCGACGAGCGTTTGTGTCGGTCTTCCGGGGGGCGTGAGCCCGTAAGAGGGCATATGACGTCCCCTGAGTTGTCGTATTCGCCGGTGACCGCGAGCGACTCTGATGATGCCGATTTCTGGGAGGCGTTGCGATCGTGGTCTCCTGTTGTTTCTGCCGGTGGCTCGGAGGTCGACGGCGAGTGTGACCTGTCCCACTCCGGCTTCACCGATTCCTCCGATGACGGTTCTGGGGACTCCCGTGGCTCGGCGGCTCCGGCTGGGCGGCTTGTTAGTTGTTATAGTGAGGTATTTTTGTGAGAGGAGGAAGAGAGAGAGAAAGGAAAAGGATGACAACGAAAATTTTAATGTGAATTTGTAAGGGAAAAGAACGAAAAATTGTATTTGTATTGCGGATTTGTAAGGGGAACAGATGCGAGAGGAAAAAGGAAGAAAATAAACATTGGTTTTTATGTTATTTGGTGTGTCTGTATTCCTTTTTTTGTGTTGTCTCTTTTTTTTTTTTTTTTTTGACACTTGAAAACGGATTTATTGATTATTGAAAAATCTGTCGGTAGATATGGCGAAATAAACCTTTATTTGTTATTAGTCCTTTTGTTGTACTAAATATTGATTTATTCGTGTTGTTTAAATCACTTGTCTCAAGGGAAATATCGCAGAAATGGCTACCCGGGTAGAAATTGTAGTACGGCTCCGCTTCGGGCGCTGTCCGGCTGCCTGACTGCCGTATTACGGTCCTCGCATGGCAGCCGGACAGCGCCCCGTTAGAAAGTGTTAACGCTTAATCGGATACGGTCTTGATCAGGCTGCCTGATCAGGGCGCTAATGATTGCCTTACGGGTGCCATAATAGTAGAATTTCTTTCCGGGGTAACATAACCTAAATCTGTACACAATCTATAAAAACTTGTCAACAGATACATTTTCGTCATCGCGTGATACGGGTGATACGATGCAATGATTTCCCGTAAAAATTAAAATATATAATGGTCTCCATTGATTTTGCAAAGTGTATGAGTGTGTAACATACGACTTAAAGCGATGGAAAAAACGATCATTTCGAAATCGTAAACAAATTTCCAATAACTATTAAAAAATAATAAGATAGCTCTATTGAAAAGTGCTAAAAAATCGACAAATTACGATTAACATTCATGTTATTATTCATGATGTTTCGGTCTTATGCTTATGAAAAAACAATTTCCTCGTCTACTTATCCTTACTCTCGCGCCTTTCCACTTGTGAGAACCGGCGTCCATCTGTGTGGCAATGTGTGAATTAATATAGCAGGCCGCTGTGAAAGGCAAGCGTGAGTACGGCCGTCTTACGGCAGGCCTTTGCAGGACCTTCTCAGGCTTGCCGTGTTATGGCAAGCCGTAGCGCTACCTGATCACGGCCGAGTAGGAAATAAGGCAAACCTTAGGCAATTTCTACCCGGGTAGATATCTATTTGCACATAAACTGGTTACAAGGTTGATTACCGATTTATTAATGGGGAAGTTATCAATCTGTCGATCTGTTATCGACTAGATGTTACTAATTTGGTTCTAATGAACTCGATTTATTAACCATTTGTTATTAATATTCATCTCGTAATCTTTATTGTCGGTAATTATCGTTTAATTTCGAAGAAATTCGAGTCTTCACTTTTTGGACTATTTGATGTGTTGTTATCTCCGAGTATTGAGTCAGATTTACCTTCCCTGTGAATATGGTGGAGAGCTGTGACGCTCCTGAGTAATTATTATTATTATTATTATTATTATTATTATTATTATTATTATTATTTTTTTTTTTTTTTTTTTTTGCTGTTGGAGTTTTCAATAGCAGGTAACGTCTGAGACGAACGCTGCGTTGGCGATGGCTGTTCTCTCTGTAGCCGCGTTATGTGTTGGTAGTGTGGGGGCTTGCCTAGGTGGTTCTGCAGGGATCGTCAGTGCTGTTTGTATTGGCTGCAAAGGGTACGAGATTACTCGTGTTCTTTCTTGCTGTTGCAGTGTTTTCCGGGTTAGGTGTCGTTGGGGGCTCGTTCGTCGGCATTTCGCATACAGCGCTATAACAATTGCTGCGATGACTAGTAATGACAGTCCTCCGGAACCCGTGTACATCGCGATATTCGTTGTTCGTTCACCACGGTGTAGGTGTTTTTGCGTCTCTACTTCCCTTTCGATATCGGCTAGGCTCTTTGCGTTGTTGGAGTTGTCCCAGTTGTTATTAGCGCTGGAGTTTATCTTGGGTATGATCGTCTCTAGGATCGGGAGCGTGGCTTCCTTTTCCACGCTGTTTAGCAGCGATGTGATGTCTAGCGTTGCTATTGGTGCGTAGGTGTATGTATTTTTTGTGACGATGGTTTCTTGCGCGGTGAGGCGTGTAGATCCCGTGGAGGTGGTGCATCCCGGCGTAAGGTGCAGGATGCCTGCTCCTTCCAGGGTTTCGCTGCCGATTCGGTTGTTTTTTCGTGTGATTTTGATTTCTATCGGCTTAATGGTGGAGTATATCCAGCTATTTGTGGTTTCTAGCCGTTTCCAGAACATGTTCTTGGTTGAAATCACCCTTACGTCGCATGATCGCCAATTAATATCCTTATCTTGCGTGAGGATTGCGATTTCGCACGTTTTCCTCTCGCTAGTTGTAAATAAAGGCAACGTAAGTTAGCAGAGATGTTGATGGCGGTGCAATTTGCAGCGGCTGAGGTAGTTTTGTGTGGGTAGGATATAGTATCGGTTGTCGGGCGTTAGGGCAAGATGCGTCACGGTTGGTTGTATGAAGGTTGAGATGGTGGCGTTTCTGATTTTTTGTGTGACGGGGCAGGGATGTCCCTTGTAAAGGTTGAACGGTTTGTTATCGAGTAAGGGGATCTCGATTTCTATTATCAGCCTTCCTTTGCTGTAGGCGAGCGATATCGCGCTTACGTCGTTTAAGGATTCGGTGTGTAGTTCCGTTTCTGTGAGTGGGAATTCGAAAGGCGTGAGTAGTAGGGTGCGCACTATGGCCACCCCCACTCCTATCCCCACTCCTATCCCCACTCCTTTTCCCCCACTCCGCGGCCGCCGAGTCCGTGGCTCGGTCGGTCGTGGGTGCGGGGGTGAAGAGGCGCGGGGGGAGAAGGGGGGATGGGTCGAGTCGCTATAGTGCGCACGCCTTTATATATATATATAATTTTTCTGAGCGTGTCGGTATAGCGGAGCGCTGTTTTTATTTTTGACATTTTTATTTTTCCGGAGCGTGTCGGTATAGTGGCACGCTGCTTTTGTTTCCGCCATTTTTCTTTTATATATATATATATGTGTGTGTGTGTGTGTGTTTATAAATGTGAATTTTATAATTAAAAAAATTCGATGCCGGCGGTGAGACTCGAACCGTCGACCCTCGGACTACCAGTCTGAGTCGTTGCCTCTGCACCAAAGATCGCTATGCATTTAAATGTACGTGGAAGACTCTTGTAGCGATCGCGAGCACGCGTATCCCCACCCCGTGGTCGCCGAGTACGGCCCGCAGGGTAGTATATATATATGCCTGTTTCTGCCCGATATATATATATATTTTACCGTGTGTGAGCACTATGGCGACACCCACTCCTGGACCCACTGCTACCCCTACTCTGCGGGTCGACCGCGGCCCGCAGAGTATTATATCTATATACCTATCTGTACTCGATATATATATATTTTACCGTGTGTGAGCACTATGGCGACACCCACTCCTGGACCCATTGCTATCCCTACTCTGCGGGTCGACCGCGGCCTGCAGAGTATTATATATATATACCTGTTTGTACTCGATATATATATATTTTACCGTGTGTGAGCACTATGGCGCCACCCACTCCTTGGCCCATTCCAGCCCCCCCACTCTGCGGGACATGCTACGCGAAGAATGACTGAATTCTAACGACCGTTGAGAGCCGTGAACACCCTGCTACCAGCCTGCGGTGCAACTCAGAATCATCCCGAAGCTTACCTCAGCGTTTTTGCACGTGCATATGACGCATTGGTATGAGAAAAATAGCGACACAGAGACAGATAGATCATGCGACGACGGAACGTGCCTATATTATAGCTGCTAACAAAACACTGTCTAGACTTTATAAACAAGAAAAATCGTTTACGCGAAACGTGGTATTGTTATACTATTATACACTAGGACGCGTGTATTATTAAAGTTAAATGTTTCAATGAAGGGTCGACCTTTCGGAAACCCCAAAATTTTGAACCCAAACTCTCAAGTACATCGATTATACAATGTACAAAACAGTGAGCAATAGTGGCTGCATATAGTATGGTGATTTATTTGAATTAACGTGAAAAAACGAGAGAGAAAGAGTTATAGAAATTACTGTAGGTGCAAGAGAGAGCATACAGGTATCTGTACGAACAGCCGCACAAAGAGGAGACGCCGTTAATAGGGTATATGATCAGCTGTAGAGTCGTAGAGCACGTGCGAGAGAGAGAGAGAAAGCGAGCGAGCTAACGAACAGCCGCACAAAGAGGAGATGCCGTGAATAGCACGCGCGGCCTGTAGTGCGCCCCTCTCCCTTTCGCCACCACCGCGCCTACGCTTTAAAGCAATGGTCGTGCGTTCTCTGTTTTTTAATCAGCTGTGTGTATACGAGCGAGAAAGAGCTATAGTAGCCTCTCTAGAAAGATAGAACGCCTGCTACAGGCTGCTTTTTATTCTCTTTTTATTTTCGTAATTTTTTTTCGGAGCATGTCGGTATGGTGGAGCGCTGCTTACATTGCCACAATTTTTTATTTTTCAGAGCGTGCCAACCCCGAGAGCCTGCCGATAACTTACTATGTTAAAAGAGCGATAAGTATTAAGCGCGAGCTCCTTTTCCACGGATAGGCAATTTTCAATGTGGATTTTTTCAAAAATTCTTAAGAGTTGCGCGCTACTACATTGGCAAATGAATATGTGGGTGGTCACCCTCACCTGGTATTAATATAAAAAACTAAAACCCGCCCGTCTGATATTCCCCTTGTAAGAAAGAGCGCTCTATACGAACAGCCGCACAAAGAGGGGACACCGTTAATAGCATATAGAACACAGCAGCTGTAGGTCCATAGGTCCCGCGTAAGAGAGAGAGAGAGAGAGAGATCGAGTGTGTTCACGAAGATCCGCACAAAGAGGAGAGCCCGCTAATGGCATATATGGTCTGTAGCATACCCCTCTTACCGTTCACCGACACCTCGTCTATACTTTGAATCAGAGACCATGTGCTCTCTGCCTTTTTAAATCGCTGTATGCGCAAGAGAGAGAAAGAGCTATAGCTGTCTATCGAGAAAGATAGATAGATAGATAGATAGAGAGAGAGAGAGAGAGAGAGAGAGAGAGAGAGAGAGAGAGAGAGAAAGAGAGAGAGAGCTTCCTTTACCATAAGACAGTTTTTATATTTTTTCATAATTTTACTTTTAACGATAATAAAAAATTTCTTTCTTTATTGTTTTCTATTTTTTCCAAACTCGATTCGATTTTCAGTGCTACAGGCCGCTTCTTCCATTTTCGAATGATATAAAATTTTCCTTCAACGCTATAATTTGAAAAGTCTAAAATTGTTCAGTCAACATCGTTAAAATTTTAATCGCCAGTAGTTAACAAATGTTCTCCTTGGCCCGTTAAACAGCTCGGCGTTTAAAATTAAATTGTCAGAAAAACTTTCCAGCAGCGAAATAATTTCAACAATCTGTGCGAGATGATTACACAAAAGGAAATTTTCTGTAAGGGTGAGGGTGTGGCTACAGTCGATTTCTTTTATTTTATTTTTCTTACGTTATCACTCTTTATTTAAAAACGATTCGCCCTTATCAAGGCAAAAATATTTATAGGAACTTTTCTTAAGCCGAAATAATTTCAACGCTCTGACCTTTTATTCAACTAATATTTACTACCTGTAAAATTTTAAATACATCGATGGTCTTATGTCTAAAAGAGCGCGCGGCGTTTTTCGAATTTAAATTTTAGCTGGTACATCTCTGAATCATATAAAAGTTTATTTCAGCGTTTTACATGCACATAATACGAGAGAGAGTATACAGCTCGCTCTGCTCAAGAGAGCGAACTATAGGCGATGCATAAGAGCGAAAGAGACAGAGGGGCGAGCTTGCGAAGACGGCGCGGCATATACGTCCCGCAGCGTACCCTTCCCCGTACCGTTCACCGCCATCTCGTCTATACTCTAGATCAGAATGAGCGCGCTCGCTCTATCTCTTAAAGGCGTTGCATGTATTAGAGAGAAAGAGCTCTAGAGGTCTCCTTAGGACGACAGAGACCATTCTATCGCCTGCTTGTTTTATTTTAAAAAACATAGCACGCACACTTTTTTTTACCGTCTTTTACTTCAGAATATTATTAATGTTATTATACCCGAGGAACCGTGTATGAGAGAGAGAGAGTAGCATGCCCCTCTTTCTCTTTAGGAAGGCATGCTATAGCCTGTATACATTGCACGTTCAGCCCTTGAAACCTCTGCATGTGTGTGAGAGAAAGCGCTACAGTGAGCTCTGAAAAATTATTTTCACCTAGCACAATTTTTAATATCCAACACCAAAAAAGTGTCTTACGTTATAGCACTCTATTAAAAAAAAAAAAATGATTCATCCTTATCGAGAGAAAAATTATTTTTATTTATAGAAAACTTTTCTTAAGCGAAATAATTTCAACGTTCTGACTTTTTATTCAACTAATATTTTAGTACAATTTTTCACTCCGGCCCGTTAAACAATCTGATGTTAAAAAATAAATTGTAAAAACTTTTGTCAAACGAAATAATTTCAAAACCTACCATTTCTCTTCCGAGGCTATCATAATCGCGATGACTTACTACGAATTGAGCTTCGGTGAGGAATTTATATAAGAAAGTCAAGGTAAATTGAATACATCACTGATCTTTTACTCTTATTTAATGATCATTATTGAATAAATATTCAAATTCTTTAAATAAATATCAATTTTCGTTCATATATATATTTCGTCATTTGCTCATAATTTCTTTAATAGTAGCCCGAAATGAATCGAAATTTTTTCGTTCTTCAATGCGCTTTTCAAAAAACAGCGAAAAATTATTTGAGGTGTATAGAGGCCTCTCTAGGAACACAGAGACAGTGCTACAGCATGCTTCTTTTTATTTTTTTTACACCCGAATAAATATCGTCAAGATTTTTCATCTAACAGTGATGTATGAAAAAGCGCACGATAGCGCTTTGTAAAAAGATACGAGAGAGAGAGAGAGAGAGAGAGAGAGAGTATACAGATCGCCCTGCTCAAGAGAGAGAGAGAGAGCACTATAGGTAGTGCATAAGAGAGAAAGAGATAGAGTTAGTTAGTTATTAGTAAGAGCGAAAGAGATAAGTTTCGAAATTATTTCGTTTAAGAAAAGTTTTTCACAATTTACTTTTTAACATTAGACACCTTAAGACAGAGACCATGCTATCGCCTGCTTCTTTTTATTTCAAACAAGATTGGCGCATACTTTTCTTTCTCACCGTCTTTAACTTCAGAATATTATTAATGTTATTATTTTTAGCATAGTACGTGCGTTTTTTTAAATATTATACCCGAGAAACCGCGGGAGAGACAGAGAGAAAGAGAGAGAGTACCAAGCGTCTCTTTCTCTCGAGGAAGCCATGCTATAGACTGTATACCATGCACACTCTGCTTCCTCCGAAGAAAAAATGTAGAAAAAAAATGGTAAGTTTCGAAATTATTTCGTTTAAGAAAAGTTTTTCATAATTTACTTTTTAACATTAGACACCTTAACGACTCGCGGAGAAAAAATTGTACCAAAGCAATAGTTGAATAAAAAAGTTTCAACGTTCTGACTTTCTAATCAACTAATATTTTGACACAATATTTCTCCCCAGCCTGTTAAACAATCCAATGTTAAAAATTAAATTATCAAAAACTTTTACTTAAACGCAATAATTCCAAGCCTCTTCTTCTTCTTCATCGGCCACATAATTGCATCGGCTTATCGTAAGCTCTCTGATGAGCGAGGACAAACATGCACAGAGTGAGAGTTTTTTCGTATCGCCGAATGAGAGAGAGCGAGAGAGAAAAGGTTTTGCTTTTTTAGCTTTAATAATTTCAAAACCTACCATTTTCCATAATTTGTGTTTACGGTTAAAAATAATTTGTCTTTCTTCATCGTTTTCTATTTTTCCAGCCTCGATTCTAGAGTCAACATTTGTTTATTCGTATCATCGAATGAGAGAGAAGAGAGAAGGTTTTACTTTTCATCTTCCTCCGAAGAAAAAATAGTAGAACAAACTGGTAAATTTCGAACTTATTTCGTTTAAGAAAAGTTTTTGACAATTTATTTTTTCACATTAGATTCCTAACTTAAAATTGTACCAAAGTATTTGTTGAATAAAAAAGTCAGAATTTCAACGTTCTGACTTTCCAATCAGCTAATATTATGGCATAATTTTTCTTTCCAACCCGTTGAACAATCTGATGTTAAAAATGGAATTATCAAAAACTTTTCTTAAACGCAATAATTTCAAACCATTTTTTTCTTCATGGACCACATAATTGCGTCGGCTTATCGTTAGTTCTCTGCTGAGCGACAAACCCGTGAGGGCATACACGGAAATAAAGTCGTTATCTATCTATCTATGTTATCTATTTTTTTCTTCAGGGGCTACAAAATCGCGATGATTTATCGTTAGCTCTCTGATGAATGAGGACAAACATGCACAGAGTGAGAGAGAGTTTTTCTTTTTCATCTCTCGTCAAAGAATCATTTCACCTAAGACAATTATTAATAAGCGACATCAGGTTTTCTTTATTTCCAAAACTAATAACAATTTTATACACAAAGTGCTATTTTTTTAATTATATAATCACGATGTCTTATAATTAGTTCTCTGATGAGCAAACCGTGAGCGAAGTCTGTTAACACCCAGGGGGTACACTCTGCCTAGTTGTTGTTGTACATCCGCGCATATTTTACGACGTTTCGTTGGAACGACACGACGTACACTGATTATGGATAATTTCGGTACTGCTGATGATATTGATGTTAAGAGAAACTCTCTACATATCTCTACCTCCCCGCAGACGCGGCAAAGACGCGCCAGCAAGGATAATTTAATGAACTCTTCTACGCTTACAAATCCAAATCCATTTCTACTTCTTGATCTCCCTGAAGATATTCTGCGACGGTTGTGATGTTTTACCGTAAACTCTTCATGACCGATTCGATTGTTGTGTGGAATCTTTTTAAATTCAGATGGTGAATTTATTGACGATTCATTAATTGCGACTGGTAGCAATTGTATCAATAATATTAAATGATTTGATATCATCTATGAATCTTGCATATTCAAGAAGATGCAATTAATTGCGATTGGGAGCAATTGTAATAATAATTCAAATGAGTTGATATCATCTATAAGTCGGGCATTTTCAAGAAGATAGGCTTCATCATTGTGACCTGTTTGACGTAATGCCTGTATAAATTTTTCGTATGCGTACGGTCCTCGTGTCTTTATCGTTAGTACGATATCTTGCGCTATATCTTTACAATGTATCCTCCTCTGAAAAACAAATATAATATATAACAAAGAAAATCTTGAAATAAAGGAGAATATTATTTATACTTACTCTCCAACTCGGTAAGTTGACATCATCGTCATTGAAAACCTTCAGTTTAATTAAAACTGGTAACACTGCACACATTCGTATTTTAAAAATAATATTTTGGCAAAAAACATCAATTATATTACGATCGCGCATATCCATTATTAATGCTCTCCTTCAATCTTCTTGCGATGCTTCCCCACACACTGCTTCCAATACAATAAAATTATTTCTAAGGAGGGCGCTGCTCCTGCATTTAGTACTCCTAAAGCAAAAAATGATGACAGAGGGGAGAGAGTATAAATACATTTGACGAATGTTTTTTCTTTAGAAATACTAAATATAGGAGCAACTTCCACTTAGAAATAATTGTATTGTATTGGAAGCAGTGTGTGGGGAAGCATCGCAAGAAGATTGGAGGAGAGCGTTAATAACGGACGGAGAGCAGAAGATATAATTTTTAAAGAAAATCTTGAATTAAGGAGAATTTTATTTATACTTACTCTCCAACTCGGTTTGGGTTTGAGTCCCACCGCTCGCGATATCGATCGATCAACTTTTTATGTATATTATATTTTTTTATTTTTTTGTTATAAGCATCCCGAGTTTTCCAAATCTGACACGGTGTTGAAAGTTCTTAATCACCCTCATCGTTGCTAAAGTAATCAAAAACTGCGCTATGCGCGAGCGAGTCTTCTCGCATCTTTTGTAGATGTCTAGACAATGTTTTGACATAATATATACACGCGCTGTAGCCCTCGTGTTTATTGCTCATAACGAGGGGTCAGATGCTTCTGCAAAAATGCTGAGACATAAGGCCGTGACAATCACCGTTGCTTTTTCTCTTGTATCGCTGCGTTATATGCGTGTAAAATGCAGGGGTGATGATGATCTCTCGCTGCCTTTAGAAACCAGTTATCATTCTACAGAGCAGCCGCGAACATGAAGGACATTTATACCCCATCGGTTTTACCAGACACATTCCTGTGTGAGGTGGTCGGTTCTTTCGGGTTTGATGAGGTGTACATTCGTACACCTCTAATTACAGAGGCGTATACGCAGCTGCGCGCTGCGTTAGAAAAATATTATATCGACGAGCAGCACGGTGTGATAGTGGCATCCTTCGTTATTAAGGTGGGGTTAGAGTGTGTTGTTCGGCTGAGCTCCCGCGTGTGTCGTGCCGTTGTTCAACAAACATCGTGTAATGGGTTAACGGGGGTGTGTGTTATCGACGAGGGCTTTGATGCAGTTGTGAAGGCGACACAAATTTATGAAATTACGCCGTCGTTTAAAACACCACCAGCCTTAGTAGTGGCTTGTATGGTACACGGTGTGGAGGAGGGGTGCATCGATGATTCACCCCTGAGCATGGATGCGTGATATTTCCTTGAGAACCGCTACTTTACAGCGACAGTTGTTAGTCGCGAGGGACAAGGCGCGGTCCATTTGACAGTTAGTGAAGATGTCGATGTGGCCCGCCATTTCGAAACCACCGATCACGCATCAACCAAGTAGGCCGCCTGGAGACACTTCTCCCTGTCAAAAGACTAGCCGAGTTGGAGCTCCAAAAAGACTTCTATATAACCGGTATCAAAATCGTACAAACGAAATGGGGCGCGCGTATTGTCGTGGACGTGGATAATGAATTTACGTGCTACCTATCAACGAGGTTCGTCAAGGCTTTCGAAGAAGCGGCCGAGCAATTTCAACAAATGTGCAAGGCCTCAAACAACAAAAATCTAATTATGCAGTATTACGGCACGAAGTTCAATAAGCTAGAATTTAAAGCTGTTAAGGAGTAATGATAAACAGGTATGTACTAAAAATCATGTATAAAGTACCTATGTTACGATACGTATATACGATATTCTCTCACGCCATATTTCTCTGTCTTCCATAGTTGAAACGTCGAAGAAGAAGAAGAAGAAGAAGAAGAAGAAGAAGGTGCTAACGATTAAAATTCTAATATACATTACCACTTGATTGAATATCTTCAGGGAGATCAAGAAGTAGAAATGGATTTGGATTTGTAAGCGTAGAAGAGTTCATTAAATTATCCTTGCTGGCGCGTCTTTGCCGCGTCTGCGGGGAGGTAGAGATATGTAGAGAGTTTCTCTTAACATCAATATCATCAGCAGTACCGAAATTATCCATAATCAGTGTACGTCGTGTCGTTCCAACGAAACGTCGTAAAATATGCGCGGATGTACAACAACAACTAGGCAGAGTGTACCCCCTGGGTGTTAACAGACTTCGCTCACGGTTTGCTCATCAGAGAACTAATTATAAGACATCGTGATTATATAATTAAAAAAATAGCACTTTGTGTATAAAATTGTTATTAGTTTTGGAAATAAAGAAAACCTGATGTCGCTTATTAATAATTGTCTTAGGTGAAAGGATTCTTTGACGAGAGATGAAAAAGAAAAACTCTCTCTCACTCTGTGCATGTTTGTCCTCATTCATCAGAGAGCTAACGATAAATCATCGCGATTTTGTAGCCCCTGAAGAAAAAAATAGATAACATAGATAGATAGATAACGACTTTATTTCCGTGTATGCCCTCACGGGTTTGTCGCTCAGCAGAGAACTAACGATAAGCCGACGCAATTATGTGGTCCATGAAGAAAAAAATGGTTTGAAATTATTGCGTTTAAGAAAAGTTTTTGATAATTCCATTTTTAACATCAGATTGTTCAACGGGTTGGGAAGAAAAATTATGCCATAATATTAGCTGATTGGAAAGTCAGAACGTTGAAATTCTGACTTTTTTATTCAACAAATACTTTGGTACAATTTTAAGTTAGGAATCTAATGTGAAAAAATAAATTGTCAAAAACTTTTGTTAAACGAAATAAGTTCGAAATTTACCAGTTTGTTCTACTATTTTTTCTTCGGAGGAAGATGAAAAGTAAAACCTTCTCTCTTCTCTCTCATTCGATGATACGAATAAACAAATGTTGACTCTAGAATCGAGGCTGGAAAAATAGAAAACGATGAAGAAAGACAAATTATTTTTAACCGTAAACACAAATTATGGAAAATGGTAGGTTTTGAAATTATTAAAGCTAAAAAAGCAAAACCTTTTCCCTCTCGCTCTCTCTCATTCGGCGATACGAAAAAACTCTCACTCTGTGCATGTTTGTCCTCGCTCATCAGAGAGCTTACGATAAGCCGATGCAATTATGTGGCCGATGAAGAAGAAGAAGAGGCTTGGAATTATTGCGTTTAAGTAAAAGTTTTTGATAATTTAATTTTTAACATTGGATTGTTTAACAGGCTGGGGAGAAATATTGTGTCAAAATATTAGTTGATTAGAAAGTCAGAACGTTGAAACTTTTTTATTCAACTATTGCTTTGGTACAATTTTTTCTCCGCGAGTCGTTAAGGTGTCTAATGTTAAAAAGTAAATTATGAAAAACTTTTCTTAAACGAAATAATTTCGAAACTTACCATTTTTTTTCTACATTTTTTCTTCGGAGGAAGCAGAGTGTGCATGGTATACAGTCTATAGCATGGCTTCCTCGAGAGAAAGAGACGCTTGGTACTCTCTCTCTTTCTCTCTGTCTCTCCCACGGTTTCTCGGGTATAATATTTAAAAAAACGCACGTACTATGCTAAAAATAATAACATTAATAATATTCTGAAGTTAAAGACGGTGAGAAAGAAAAGTATGCGCCAATCTTGTTTGAAATAAAAAGAAGCAGGCGATAGCATGGTCTCTGTCTTAAGGTGTCTAATGTTAAAAAGTAAATTGTGAAAAACTTTTCTTAAACGAAATAATTTCGAAACTTATCTCTTTCGCTCTTACTAATAACTAACTAACTCTATCTCTTTCTCTCTTATGCACTACCTATAGTGCTCTCTCTCTCTCTCTTGAGCAGGGCGATCTGTATACTCTCTCTCTCTCTCTCTCTCTCTCTCTCGTATCTTTTTACAAAGCGCTATCGTGCGCTTTTTCATACATCACTGTTAGATGAAAAATCTTGACGATATTTATTCGGGTGTAAAAAAAATAAAAAGAAGCATGCTGTAGCACTGTCTCTGTGTTCCTAGAGAGGCCTCTATACACCTCAAATAATTTTTCGCTGTTTTTTGAAAAGCGCATTGAAGAACGAAAAAATTTCGATTCATTTCGGGCTACTATTAAAGAAATTATGAGCAAATGACGAAATATATATATGAACGAAAATCGATATTTATTTAAAGAATTTGAATATTTATTCAATAATGATCATTAAATAAGAGTAAAAGATCAGTGATGTATTCAATTTACCTTGACTTTCTTATATAAATTCCTCACCGAAGCTCAATTCGTAGTAAGTCATCGCGATTATGATAGCCTCGGAAGAGAAATGGTAGGTTTTGAAATTATTTCGTTTGACAAAAGTTTTTACAATTTATTTTTTAACATCAGATTGTTTAACGGGCCGGAGTGAAAAATTGTACTAAAATATTAGTTGAATAAAAAGTCAGAACGTTGAAATTATTTCGCTTAAGAAAAGTTTTCTATAAATAAAAATAATTTTTCTCTCGATAAGGATGAATCATTTTTTTTTTTTAATAGAGTGCTATAACGTAAGACACTTTTTTGGTGTTGGATATTAAAAATTGTGCTAGGTGAAAATAATTTTTCAGAGCTCACTGTAGCGCTTTCTCTCACACACATGCAGAGGTTTCAAGGGCTGAACGTGCAATGTATACAGGCTATAGCATGCCTTCCTAAAGAGAAAGAGGGGCATGCTACTCTCTCTCTCTCATACACGGTTCCTCGGGTATAATAACATTAATAATATTCTGAAGTAAAAGACGGTAAAAAAAAGTGTGCGTGCTATGTTTTTTAAAATAAAACAAGCAGGCGATAGAATGGTCTCTGTCGTCCTAAGGAGACCTCTAGAGCTCTTTCTCTCTAATACATGCAACGCCTTTAAGAGATAGAGCGAGCGCGCTCATTCTGATCTAGAGTATAGACGAGATGGCGGTGAACGGTACGGGGAAGGGTACGCTGCGGGACGTATATGCCGCGCCGTCTTCGCAAGCTCGCCCCTCTGTCTCTTTCGCTCTTATGCATCGCCTATAGTTCGCTCTCTTGAGCAGAGCGAGCTGTATACTCTCTCTCGTATTATGTGCATGTAAAACGCTGAAATAAACTTTTATATGATTCAGAGATGTACCAGCTAAAATTTAAATTCGAAAAACGCCGCGCGCTCTTTTAGACATAAGACCATCGATGTATTTAAAATTTTACAGGTAGTAAATATTAGTTGAATAAAAGGTCAGAGCGTTGAAATTATTTCGGCTTAAGAAAAGTTCCTATAAATATTTTTGCCTTGATAAGGGCGAATCGTTTTTAAATAAAGAGTGATAACGTAAGAAAAATAAAATAAAAGAAATCGACTGTAGCCACACCCTCACCCTTACAGAAAATTTCCTTTTGTGTAATCATCTCGCACAGATTGTTGAAATTATTTCGCTGCTGGAAAGTTTTTCTGACAATTTAATTTTAAACGCCGAGCTGTTTAACGGGCCAAGGAGAACATTTGTTAACTACTGGCGATTAAAATTTTAACGATGTTGACTGAACAATTTTAGACTTTTCAAATTATAGCGTTGAAGGAAAATTTTATATCATTCGAAAATGGAAGAAGCGGCCTGTAGCACTGAAAATCGAATCGAGTTTGGAAAAAATAGAAAACAATAAAGAAAGAAATTTTTTATTATCGTTAAAAGTAAAATTATGAAAAAATATAAAAACTGTCTTATGGTAAAGGAAGCTCTCTCTCTCTTTCTCTCTCTCTCTCTCTCTCTCTATCTATCTATCTATCTATCTTTCTCGATAGACAGCTATAGCTCTTTCTCTCTCTTGCGCATACAGCGATTTAAAAAGGCAGAGAGCACATGGTCTCTGATTCAAAGTATAGACGAGGTGTTGGTGAACGGTAAGAGGGGTATGCTACAGACCATATATGCCATTAGCGGGCTCTCCTCTTTGTGCGGATCTTCGTGAACACACTCGATCTCTCTCTCTCTCTCTCTCTTACGCGGGACCTATGGACCTACAGCTGCTGTGTTCTATATGCTATTAACGGTGTCCCCTCTTTGTGCGGCTGTTCGTATAGAGCGCTCTTTCTTACAAGGGGAATATCAGACGGGCGGGTTTTAGTTTTTTATATTTATACCAGGTGAGGGTGACCACCCACATATTCATTTGCCAATGTAGTAGCGCGCAACTCTTAAGAATTTTTGAAAAAATCCACATTGAAAATTGCCTATCCGTGGAAAAGGAGCTCGCGCTTAATACTTATCGCTCTTTTAACATAGTAAGTTATCGGCAGGCTCTCGGGGTTGGCACGCTCTGAAAAATAAAAAATTGTGGCAATGTAAGCAGCGCTCCACCATACCGACATGCTCCGAAAAAAAATTACGAAAATAAAAAGAGAATAAAAAGCAGCCTGTAGCAGGCGTTCTATCTTTCTAGAGAGGCTACTATAGCTCTTTCTCGCTCGTATACACACAGCTGATTAAAAAACAGAGAACGCACGACCATTGCTTTAAAGCGTAGGCGCGGTGGTGGCGAAAGGGAGAGGGGCGCACTACAGGCCGCGCGTGCTATTCACGGCATCTCCTCTTTGTGCGGCTGTTCGTTAGCTCGCTCGCTTTCTCTCTCTCTCTCGCACGTGCTCTACGACTCTACAGCTGATCATATACCCTATTAACGGCGTCTCCTCTTTGTGCGGCTGTTCGTACAGATACCTGTATGCTCTCTCTTGCACCTACAGTAATTTCTATAACTCTTTCTCTCTCGTTTTTTCACGTTAATTCAAATAAATCACCATACTATATGCAGCCACTATTGCTCACTGTTTTGTACATTGTATAATCGATGTACTTGAGAGTTTGGGTTCAAAATTTTGGGGTTTCCGAAAGGTCGACCCTTCATTGAAACATTTAACTTTAATAATACACGCGTCCTAGTGTATAATAGTATAACAATACCACGTTTCGCGTAAACGATTTTTCTTGTTTATAAAGTCTAGACAGTGTTTTGTTAGCAGCTATAATATAGGCACGTTCCGTCGTCGCATGATCTATCTGTCTCTGTGTCGCTATTTTTCTCATACCAATGCGTCATATGCACGTGCAAAAACGCTGAGGTAAGCTTCGGGATGATTCTGAGTTGCACCGCAGGCTGGTAGCAGGGTGTTCACGGCTCTCAACGGTCGTTAGAATTCAGTCATTCTTCGCGTAGCATGTCCCGCAGAGTGGGGGGGGCTGGAATGGGCCAAGGAGTGGGTGGCGCCATAGTGCTCACACACGGTAAAATATATATATATCGAGTACAAACAGGTATATATATATAATACTCTGCAGGCCGCGGTCGACCCGCAGAGTAGGGATAGCAATGGGTCCAGGAGTGGGTGTCGCCATAGTGCTCACACACGGTAAAATATATATATATCGAGTACAGATAGGTATATAGATATAATACTCTGCGGGCCGCGGTCGACCCGCAGAGTAGGGGTAGCAGTGGGTCCAGGAGTGGGTGTCGCCATAGTACTCACACACGGTAAAATATATATATATATCGGGCAGAAACAGGCATATATATATACTACCCTGCGGGCCGTACTCGGCGACCACGGGGTGGGGATACGCGTGCTCGCGATCGCTACAAGAGTCTTCCACGTACATTTAAATGCATAGCGATCTTTGGTGCAGAGGCAACGACTCAGACTGGTAGTCCGAGGGTCGACGGTTCGAGTCTCACCGCCGGCATCGAATTTTTTTAATTATAAAATTCACATTTATAAACACACACACACACACATATATATATATATAAAAGAAAAATGGCGGAAACAAAAGCAGCGTGCCACTATACCGACACGCTCCGGAAAAATAAAAATGTCGAAAATAAAAACAGCGCTCCGCTATACCGACACGCTCAGAAAAATTATATATATATATAAAGGCGTGCGCACTATAGCGACTCGACCCATCCCCCCTTCTCCCCCCGCGCCTCTTCACCCCCGCACCCACGACCGACCGAGCCACGGACTCGGCGGCCGCGGAGTGGGGGAAAAGGAGTGGGGATAGGAGTGGGGATAGGAGTGGGGGTGGCCATAGTTCGCACCCTACTACTGGCGTGCTTGTTTTGATCTGGTTAGCGGTGGTTATGAGTTGCCGGGGCGAAAGGATTGCGGGGTGAATCGTGCCCTTCTTCGCGAATAGCACGGCCGTGGTGAGGATTGTTATGCACATTCGATAATCCGCCACTTGTCGTTCCATTTCTATTATCCAGCGGGTGACGAGTTCTCGGTACTCTAGTGCTCGTGTAAATTTATGTTGGTCGATCATTTCCTTGGCCATTTTGTTTGCTTGTTCGGCCAGTGCTGTTGTGCGGTTGGTAATTGCGGAGAGGTCCTTGTGGATATCGTGGAATTCAGTCTTTAGGATGTGTGTTTGATTTCCGACTATTTCTGCTAGGTGGTGTTGGGCTGCGTGCACCTTATCGATTTCTTTGTTGTAGTATTCAGCGTCTTCTTCGTTTAATGTTCCGAATAGTGTTCTACTTAGTGATCCGATGAATCCCAAGGGCGCGGACCTTTTTTTTGTCCGCGTGTTGGTCGGGATACTGCCTACAGTGTTCTGGAGAATTTCGGCGAATTTGTCCGTGTCGTCGAGGGTTGCTTGGAGGCGTGCGGCGAGGTCGGAGTGTGTACAGTCGCTGAATTTTAGTTTTTCGCAATGCATTTTAACAGTTTTGAAATGTTCGGTAATCTCGGGTTTCTGTTCGAGGAATTTTTGTATTTCTACCGATGTTATTAGTTTCCAAGTGGTGTGGTAAATTCTTATCGTCCCCACATTTTCGAAGAATATGCCGGGGTTGTGGTTGATCGGTGTTACCCAGTAGATTGTTGGTATGGGGTCGACTGCCTGTGCATGCACCAAGGTTATTCTGGCGATGATTGATAAGAGGACCCTGACGTGGCGCATCTCCATTTTTGCTCGCTTTTCTGGAAATAGTTGGGTGGTCGAGTTAGTCCCGTTTTTTTTTTTTTTTTTTTTTTTTTTATTAATTTTTTTTTTTTTTTTTTTTATTAATTTTTTTTTTTTTTTTTTTTTTTTTTTTTTTAATACTGGCTTCGGTTTCGGCGGTCGGCCGCGTTTTTTCGGTGGTTCTGGCGCGGGTGGGTTGCTTATGTCTACGTGGGCGGGTTTGATCTTGTCCAAGTGAGTCAGCGTTGTCTTTCCATTGCCTTTGTTGATTAGGGCAGTATTTCCGTCTAGGATCTTTAGGATGTGATACGGGCCGTTGTAGTTGGGGTCGAATTTGCCTTGCTTCGGCTCGCGGAGCGCATAAATGGCGTCTCCTGGCTGGTACGTTACCGCCTTTAGTCTTTTATCGTGGCGGATTTTTGCTGCCTCTTTATTTTTGTTCAGGTTGTTACCGCCTACCTCTGCTATCTCGTCGAGTCGCTTCACGAGGTTTGTCACATACTCTGTCGTCGTGGGCAGGTCTTCCTTTAGGGGTGGGGTGGACGGCGTCTTCATTAGTTTCCCGTATGCCATCTCGTATGGCGTGAACCCTGTTGATTCGTGCACTGCAGCGTTGTGTGACTGCATGGCGTATGGCAAGACGTCGTCCCACTCCACCTCCTTTTTGAGATAGTGTTTCACGTAGTCGGCAATTCCTTGGTGACTGCGTTCCAATGTCCCATTGCTTTGAGGATGGTACGTTGTCGCTTTCACGTGGTTTATTTTTTTTCCTTTCAGGAAATCCTCCATGCGGCTGCTGACGAAGCATTTGCCATTGTCGCTCAAGATGTATAGTGGAGTCCCGTGTACCGTGAAGTATTCTCGATCGAGGATTTTGATAATCGTTTGACTCTTCATATCGGGTAAAGCGAAAGCCCTGGCAAATTTCGTCAGCAGGTCAATTGTTGTTAGGACGAAACGATTTCCGCGCTTGGTTAGAGGCAATGGACCGAGTATGTCGAGGGCGATCTTTTCCCATGCTGCCACAGGTGTGTCGGTGATTACCATAGGTTCTCTTGTTTTTATTCGGACCAATTTGTGTTGCTGGCAGCTATGGCAGCATCGTACAATATTTTGTACGTCCTTTTTCATGCCCTTCCAGTGATATCGTTGTCGTAGTCGTTCGTAGGTTTTCCTTGCTCCCTTGTGGCCTCCGATGTGATCGCTGTGCCATTCCTTGATGATTGTGTTGCGTTCTGATTCTGGCGGTGTTTTAATCTCGTTGGTGCAGATAGTTATTTCGCAGCTGATTGCGGAGAGGGCGTTCCTGAGTATCCGTTGGAACGTTGGTATCGGCAAGTCGTCGTGTCCGTCTCCGTTGGCAGCGATGCGCAACTGGTGGTGGTTGTGTTTTGTAAGCGATCGGTTCAAGTTTTCGACGGCTGTTACGAGGTCGGCGAGGGTCATTTTATCAAAGTAATTTTTGGTAGCTGTGAGGCTTATGGTTTTTTGTTTCTTGTTTTGTGATTCTATTGCGTCTTCTACTTTTGATCGTCGCATGATATCGTCGGCGTCGATGTAACCAAGGTCGCGTAATAGATCCCCTATGGGAGTCGTGATGATACCGTCCTTCGAGATGAAGTGTACGAGTGTGCCTTGGCCGGTTGTTAGCTGATCGGGTTTTATCTCGATCCGACATAGGTTGGCGGAATGGTCTTCTTCAGGGTCGCTGCTGGAATTGCCAAGCTCGTCCTCTTCCGATGATGACGATGATGATGATGATGCTGATGATGATGACGATGCTGATGATGATGATGGTGGCGATACCAACGGTGGCCCATTGGTTGCTGGGTGTTGGTTTTCTTTTTCTTTCGATGGTAGCTCGTTGTTGGTTGTTTCGTTGTTAGGCTCGGCAGGCGGTAATGAAAATCGTACTCTGCGTGGCGTCGAACCGCACGCAGGTTTTTCTCCCTTCGTAGGAGTTGGCATCATCGATATTCGGGTTGATGCTCGTATTTCCTGCCGCTGAGTAGGGCAGTTTCCACTGATCCGACTGGAGTTTTGCCTTTCGACGGGTTGTGTCGTGGTCTGGGCGTTATCCTTGGTCAGCGATTTCTTGAAGGTGTCCGTAATTCTTTGTGATGTTTGTGGGCTGTCGCAGAGCTCCCTTTCAATTATCTCCCGTCGCAGCAGTGTCATTTCCGCGTCGCTGCATGACGAATCGTCGTCGAGTATTGAACTCGTATCCATCGGAACCTTTCGGGGCGGCGGTAAGCTCCCTGATAGTCGTCTGAGCCGTCCCTTCGCCTCTTCCAAGGTCAGCGCGTTAGTGCCCTGTTGGAGGGCGAGCGATGTATCGTACCGATATCCGTGAGGGTCGGATTGGGTCGATGTATCGGTTTCTGCGGTGGTGTCGGCTGTGACCTCGATAGATTCGTTAACGTTGCTGAGGTCCGGTATCGGGAGGATGCTGTGACGCTCGTTCCCTTCGACGGTTTCTTCGTCGCTCGGTGATTCTTGGAAGCTGGGATCATTGTAAGCCGCGGTGGTAGCCGCTCGGCCCCGGTCGCGAATCCGGCTGGCGATGGTGCTGTCGTTGGGGTTCCGCTGTAGTATACCCTTGACCTTGAATTCCTCGTCGTCACGAGGGGTCACTGGTAATGTTATCGCTGGATTCCTCGAGAGTGCGTCGGCGTTCAGATTCGTCTTGCCCTTTTTATAGGTGACGTCGTACTCGTACTCGTCGAGCTGAAGTCTCCAGCGGACGAGTCTCGAGGAAGGGTCTTTAACCGAGTGGAGCCAAACGAGGGGCTGATGATCGGTTACGAGGGTGAATTTTCGGCCGTATAAATATGGTCGAAAGTACTTCACCGCGTAGACCATCGCGAGGCATTCCTTTTCCGTTGTGGTGTAATTTTTCTCTGCGTCGTTTAACACTCGGCTGGCGTACTGGACTGGCAGATCTTGACCTACATTTTCTCCCTGACTCAGCACGGCTCCTATTGCGACATCCGAGGCGTCAGTTGTTAGGATGAATGCCTTCTTAAAGTCGGGATATTGTAGTATGGGTGCTGTGCATAGAGTATCGCGGAGATCTTCGAAGCTGGATTCTGCTTGTTCGGTCCATGCGAATTTCGTTGTTTTTTTCGTAAGATCGGAAAGCGGTTTCGCTCTGCCGGAGAAATTAGAGATAAACTTCCGGTAATAACCCGCAAGGCCGAGAAATTCTCTCACATTTCTCGGTGTTTTGGGTGTCGGAAATTTCCTTACGGCAGATAGCTTTTTCTCGTCAGGCCGGACTCCATCTTTATTGAGGATGTGTCCTAGGTAGTTGACCTCCTTGCGTAAAAATTCGCATTTGTCGACTTGGAGGGTCAGTCCGTTTGTTCGCAGCCGTTGGAATAGCCGGTTGACCTTGGTACGGTGTTCTTGGAGAGATGTCGAGAAACTCACTATGTCGTCGAGGTACACGAATAATTCTGTACCTGTGAGTCCCGACAGAACACTGTCCATGAGTCGTTGAAATGTTGCCGGTGCGTTTTCAACCCGAAGGGCATCCGTGCGAATTCATAATGGCCCCGGGGGGTCGTGAATGCTGTTTTCGGTTGATCCTTTTCAGCTACCTTTATTTGGTGAAACCCGCTGGCTAGATCGAATACCGAGAAATATTTTGCTCCTCCGAGCCGATCTAGAATTTCGGTGATGTTAGGTAGTGAATAGCTATCCCCGACCGTTTTCTCATTAAGTTGTCGGTAGTCAATCACCATTCTCCACCGTTTATTACCGTGTGCATCCGTCTTTTTCGGAACTATCCACAGCGGCGAATTATATGGAGAGTGAGATGGCTTGATAATTTTATTATCGAGCAGTCCCTTTATCTGGTTCTCGATTTCGGTTTGGTGGATCACCGGATATCGATACTTCTTCGTGTGCACGGGTTTGTTGTCGGTAGTGGGAATTTCGTGCTCGACGATCGATGAGCCTTTTAATATATCTCCCGGGAGGTGAAACAGATCCGAATTACGTTTTACGATGTCGCGCACGTGTTGACGCTCGATATGATTTAAATGCTCAAAGTGCAGCGTCTGCAAGATCGTACTCACTCGATCACGGGGCGGCCTTGCCGATGCGTCGCGCGCGGCCAGCTGTTCGTCGTCGCCATCGGAGAGCGGGCCGGATCCGATTACGTACGGCTCGAGTTCCTGTGCTGGGACGTCGAGCTCTATCGCATCGGTGTGAGTGTTGGTGGCGATAGCGAAACAGACGCCATCATGGTTTTTCACCACCGCTTCACCGATGTGTATGTGTGATCCGAGGTCGATGCGCTTCAGATATCCATCGTATATGTTGGTATTGCGTAATTTTAACGCGATCTGTTTCCTGCTACGTCCTTCTAGATGTATTTTCACGGATTCTAATTCGTCTAGGACAGGTTCTATTTCCTCCCGGTTTGAGAAGGGAATAGGCGTGATTGGTTCCTTTGCAGTGACGAGCGTACGGTGTTGATACGAGATCTCGGCCTGCTGATCGTGCAGAAATGGTGATCCGAGGAGCCCATCGGCTTTTGATAGCCGTTCCCCATCGAAGACGTGAAAGACGACGTCTGCCTTTCGAATGGGTAGAGCGATCGTTCCGAGTGTGCGGATCGTCGTAGGAATAATTCCTCGGATTTTCCGCGTGTCGGTGGAGTCGATGTTGCGTGTTTTTGTTAATGCCGTGACGTGTACCAGGTTGATGGAGGAGCCACCGTCTAAGATGAACTCTGCGTGGCCTTTTCGGAAGTCCGCAGATTGGATCGCGATTCTTGCGGGCGGTATTTCTTTGAGGAGGCACTGCGTTCCTCGCTCGACGGGAACCGTACCGTCTTCCTTGGTCCCTCCCTTCCTGGCGAGAATTTCGAGGGGTTTTCTCGGGCGCTCGACCAGGCGGTCGCTGGGCGAGCGCCTCGCGAGTTTAAATGTTCGTCGGACTCGCGGGAGGATGCCCGAGAAAATTCGTGCGGCGACGGTGACCTCCACCGGTAACGTTCCTTCGGTGGTGCCGAAGGGCCGTTACTGCAGCACGAGCAGTGATGGTCCGTCTCGCGCTTCCAGTGCCTTGGTCCGCGAGGCTCGTACTCGCGTCGTTTATAGTTGGGTTCGACGGCGTATACCTTTCCGTGTTTCCGGTCGTCGTCTGAGGACGAAGAGTCGCTCGTGGCGGAATCCTCGCTGTCGGAGGATGATGACGAACTGCTTGGCGAGTGGTTGCGTCGACTCGATTTTTTCTTCCGGTGCGAGCTTTTCCGGTGGGAAGATTTTCGGCGTGTTTTTCCCAGGACACGTCTTCGGTTGTGCCTCTCGCGGTCTTCTTCGATCACGAGATCGAAAGCCGCATCGAGGGTAGTTGGTTTCTCGTGATTTATTGCGAGGTAAATTTCGTCCGGCAGTCCTCTCAAGAAGCTGCTTATTGCAGTTTTCTCGAGGTCTTCGAGGCTTGCCTTAGCCTCGGCTGCCGGTCGGTCTCCGCGGACGGTGCCCCGCGCTTTTTTTATTAGTTTCGCGGTCCGCGCAATGTATTCCCGGGGGCTTTCGCCCTTTTTAATATTTAGCCGATTTACCTCGGTAATATAGGAGCTCGCGTTTCTGCCCGGTGCGAACTTATTTTTCAAGTGTTTTATTAGGTCATTGATGGAGTCTAATGTTCTGCCATCTAGCGAATCCCAGGCAGCTCCCGTGAGCTTGCCTTTGACGCCTTTTAAAAAGGTTGGTTCGTCCGCACCGTCGAGCAGCTCGAATTCGTGGACGACTCTGCGAAGAAACGTCGTGAGCGATTTCGACGCGCCGTCATATTCCGGGAGCGAACGTATTGCTCCGCGGATTTCTTTGCGGCGATTATCGAGGGTGGTCTGCTCGAGCAGTGACGTTAAGAGCTCCGTCATTTCGGGAATTGGTTTACTAGGTTAGTGGGAAAGCGATAACCAAAAAAAACGACAAAACATGCAAGAGAAAAATGTGAGTTGGTAGACAGAATCCCACTTCTGACACCAGTTGTTACGTACGGGATTCCGTCGTAATATATTATTATTATTATTTATAGTCGAGTTGTCAGGAGACCCGACTTGTGGGTTCTGTCTATTTTAAAGCGGCGTAACGCACCTCACCTTTTTCGTGTGTGTGTGTGTGTGTATCGTTGTGTATAGCCCCGACCTGCTGACGTGGTGAATAGCTGGAGTCGACGGGAAGGTCGGTCGCGACGGTCTTCTAGGCCGTCGAGATAAGAAGGCGCAAGATGGCTGTTAGCTGTTTATTTGTTCGGATATGAGCACGAGCGTAGCAGCTTACATGTATACTAAGCGCTGCCACTACGCTTGCTGTTTCGCAGAGTCGGCAAGGAGGCGAGCGCTCGGATTGCGTCTCGGCTCGTTAGACTCGTACGCGTCGCCTCGTTTATAAGAATGATATTTCAACAGGATAGGAATGATATTTAATCTCGAAATATTCCGACGCGCAATGCCGCTAAGGTAATTGACGCGGTACAAATATATTTCGAGTGACGTGAAGCGCCGCTAAGGTTTGCTTTCGCGTATAGAGTTCTTAACTGGTTTAATGGGTTTCCCGAACTCGATGTTACACTCGCGAGACTCTAAGTACGCGAGATGTACTTGCCCTAAGGAACGAGTTCGATCGACCGGTGGATGCGTCTGCCAAGACGGAGGTATCAATTAAGACTGCTATGATTTGATCGAACGAGATCCTCGTTACCGTGGGCGAGGGCGTTGGGGGAGTCTCGCGAGGGCGACAGGAAGTGTCGGGTTGCTCACTGGGATTCGAATGTCTCTGATTTTGATGAGGTTAGCGTGAGAATCGATGTTAAATTAGCTGACTCCACGGCGCGTGGCATCGCGAGGTGAGTTCTCATGGAAGTTTCCGCGGTGAGGCGAATTGCCTTGCCGGATTTGATGATTCGGCGGCACGTGCAGTTGCGGAGTTCTCTGGTTGCTTATTCCCAGGCCGAACGGTCCGTAACAATGGTTTATAAAAAAGAAAACAAATTTTATGCTACATCTCGCGTTCATGTTAAGATGGTTCAGCCATCAATGAAGTTGAGTTCGCTCATTATTCATCCTCATTCGATAATCACCATTGCGCCGTCGACGTTCAAAGCTGCTGCAGCCAACGTCGTGTTAATATCACGCATGATTTGGACTCGGGTGTGCGCCATCGTCCACCTCCATGGAATGAAAACCTCTGCGATTATTTCATAGTAGTCTGGAACTAGCATTAAACAAAAACGGATAAATTACATTCATGATCGGAAACATTAAAAAACTAAATAGATTGAATTTGCAGGATATATTTCAGTTTAACAGTTTCTCACCTGTTCCCATCTCTAATGATTTCCACCATGCGATTAATTGCGATTGGAAGCAATTGTAATAATAATTTAAATGATTTGATATCATCTATAAGTCGGGCATTTTCAAGAAGATTGGCTTCATCATTGTAACCCGTCTGACGTAATGCTTGTATAAATTTGTCGTATGCGTATGGTCCTCGTGTCTTTATCGTTAGTACGATATCTTGCGCTGTGGATTTACAATGTATCCTCCTCTGAAAACAATCATAATATATAACAAAGAAAATTTTGAAATAAAGAAGAATATTATTCGTACCTACTCTCCAAATCGGCAAATTTACATCATCGTCATTGAAAACCTTGAGTTCAATTAAAACTGGCAACACCGCACACATTTGTATTTTGAAAATAATATTTTGACAGAGAAAATCGAGTCTATCACGATCACGTATATCCATTATTAACGCTCTCACTTAACGTTCTTCCGATCCTTCTCCGCTCTCTTCCTCCAATACAATAAAATCATTTCTACGCGCGATGTAAGATGATCAAATAATATGTAATGCTCTCTCTCTCATTCTAAGGTTTGTGAAAGAGAAGGACAGCTAATTCTTTGGACCGTCGTCATTGTTTATCATAAAACGTCTTGAAGAAGTGTCGCCCGATATCCTAGATATCGTGGCTAGCTCGTTGCTCTCTCTCTCTCTCTCATTTTAAGGTTTGTGAAAGAGAGGGATAGCTAATTTTTTGGCCGTCGTCATCGAACGCCACCCCAAAACGTTCGAGTGCATTTTGAATGAACACTTGGCGAAGTGTCAACCGATATCCTTGATATCGCAGCTCGCTCGTTGTGGCAAACGCTTTGCTCTGGCTGTGACGTCACCGCCACACGTTCTAACACGTCGAACATTAAAAGATATAGGATACTAATATGCAGCTGCACCGGAGCTATCGATGAGAACAAAAATTCTCTTTATGAAAACTCATCGTGAGAATTGTCTCGATATACCCAATCATCGGTATGTAGCCATAACCCCCCCCCCCCCTACCTTCTTTGATAAAACTCTGCTGTTCGGCGGTATCTAAGAACATTTATACGACGAAATATATCACGTAACACATAGGGTCAAAACATTATTTATCTGAAACTTGACTGTTGAATAAACAATATGGCCGCTGTAGTTGATATCCGATATTGGTCAGCGATGTGAAAGAATATTTATCCTACACTTTTTAAATAAACAGTATGGCTAAGCAAGACCGGATAACTCACACCTCATATCTCATATCAAGAATATTTATTAGACGCAATTAAATAAACAATTAAAATAAATCATTTGGCTAAGAAATATGGGGTAACTCGCGGCCGATGCCCCCCCCCCCCCCCTCTGTCTCCATGGTGACGTGGAATATTCGAGATGCCCCCCCCCCCCTCGCCGCCATGGTGTCGTGGGGTATTCGAGATGCCCCACCCCCCTCCCCCACCGTCTTGGAAGTCGGTGCGTACCCCCCCCCCCCCCCATGGTGCCATGGAATATTCGAGATGCCCCCCCCCACCCCTCGCCTTGGAAGTCGGTGTGTATGTGTGGGTGTGTACGTGTGACGTGTACGTGTGCACTAACACACGTTGGTCCAGAACCGGCCTTGTTTACCTACTGAGATCATCAAGGATTTCACACGATATTTTAAACATTTCAAACTTCAAGGACGCGAAACTACGCTGGGTATCAGACCACCTCACGTAGGTTTCTCTGCAATAGACTGGCTCGGTGGCGCGTTCCGCGATCTTCTGACACACATCACCAACACTTGCGCCGGTGGTGACTATGTAAGAATATCATTTACAACAGATAGTTTAGCACATGGCCCAGTATGGCTGTCCTTCCGACCAGCCAGAGACTATACATTTGAAGATGTCTGGCAATTGATAAGTAGCGTTGCTCAGAGTGCAACAGCTCGGAATATCGGTGACGTGTGCGATATAAAAACCTGTATAGTGAGAGGTGTCGAGGGTCGTGGCAGAAAAAGTCTAACCCGCGAGGCTGCTACGAAAAAATCGATATTGACAATCCGTAATTTTGATAATTTATGCTTACCACGCTCACTGGTAGCAGCACGTGCATATGCCGAACGGAGTGAAATACGTACGGGAGAGTTACATAATAGATGGCAGCGTATTAGGCAGATTAACGGATCGTTGCAAAGAAACGAGGCTATGGATCTAACGAGAGCAGCTAATATCATTGTGTCGTAGCTCAACGTCTCTGTACGTTTTGTTGTAGGGGAGACCGGGGCAAAATGGTATAGCGGGGCAAAACGGTACCGGGGCTAAACGGTACTGGGGCATAATGGGATCGGGGCATAATGGGATAGCAAAAAATGAAGTTTCTTGGGTACTCGATTTGGGGCAAAATGGGATAGGGGCAAAATGGGACAGAGAGGAGTGGAATATCAAATTGGGGCAAAATGGAATCGGGGCAAAATGGGACACACAAAAATGAAATGTCGCAGCCCGCTGAATTTGGGTCAAAATGGGATGACAGGAAAATTCATGCTTCGGCTCTATGAAAGAGCTGTTGAAACATAATCTAATCTAAATGGTGCTTGTGGTTCGTTTCAGTTCACATATACGCAGATAATACGGACTGACCGATATATTTGTCGACACATATCCGTCGATTTCATGGGGAGCGGCGGTCCTAGTTTCATAAAACAATTTACGTAAAAATTGACAAGAGTTAGATTGTCATCAATGGCTTGAAAATCAGTATCAGTAACGTGCAGTTGGCAGAAAATAAATTTTAAAAAAACAAAGAAAGACAAAAACAAACAAACAAAAATTGCACGCGTCAGATTATAAAAATTACTTGATTATTTGAATAATTAATAACGACAAAGAAATTGTACCAATCGAATAAGAAGGCTAAAATAACAATTTACGTCAAGTTTGGTACAGTTCTGACCGCAGAATCAAAAGTAATTGTTTAACAAACTTTAATAACAAATGAAAAATTAGTATTTTTTTGAATGTTGAAGTACTTAAATTTATTGGATTCAACGAATCCTGACGAGCCGAGCACGAACTGTTGTTGTAAAGTCAAAAATAATAATAATTGTTTAAGCGATTGAGTTAACAAATAAAAATTGTCGTCTTCTTTAATGTTAAATTACTACGATTAATCAAATTTCAACGAAATCGAACGAGTCGACCGTGAAACATTGCCTTAACCGCATGTCCAATCATTATATTTGGTCAAACAATGAATATCAAAAAATCAATTGAAGTTTTAGACTGCATTAATAGTCATTAATGCATTAATAGACTACACCAAACTTGCAAAGATTCTAACCGAATGATAAAAAAGTATTATTTAAACAATTTCATTAACAATTAAATTGTTCGAATCGAATTGTTACGCTCGATTAACAATTTCCAACAAATTTCAGAAAATGCCGATCGTACAATGAAGAATAAATATTTGAACAATTCAATTAACAAATGAAAACCGCTGCAGTCTTTAATATTAATAAATTATTACGCGTAATCGAATATCAACGATATAAAATGAGTCGATATCAAAATACGTCTTTAAAAATATGCTAATTAATGCAATTTAGTTAAACGATAGATATCAACAAACTTATCGTATCACCTGGATTGTTAAGCTCAATTAACATATCCATTGTTTTATTGAATGCATCGGCCGTAGTTTCGTGAAAAAATAACTATTTCCACAATAATAGAACTTTTTTTCATCCGCCATATTGGATTTTCAGTTTTTAGTTTTTTATTCCAAACTCCTATCCTCGATTCATGATTTCGATATTCTGAAATCAATGTCTTATGTTTTTTATTTTGTGGTCAGATTATTTTGTTTTTATTCGTTATCTAAACGATTACGTATTTATTCATCTATCATTATTTCGCAACAAAATCATGAGGTACATTTTATTGTTGTTGAACCCTAATCAATGTTATTTTTGTTTAGCAGTGAGACGCCATACGCGTCCATTGTGAGTCGTTTTTATATTTCTAACGTACGCCACGAGTGGCGCCACCATCACTTACGCGTCGTTTGAATGTTGTGTAGCGGTGGCTTCAGATTTGTAATAGTGTAAGACGTTCACGAACAATGTAAGTGAATCTCATTCATTATACTATTACGACTGGTATATTTTTCTCATCGTCATTCTTATGCAGATCGAAAATGGTACGCAATTACAAAAGGAAGACCATGCGACAGTCCTGGAACGAGGAAGCAATGAATCGGGCGATAATGGCTGTTACAGACGGAATGAGCTTGAACGCGACGGCGGAACAATACCACGTTCCTAAAATAACGTTCGCTCGATTCATAAAAAAATATCAGGAGAATCCTGATTTGGAATTGGTCGCTACGAAACGTAAGTCCGCTGTGCGCAAAAAAAACCATTGTAATAGGTCGCTGATTGAATATATGTCGAGTTCAACCGTAATCTCTGGGCATGCCGTTGCGCCGCGATCTATTCGGGCATCGCCGGAACGCTCTCGCCCACCGAGAATGTCAGTCGACTAAGAACGGGCAGCAGCATCAGTAGCAACACTTTCGATTTGTTTCCATTTTCAAATTACGTAGTTTTTTCGTTGCATTGGCATTTAGCAATAAAGTTCCGTTTTATTTATGATATCATCAGCGGTTTTTTACCAAAAGAAACAGTATAAGACGCTTCTAGGTCATAAAATAAATATACAATTAGTGCTGGGACGTATTCGAGATTTCTCCATCGCGTTAGAAACAAAAATTCATGTCTCGATGATGCTCATTGGAATATTTTCGTAGAATCCTTCACGCTCATATTCTCAACTAAAAGTTTGATTTACTTCGAATTCTAGTTCTTCACGATGCAACAAAAAAAACAAACATAAATATTCGACTATTGTGATATATCGCTGATTTAAAGTATGTCCAGTTCAACGGGAATATCTGGGCGCCGCGATGTATTCGGGCATGTCCGTAGCCTCGCGACCTATTCGGGCATCTCCGGAACGGTCTCGTCCATAGAGAATGTCAGTCGACTAAGAACGGGCAGCAGCAGTAGGAATTCTTTCAATTTTTTTCTATTTTCAAATTACGTAGTTTTTTTCTGTGTATTAGCCTGTCTTAATAAAGTTCCGTTTTATTTGTAATATTAACAATGGAACAACGGAACGGAATAATTTATAAAATGAATATAAACTTAGTGCTGGCTCGTATTCGAAATTATCCAGCACGTTGGAAACATAAAGGCATGTCTCGATGATACTCATTGGTATATATTTGTGGAGTCTTTAACGCTCATATTCTTAACCAAAAATTCGATTTATTTCAAATTTTGGTTCGTTATGGTGCAACAAAAAAGATCAAAAATAAATGTACGACTATGTAAAACATATTAGGACAATAATTAAGCCTTAAAACAATTTCGGAAAGCTTTTGACAATTTTTTTCATGATTTAAAAAATAATCAAAGAATCTTCTTCTCGTACTAAACAAAGCATTTTTTTCCAATGTCTAAGAATTTTTAATGATTTTTTATCCATAGTTGTTTCTTTTAATTTCGATATACGTAAAATTCCACAAATTTCTTGGATGGTTTCGTAGAAAGAGACGATATAAAACGCAAGGAATTTGAGCGTAATGAAATAAGACAGACCCATAATCACTCTTCAGAAAAAATTCACACGTAAAAATTTAATTGATGTCAAGGACAGAAAAAGAAGCAGCTATCCATAATAGAAGAATGCACATTGTATCAAAGAAAATTATATTTGATTAATTTCTTTCTGCATCAATTCTACAGTAACTTTATATTAATATTGTTATTCGACCTTGAAATTCACGTTCGTTTTTTAGTCACTTCTACAGAAAGAAATCGTTCTAACCACATTAAAAAGTACTCGAAATTGAGATTTAAGCGCACTTTTAGTTAGATAAGTACGCGCGGGAAATTGTTACATTATTTAATGTTTAACAACTCATTTCAGTTGATACCATTTTCTCCACATCGCGCATAGTAAATTTCATAATGATTTGATGAACTTTCAGGTCTCGGAAGATTCACTCCGGTCTTTTCCATGGAACAAGAACAAAAGCTCGTTTCTTATTTGAAAGAGATGGAAATCATCCTTCATGGCGTATCACCGTACGAACTACGAGTACTGGCATTCCAGTTAGCTGAAAAGAATGGGATTGGCCATCCTTTTTCCGAAGGAATAGCTGGGCAGGACTGGCTGCGAGGTTTTCTAAAAAGGCACCCTGACATAGCGTTGCGTAAGCCACAAGCAACCTCAGCTGCGAGAGCAAAAGGATTTAACAAGATCGCGGTGTACAAGTTTTACGATTTACTGGGTGCAACTATCGAAAAATATGATCTCACACCAAATCGTATTTTTAACGTAGACGAAACTGGGTGCACCACAGTCCCAAAACATAATTGTAAAATCATCGCTACGAAGGGACAAAAGCAAGTTGGATGTCTGAGTTCCGCTGAACGTGGCAATTTGGTAACAATCGAGCTATGTATGTCAGCTACAGGAGCCTACATGCCGCCGATGTTCATATTCCCTCGCAAGACTCCGCAGCCTGAACTTTTGACTGGAGCTCCGGATCAAAGTTGGGCAGAATATAATCCATCGGGATGGATAACGACTGAGATCTTCTATGAGTTGTTTAAAAAATTCGTCACTTTTTCGGGAGCAACAAAGAACCAACCGGTACTGCTCTTATTGGATGGACACGCTTCCCATACAAAAAATTTGAACGTCCTGGATTTGGCTAGAGAGAGTGGGGTTATTATTTTGTGTTTCCCCCCTCATTGTACACACCGACTGCAACCGCTAGATGTGAGCTTGATGAGACCAATCTCTATTTACTATTCGGCTGCAGTTAAGAAGTGGCTACACAATAACGCTGGGTGTGTTATTACCCATCGCAAATTGCCGAGCTGTTCGGTGAGGCGTTTATGCAAGCAGCATCGCTATCAAACGCAGTTAACGGGTTCAAAAAAACTGGCACATGGCCTTTTAACAGAGACGTTTTCACGGATCGTGACTTCGCGGCGGCATACGCAAATACGCTTTCGTCGTCCAACGTGAACGCAGAACCCTCGACCACCGTGGGCGAAAATCTTCCGGCGAATTCAAATCTGGGGTGCTCCGCAAGCAACCAGCAAAACCAGGAAATCACTTCCAACATACCGGGAATCACTTCTATCGAATCTCTTCAAAACATTTCGTCCACAGAAAATCTCCTTGACGAAAGTTCTGACAGTTTGAGTCAGGTTTTGAGCCAAATGTCAATTGACGAAACAAGGTGCTCTGCCGTATATAATTTCCATTGACGTAAACGGAATCGACGCTGCCGAACATATGGTGTTATCAGGTGTATCGTTTGATAGTGGATCCGACAGTGATTCGTTCATGAGAAAACGAGGACACGTGTACACTGGACCTCTCGATGATTTCGAATCAGAAGAAGATCACGATATTATATGCTCCACGATGGAAGAAAAAACAAATGGAAATCCGAGAAAGAAAATGCGAACCACTGCTGAAACAGTCGTCGATTCACCGCAAAAATTCAAGTCTCCCGTAAAAAAAAACGTAGCGAGCTCTTCGAAGACTCAGCCCTTCGAAATATCACCATCCCAGCTGCTTCCGATATCGGCAGGCAAAAAATCAAAACGTAAGGAGACATCAAGAAAAGGTACAAGTGGCATTCTTACGAATTTTCCGTACTACAGAGAACTTCGTGAGAAAAATCCAGCGGCGTCGATAACAACCGACGATGACGCATCATGCCTTTTCTGCGGGGGCTTATATTCGACATCCAAGGAATCCTGGATTCGTTGTAATTCATGCGAGAAATGGACCCACTATTCATGTGCCCATGCTGACGATAACTTAAGGTAGGAGTAGCGCCACTCTATGGTCAAATGACTATTTATTAATCGTCGAAATAAAAAAGGGTTAGAAGAAAGGTTTTCTGTATTGAATAAATCTTAGGGCAATTTAAACTGTACTCGTATAAATTTATACGAGATCATATTTAATAATTTATGATTAGAAATATTTAACGATTGCTGATTTGACTCGGTTATAATCAGCTGTGATAGCTCTATATATATAAGCTCTTGAAAGTAGTGTGGTAAAGAGGTTGATCTGGCAGCACTGCATTTTTCAATATATATATATATATATATGGAGAGAGATTCCGGGAGCACACGAAAAGTATATATATATGTATGCATTCTTGGTCCGTGGCAGATCTACGCTCGCATGCGCGTGTATATGCTTACACGCAACGTTGCCAAGTGTACCGAGCCGCTTCATGGCGGTCGATCTCCTGCCATTTTCTCAGTTTTCATCGAGATTATTTAAAAAATTCTCTTCGAATGAGTCGGTGACCCGATATTTTTATGGCCACATTGGAATCTTTATAAGATAATCTATGAGTAGCAATTTTCACATCAACTATATCTAATCGATAAGGAGATGAATTCTGCAATCATAGTGTTGGCGGGATGGGTTTCTCATAAGTTGCCGTGTTATATTTTCGATTTTTGATCGTAAATTTCTTGTTATAATCTTCGGTAAGGTATTAAATCCTTCCGCCATATGAAAGTTTATCACATAAGCTTATATATATTTCAAAATCAAGAGTTCATCTAATAACGACTGCGTCGCTACTCCTACCTTAATCGAGTACGTTTGCGACAATTGTGCCGATAAAAATTAGCTTAGTTAAACAAGCAATAAAAATTAAACATTGCCACCGTTAAATTATAGTATCGTAAGTAGAGTGTGACCCAAATATCGTGTAACATTCAATAAAACCTGTTTTCACTCATTTATTACCCCTCGTTTATTACCCCTGCATTTCTTTCGTTTCTGCATCGAATTATTCCACTGTCCCATTTGGTGCCAATCTCGTGAAATTAGTGGTCTCCGATTTTTCCTGTCCCATTTTGCCCCGATCCCGTTTTGCCCCAACCGCCTCTTTCTGAGGAGCCTGATTTTCTCCGGCCCATTTTGCCCCAGTCCCGTTTTGCCCCAATGACGTATTTTCCAGCAGTGTCGATTTTCACTATTCCATTTTGCCCCAAACCCGTTTTGCCCCGGTCCCATTTTGCCCCGGTCCCATTATGCCCCGCTATACCATTTTGCCCCGGTCTCCCCTACTGATAATAACATAACAGAACCGTGCGAATATTGCGGCGTACACGAGTTTGTTTTCAAACACAATCCTGTAGCTCAGCTTGTAGAATTAGCGATGGCGCGTATCGAGGGGGTTTCTCGTATAATTTGTATTGCTCATGCCGGGGGGTTTGACGCGCAGTTTATTTTGCGGTATTTAATCGAAGAAAAAAAGACGCAGCTACCATCGCGAATTATGAACGGCACCAAAATCATTACGATGCGGCTTGAAAATCTTGTGTTTCTCGATAGCCTGCACTACTTTCATATGCCTTTAAGCGCTCTACTAAAAGCCTTCGGTCTCGCGAATACTGTCACAAAAGGCACTTTTCCTCATTTGTTCAATAGACCTGAAAACTAAAATTATGAAGGACCTCTACCAAACCTAGAGTATTACTCAGCCGATACAATGCGTGCTGGGGAGCGCGAGAAATTTTTTGAGTGGTATAGGACATTGAAAAATAGTAATTATATGTTCAATTTTCAGTAAGAGATTGTTGATTATTGCAAGACCGGTGTTACGATATTAGGGCGCGCATGTATGGCTTTTCGCGATATGTTTATCGTCAGCGGCAATGTTTATCCGTTCGACGAGTCCACAACAATACCGTCAGCTTGTTTCGCATTTTTCGCAAAAACTTTTTGAAAGATAATACGATAGGTATCATCCCAACAAGCGGCTACAGATGGGCTCATAAGCAATCTAAAAAAAATTTTCATGGCTCGTGTGGTTGGAGCGTTCTCTAGGACAACGAATTCTTCATGCAGGGCGGGGCCGCAAATTTAAAACATTGCAAAATTTACTAGTTGATGGTTACTACGAAACAAACGATACATCTAATGTACTACAATTTCACGGTTGTTATTGGCACGGCTGACCGCGTGGTTACCCTTTAAATCACGATAAGAGGCAAAGAATCGGGTTCGGGAGGGCGGACATGTATTAACGGAAATTTGGGAGTGTGAGTACGATCGTCTGTTAGAAGCTGATGCGGAAATGCGTGCGCTCATAAAGGACCATCCTTTAGTTGCTATAGACCCTCTTAACCCACGCGATGCTTTCTTTGGGGGGCGAACGGAAAACATGGTAACGCTTTACGATGTACAGAATTCGGAGCAGATCCACTACGTGGATGTTTGTTCTTTATATCCTTACATCTGTAAATTTGGTAAATACCCCGTAGGGCACCCCCGCGTATATACAGGTGATGAATGTATAGGGCTGACATGATCTTTCACGTGTCGAGGGCCTTGTTAAATGTCAGGTATTACCACCTAGGAATCTTTATCACCCTGTGTTACCGGTGCGTATGCATCACCGCTTATTGTTTCCTCCACGCCGTAGCTGTTGCGAAAGTATGAACCAGGAATCCTGTACGCACGAAGAATCTTCTGAGCGTGTGTTCGATGGTACATGGATGGTCGATGAGCTACGCAAAACAATTTCATGCGGTTATATCGTTATCAAAGTAAACAAAATTTGGCAGTATGAAATTTGGCCTATTTGCATCATATCGACGCTGCTTACGAAAACTAGCATGTTTCAGATTTCTTACGAAGAAAAGCACGTTTGATATCAGCGCGAAAACTAGCATGTTTCGACTTTTGACACGAAAACTAGCACGTTTAGATATTTGCCGCGAAAACTAGCATGTTTCGGCTTTTGCCACGAAAACTAGCATATTTCGGACATGCCAGTTATCGCGGCAGAAGCCGAATCATGCTAGTTTTCGCGGTGAGAGCTGAAACATGCTAGTTTTCGCGTCGAATATCGAAACGTGTTGGTTTTCGCGGTGAAATTAGAAACGTGTTAGTTTTCGTAAGAAATTTGAATCGTGCTACTTTTCGTAAGCAGCGTTGATATATACTTGCATCATATATATAATACGTTTCTGAAAATCAAACAGGAAGCCAGTAGTTGGCCTGAATACTGCTTGGAGGATGAAAGGGCGCAGGAGCAGTACATAGCAGCTTTTGAGAGCTCAGAGGGCATTAAACTAGATTGCAGCAATATTACAAAAAACCCGGGATTACGCTCTGTAGCTAAACTATACCTGTGTGAAGTTAGCCGACCAATGTTGACTTTTTAATTTTTTTTTTTTTTTAAACGTTTGATAATCGTTTGAGATTGTTTGATAGCCTAATATAAATGTTTGATAGTCAATAGATTTTTTAGAAAATCAAAATAAAAATTTTATGTGAAGTTGGCCGACATTTTTTTTTTTTTTTTCAAAATCGATTTTAACTGGGCTCAATCGATGTGGAATCGTTTGATAGTTACGAATTGACTAATTAAACTGTTTGATAGTCCACCGTTTCCTAAAAAAGTTTTAAAAAACCGAATACGAGCTTTTTCGGTCGCGGTCAGCTGGTAAAATGACCGAAATTTTTTATTTCTGACCAAAATCAATGTACTTCATGCTCATTCGATGCCAAATCGATTGATAGTTACAAATTGGCCAATAAAAACGTTTGCTACTTAAGCGTATTGTATTAAAATGCAAAATATCGGAAGCACTTCTTCCAAAGCCGTCAGCCGGTAAAATGACCGCGGATATCTATTTCAACTTTGACTTTTTAAACAGACGTGAGAGATCTCTCTCCTATCGCCATCTATGGACGGCATGCCCATCTTCGTAGCTATGGGAATAAATCGAATTTTTGTGTGCCACCGAAGCGTTAGTGTAAAGGTCTTCACACACGAATCTCCGTAACACGTAATACGTAAACCGCAAGAAAATCCTCCAATCAGTGTCGACTATTCTCCTCTGTAGATCCTCTGTAGAGGGGAATAGTCGACTCTTATTGGAGGATTTCCTTACGGTTTACGTATTACGCGTTACGGACATTCGTGTGTGAAGGCCTTAAGGGTAGCGTAACGGTATCATGAGCGTGAGCATAGCCAAGCATAGCATTATCATAACGTTACGAAAAGTTATGTTTGGGATCCCACGACAGGTGAAAAAGATAAAGCTAGGTGTGCTTACTACACATGTGGGTCACCATTTTAGCAAACAACGAATTTTCTGCGCTCTCGGCCATTACGATTGGAAAGACGAGTACGGCTGGGTCTTATCGGCATATCTTTTGGAGCAAAATGGTAAGACTTCAATAATCACTTCAATAAGATTCCAATAAGACTTTTCGTTTAATTGCGCGAGTTTTTATATATATGAAATTGAGAGGCAAGACGGTAAATGCTCTTCATTCATTACAGAAACAGTATTCCAACATAACCCGATCAGTTTCAGGTTAGTGTCCACCCAATTTTACTCCGAATCATTGAATTTGGATTTTGAATGTACGAAAAGAAATATTCTATACAGTAATAAATACAATAATCGTAATTATGATCGGGTCAATATTACATTGTTCCATTGATAAAATGTTCAATACCATGAACAATGTTTGAAAAAATTTCCATTAGTAATAAGAAAACAAGAGAATACTCGGATTGAAAAAAAAAACTCATTGACTCATGCTTATTCAAAATCATGCATTACTAAATGAGAGTTTGTGTATCCCTGATAGTCCAGTTTGTATGTCAAGAAATTATTCCGGAAGAGTGCTGGTATTGGTTTGCATAGAGAAGCGTAGAGTTCCAAATCTGAATACAGACAACTATCGATAGCTTTGTTTGTAAAGTGATTCTTTCTTCATTTTATATATTTTCAACAGAACGAAGGATGATAAAACTCAGCAATCTGTATCGGTCAAACATCACAGACATGGTGCTATCAACAAAAATGGTACCATCTGAACCAGAGTCGCTAAATCTTCTGGCAGAACATCTTCAGATTCAAAATATTATAGACTGCCAGCATTCAGAGCATGAAAATAGACTATTTTTTCAATATGTCTTGATATTTATATCAATGGAGGAGGTAGGCATTATCGCTGTTATTATTTCACTGTTGTGTCGATTTAAGATAAGGTTATAACTTGTAGTAGTCGTAATGAATTTGCCCACTTTTTTTGCTCTCCCGTCACTTTTATTGCAAACAGTATCTTGTTTTTTTTTCAACTTGACACCACTTGCTTTTTGTGATTTGGTATTTGACTAAACTACACTGTGTTCTGTTCATGATGATGTAAATTATTGTAGAAACTTATTAGTCATTTTTCTTTCTGTAAAGCAGTACGAGGGATCAATTACAGAGCAGAGACGCAAGTGTTGCTTGCTGACAACACTGCATTTTTTTATATGGCATCGATATACCTGCTGGGTATCGTCTGACGGCATAATTATAATCGGTAAGTGCAATTTTTTAATTGAGCTATTAAAATTTTACAAATAACTTATAAATTAAAAATTTTTTGTTAACTTGCATTCGACAAGTTAATTTAAAAATTGTCTGACTTTATCGACTTAATAAAAATTTAATTCATTCTTATCAAGTTTGAAAGAAATTAACAAAAGATCCAGCTTGTGTAACTTGTAAAATTTCAACTGCCAGCTGTGCTCTACGAGTTACGGATTCTTTTTGTGAATGCATTTTCGTGGAGTCAAGGAATTTTTAAAGTTTTGCATAACCCTGAAACTAGTTCAGCAAGTCGCCGTTCGTGGGAGCACGGTAGCATGTTGCCGACCATTATTTTTCGCGGGAATGCATATATATTGATATATACAATGTTGCAAGCTTCTCAGCTACGTTACCGGTGTTTACCGCTTTTCTTTGTGGTTTTAGACTCGCACGTGATACTGGGCATACAATATTTCTGATATCAAATCTATTCGTGTTATACCATTATAGGTGATATTGCGATTCTATAAAAGAATTTTGTTAAAATATTTAGAGAAATAGTTGAAATAAACAATAACACGAAAAAATATTTTCATACAAACATTGTAACTTTTATTGTGATGCAGGTTATGTCATCATGCCACCTCAAGCTCAAGTAACTGTCGAAGATGCTGTGGCAGCATTAAAACAGTTTATGATCCACTTACGGACTGAAATTCCACAATATTCGTCAGATGTCTGGAAAGACATAAGTAAAGCTCTAAACGGGAAGTGGGCTCCTAACCACGTCTACCATAATGTCAAGTATGACAGAAGAAACATCTTGACACAGGCTCGAAGAGAGATGGGCCTGGACTGTTCAGAAAAAGAAGTCGAAGTGGATGCTCGCGATCATGTAAAAGAAACATCTAGTGACAGCTCGGATTCTCACGAACACGATGACCACGCTAAATGGTTTGATTTAATCCTAACGAACGACGAGTGGAACGCTGTTAAACCCAATGGTAAAGGCCAATATTTCCGTAGTATTTATTTTTTAAAAGAAATAAAACACATTAAGATTATGACATCCACCACGTGAATATTTTAAAAAGTAAACCAGCTATTCTTAAACAGGGGTCCATGGACCCCCAAAATACACGAGGAACCTCCTGTGGACCCCCAAGGTTAAGAACCACTGAAGTAGACGATGGAATATTTTTTGAAAGGTTTGCAGGTGGAGCACATTAACAAGATCCTTTTTTTTATCTTATGATTATTTGGACTCTGGTTTTTTTCTCGATGATTTTTGTTCTTTTCTCACATTCTCAGTTTCTCATTCATTTTCGCGAATGAAGTCAAACCATAACTTACATGTATGGGTGATTAAGGGGCTGCTAAACTTTGCCGATGTAATACTAGCCATAAATGTTCCGGCGTGCACTTCAATTCCGGTTGAAAACGTCCAAGAAATTAAGAAAGTTGAATGTTACAGATTATCGCCATAACCAATGTGACCGCTCAAAATTTCAACAGTATGTATTTTGTAGGATATACAATATTCATAATGTCACGTACCCGAAATTAAAGTGCACGGCCATTTTCTTAATTAATAACTTGATAATCTAGATTTGAGAAACGAATTATATTTCTTCACTGATATTTTCGCGACGAGATTGAAACTTATCGGACATAACTTTTCAAATCGAGTATTGTTTGCAAAAAAAAAGTCTAAGCTAATGTTTATAAAGAATCGGGAAAAAAATCTTTAAAGCCAAACGATAATTTGTATTTTTTTAAAATTCAAACAGGTACGGTTGGACGACGAGAACGGCTGCAACCCGAGGTCTGGACAAACGTCATCGCGAATGCCTTCACGAAACAAACCAAACTTCCGTGTGCTTTTGTCTTTAAACGGGCGTACGTCTCAGGTTCGGAGCAATCGAAATTCTATTTATCGATGAAGGGACGATGTAAGTTGAAAAGCTGTGGCAATAATTTCGACGGATTTTTGAAGACGAAACCTGGTGACAACGAGGGATGCACCATAAGAGTGAGAACACGCGATACGAGAAATGAAGACCATGAGCAAGTGAAGCGTCCGTTAAATGGGAAACATCGACAGGTCGTGCAGCGAGAAATCATTTCCGAAGGCTGCTTTAAATGGCAGAAACGACAGGCACGTACAAACATGAAGATTGGGGAGGAAGAGCCGCCATTCATATATAGCTCTGATGTTCTTCGTCAAGCTAAGAAAGAATGTGTCGATCGCGATATAGGCGTCAATCCCCTTGACAGGCGGGACTTAATACGAGCGGTTGAGGATATTTCTGCACGAGCAGAATTCAAAGGCATGATCGCCGCTGTTGGGTCCAGCCCGTTTTACGTGTTTTACAGCACGCCGAATCAATTGTATGTTTACAAAAAATATGTGCAGATTATGAGGTCTGAAACGAAAGTAATGGTCGACGCAACCGGTAGCCTCGTACGGAAAGTGAAACGTCCGAATGGTACGACGACAGGACATATATTTCTGTATACTATAGTCATCAACTTCGAGAAAAAAACGGTGCCCGTGGCCCAGATGCTCTCCGAAAGCCACGTCACTGAATTCATCAAGTTTTGGCTCAAGCAGTGGCTTCGAAATGGCGCGTCAAGGCCCAGCGAAGTGATTTGCGATTATTCGAGAGCACTTTTGTCAGCGCTATGCATAGCTTTCAATAACGTGACCATAAAGTCTTATGTTAACGATTGGTTTTGCAAACTGCATCACAATGCACCGTACGAAGTGAACACACACATTCATATTGATGTAGCTCATCTCATACATTTCATTAGCAAATGGAAGTGTTTTGAGAGCTGCGCGCATGAAGAGGTAAAAGATTTTTACGTAAGGTGCATTGCACGCATGATTGAGTCGACCACACTCGCTGAATTTGAAAAAGTATTCACGCTAACGTGTGCCGTAGCGAGTCAAAAATACGTAGACTCAGAACTCGATTTGTCGTTCGCACCGACAGTACTAATAGCAAGACGAAAGCTCGAAGGATTTATTGCTTCATCTTTGAATGTCGATTTGAATAGCGAAGAATCTTTTCACATTCGCCCCGAAGCGCCCGAGCTTGTAGATCCAGACGAAGACCAATCATCGGAGAGTAGCGCTATTCAGACGTGGATCGATACATGCATATCGAATGCTATTGGAACTCGACGCGTTGGAACCGAAATCAATGCGTTCTATCTGGCGGAATTCGTGACATCGATCACGAGACTAGGAAAGGAATTCCCTCTGTGGACCGCCGTCACATCTGCGGATTGTAGAACGCGAGCATCTTCGGCTTGTGTCGAAAGTTATTTTAACGACTTAAAGACGAATGTACTCGACAAAAAAATTTATCGTGCAGATGCATTTTTACTGATTCATATCCGCGATATAGATGGAGGGAGCATGATTTTTAGTGGCAAAATGACGCAGTTCGAGAGACAAGAGCAAAAGCGCAAAAAAAAATTGATGTTGGAAAACGAGAAGAAAGTTGCAAATAAACAAAGATTTGACGATTCAGATTTGATATCGGTAGAAAACTGGCGAGGAAAGGCTCTGCAAAATCGCGTGATGAATTTTGACAATGCATGCGAAAGTGAAAATCGAGACGACGAACCCATTGAGCATGAATTTTTTTCCGAGGGACGGACAAGTTTAATGGATCATTTGTATTACCAACAAGAAGTGAGTGATACTCAAAAGACCTCGAAAGCTCCAACTGAAAAAGAGTTTCCGGACTGCTCAGTACAGATTAAAGACAAAACGTCGAACATCCGAGCACTCTCTGAAACCAATACTCTGGACTGTGCAGTAGGTGGTGAAGATGACAGGCTGAACATCCTAACGTTCTCGAACACCGACATTATGAAGTGTGTATTAGGCCTTGAAGACGACACGGCGAACATTGTGACATCATTCAACACCGACCTCGTTGGCCTGTTGAGCTCCACTCCACTGTGTTTTGACGAGCCAAGAAAAATAAAGGAAGTCGCTGCAGCTCCAGTGGAAACCGAGATACGTTGTAAATTGCAACAGTTTCCAAAGACGGTGAAGTTTCAAATGGAGGACACATGTCACGACGAATACAGGTGCGTTGAGGAAGAGAAATACTTTCTGCATCATCCTGAGACACATCAACTAATCAAGAGCACGAGTCCAGCGAATATCGATGACCCAAAAAACACGAAGCTAGTTGAAGCAACTCAATTGGAATCTAAGATAAGCAAGAAAGAAAGCAAATACTTTCCTCCGTATCCCGAGATACGTCAAATAAACAGCCGGGTCGCTACAAAGTCTCACAGGTGTAAACAAACCATGCTGCTGAAGAATGGAAATCTTACGACTATTCCGCTACAGGTTGGAGGAGAAGCATATTTCGTTCGCAATACTTGCGCCTTCGATTCGTTAATCCACTCGTTAATGACGGCGGCTATTGATGATTCGAATTACGCCCTGATTTTAGAGAAATCGAAAAATACGACACTCCAATTTGTAGCCGAGTTGATTAAAAGTGGTGTGACGAAAAAGGTATATGAAGAGCGGAGTGTACTACTGAAACATTTGTATCCCTCGAAACTCGTTGCAAGTCTCGGAAGCCGCATTAAAACTTTCTATATTGACGCCAACGGTAACATCGTGAATCTTGTAGCAGCCACCATGCAATCAGCCGCTAGTCTTCGAAGCATTGAGAGATGTTCTCACTGTTCTGGTCAAGAGATTATTCATCCAGCTTTAACAGTGAACGCGAATACTATTACGAAAGAAGGGTTTGGTTCTCTACAAAAAGCCTTGGACTTCAACGCTTGCATCTTCAAAATCAATTGCCGGAATGGGTGCCCTGGACAATACACGCGATATAATCGTCTAGGGTTTCACATTTTTATTGAACTGGATGTTCGAAGCGACGTAACCAACACTCACGGATTACGTTGTAAATTGCGACAACTTCCAAAGACGCTGAAGTTTCAAATGGAGGGCGCATGTCACGACGAATACAGGTGGGTTGATTTCACACAGGCTTATAAATATCCAAAGCATTATAATTCATTTACACAATGCAAATGTATCATGTCAGTAAAAAAAATATATTTACCAAATTTAATATATATTACGTGTGTATATTTTTGCTTCCAGACTCGTTGGAATTGTTGCGCACGTTCCGGGACACTACATGTCGTATTGTCTACGAATGAGTGGAAAATGGCAATTGTACAATGATATAGAATCAAAGATAATAGCTTGTGCAATGGATACTGAGATAGAACCACACCTTGGGGTGTACATACGTCAATCTCGAGAAGGATGTGATAAAGATATTCGGCTATGAGGCAGATGAAGCCGATGACATAATCTACGTTAAGGAGGTTCACGCGTTACTCGTGACTCAAAGGAGTGATGAAATTTTTTAAATGTTTTTGTCATCAACGAAATGATTGAAATTCTTTTTTTTTATTATTAAATCAATCTATAGCTTATTTGTTGAGAGTAATTGATGTTAATGTTAATGTTAACATAATAACAACATTAAAAATACTTCAGCTGTAGAATCGTCAAAGAAAATGTGGCAACAGCGCTTTTTTAATTCTGTGTGCGTGTGTCGTGTGTACGAAAAGAAACAAAAGACGCTGCGTTATTCAATGCCATTTTCCAACGAAATCAACGAGAAATGAACGAAAATCGATTTCGAGGCAAATTTTGCAAAAAAAATGTGGTCAAGTGGAAAAATAACTTGATAAACAGAAATAAACACCGGCATAAAGATTCGAAAGGTAAATATGCAATCATTATATGTCCAATATGGGGTTAGGCATGGCGATATGTCAGTTTGAATTACTAGGCTATTCTAACATTATTAAAATTGATATACATACACTATAAATTTACCTTTAATTACTTTCCTATAATACTGTTAATTTATTTCTTAGAATATTCTCTCTAATACTCTAATTGATTTAGTTACCTCCGAGTTAAGCGGACGTCGCATATTTGATCTCAAGTTATTGGCAGAAGAATTATGGTGCGATTCTTGCCAAAAACCTTTAACTTTTCGAGATACCGTTGACGAATCACGGAGTGCATTGGCTAGCATGTTCAAAATAAAATGTACAACATGTTTCCAAATCCAACAAGTGAATACATCAACTGTTGAACGGCCGAGATCATCGGCAAGACAAACTTATACGGTGAACTCAAAGATAGTGACTGGCAAGTATTTTAAATAATGTTGTCTAACTAAATTATAATAACAATTAATAATAATACGAGTTACAATGAATCCATTTTATTTTCAATAGGTGTTGTCGACAGTGGCATTGGCAACATGCACCTCAATAAAATTTTATCAGCGGCTAACATCCCAACCATGCATTCTTCAACATTTAAACGCATTGAAAGAAAAGTCGGGGGCGTGATTGAAGTACTAGCTATGGAGAGTTGCCTGGAGAATTTAAAAGCAGAAAGAGAAATGACTATAGAGAGAGAAGGGTAAAAAGAGTAATACTGATAAGGAGGTTCACGCCGTTAAATTATAAGTTCGATTAGTATTAGTTATTTACTAAAGCTGATAAAAAAGATTAATTTTCACAGAATCGTAACTATCCTTTTACCAATATTCTTTTCATTTGTAATATTGTTTTGAAAACATTCGATGATATAAATAGATTAAGAGAGAGAGAAGATTGGGCGGAAGATAATCTCGTTAGATTAACAATCAGCTATGATGCTGGGTGGCAGAAAAAAGGATCTGGTCGGTCGTACAACAGCCTGACGGGTAAAGTAATAAGATGATTTCTTACACTTATTGTATTCTATTAAAATAGTATTACAATGAATTAAAGAAGTTATTGCATTTATTTGTTTTTCTAGGTCATGGTACTGCTATTGGTTTCTACACAAGTAAAGTCGTAGGATACGCGACCAGGAATAAACGTTGCAGCACATGCGAATATTATGAAAGAGCAGTTGAGGTGCTCAATAACAACATGGATGAGAATTTGATAAAAAAAAAAGACCACGACTGCAGAAAGAATTTCGAAGGCTCATCAAAAGCTATGGAAGCCGATATGGCTCGTGAAATTTTTTTGCACAATCCTCATTTCAATGAAGTGAAGGTACAACTTGGAACGCTTATTGGCGATGATGATTCAAGTACCCTGTCGACATTACGTAGCGGAGTGAGCTACGAAATAAAAAAATGGAGTGATAAGAATCACGTCGTTTGTAAACTCAGTAAATGCTTGTACGCGATCAAAGTACCAACATCTCTCATTAAGTACCTGAAGTATTGCTTTTGTTGTGTGTTGGAAAAAAACAAAAATAATGTTGAAGCAACGAGAGAGGGTATTTTAAACATGATTCCACACATGTTTGATGATCATGCCAAATGCGGTGAATGGTGCAAATATCAAATTGATCCAGACAATTATAAACATAAAATATTGCCTGGGGGCAAAGGACTTAGTAATACTGCACTTCGAGAGAAACTTCAAAACATCTTTAACTCTTTTGCTAATGTTGCTGAGAAATTAAGCCCATGTGCATCAAGCCAAAGCAATGAGTCTTTGAATAGATTAATTGCAAGTAAGGCTCCGAAGCAGGTTCATTACGGTGGTTCGTCTTCTAATGATATAAGAGTTAGTTCTGCAATCCTCCAAAAAAACATTGGCAACGAATCGGTTCAAATCATCAACGAAAAATTGTCTATTTCACCTTCTTCGAAATTGTCACAACAGTATCGACTGCAGCGAGATATGATAGCACATAAACGAAAACTGAAAGCCCAAACTGTTCAATTTAAAAAACGTCGACGACAATTATCTAATCTAAAATCTAACCAAAGAAAAAAGGTAACGCGTAAAGAAGGAATTTGTTATGAATCTGGGTGTGGGCTCGACCTTGCAATAGATTTTGTTGATCAACATGACACGATGTCAGCACAAACAAATTTGTCGGCAGCAGAGATTATCTATTTTGATTTAGAGACAACGGGACTTGGTACCGAAAAAGAAATTATTCAAATAGCAGCTAAATCGATGCATAGACAATTTGATGTTTATATAATGCCTTCGCATGGTATTTCTGTACAAGCTTCACAAGTTACTGCGCTAACTATTTCCAACGGAAGGTTAAATTATCACTGTATTCCTGTAATAGCACATTCTAAAAAAGATGCTGCTGAAAGCTTTATACAATTTTTAAAGTCAATTAATAATCAGATAATTTTATTAGCGCACAATTGCTTTAGATTTGATTGCCCAGCAATAATAACTTTTATGGAGAGAGTAGAACGCTTGAATGAATTCATGACCACAGTCGTTGGATTTGCAGATTCATTGCCAATATTGAAAGTAAAACTAAAAAATAAACGGGGAGCAAAAGCTAGTTATGCACAAGTTGTACTTGCTGAAGAGTTCTTAATTGCTGATACATCAACAAAGGCACATAATGCAATTAATGATATTGATGTGTTACAAAAGCTTATGCAACATTCGGAAATTAATATAACAACTGAAGATATTTTAAAAAACGCAAAAAATGTTGCTGCAATAATTTCGGAGAAGTCAAAAAAAAAAGACATCGATAATTTGAAAAAATCTCTTCAATGTCTCCAATACGATCCAAGCAATGGAAGCGGATTATCTACTCACATAATAAATAAAATAGCAACTGCAGGTATTACTGTACAAAACATCACACAGAGTTTCTTGTCTAGTGGCCCAAAAGGGATACACGTTTTATTAGCGCAAGATGTCAATAGAAAACCACGTATTACCAAAAACAAAAAAATAATTGATAGTTTGTGCAAAAAATTGAACAGTTTAGTAGCTGCTAGTTCATAAGTCTCATTTCGTTTATTTTCAGATTTTCTTTACAAATTGAAAATATTTCTGTATTTTAAAATTTTATTTGTATTAACCAAAGTATCGTTCCGCCCAATATTGTAAAATAAGTATTAATAAAAAAAAGTTGTAAAATAAAATATACGTGAGTTCTTTTTATTTTTATAATTATTACCATTTTTCGGTTTAATGGTTTTTATTTCCATTTTTAAAACCTCATTCAAATTTTTTAATTCAATTGAAATATAATAATTGAATCGAAGAATAAATGAAATAAATAAAGAATAAACAAATATAAACAACACAACATCTCAGCAGTTTTTTATTTGCAGACATAACATGTGAATGCGTACATCTATATTTTAAACCGGCTGGCTCATGCAGCGTTGCCAAACCTTTCATCATCTATGTTGCTATTACTCCGTTAACCCCAAATAAGTTTTTTCATTTCCCATTTACAAATTATTTTCAACGGTAACACGGATTTCTAAATATATCATTGAGTTCTGTAAACATTCTCTTTTTTTATGGTAGTTTTTCATTCTTCAAAGTTGGAAAGATCAATCTGAATAAAATACAAATAGTCGCAAATGGAATGTGCCTGCCATAAGAGCCTGTGTATAAGGATTTAAAAATATGATTTTTACGATTTTTTTTTCTCGACAACTAGATGGTGGATCCAAAAATAATTCCGGTGATAGATGTACGGTACATTTGTTTATAATATTCAAAATTTTCAACTCCCAAAGATGAAATTTCCGATTAACATTAATAACGCGTGAACCTCCTTAACTGGATGTCCCTTTTGTGGAGCGGATTCTTGTCTACCGGAATCTTCGCACATCATCGTGCATCCGTCGAGGGTCGCTGAAAGTGGAAAATTCAATTGCACCGTTATGTCGTTGAGCGTGTTGCTAGATTACAGACCGGAGGATTCAAAGGTAATTTTTATCTCAACCCCCTTGCAATTGATAACAGTGATTATGAAATTTATATAACTATATATATATTTTTTTAAACTTTTTCAGAAGCATTCCTTCGAAGTGTCCCTTTTCGCCGAACTGTTCAACGAGATGCTGATGCGCGACTTCGGCTTTCGAATATATCGCTCGCTCTGCATCCTCCCCGAGAAGCCGAAGGAAAAGGAGGAGAACAAGAAGAAGGACAAGAAGGACGAGCGACGAGATGAGAAGAAAGACGTCAAGCGAAAGGACGACGACAAAAAGTGCAACAAAAAAGACGAGAAGAAGAGAGAAATCGGCAAGGACAAGAAGGACGATAAAGAGATGAAGAGCAAGACCGACGAGAAGGATAAGGATAAGGAAAAGAACGAGAACGAAGAATTTTGATTTTCGTTTTTTGAAAAAGGGCTTTTTCTACAAACGTTTTAATTAATCAACGTATCATACTTTTGTAACTACGAATATAATATACGAACGATATTTTGATTACTGATCTTTTTCAGATTATTTTATTATCCTCGAATCTTGTTCGTCGAAAAAGCGTCAACAGTAGAGAACGTCCGTTTCCATTTATGGAAACGCACGTGCTTGTTTCGCAGTTTAAAATATGATCGCGGAAATGAAAATCGACGCGTGCAGAGCGCCTATCACAGCGCAGTCGACTAAATAAAGATACGCCGTGTGTACAGTAACGCTGACGTTACTTTTGCGTAAAAATTAAACTAACGCAAAGCTCACGGTATATACCGACGGTGAACATAGCTGTAATCTGGTCGTATAATATTATACATAATAAAGTCCGAAGGTCATCCATGGGTTCCCAATGGCCGCTCGATTTCGGATTCCAGTGGGTCCTAATGAACGCTCGATTTCTGAGTACATTGATGAAATACATTAATTTTGGTCAGAAATAAAAAATTTTGGTCACTTTACCAGCTGACCGCTTCGGAAGAAGTGCTTCCGATATTTTGCATTTTAATACAATACGCTTAAGTAGCAAACGTTTTTATTGGCCAATTTGTAACTATCAATCGATTTGGCATCGAATGAGCATGAAGTACATTGATTTTGGTCAGAAATAAAAAATTTCGGTCATTTTACCAGCTGACCGCGACCGAAAAAGCTCGTATTCGGTTTTTTAAAACTTTTTTAGGAAACGGTGGACTATCAAACAGTTTAATTAGTCAATTCGTAACTATCAAACGATTCCACATCGATTGAGCCCAGTTAAAATCGATTTTGAAAAAAAAAAAAAAAATGTCGGCCAACTTCACATAAAATTTTTATTTTGATTTTCTAAAAAATCTATTGACTATCAAACATTTATATTAGGCTATCAAACAATCTCAAACGATTATCAAACGTTTAAAAAAAAAAAAAATTAAAAAGTCAACATTGGCCGGCTAACTTCACACAGGTCTAAACTATGTCTCAATTCTTTTTGGGGTAAATTTGGGCAGCGTGAGAATCTACCGCAAACAGCAATAGTTTCGACTCGCGAAAAACTCATGGAATTATTGACCAGCCCTGAGTATGAAATCACTGGCATTCTACCTGTTAATAATGAGATACTGTACATTAATTATACGAGAACCGATACCTCTGTAATACCATCCGATATATCGAATGTTGTAATAGCAGCGTATACAACAGCACAAGCGCGTTTGAAATTATATAGCTACCTCGAGCACTTGGGTCGTCAGGCCTTGTACTGTGACACAGACTCTGTGATATATGTATCGAAGAACAACACCTGCGAATATGAGCCCCCGACAGGCCAACGTTTAGGGGATCTCACCGATGAGCTGTGCTCTTATGGTGAAGGCAGTTATATAAAAAGTTTTGTTTCAGGAGGCTCAAAATGTTATTTATTTATTGTACGATGTCCCGACGGTTCCGAAAGTGAGGTGTGTAAAGTAAATGGCATAACACTCAATTTTACCAATAGTTCGTTAATCAGTTATAGATCTGTACGTTCGTTTATAACTGGTGAAAGATTATTACGCTAAGTATTACGCTACGATGCTATTAGACGGGCGGCATTCCATCAGGTCGGTACGCGTCTCGAAACAAAAACATGTATGCCATCGAGTGTCAAACGAAGACGTGATGGTGAATATGGCTCGCTCCCTTATGGTTACAGGGTTTAATGCTGTAAAATATTTATGTTATTATTATCAAATATTTATGTTATTATTGTAAAATATTAATTTTATTATTGTAAAATATTTATGTGGTTACTGTAAAATGAAAATCCGTATACATATGACGAATGCTTTAAATTACACAGTCGCGTAGAAAACACACTCATTCGTACAGATGAATACTCGGTGGAAGCATCTTTGGACCTCGATGATCTGTGGCCCGACGGGCTGTGGTAAAACGTACTCTGTAAAACAGTTTTTGAAGTTCATATCGCGAATGCACTGTGAGCCATTCGAGAGAATTATTTTCTATTATTCCGAGTGGCAATCAGCATACACAGAGTATGGTACATCGATAGAATTTCATAAACGTCTGCCTCAGAGTGCGGATTACGCGAACGATCCGCGTGCAACACTCATAATAATCGACGATTTGATGCGCGAGGCGTCGAACAATAGCGTTGTAGATCTTTTCACCAAGGTAGTCATCATAAGAACCTGAGTGTTATTTTTATTACTCAAAACTTGTTTCATCAGGGACACGGTCAGCGCGATATTTCATTGAACGCCAATTATATTGTAATTTTCAAAAATCGTCGTGACCGTGCTCATATTCAGCATCTCGCGGGTCAGGTATACCCGGAAAACCCGCGATTTCTGCAAGAGGCCTATCACGATGCAACGTCCAAACCGCATGGTTATCCTCAAAAATGGCTGTTGGAAGAGTAAAAAACGGTTTGTTGTTCAAAGCGGTGGGTTTCTACCTCTCTTATTAGCCCCAATACTAGGTACTGTTCTATCGAGTTTGATCGGCGGCCGTGGATAATGGAGCACGCAAGGAAAATGGTACTCGTGCCCGAGGAGCATCTAACGCGGCTGAACACACAAAGTCATACTCAACCGGTTTTTAACGCGGATGTGTCCCAAGCACAGCCAGTGCGGGGTATTGACGCTATGCTGGCTCGATTAGACGCGGAGATGAATGAAATTTTGCACTCCAGCGCATACAAGGATGAGAGGGTAAAGTGGGCTGCGTACTTGACTGTACGACAACGTTATCCCCACTTCATCGATGATGCGAGAGCTCAGCAGTACCGAGGCCTTATGAAGAATAAACACGATGTAGAGTCTGAATATGATAGAAAAAGAGAAGAAGAAGAAACAGGTGACGGTATGAGTGATACCGTCATAATTGAGAGTGTACCAGCTAAATTTTGCGTGAAAGCGAAACTGCTGCTTCGCCGTTTGCGTGCTGCTCCACGATCTAATTTTTCTTGGGATTCTGATGGTGTCGTGTTGGTCAGCGGGAAACCAATAAAGGATTCAAATATTGTTGATCCAGTGAACGATGCAATGAGGGCTAGGAAAATACCTAATACGGCTGCACGCAGTGCCTTTGCCAAAGTTCACCGAACGATCAAGGCACCTCGGGAATTTATTGGCAACGAGGAGTTGTGGGCGGAGTCTAGAGCTAACACACCACAGCGTCATTCACAGTCTGGCGATAGTAGTACAAGCAGCGAGGGATCACCCGATACGGACCAGTTAGCGTTTTTCAGCGGTCCTGAGAACAGATCACCAACACGGCAAATACAGGGAGATAAGCAGAGAGGTGGTGGCTATCATAATAAGAAAAGACGTGTCACTTGGGCTAACCTGAAATTATAATCATGAAAATCTTAGAAAACGTGTACTTTAACCCCGTCCATGAAGCATCGTTTTCAGGTGCAACCAAATTGTTACGCCTGGCACGTCAGAAAAAAATTCCCGTGTAAAGGCGTTACAGTGGCTTGAAGCACAGGATACTTATACAAAACACAGGCCCGTGCGCCGTCATTATCCACGTCGTTTTTATAATGTCCAAAACATTGATGACTTCTGGGAGACTGATCTCGTGGATCTTCGCTCGATTAAAAATTATAATTATGGTTATGTTTATTTCCTGGTCGTTATCGACGTTCTTAGTAAATTTGCATGCGTTCAGCCTTTACGTGACAAGTCTGCTGCATCTGTGGCTAACGCGTTTGATCTCATTTTATCTAAAAAAATAGTAACGGTCGCATTCCAGGCTGCCTTAAAGAAAAAGAACATACAGTTCCGTGTTGCGAGAAACCGTGATATAAAAGCGGTTATTGTCGAGAGATTCAATAGAACACTGAAAGAAAGAATGAGGCGGTATTTTACGTATTCTAGAAAAAAACGTTACCTAGACGTTCTACAGAACATCGTTTCAGCGTACAATCACACCACGCATAGCGGCATAAAAATGGCTCCTGTCGCAGTGATACACGCTACAGCGGCTAGGGCCCGTAATAACTTGATACAGCGGTACAAAAGAACCGAGAATTGCTCTCCCAAATACAGTGTGGGCGACATCGTGCGCATCAGTAGCGCGAAGGCAGCCTTCGTAAAAGGTTACGAGGGTAGTTGGAGCAACGAGTTATTTAAGATCATACGTGTATCGCACAGCATTTGTCCGGTGACATACATCCTGCGTGATCTCCACAACGAGGATATCGACGGTATATTTTATGAGGCCGAGTTATCGAGAGTGCAAACGAAGGCGTCTAAGCAACAGTCGACAAAATGAAGGAGGAGTTTTACATGGGTTTACCCAGTAGTAGTAGTATGAATTATTATCCTGATAATGTGACAACAAGGTATACCACGCAATTGCCCAATGTATGTCTCTTTACGGTAGCTGGGTACACATCATATCGGGTAGCCTTTTGCCATTCCGGGTTAAATTTACGTTAATATAAGTTCGTTTAAATACACGAATACATATTTGTAAATTCCACTCACCCCCTCTCCCAACCATCCCCCTCGCGAACGTTCGAAGTTCTTACCGCGTGGCATGGACGAAAATTTGTAGATATAAAAATGGGATGAAATGAAAATGCAATGAGTCGAAATAGTCTGTACAAATTAATCCGATCATACGATACAATTGAGTAAAAAATCGAGGGGCAGTTTCAACCCCTTAATTATGAGATAGCGAAAAAATAACAATCCGTCAACTTTATTTTTTCGTCCTCTACCTTTATGTTAATTTGCATCCCAATCGGTTAAAAACTCTCGGAGATACGTATGAAAAAATTACAAATTTGCAATAAACAATAAGAGATTTGTTGCTATCTGCACCATTCTGATATCTAGTGTATAGTACGCGAAAAAATAAACGTTGCTGCAATTTGAAGTTTTTTAATATCTTGTATTTTTATTCATTCTACAAGCATACCAAATGTCATCGAAATCGGCGAAGATGCATGAATGTAGTTGCCTGTCACTAAGCAGCTGCCATCTCTGGAGCGGTCAAGCAATCCAGTTGTTGGTAATCGGTAATTTACGACGCATGGTAAATACCATCAAAAAGTGGTGTCCACCCATTATGATTCACCCTGTATATTCTCGGTTTTGAATATTTATTGTAAATTTGTGCAAGTACGAGAGAGCGATTGATTGATTGAATATTTATTTTACCCTACCAAGCTTTGGGGTAATATGGTAAACATTTTACCGTGTACCATGAAATTATCATATACATTCTAAATACAAAGAAATTATAATGCGCTATTTTAACTTAAAATTAAACTAAATCTACATCAATAGCAATCCGACATGGTAACACTCTCCACGAGTAATATTGTAAGCCTTTCACACGTGCACAAGCATGGAGATAAAATACATAGTGAATACCCAATTTTTACTCACGTTAAACCAGATTTATATATCTAAATAATTCAACTCAGATGGCGCAGTAATACATGAAATACATAAAATAAAATACAAACAGGATAACAACCGATAGTAGTAGGGTGCGCACTATGGCGACCCCCACTCCTATCCCCACTCCTACCCCCACTCCTTTTCCCCCACTCCGCGGCCTCCGAGTTCGCGGCTCGGTCGGTCGTGGGTGCGGGGGTGAAGAGGCGCGGGGGGAGAAGGGGGGATGGGTCGAGTCGCTATAGTGCGCACGCCTTTATATATATATATAATTTTTCTGAGCGTGTCGGTATAGCGGAGCGCTGTTTTTATTTTTGACATTTTTATTTTTCCGGAGCGTGTCGGTATAGTGACACGCTGCTTTTGTTTCCGCCATTTTTCTTTTATATATATATGTGTGTGTGTGTGTGTGTTTATAAATGTGAATTTTATAATTAAAAAAATTCGATGCCGGCGGTGAGACTCGAACCGTCGACCCTCGGACTACCAGTCTGAGTCGTTGCCTCTGCACCAAAGATCGCTATGCATTTAAATGTACGTGGAAGACTCTTGTAGCGATCGCGAGCACGCGTATCCCCACCCCGTGGTCACCGAGTACGGCCCGCAGGGTAGTATATATATATGCCTGTTTCTGCCCGATATATATATATATTTTACCGTGTGTGAGCACTATGGCGACACCCACTCCTGGACCCACTGCTACCCCTACTCTGCGGGTCGACCGCGGCCCGCAGAGTATTATATCTATATACCTATCTGTACTCGATATATATATATTTTACCGTGTGTGAGCACTATGGCGACACCCACTCCTGGACCCATTGCTATCCCTACTCTGCGGGTCGACCGCGGCCTGCAGAGTATTATATATATATATACCTGTTTGTACTCGATATATATATATTTTGCCGAGTGTGAGCACTATGGCGACACCCACTCCTTGGCCCATTCCAGCCCCCCACTCTGCGGGACATGCTACGCGAAGAATGACTGAATTCTAACGACCGTTGAGAGCCGTGAACACCCTGCTACCAGAATCATCCCGAAGCTTACCTCAGCGTTTTTGCACGTGCATATGACGCATTGGTATGAGAAAAATAGCGACACAGAGACAGATAGATCATGCGTCGGCGGAACGTGCCTATATTATAGCTGCTAACAAAACACTGTCTAGACATTATAAACGAGAAAAATCGTTTACGCGAAACGTGATATTGTTATACTATTATACACTAGGACGCGTGTATTATTAAAGTTAAATGTTTCAATGAAGGGTCGACCTTTCGGAAACCCCAAAATTTTGAACCCAAACTCTCAAGTACATCGATTATACAATGTACAAAACAGTGAGCAATAGTGGCTGCATATAGTATGGTGATTTATTTGAATTAACGTGAAAAAACGAGAGAGAAAGAGTTATAGAAATTACTGTAGGTGCAAGAGAGAGCATACAGGTATCTGTACGAACAGCCGCACAAAGAGGAGACGCCGTTAATAGGGTATATGATCAGCTGTAGAGTCGTAGAGCACGTGCGAGAGAGAGAGAGAAAGCGAGCGAGCTAACGAACAGCCGCACAAAGAGGAGATGCCGTGAATAGCACGCGCGGCCTGTAGTGCGCCCCTCTCCCTTTCGCCACCACCGCGCCTACGCTTTAAAGCAATGGTCGTGCGTTCTCTGTTTTTTAATCAGCTGTGTGTATACGAGCGAGAAAGAGCTATAGTAGCCTCTCTAGAAAGATAGAACGCCTGCTACAGGCTGCTTTTTATTCTCTTTTTATTTTCGTAATTTTTTTTCGGAGCATGTCGGTATGGTGGAGCGCTGCTTACATTGCCACAATTTTTTATTTTTCAGAGCGTGCCAACCCCGAGAGCCTGCCGATAACTTACTATGTTAAAAGAGCGATAAGTATTAAGCGCGAGCTCCTTTTCCACGGATAGGCAATTTTCAATGTGGATTTTTTCAAAAATTCTTAAGAGTTGCGCGCTACTACATTGGCAAATGAATATGTGGGTGGTCACCCTCACCTGGTATTAATATAAAAAACTAAAACCCGCCCGTCTGATATTCCCCTTGTAAGAAAGAGCGCTCTATACGAACAGCCGCACAAAGAGGGGACACCGTTAATAGCATATAGAACACAGCAGCTGTAGGTCCATAGGTCCCGCGTAAGAGAGAGAGAGAGAGAGAGATCGAGTGTGTTCACGAAGATCCGCACAAAGAGGAGAGCCCGCTAATGGCATATATGGTCTGTAGCATACCCCTCTTACCGTTCACCAACACCTCGTCTATACTTTGAATCAGAGACCATGTGCTCTCTGCCTTTTTAAATCGCTGTATGCGCAAGAGAGAGAAAGAGCTATAGCTGTCTATCGAGAAAGATAGATAGATAGATAGATAGAGAGAGAGAGAGAGAGAGAGAGAGAGAGAGAGAGAAAGAGAGAGAGAGCTTCCTTTACCATAAGACAGTTTTTATATTTTTTCATAATTTTACTTTTAACGATAATAAAAAATTTCTTTCTTTATTGTTTTCTATTTTTTCCAAACTCGATTCGATTTTCAGTGCTACAGGCCGCTTCTTCCATTTTCGAATGATATAAAATTTTCCTTCAACGCTATAATTTGAAAAGTCTAAAATTGTTCAGTCAACATCGTTAAAATTTTAATCGCCAGTAGTTAACAAATGTTCTCCTTGGCCCGTTAAACAGCTCGGCGTTTAAAATTAAATTGTCAGAAAAACTTTCCAGCAGCGAAATAATTTCAACAATCTGTGCGAGATGATTACACAAAAGGAAATTTTCTGTAAGGGTGAGGGTGTGGCTACAGTCGATTTCTTTTATTTTATTTTTCTTACGTTATCACTCTTTATTTAAAAACGATTCGCCCTTATCAAGGCAAAAATATTTATAGGAACTTTTCTTAAGCCGAAATAATTTCAACGCTCTGACCTTTTATTCAACTAATATTTACTACCTGTAAAATTTTAAATACATCGATGGTCTTATGTCTAAAAGAGCGCGCGGCGTTTTTCGAATTTAAATTTTAGCTGGTACATCTCTGAATCATATAAAAGTTTATTTCAGCGTTTTACATGCACATAATACGAGAGAGAGTATACAGCTCGCTCTGCTCAAGAGAGCGAACTATAGGCGATGCATAAGAGCGAAAGAGACAGAGGGGCGAGCTTGCGAAGACGGCGCGGCATATACGTCCCGCAGCGTACCCTTCCCCGTACCGTTCACCGCCATCTCGTCTATACTCTAGATCAGAATGAGCGCGCTCGCTCTATCTCTTAAGAGGCAGTGTAACACGCAGGAAAATTTCGACGGCTTCGCTCTCTCCGCGGTAGTGCAGAGCTCGCTACGAGCCGCTGCGGACTACCGCTAGATGTCACGGCGCGCGTCTGCTACGAAGCGCCGGCACATCGACGCGGGCCGAAGGCCGAGGCGTCGTAGCAGGGCCAGCCGTGACCCACCCCTCTCGAAAATCTTATACTAACGCTCGGCCATGTATATGTGACGTGCACGAGTGTACGTGCACTGCGAGCACTTATACAGCCGAGCATGCCAAACATTCAAGTTTGGTTTTGCTACAATACGAGCAACAGAATTATAATAATTCTGAGTATGCAACGACAAACGTCGTTGGCATCTCGCTCTTTTGCAGAGCGAGTTTATTAATTAACATATTTGTTAATTAACATTTGTTAACAATTAAAATTATCTCCGTTCATTTTCGCGAACGGAGATAATATACGACAAACGTCGTTGGCATCTCGCTCTTTTGCAGAGCGAGTTTATTAATTAACATATTTGTTAATTAACATTTGTTAACAATTAAAATTATCTCCGTTCATTTTCGCGAACGGAGATAATATACGACAAACGTCGTGGCATCTCGCTCTTTGGCAGAGCGACTTTATTAATTAACATATTTGTTAATTAATATTTATTAACAATTAAAATTATCTCCGTTCATTTTTGCGAACGGAGATAATATACGACAAACGTCGTGGCATCTCGCTCTTTGGCAGAGCGAGTTTATTAATTAACATATTTGTTAATTAATATTTATTAACAATTAAAATTATCTCCGTTCATTTTCGCGAACGGAGATAATGTACGACAAGCGTCGTGGCATCTCGCTCTTTGGCAGAGCGAGTTAATAAATTAATACATTTGTTAATTAACATTTATTAACAATTAAAATTATCTCCGTTCATTTTCGCGAACGGAGATAATATACGACAAACGTCGTGGCATCTCGCTCTTTGGCAGAGCGAGTTAATAAATTAATACATTTGTTAATTAACATTTATTAACAATTAAAATTATCTCCGTTCATTTTCGCGAACGGAGATAATATACGACAAACGTCGTGGCATCTCGCTCTTTGGCAGAGCGAGTTTATTAATTAACATATTTGTTAATTAACATTTGTTAACAATTAAAATTATCTCCGTTCATTTTCGCGAACGGAGATAATATACGACAAACGTCGTGGCATCTCGCTCTTTGGCAGAGCGAGTTAATAAATTAATACATTTGTTAATTAACATTTATTAACAATTAAAATTATCTCCGTTCATTTTCGCGAACGGAGATAATATACGACAAACGTCGTGGCATCTCGCTCTTTGGCAGAGCGAGTTAATAAATTAATACATTTGTTAATTAACATTTATTAACAATTAAAATTATCTCCGTTCATTTTCGCGAACGGAGATAATATACGACAAACGTCGTGGCATCTCGCTCTTTGGCAGAGCGAGTTAATAAATTAATACATTTGTTAATTAACATTTATTAACAATTAAAATTATCTCCGTTCATTTTCGCGAACGGAGATAATATACGACAAACGTCGTGGCATCTCGCTCTTTGGCAGAGCGAGTTTATTAATTAACATATTTGTTAATTAACATTTGTTAACAATTAAAATTATCTCCGTTCATTTTCGCGAACGGAGATAATATACGACAAACGTCGTGGCATCTCGCTCTTTGGCAGAGCGAGTTAATAAATTAATACATTTGTTAATTAACATTTATTAACAATTAAAATTATCTCCGTTCATTTTCGCGAACGGAGATAATATACGACAAACGTCGTGGCATCTCGCTCTTTGGCAGAGCGAGTTTATTAATTAACATATTTGTTAATTAACATTTGTTAACAATTAAAATTATCTCCGTTCATTTTCGCGAACGGAGATAATATACGACAAACGTCGTGGCATCTCGCTCTTTGGCAGAGCGAGTTAATAAATTAATACATTTGTTAATTAACATTTATTAACAATTAAAATTATCTCCGTTCATTTTCGCGAACGGAGATAATATACGACAAACGTCGTGGCATCTCGCTCTTTGGCAGAGCGAGTTTATTAATTAACATATTTGTTAATTAACATTTGTTAACAATTAAAATTATCTCCGTTCATTTTCGCGAACGGAGATAATATACGACAAACGTCGTGGCATCTCGCTCTTTGGCAGAGCGAGTTAATAAATTAATACATTTGTTAATTAACATTTATTAACAATTAAAATTATCTCCGTTCATTTTCGCGAACGGAGATAATATACGACAAACGTCGTGGCATCTCGCTCTTTGGCAGAGCGAGTTTATTAATTAACATATTTGTTAATTAACATTTGTTAACAATTAAAATTATCTCCGTTCATTTTCGCGAACGGAGATAATATACGACAAACGTCGTGGCATCTCGCTCTTTGGCAGAGCGAGTTAATAAATTAATACATTTGTTAATTAACATTTATTAACAATTAAAATTATCTCCGTTCATTTTCGCGAACGGAGATAATATACGACAAACGTCGTGGCATCTCGCTCTTTGGCAGAGCGAGTTTATTAATTAACATATTTGTTAATTAACATTTGTTAACAATTAAAATTATCTCCGTTCATATTCGCGAACGGAAATAATATACGACAAACGTCGTGGTATCTCGCTCTTTGGCAGAGCGAGTTTATTAATTAACATATTTGTTAATTAATATTTATTAACAATTAAAATTATCTCCGTTCATTTTCGCGAACGGAGATAATACACGACAAACGTCGTGGCATCTCGCTCTTTTACAGAGCGAGTTTATTAACTAATGTGTCTTATAATTACACTTATAATAATTATACAAATATGTGCTGAAAATAAAATGTTTGTAAAAATTAATTTATGGCAAGTTGCCATATCCCTCGAGTCCCGTGGATGATCCGGGCCTCGTGACGCGCGCACGATATGCGGCTACTCGTATTCGCCCTCTGCCGCTCTCTGTAGAGAGAAGCAAAGAGTAAACACAAGCGGTGCCGAGAGCCGAGCACAATGCTCCGGCTATATATATACATATATGCGTCTGGGTAATATACACCGAGTCATCTGTGAAGAAATATGTATTATAGAAAAATGTATTTCTCGCAATCATATTATAATATGACAATCAGTTCTTGTAAACTGATACTCTCTCCGTTCGTTTTAGCGGACGGAGGAAAACAGCGACATACGTCACTGTGACCTCGCTCTTTAGCAAGGTAGTTATGAATTAACATTTCTGTTAAGTAATAATTCTTATAAACTATAATTCTCCCCGTCCATTGTAGCGGACGGAGGAGCACAGCGACAGACATCGCTAACACTCGCTCTTTAGCAGAGCGGTGTTTATAAATTAACGTACTTATTAACTAAACTTATTATAAATCTGAAAATAAAAAATTATTAAAAATTAATATATAGCAAGATGCCATATATTTCGGGTCATAGGGACGACCCGGGCTACGTGCCGCGCGCACGCTGGACGGAACCTCGTGTTCCCCCTCCACCGCTCCCCGCAGAGAGACAAAGTCTTGACACAGGTAGTGCCAAGACCCGATCTCAAAGCTCCAGCCGGGCATATATATATATATATATTCAAGCCCAGTGATCTGTAATGAAAAATTTATTGTACAAGAATGTACTTCTTGCAATCATTATTACATGATAATCAGTTATTCTGAACTGATACTCTCTCCGCCCGTTTTGGCGGACGGGGGAGGACAGCGACGGACGTCGCTGTACCCTTGCTCTTTAGCAAGGTATGTATCAATTAACATGTTTGTTAATTAATAATTCTTTTAGGTTAAATAAAAAATGTTCACCTGAAAAAAAATATTTGTTATTCAAGAATTAAATTCTTGCAATCATATTATGTATATGACTAACAGTTCTTATGAACTGATACTCTCTCCGCCCGTATTAGCGGACGGAGGAGCACAGCGACAGACATCGCTAACACTCGCTCTTTAGCAGAGCGGTGTTTATAAATTAACGTACTTATTAACTAAACTTATTATAACACTGAAAATAAAACATTATTAAAAATTAATATATGGCAAGATGCCATATATTTCGGGTCGTGAGGACGACCCGGGCCTCGTGCCGCGTGCACGCTGGACGGAATCTCGTGTTCCCCCTTCGCCGCTCCCCGCAGAGAGAGGCAGCGAGTGAACACAAGCAGTCCCAACAGCCGATCGCAAAGCTTCGGCTATGCATATATATATGCTTCTGGGTAATATACACCCAGTTATCTGAAAAGAAATATAGTATATTATGCATAAATAAATTTCATGCCATCATATTATATGATAATCAGTTCTTATAAACTGATACTCTCTCCGTCCGTTTTAGCGGACGGAGGAGGACAGCGACAGACGTCGCTGGTATCTCGCTCTTTAGCAGAGCGAGTTGATTAATTAACATATTTGTTAATTCGTTATTTTTAGCAATTAAAAATATCTCTGCCCATTGTGCGGACAGACTCACAGCGACAGGCGTCGCTGGCACCTCGCTCTTTGACAGAGCGAGTTTATTAACTAATATATCTTATAATTAATCTTATAATAATTATACAAATATTTTCTGAAAATAAAATGTTTGTAAAAATTAGTTTATGGCAAGTTGCCATATCCCTCGGGTCCCGCGGATGATCCGGGCCTCGTGACGCGCGCACGATATGCGGCTACTCGTATTCCCCCTCCGCCGCTCTCTGTAGAGAGAAGCAAAGAGTAAACACAAGGCGTGCCGAGAGCCGAGCACAATGCTCCGGCTATATATATATATATATATATATATATATATATATGCGTCGGGGTAATATACACCCAGTCAGCTGTAAAGAAATATATATTATTCAAAAATGTATTTCTTGCCATCATATTATATTATGTTGATACTCTCTACGTCCGTTTTAGCGGACGGAGGACAGCGACGGATGTCGCTGTACCCTCGCTCTTTAGCAAGGTACGTATTAATTAACACGTCTGTTAATTAATAATTCTTATAGGTAAAATGAAAAAATTTCATCTGAAAAGAAATATTTATTATTCAAGAATTAAATTCTTGCAATCATATTATGTATATGACTAACAGTTCTTATGAACTGATACTCTCTCCGCCCGTATTAGCGGACGGAGGAGCACAGCGACAGACATCGCTAACACTCGCTCTTTAGCAGAGCGGTGTTTATAAATTAACGTACTTATTAACTAAACTTATTATAACACTGAAAATAAAACATTATTAAAAATTAATATATGGCAAGATGCCATATATTTCGGGTCGTGAGGACGACCCGGGCTACGTGCCGCGCGCACGCTGGACGGAACCTCGTGTTCCCCCTCCACCGCTCCCCGCAGAGAGACAAAGTCTTGACACAGGTAGTGCCAAGACCCGATCTCAAAGCTCCAGCCGGGCATATATATATATATATATATATTCAAGCCCAGTGATCTGTAATGAAAAATTTATTGTACAAGAATGTACTTCTTGCAATCATTATTACATGATAATCAGTTATTCTGAACTGATACTCTCTCCGCCCGTTTTGGCGGACGGGGGAGGACAGCGACGGACGTCGCTGTACCCTTGCTCTTTAGCAAGGTATGTATCAATTAACATGTTTGTTAATTAATAATTCTTTTAGGTTAAATAAAAAATGTTCACCTGAAAAAAAATATTTGTTATTCAAGAATTAAATTCTTGCAATCATATTATGTATATGACTAACAGTTCTTATGAACTGATACTCTCTCCGCCCATATTAGCGGACGGAGGAGCACAGCGACAGACATCGCTAACACTCGCTCTTTAGCAGAGCGGTGTTTATAAATTAACGTACTTATTAACTAAACTTATTATAACACTGAAAATAAAACATTATTAAAAATTAATATATGGCAAGATGCCATATATTTCGGGTCGTGAGGACGACCCGGGCCTCGTGCCGCGTGCACGCTGGACGGAATCTCGTGTTCCCCCTTCGCCGCTCCCCGCAGAGAGAGGCAGCGAGTGAACACAAGCAGTCCCAACAGCCGATCGCAAAGCTTCGGCTATGCATATATATATGCTTCTGGGTAATATACACCCAGTTATCTGAAAAGAAATATAGTATATTATGCATAAATAAATTTCATGCCATCATATTATATGATAATCAGTTCTTATAAACTGATACTCTCTCCGTCCGTTTTAGCGGACGGAGGAGGACAGCGACAGACGTCGCTGGTATCTCGCTCTTTAGCAGAGCGAGTTGATTAATTAACATATTTGTTAATTCGTTATTTTTATTAATTAAAATTATCTCTGTCCATTGTGCGGACAGACTCACAGCGACAGGCGTCGCTGGCACCTCGCTCTTTGACAGAGCGAGTTTATTAACTAATATATCGTATAATTAATCTTATAATAATTATACAAATATTTTCTGAAAATAAAATGTTTGTAAAAATTAGTTTATGGCAAGTTGCCATATCCCTCGGGTCCCGCGGATGATCCGGGCCTCGTGACGCGCGCACGATATGCGGCTACTCGTATTCCCCCTCCGCCGCTCTCTGTAGAGAGAAGCGAAGAGTAAACACAAGCCGTGCCGTGAGTCGAGCACAATGCTCCGGCTATATATATATATATATATATATATATATATATATATGCGTCTGGGTAATACCTCCAGTCATCTGTGAAGAAATATGTATTACAGGAAAATGTATTTCTCGCGATCATATTATAATATGATAATCAGTTCTTGTAAACTGATACTCTCTCCGTTCGTTTTAGCGGACGGAGGAGAACAGCGACAGGCGTCGCTGTGACTTCGCTATTCAGCGAGGCAATTATTAATTAACATGCGTGTTAATTAATAATTCTTACGAACTAAACGTAACATATCTAACACAAACTAAAATCACCATATTTATCAACTAACAGTTCTTATCTACTAAAATTCTCCCTGTCCATTATAGCGGACGCGGTCGCTGTGACCATGCTCTTTAGCAGGGAGTTTATGAACTATTATAGTAAATTGAAAAACTAACCTTATTCTACTCATGCAAATAAAATATTAGTTACATTTTGCAGCAAGACCGATTCGGTAAAGAATTCAAGCGCGTTGTCCCCCATCGCTAGCAATCGAGAAAATCCCGAGTACCGACGTCTCGAAAGGATGGGGGGGGGGGGGGGGGGGGTATGAAAGGAAAAGAAAAGACCGCCAGTGAAAACGTTTTTTTTTTTAATAAAAAAAAACTTCTGCTGATTATGAATGTTGCGGTATTAAACTCAGAGTAAATCAAAGTTAAATAAAAATAGAAACATAAAAATCGAAAATTGGTCTTTAAACGATTTTGCGATTTTTCACTAAAAAAAAAAAATTCATAGAGTATGACATGAATTTATTTTTCTCTGATAAAACGCGTTTAAAAACGAAAAATTTGAAGAAAAAATGGTCCCCATTAATTAATTTTTTTTAAAGTTACCGGCGTTTAAAAATGGTTAATTAAAAGAAATTTTTCCAAATTTACAAGTTTAAATTAAATTATTACTAGATATAAATCTGAAATTGACTCGCTCGAAAAAATTATTACTTACCTCAGTTTCCAAACTGCATTGAAACGGGATCGCTTGTACCCCGAGCGCGAAAACGCACGGTACGACGTCGCTTCTGTTATCCAGCCGTCCTTCTCTTGCTCGCTCATGCTTTCCATTGCCTTCCTCCGCCGTCGACCAGAACACCGGCAACCGCGCTTTTCGCGAGCTAGGCTCCAAGAATCGAAGACGGCACCACTCGCTCGATTTCTTTTATTTTTTCGTTCCATCATTTTATTTTCACACGCGTTCACTGAATTTACTTTTTATTCTCACGAAATAATTCTCATTCGCCGCCATTCTGCTCGTCGTTTTTGTCTCCTCAATTATAGTTTTCACAAAAATAAGGGATAATTTTTGTATACCTAATAAACGAATACTATGTAACATGTACATCTTTGGTTTTCTTTCTCGTACGGGCATTCTTTTAAATCTCCGTACGACAAATGCCGGTCAAAACTTTGTATTTTATTAGGTACAAAAAAATTATCTCTTAATTTTGTTGTAAGGTATAGTTGAGATCAAAACGGTAGATGAAAGCAGAATGGCGATGAATGCAAATTGGAAAAAATAAAAAATAAACTGCAGACTCGGGTTTCGTATAGCCGGATGCCACATGTAGTTTTTTTAAGTGTTTTACTTTTTCACCTTTTTCACATATAGGCACACTCACTGATATTTTCTGAATAATCTCTGATATCCTCACTGCACTATCACTGATATCCTCACTGCACTATCACTGATATCCTCACTGTACTATCACTGATATCCTCACTGTACTATCACTGATATCCTCACTGTACTATCACTGATATCCAACATTTTCACTATGTGCACAAATATGATAAACGAATTAACGAATTCGCGTAAAAGAAAATTGCCGTCGCGATCTGACATGCGTATAGGCCCGCACGTGCCAGCAGCGTTGAGCGACTAACCTCGACTGAAATGAAGCGACCCTCGAGCACGTTGGCAGACTATATATATATAGCGCCCCGCGAGCATCGCCTTGGAGCGCAATACAATGGCATCGTGAGCGCCCAATGTTTACATTTTTGACGCTCCTTATTGTCGACGTGTTACGACGCGTTGCTAATACGTCACAGGCCGAAAATGTTCAACACATTTCTCCGTCGATTTTAGCAAACGGAGAGGAATAATGCCAAACATCGACATCGCCCAGTCTCACAGAGTGACTTTTATTAATTAACATATTTTTATTAATTGAACAATAAAAATTCTCTCCGCCCATTTGAGCGGACGGGGATAATAAACGACACACGGCGTTAGCTTCTCGCTCTTCAAAAGAGCAATTTTCGTTAATTAACGAATTTATCAATAAACATTTTTAAACAATAAAAATGTTCTCCGTCCATTCGAGTGAACGGAGGCGAACAGCGACAAACGTCGTTGGCATCACGCTCTTCGGCAGAGCGACTTTATTAACTAACGTATTTAATAATTTAGCTTTTACTAATTATACAAAGATATGCTGAAACGAAAATATCAATAAAAATTAGTTTATGGCAAGTCGTCATATTCTTCGGGTCGCGCATATATGTGCGCTGGGTAATATACACCCAGTAACCTGTGCAGAAATACATATTATACCCAAGTGTATTTCTTGTCATCGTATTATATGAGAATCGGTTATTATAAACTGATACTCTCCTCGTATGTTTTAGCGGACGGAGCAGAATAGCGACCAGGGCGGCGTTTATTAATTAACGAGTTTGTTAATTAATCATTTTTATAAACTAAAATGAATATATTTATTGAATGAAATGAATAGTTCATTGTAGCGATAGGGAGAGAGAAGGATACTGAAAAAATACTCATACAAATATACTAAAATACATTTAAAAAAAGTGTTTATACAGTTAAACTGATGGCAATCATTATGAGACATTATTGTGCCATTTTCGTGGCAAAAATATATGAAATTGTTAACACGAAAAAAAAAATTGTCGTAGGGATGAATCGATCCATCGATTCCGCTGATGACCGGACAAGCTTACAACGCCTTAGCCCTCTCAACCGCCGTCATTCTATTGAAATAAGTACAGTGCGAATCGTAGGTAAGGCCCTCGCTGCGCACTGCAGAGCGTTCGCTCCTTGCTCGCCGAGACCGAAAAACTCGGCGGCAACTCGAAAACGAAATCCCTAAATCCTCCGGCACTAATCATCCGATCGGGTTGAAATTTCGAGGTGAGCTCCAGAATGATGGTGCGGGGTACCTGAGACTCAGTTTTTTTTTAATGTCGAAAGCGCAACCGCTTTTTTTTTTATAAAAATGATCCAATTTTCATGGTAGCACGATGTTTCTCGTCGCGTTGATGCTACATGGAAATATGCACATTTTGGACTTTGTTTTATATCATTTGATAAAAAAATGACCGAAATATAGCAATTTAAGTTTTTATGCAACGCGGGTCTAGCGACGGCAAGTTCCGGGGCCCGGGCGGCGGGAGGGGTAGCCATGAGAGTCCAAGGCATAGGCAGTCCTCGTGTACATGATGGTCTCTGCACCGAAACCTAACTCGTCGCGTGTATATATATAGATCAGTCACCTCTAAGAAATCAAATTTTCCATATCGTTAGTTCCTGACGAGATAACGTACGTGTCGCATATTTTTTTTAAATGCAAAATTTTTCGAGATATGAATATTCGAGTATTTTCCGACTTTTTAATCAATAAATTATTACATACCTTCTTTCCTTTAATTTTTTTTTTTAATTAAAGTTGTGACAAAAGTACTATAATTTATTATAAAAATATTTAAAACGTAAATAAAAATTACTTGGTACTATTTACTTAACAAATGATTTTTCAATGATTTTTTTAACTGTTAGGGATACGATGGACAATTTAAAAAAAAACCTGTGTGTGTGTTCTTCACACATGCAAGAAGTGAATACTTCTGGTATCCGGCTTTTCGTCGGAATGAAAAATTAAAAATATAATCATTACAATAATCGTTAAGATGATTAAAAACAATCATTTAAAAATCTTTAAAAAACTGTGTTGCGGAGCCTGATGAGGCTAACTCAGAGACCTGCGGAGCCTATAGAAGGCGCTCGGACAGAATACAGACTCTTTCAGAAACCCTGCGGAGACCTATATAAGAACAGCAAAAATAATTTTCATGAAAATGATTACAATTACAAAGATTTATTAAAATAACAATTTATAACAATTATCTAAATAATAATCTATTATATCCGAAGGCCCCGCAGCGCTTTCGAAAGACTGCGCAGGGTTGTAGAAGGCCTGCGGGAGCTGTTGGAGGCCTTCTAAAGCCCAGCGCAGTCCTTCGAAAGTGCTGCGCAGAGTTGCAGAAGGCCTGCGGAGGCTGTAAGAGGGCCCGCAGCACTTTCGAAAGACTGCGCAGGGCTTTAGAAGGCCTCCTACAGCCTCCGCAGGCCTTCTGCGACTCTGCGCAGCATTTTCGAAGGACTGCGCAGGGCTTTAGAAGGCCTCCTACAGCTTCCGCAGGCCTTCTGCAACTCTGCGCAGCACTTTCGAAGGACTGCGCTGGGCTTTAGAAGGCCTCCTACAGCTTCTGCAGGCCTTCTACAACCCTGCGCAGTCCTTCGAAAGCACTGCGGGGCCTTCGGATATAATAGATTATTATTTAGATGATTCTTTTAAATTGTTATTTTAATGAATCTTTGTAATTGTAATCATTTTCATGAAAATTATTTTTGCTGTTCTTATATAGGTCCCCGCAGGGTTTCTGAAAGAGTCTGTATTCTGTCCGAGCGCCTTTTATAGGCTCCGCAGGTCTCTGAGTTAGCCTCATCAGGCTCCGCAACACAGTTTTTTAAAGTTTTTTAAATGATTGTTTTTAATCATCTTAACGATTATTGTAATGATTATAATTGTAATTTTTCATTCCGGCGAAAAGCCGGATACCAGAAGTATTCACTTCTTGCATGTGTGAAGAACACACACACAGGTTTTTTTTTAAATTGTCCATCGTATCCCTAACAGTTCAAAAAATCATTGAAAAATCATTTGTTAAATAAATAGTACCAAGTAATTTTTATTTACGTTTTAAATATTTTTATAATAAATTATAGTACTTTTGTCACAACTTTAATTAAAAAAAAAAATTAAAGGAAAGAAGGTATGTAATAACTTATTGATTAAAAAGTTGGAAAATACTCGAATATTCATATCTCGAAAAATTTTGCAATTAAAAAAAATATGCGACACGTACGTTATCTCGTCAGGAACTAACGATATGGAAAATTTGATTTCTTAGAGGTGACTGATCTATATATATACACGCGACGAGTTAGGTTTCGGTGCAGAGGCCATCATGTACACGAGGACTGCCTATGCCTTGGACTCTCGCGGCTACCCCTCCCGCCGCGCGGGCCGCGGAACTTGCCGTCGCTAGACCCGCGTTGCATAAAAACTTAAATTGCTATATTTCGGTCATTTTTTTATCAAATGATATAAAACAAAGTCCAAAATGTGCATATTTCCATGGAGCATCAACGCGACGAGAAACATCGTGCTACCATGAAAATTGTATCATTTTTATAAAAAAAAAAAGCGGTTCCGCTTTCGACATTAAAAAAAAATGAGTCTCAGGTACTCCGCACCATCATTCTGGAGCTCACCTCCAAATTTCAACCCGATCGGATGATTAGTGCCGGAGGATTTAGGGATTTCGTTTTCGAGTTGCCGCCGAGTTTTTCGGTCTCGGCGAGCAAGGAGCGAACGCTCTGCAGTGCGCAGCGAGGGCCTTACCTACGATTCGCACTGTACTTATTTCAATAGAATGACGGCGGTTGAGAGGGCTAAGGCGTTGTAAGCTTGTCCGGTCATCAGCGGAATCGATGGATCGATTCATCCCTACGACAATTTTTTTTTTTTCGTGTTAACAATTTCATATATTTTTGCTACGAAAATGGCACAATAACGTCTCATAAAACTATAATATTTACCGATTACTCTCGAAGTAACACGACCAACAATAAGACCCACATCATTCACGTCGATGATACAATTAAAAATAAATTCAAACAATACTGTCTTCCATTTGAATGCATTAAAAACAATTAAGACGGTGCTATTTATTCCGATTTTGAGAAAATTAAATTCGATTTCTATACGCGTAACGTCGGGTGCGACGAAGTAATACCCGAGGCTGCCACACCGAGTACCCATTCTTCACGCGTACTGAAATTGAACAATTATTTTCTCCATAACGAAACAAAATACATTGATGAAAATTTTTAGTAGCATATTGGAGGGTTCAAAGTTTCTCAAAAAATAAAAAACAAAATTCTTCAGAAACTTTGAACCCTCCAATATGCTATAAACAATTTTCATGGATGTTTTGTTTCGTTATGGAGAAAATAATTTTTCAATTTCTGTACGCGTGAAGAATCGGTACTCGGCGTGGCAGCCACTGGTATTACTTCGTCGCACCCGACGTTACGCGTATAGAAATCGAATTTAATTTTCTCAAAATCGGAATAAATAGCACCGTCTTAATTGTTTTTAATGCATTCAAATGGAAGACAGTATTGTTTGAATTTATTTTTAATTGTATCATCGACGTGAATGATGTGGGTCTTATTGTTGGTCGTGTTACTTCGAGAGTAATCGGTAAATATTATAGTTTTATGAGACGTTATTGTGCCATTTTCGTAGCAAAAATATATGAAATTGTTAACACGAAAAAAAAAAAATTGACGTAGGGATGAATCGATCCATCGATTCCGCTGATGACCGGACAAGCTTACAACGCCTTAGCCCTCTCAGCCGCCGCCATTCTATTGAAATAAGTACAGTGCGAATCGTAGGTAAGGCCCTCGCTGCGCACTGCAGAGCGTTCGCTCCTTGCTCGCCGAGACCGAAAAACTCGGCGGCAACTCGAAAACGAAATCCCTAAATTCTCCGGCACTAATCATCCGATCGGGTTGAAATTTCGAGGTGAGCTCCAGAATGATGGTGCGGAGTACCTGAGACTCAGTTTTTTTTAATGTCGAAAGCGGAACCGCTTTTTTTTTTATAAAAATGATACAATTTTCATGGTAGCACGATGTTTCTCGTCGCGTTGATGCTCCATGGAAATATGCACATTTTGGACTTTGTTTTATATCATTTGATAAAAAAATGACCGAAATATAGCAATTTAAGTTTTTATGCAACGCGGGTCTAGCGACGGCAAGTTCGATGGCCCGTGCGGCGGGAGGGGTAGCCACGAGAGTCCAAGGCATAGGCAGTCCTCGTGTACATGATGGCCTCTGCACGGAATCCTAACTCGTCGCGCGTATATATATAGATCAATCACCTCTAAGAAATCAAATTTTCCATATCGTTAGTTCCTGACGAGATAACGTACGTGTCGCATATTTTTTTTAATTGCAAAATTTTTCGAGATATAAATATTCGAGTATTTTCCGACTTTTTAATCAATAAGTTATTACATACCTTCTTTCCTTTAATTTTTTTTAAAATTAAAGTTGTGACAAAAGTACTATATTTTATGATAAAAATATTTAAAACGTAAATAAAAATTACTTGGTACTATTTATTTAACAAATAATTTTTCAATGATTTTTTTAACTGTTAGGGATACAATGGACAATTTAAAAAAAAACCTGTGTGTGTGTTCTTCACACATGCAAGAAGTGAATACTTCTGGTATCCGGCTTTTCGTCGGAATGAAAAATTAAAAATATAATCATTACAATAATCGTTAAGATGATTAAAAATAATCATTTACAAATCTTTAAAAAACTGTGTTGCGGAGCCTGATGAGGCTAACTCAGAGACCTGCGGAGCCTATAGAAGGCGCTCGGACAGAATACAGACTCTTTCAGAAACCCTGCGGAGACCTATATAAGAACAGCAAAAATAATTTTCATGAAAATGATTACAATTACAAAGATTTATTAAAATAACAATTTATAACAATTATCTAAATAATAATCTATTATATCCGAAGGCCCCGCAGCGCTTTCGAAAGACTGCGCAGGGTTGCAGAAGGCCTGCGGGAGCTGTAGGAGGCCTTCTAAATAGGCCAAGCAAATAAAGGTTTTTTTCTGACAAAAATTTTACCCGATAACGGCGACCGCCATCAGACGCGGAACAGCCTCCCGATCATAACTGACCACTTTTCGACTCCTGATTTCCATTTTATTTTTTGTTATTAACAAATTAGTGAAAAAAAAACACTTTTTTTTCCTTTTTTGCTTATAAAACAAAAAGTAATGGAGGAATCTGTTTGGTCCCAATGGACGAATTGTAGGTAATTGAAATACGCATAAAATAAGCGCTGAAAGAAGCGGATCGGTCAATAATTAAGGGAGATACACTGAAAAAACCGAGAAAAAAAGCGTTTTTTTCAAAAATATATAACTCCGCCATTTTTTAATTTGTAGGCCAGGCTCTTCGCGAGATAGTAGGTATTGATGTGTCCTTTTTCTGTGCGAAACCTGGGTGCTGTCGGATAATTAGTTTTTGCGTTATTGCAATGAACATTTTATTTTACCATATTTTGCGGAGAGGCTCGATGCTCTGGAGGTCGTCCGATTTAAGTTTACCAAGCGGCTTTTTAAACTAGAAATGTTGACCTACAAATCGTCAATCTTAGATTTTCGTTTAATTGCGTTTAAATAGGTGGAAATCGCGCCTAAACATGAGCAAAAACGACCGAGCGCGCGAAAGTGGTCGAGTAGTGGGGGTAGACCAGCAGAATCGGGGAAGTCGCATATATAGTAATAGAAGCGCGCTCGGCCCAAGTTTCGTATCTATTTATTTGATTATTTCAGTAACCAGTGGGACTATTTTAATTTTCTTTTTTTTGAATTTGGGGTAACGCGATCACCGGAACCTGATTCTTTACTCAGATTTCATGTGAAATAAGCGGGAAACCAGTTATGCAGTTTTTATGACAGTTTTTATTACTGCATGCAAGCATAAACAGTATTTACAACAATCTTTAATAACTTTCATCATTATATAATTCAATCCTTACAATGAAACTTATAAAACTATTTACATTAGCCGCTTTCTTTTCGCGGCCTTCAAACAATTCGATTCGTCATCGAATCCGTCTGTACACATACGTTCGAGTGGAATATTAATTTCATTAAAATTGTTTTCTTCAATTTCATATTCATCCTCCGACTCAACTTGCAGATCGTTTGCATGTAAATTGAAGCATGTGCTTTCGTGACAGTGTGCACAGAGATTCGTGCAGTGCAAACCATGCTTTTTGCAGCTGCACGAAGCATCTATGTACCCTTTTTTACTGCACGAACACGAAATCTGATCGAGCAACTTCTGAGGAATGGGAGGATCGGTACTTCCTACCGGGATGAGCCGGTTTTCTTTAATTTGCCACCCCCAGTCAGTTGCTCTTAGGTCCGCATTTCCTAACCACAAATTTAATTGATAAAAAACTCTAAACGCATGTTGTTTAGCTGCTCCTTCTGTTTTTCAAATAATATTCGAATAATATTCGAATAATATTCAATAATATTCGAATAATATTCAATAATATTCTTAATGTTTAATGTACAAAGTGCAACATTGAATATTAAAAAATGATAATTGCATTATATTATATTAATGTGAGGACATGACGGTTAAAATATCTGAAAAAAAGTTTTTCGTTCATTTTACATGAAATCTGAGTAAAGAATCAGGTTCCGGTGATCGCGTTACCCCAAATTCAAAAAAAAGAAAGTTAAAATAGTCCCACTGGTTACTGAAATAATCAAATAAATAGATACGAAACTTGGGCCGAGCGCGCTTCTATTACTATATATGCGACTTCCCCGATTCTGCTGGTCTACCCCCACTACTCGACCACTTTCGCGCGCTCGGTCGTTTTTGCTCATGTTTAGGCGCGATTTCCACCTATTTAAACGCAATTAAACGAAAATCTAAGATTGACGATTTGTAGGTCAACATTTCTAGTTTAAAAAGCCGCTTGGTAAACTTAAATCGGACGACCTCCAGAGCATCGAGCCTCTCCGCAAAATATGGTAAAATAAAATGTTCATTGCAATAACGCAAAAACTAATTATCCAACAGCACCCAGGTTTCGCACAGAAAAAGGACACATCAATACCTACTATCTCGCGAAGAGCCTGGCCTACAAATTAAAAAATGGCGGAGTTATATATTTTTGAAAAAAACGCTTTTTTCTCGGTTTTTTCAGTGTATCTCCCTTAATTATTGACCGATCGGCTTCTTTCAGCGCTTATTTTATGCGTATTTCAATTACCTACAATTCGTCCATTGGGACCAAACAGATTCCTCCATTACTTTTTGTTTTATAAGCAAAAAAGAAAAAAAAAGTGGTTTTTTTTCACTAATTTGTTAATAACAAAAAATAAAATGGAAATCAGGAGTCGAAAAGTGGTCAGTTATGATCGGGAGGCTGTTCCGCGTCTGATGGCGGTCGCCGTTATCGGGTAAAATTTTTGTCAAAAACTGATGATTTTAGAGCTCTATTGCTTGGACTAAAAGCCCAGCGCAGTCCTTCGAAAGTGCTGCGCAGAGTTGCAGAAGGCCTGCGGAAGCTGTAGGAGGCCTTCTAAAGCCCTGCACAGTCCTTCGAAAGTGCTGCGCAGAGTCGCAGAAGGCCTGCGGAAGCTGTAGGAGGCCTTCTAAAGCCCTGCGCAGTCTTTCGAAAGCGCTGCGGGGCCTTCGGATATAATAGTCGCACTAGGGGTGTAAGCCGTACCCCGTTTAAATCGCGGGGTGATTAATATTTTACTGGAGCAACGAAAATAAAATTGTATTGCTAGCAATATATTGTGTCTTTGGAATGTGTCATCTATGTCACTTTATAACGTCGTCTCAAATGGCGGGATACGGGCGAGGTTCGTCATAAAAATTCTCGGTTCGCTACAATCCGCAAAAAGAATATCAGTTCGTAAGAATTGTTTATTGAAAAATCTCTTCAAGAAATGGACCTAGTATTATGCATATTTCTTTAAAGACATATATATGGCCGAAGCATCGGGGTCGGTTCACGGGACTCGCCGATTTTTCGTTCTCAGACTCTCGGAGGCGCCTTCGCTAATCCTTTGGAGACGCCGGTGCTCGGGATTTTCCCGACTGCCGGCGGTGGGAGAGAGCGCGAGCGTATCGCGCGCGTGGCACAAAGCTCAGGCCATCCATGAGCCCCGAAATATATGGCGAGACAATTGATTTCTTTACCCGAATTTTTAACGTTCTATAACCAAATTTGGACTAATATTTTATTTTCAGTTTTGTTTTCATGATTGCCATCAGTTTAACTGTATAAACACTTTTTTTAAATGTATTTTAGTATATTTGTATGAGTATTTTTTCAGTATCCTTCTCTCTCCCTATCGCTACAATGAACTATTCATTTCATTCAATAAATATATTCATTTTAGTTTATAAAAATGATTAATTAACAAACTCGTTAATTAATAAACGCCGCCCTGGTCGCTATTCTGCTCCGTCCGCTAAAACATACGAGGAGAGTATCAGTTTATAATAACCGATTCTCATATAATACGATGACAAGAAATACACTTGGGTATAATATGTATTTCTGCACAGGTTACTGGGTGTATATTACCCAGCGCACATATATGCGCGACCCGAAGAATATGACGACTTGCCATAAACTAATTTTTATTGATATTTTCGTTTCAGCATATCTTTGTATAATTAGTAAAAGCTAAATTATTAAATACGTTAGTTAATAAAGTCGCTCTGCCGAAGAGCGTGATGCCAACGACGTTTGTCGCTGTTCGCCTCCGTTCACTCGAATGGACGGAGAACATTTTTATTGTTTAAAAATGTTTATTGATAAATTCGTTAATTAACGAAAATTGCTCTTTTGAAGAGCGAGAAGCTAACGCCGTGTGTCGTTTATTATCCCCGTCCGCTCAAATGGGCGGAGAGAATTTTTATTGTTCAATTAATAAAAATATGTTAATTAATAAAAGTCACTCTGTGAGACTGGGCGATGTCGATGTTTGGCATTATTCCTCTCCGTTTGCTAAAATCGACGGAGAAATGTGTTGAACATTTTCGGCCTGTGACGTATTAGCAACGCGTCGTAACACGTCGACAATAAGGAGCGTCAAAAATGTAAACATTGGGCGCTCACGATGCCATTGTATTGCGCTCCAAGGCGATGCTCGCGGGGCGCTATATATATATAGTCTGCCAACGTGCTCGAGGGTCGCTTCATTTCAGTCGAGGTTAGTCGCTCAACGCTGCTGGCACGTGCGGGCCTATACGCATGTCAGATCGCGACGGCAATTTTCTTTTACGCGAATTCGTTAATTCGTTTATCATATTTGTGCACATAGTGAAAATGTTGGATATCAGTGATAGTACAGTGAGGATATCAGTGATAGTACAGTGAGGATATCAGTGATAGTACAGTGAGGATATCAGTGATAGTGCAGTGAGGATATCAGTGATAGTGCAGTGAGGATATCAGAGATTATTCAGAAAATATCAGTGAGTGTGCCTATATGTGAAAAAGGTGAAAAAGTAAAACACTTAAAAAAACTACATGTGGCATCCGGCTATACGAAACCCGAGTCTGCAGTTTATTTTTTATTTTTTCCAATTTGCATTCATCGCCATTCTGCTTTCATCTACCGTTTTGATCTCAACTATACCTTACAACAAAATTAAGAGATAATTTTTTTGTACCTAATAAAATACAAAGTTTTGACCGGCATTTGTCGTACGGAGATTTAAAAGAATGCCCGTACGAGAAAGAAAACCAAAGATGTACATGTTACATAGTATTCGTTTATTAGGTATACAAAAATTATCCCTTATTTTTGTGAAAACTATAATTGAGGAGACAAAAACGACGAGCAGAATGGCGGCGAATGAGAATTATTTCGTGAGAATAAAAAGTAAATTCAGTGAACGCGTGTGAAAATAAAATGATGGAACGAAAAAATAAAAGAAATCGAGCGAGTGGTGCCGTCTTCGATTCTTGGAGCCTAGCTCGCGAAAAGCGCGGTTGCCGGTGTTCTGGTCGACGGCGGAGGAAGGCAATGGAAAGCATGAGCGAGCAAGAGAAGGACGGCTGGATAACAGAAGCGACGTCGTACCGTGCGTTTTCGCGCTCGGGGTACAAGCGATCCCGTTTCAATGCAGTTTGGAAACTGAGGTAAGTAATAATTTTTTCGAGCGAGTCAATTTCAGATTTATATCTAGTAATAATTTAATTTAAACTTGTAAATTTGGAAAAATTTCTTTTAATTAACCATTTTTAAACGCCGGTAACTTTAAAAAAAATTAATTAATGGGGACCATTTTTTCTTCAAATTTTTCGTTTTTAAACGCGTTTTATCAGAGAAAAATAAATTCATGTCATACTCTATGAATTTTTTTTTTTTAGTGAAAAATCGCAAAATCGTTTAAAGACCAATTTTCGATTTTTATGTTTCTATTTTTATTTAACTTTGATTTACTCTGAGTTTAATACCGCAACATTCATAATCAGCAGATGTTTTTTTTTATTAAAAAAAAAAACGTTTTCACTGGCGGTCTTTTCTTTTCCTTTCATACCCCCCCCCCCCCCCCCCCCCCCCATCCTTTCGAGACGTCGGTACTCGGGATTTTCTCGATTGCTAGCGATGGGGGACAACGCGCTTGAATTCTTTACCGAATCGGTCTTGCTGCAAAATGTAACTAATATTTTATTTGCATGAGTAGAATAAGGTTAGTTTTTCAATTTACTATAATAGTTCATAAACTCCCTGCTAAAGAGCATGGTCACAGCGACCGCGTCCGCTATAATGGACAGGGAGAATTTTAGTAGATAAGAACTGTTAGTTGATAAATATGGTGATTTTAGTTTGTGTTAGATATGTTACGTTTAGTTCGTAAGAATTATTAATTAACACGCATGTTAATTAATAATTGCCTCGCTGAATAGCGAAGTCACAGCGACGCCTGTCGCTGTTCTCCTCCGTCCGCTAAAACGAACGGAGAGAGTATCAGTTTACAAGAACTGATTATCATATTATAATATGATCGCGAGAAATACATTTTCCTGTAATACATATTTCTTCACAGATGACTGGAGGTATTACCCAGACGCATATATATATATATATATATATATATATATATAGCCGGAGCATTGTGCTCGACTCACGGCACGGCTTGTGTTTACTCTTCGCTTCTCTCTACAGAGAGCGGCGGAGGGGGAATACGAGTAGCCGCATATCGTGCGCGCGTCACGAGGCCCGGATCATCCGCGGGACCCGAGGGATATGGCAACTTCCCATAAACTAATTTTTACAAACATTTTATTTTCAGAAAATATTTGTATAATTATTATAAGATTAATTATACGATATATTAGTTAATAAACTCGCTCTGTCAAAGAGCGAGGTGCCAGCGACGCCTGTCGCTGTGAGTCTGTCCGCACAATGGACAGAGATAATTTTAATTAATAAAAATAACGAATTAACAAATATGTTAATTAATCAACTCGCTCTGCTAAAGAGCGAGATACCAGCGACGTCTGTCGCTGTCCTCCTCCGTCCGCTAAAACGGACGGAGAGAGTATCAGTTTATAAGAACTGATTATCATGTAATATGATTGCATGATATATATGTTTGCATAATATACTATATTTCTTTTCAGAACACTGGGTGTATATTACCCAGAAGCACATGCATATATATATATATATATATATATATATATATATATATATATATATATATATATATGCATAGCCGAAGCTTTGCGATCGGCTCTTGGGACTGCTTGTGTTCACTCGCTGCCTCTCTTTGCGAGGAGCGGTGGAGGGGGAACACGAGGTTATGTCCAGCGTGCGCGTGGCACGAGGCCCGGGTCGTCCCTACGACCCGAAATATATGGCATCTTGCCATATACTAATTCTTGATAATTTTTATTTTCAGAATTACAATAAGTTTAATTAATAAGTACGTTAATTTATAAACACCGCGCTGATAAAAAGCGAGTGTCAGCGATGTCTGTCGCTGTTCTCCTCCGTCCGCTAACACGGGCGGAGAGAGTATCAGTTCATAAGAACTGTTAGTCATATGCATAATATGATTGCAAGAATTTAATTCTTGAATAATAAATTTCTTTTTTCAGATGAAATTTTTTTATTTTACCTATAAGACTTATTAATTAACAGAGATGTTAATTAATAAGTACCTTGCTAATGGCAAGGGTACAGCAACACTTGTCGCTATTCTCCTCCGTCCGCTACAATGGACGGGGAGAATTATAGTTTATAAGAATTATTAATTAACAGAAATGTTAATTAATAACTACCTTGCTAAAGAGCGAGGTCACAGCGACGTACGTCGCTGTTCTCCTCCGTCCGCTAAAACGAACGGGGAGAATATCAGTTTACAAGAACTGATTGTCATATTATAATATGATTGCATGATATATATGTTTGCATAATATACTATATTTCTTTTCAGAACACTGGGTGTATATTACCCAGAAGCACATATATATATATATATATATATATATATATATATATATATATATATATATATATATATATATATATATATATATATATATATATATATGCATAGCCGAAGCTTTGCGATCGGCTCTTGGGACTGCTTGTGTTCACTCGCTGCCTCTCTTTGCGAGGAGCGGTGGAGGGGGAACACGAGGTTATGTCCAGCGTGCGCGTGGCACGAGGCCCGGGTCGTCCCTACGACCCGAAATATATGGCATCTTGCCATATACTAATTCTTGATAATTTTTATTTTCAGTGTTATAATAAGTTTAGTTAATAAGTACGTTAATTTATAAACACCGCTCTGCTAAAGAGCGAGTGTTAGCGATGTCTGTCGCTGTGCTCCTCCGTCCGCTAATACGGGCGGAGAGAGTATCAGTTCATAAGAACTGTTAGTCATATACATAATATGATTGCAAGAATTTAATTCTTGAATAACAAATATTTTTTTTCAGGTGAACATTTTTTATTTAACCTAAAAGAATTATTAATTAACAAACATGTTAATTGATACATACCTTGCTAAAGAGCAAGGGTACAGCGACGTCCGTCGCTGTCCTTCCCCGTCCGCCAAAACGGGCGGAGAGAGTATCAGTTCAGAATAACTGATTATCATGTAATAATGATTGCAAGAAGTACATTCTTGTACAATAAATTTTTCATTACAGATCACTGGGCTTGAATATATATATATATATATATATATATATATATATGCCCGGCTGGAGCTTTGAGATCGGGTCTTGGCACTACCTGTGTCAAGACTTTGTCTCTCTGCGGGGAGCGGTGGAGGGGGAACACGAGGTTCCGTCCAGCGTGCGCGCGGCACGTAGCCCGGGTCGTCCTCACGACCCGAAATATATGGCATCTTGCCATATATTAATTTTTAATAATGTTTTATTTTCAGTGTTATAATAAGTTTAGTTAATAAGTACGTTAATTTATAAACACCGCTCTGCTAAAGAGCGAGTGTTAGCGATGTCTGTCGCTGTGCTCCTCCGTCCGCTAATACGGGCGGAGAGAGTATCAGTTCATAAGAACTGTTAGTCATATACATAATATGATTGCAAGAATTTAATTCTTGAATAATAAATATTTCTTTTCAGATGAAATTTTTTCATTTTACCTATAAGAATTATTAATTAACAGACGTGTTAATTAATACGTACCTTGCTAAAGAGCGAGGGTACAGCGACATCCGTCGCTGTCCTCCGTCCGCCAAAACGGACGTAGAGAGTATCAACATAATATAATATGATGGCAAGAAATACATTTTTGAATAATATATATTTCTTTACAGCTGACTGGGTGTATATTACCCCGACGCATATATATATATATATATATATATATATATATATATATATATATATATATATATATAGCCGGAGCATTGTGCTCGGCTCTCGGCACGCCTTGTGTTTACTCTTTGCTTCTCTCCACAGAGAGCGGCGGAGGGGGAATACGAGTAGCCGCATATCGTGCGCGCGTCACGAGGCCCGGATCATCCGCGGGACCCGAGGGATATGGCAACTTGCCATAAACTAATTTTTACAAACATTTTATTTTCAGAAAATATTTGTATAATTATTATAAGATTAATTATAAGATATATTAGTTAATAAACTCGCTCTGTCAAAGAGCGAGGTGCCAGCGACGCCTGTCGCTGTGAGTCTGTCCGCACAATGGACAGAGATATTTTTAATTGCTAAAAATAACGAATTAACAAATATGTTAATTAATCAACTCGCTCTGCTAAAGAGCGAGATACCAGCGACGTCTGTCGCTGTCCTCCTCCGTCCGCTAAAACGGACGGAGAGAGTATCAGTTTATAAGAACTGATTATCATATAATATGATTGCATGAAACATATTTTAGCATAATATACTATATTTCTTTTCAGATGATTGGGTGTATATTACCCAGAAGCATATGTATATGCATAGCCGAAGCTTTGCGATCGGCTCTTGGGACTGCTTGTGTTCACTCGCTGCCTCTCTCTGCGGTGAGGGGCGGAGGGGGAACACGAGGTTCGGTCGAGCGTGCGCGCGGTACGAGGCCCGGGTCGTCCGCACGACCCGAAATATATGGCATCTTGCCATATATTTATTTTTAATAATGTTTTATTTTCAGAATTATAATAAGTTTAATTAATAAGTTCGTTAATTTATAAACACCGCTCTGATAAAGAGCGAGTGTTAGCGATGTCTGTCGCTGTCCTCCTCCGTCCGCTACAATGGACGGGGAGAATTATAGTTTATAAGAATTATTAATTAACAGAAATGTTAATTCATAACTACCTTGCTAAAGAGCGAGGTCACAGTGACGTATGTCGCTGTTTTCCTCCGTCCGCTAAAACGAACGGAGAGAGTATCAGTTTACAAGAACTGATTGTCATATTATAATATGATTGCGAGAAATACATTTTTCTATAATACATATTTCTTCACAGATGACTCGGTGTATATTACCCAGACGCATATATGTATATATATAGCCGGAGCATTGTGCTCGGCTCTCGGCACCGCTTGTGTTTACTCTTTGCTTCTCTCTACAGAGAGCGGCAGAGGGCGAATACGAGTAGCCGCATATCGTGCGCGCGTCACGAGGCCCGGATCATCCACGGGACTCGAGGGATATGGCAACTTGCCATAAATTAATTTTTACAAACATTTTATTTTCAGCACATATTTGTATAATTATTATAAGTGTAATTATAAGACACATTAGTTAATAAACTCGCTCTGTAAAAGAGCGAGATGCCACGACGTTTGTCGTGTATTATCTCCGTTCGCGAAAATGAACGGAGATAATTTTAATTGTTAATAAATATTAATTAACAAATATGTTAATTAATAAACTCGCTCTGCCAAAGAGCGAGATACCACGACGTTTGTCGTATATTATTTCCGTTCGCGAATATGAACGGAGATAATTTTAATTGTTAACAAATGTTAATTAACAAATATGTTAATTAATAAACTCGCTCTGCCAAAGAGCGAGATGCCACGACGTTTGTCGTATATTATCTCCGTTCGCGAAAATGAACGGAGATAATTTTAATTGTTAATAAATGTTAATTAACAAATGTATTAATTTATTAACTCGCTCTGCCAAAGAGCGAGATGCCACGACGTTTGTCGTATATTATCTCCGTTCGCGAAAATGAACGGAGATAATTTTAATTGTTAACAAATGTTAATTAACAAATATGTTAATTAATAAACTCGCTCTGCCAAAGAGCGAGATGCCACGACGTTTGTCGTATATTATCTCCGTTCGCGAAAATGAACGGAGATAATTTTAATTGTTAATAAATGTTAATTAACAAATGTATTAATTTATTAACTCGCTCTGCCAAAGAGCGAGATGCCACGACGTTTGTCGTATATTATCTCCGTTCGCGAAAATGAACGGAGATAATTTTAATTGTTAATAAATGTTAATTAACAAATGTATTAATTTATTAACTCGCTCTGCCAAAGAGCGAGATGCCACGACGCTTGTCGTACATTATCTCCGTTCGCGAAAATGAACGGAGATAATTTTAATTGTTAATAAATATTAATTAACAAATATGTTAATTAATAAACTCGCTCTGCCAAAGAGCGAGATGCCACGACGTTTGTCGTATATTATCTCCGTTCGCAAAAATGAACGGAGATAATTTTAATTGTTAATAAATATTAATTAACAAATATGTTAATTAATAAAGTCGCTCTGCCAAAGAGCGAGATGCCACGACGTTTGTCGTATATTATCTCCGTTCGCGAAAATGAACGGAGATAATTTTAATTGTTAACAAATGTTAATTAAGAAATATGTTAATTAATAAACTCGCTCTGCAAAAGAGCGAGATGCCAACGACGTTTGTCGTATATTATCTCCGTTCGCGAAAATGAACGGAGATAATTTTAATTGTTAACAAATGTTAATTAACAAATATGTTAATTAATAAACTCGCTCTGCAAAAGAGCGAGATGCCAACGACGTTTGTCGTTGCATACTCAGAATTATTATAATTCTGTTGCTCGTATTGTAGCAAAACCAAACTTGAATGTTTGGCATGCTCGGCTGTATAAGTGCTCGCAGTGCACGTACACTCGTGCACGTCACATATACATGGCCGAGCGTTAGTATAAGATTTTCGAGAGGGGTGGGTCACGGCTGGCCCTGCTACGACGCCTCGGCCTTCGGCCCGCGTCGATGTGCCGGCGCTTCGTAGCAGACGCGCGCCGTGACATCTAGCGGTAGTCCGCAGCGGCTCGTAGCGAGCTCTGCACTACCGCGGAGAGAGCGAAGCCGTCGAAATTTTCCTGCGTGTTACACTGCCTCTTAAAGGCGTTGCATGTATTAGAGAGAAAGAGCTCTAGAGGTCTCCTTAGGACGACAGAGACCATTCTATCGCCTGCTTGTTTTATTTTAAAAAACATAGCACGCACACTTTTTTTTACCGTCTTTTACTTCAGAATATTATTAATGTTATTATACCCGAGGAACCGTGTATGAGAGAGAGAGAGTAGCATGCCCCTCTTTCTCTTTAGGAAGGCATGCTATAGCCTGTATACATTGCACGTTCAGCCCTTGAAACCTCTGCATGTGTGTGAGAGAAAGCGCTACAGTGAGCTCTGAAAAATTATTTTCACCTAGCACAATTTTTAATATCCAACACCAAAAAAGTGTCTTACGTTATAGCACTCTATTAAAAAAAAAAAATGATTCATCCTTATCGAGAGAAAAATTATTTTTATTTATAGAAAACTTTTCTTAAGCGAAATAATTTCAACGTTCTGACTTTTTATTCAACTAATATTTTAGTACAATTTTTCACTCCGGCCCGTTAAACAATCTGATGTTAAAAAATAAATTGTAAAAACTTTTGTCAAACGAAATAATTTCAAAACCTACCATTTCTCTTCCGAGGCTATCATAATCGCGATGACTTACTACGAATTGAGCTTCGGTGAGGAATTTATATAAGAAAGTCAAGGTAAATTGAATACATCACTGATCTTTTACTCTTATTTAATGATCATTATTGAATAAATATTCAAATTCTTTAAATAAATATCAATTTTCGTTCATATATATATTTCGTCATTTGCTCATAATTTCTTTAATAGTAGCCCGAAATGAATCGAAATTTTTTCGTTCTTCAATGCGCTTTTCAAAAAACAGCGAAAAATTATTTGAGGTGTATAGAGGCCTCTCTAGGAACACAGAGACAGTGCTACAGCATGCTTCTTTTTATTTTTTTTACACCCGAATAAATATCGTCAAGATTTTTCATCTAACAGTGATGTATGAAAAAGCGCACGATAGCGCTTTGTAAAAAGATACGAGAGAGAGAGAGAGAGAGAGAGAGAGAGAGAGTATACAGATCGCCCTGCTCAAGAGAGAGAGAGAGAGCACTATAGGTAGTGCATAAGAGAGAAAGAGATAGAGTTAGTTAGTTATTAGTAAGAGCGAAAGAGATAAGTTTCGAAATTATTTCGTTTAAGAAAAGTTTTTCACAATTTACTTTTTAACATTAGACACCTTAAGACAGAGACCATGCTATCGCCTGCTTCTTTTTATTTCAAACAAGATTGGCGCATACTTTTCTTTCTCACCGTCTTTAACTTCAGAATATTATTAATGTTATTATTTTTAGCATAGTACGTGCGTTTTTTTAAATATTATACCCGAGAAACCGCGGGAGAGACAGAGAGAAAGAGAGAGAGTACCAAGCGTCTCTTTCTCTCGAGGAAGCCATGCTATAGACTGTATACCATGCACACTCTGCTTCCTCCGAAGAAAAAATGTAGAAAAAAAATGGTAAGTTTCGAAATTATTTCGTTTAAGAAAAGTTTTTCATAATTTACTTTTTAACATTAGACACCTTAACGACTCGCGGAGAAAAAATTGTACCAAAGCAATAGTTGAATAAAAAAGTTTCAACGTTCTGACTTTCTAATCAACTAATATTTTGACACAATATTTCTCCCCAGCCTGTTAAACAATCCAATGTTAAAAATTAAATTATCAAAAACTTTTACTTAAACGCAATAATTCCAAGCCTCTTCTTCTTCTTCATCGGCCACATAATTGCATCGGCTTATCGTAAGCTCTCTGATGAGCGAGGACAAACATGCACAGAGTGAGAGTTTTTTCGTATCGCCGAATGAGAGAGAGCGAGAGAGAAAAGGTTTTGCTTTTTTAGCTTTAATAATTTCAAAACCTACCATTTTCCATAATTTGTGTTTACGGTTAAAAATAATTTGTCTTTCTTCATCGTTTTCTATTTTTCCAGCCTCGATTCTAGAGTCAACATTTGTTTATTCGTATCATCGAATGAGAGAGAAGAGAGAAGGTTTTACTTTTCATCTTCCTCCGAAGAAAAAATAGTAGAACAAACTGGTAAATTTCGAACTTATTTCGTTTAAGAAAAGTTTTTGACAATTTATTTTTTCACATTAGATTCCTAACTTAAAATTGTACCAAAGTATTTGTTGAATAAAAAAGTCAGAATTTCAACGTTCTGACTTTCCAATCAGCTAATATTATGGCATAATTTTTCTTTCCAACCCGTTGAACAATCTGATGTTAAAAATGGAATTATCAAAAACTTTTCTTAAACGCAATAATTTCAAACCATTTTTTTCTTCATGGACCACATAATTGCGTCGGCTTATCGTTAGTTCTCTGCTGAGCGACAAACCCGTGAGGGCATACACGGAAATAAAGTCGTTATCTATCTATCTATGTTATCTATTTTTTTCTTCAGGGGCTACAAAATCGCGATGATTTATCGTTAGCTCTCTGATGAATGAGGACAAACATGCACAGAGTGAGAGAGAGTTTTTCTTTTTCATCTCTCGTCAAAGAATCATTTCACCTAAGACAATTATTAATAAGCGACATCAGGTTTTCTTTATTTCCAAAACTAATAACAATTTTATACACAAAGTGCTATTTTTTTAATTATATAATCACGATGTCTTATAATTAGTTCTCTGATGAGCAAACCGTGAGCGAAGTCTGTTAACACCCAGGGGGTACACTCTGCCTAGTTGTTGTTGTACATCCGCGCATATTTTACGACGTTTCGTTGGAACGACACGACGTACACTGATTATGGATAATTTCGGTACTGCTGATGATATTGATGTTAAGAGAAACTCTCTACATATCTCTACCTCCCCGCAGACGCGGCAAAGACGCGCCAGCAAGGATAATTTAATGAACTCTTCTACGCTTACAAATCCAAATCCATTTCTACTTCTTGATCTCCCTGAAGATATTCTGCGACGGTTGTGATGTTTTACCGTAAACTCTTCATGACCGATTCGATTGTTGTGTGGAATCTTTTTAAATTCAGATGGTGAATTTATTGACGATTCATTAATTGCGACTGGTAGCAATTGTATCAATAATATTAAATGATTTGATATCATCTATGAATCTTGCATATTCAAGAAGATGCAATTAATTGCGATTGGGAGCAATTGTAATAATAATTCAAATGAGTTGATATCATCTATAAGTCGGGCATTTTCAAGAAGATAGGCTTCATCATTGTGACCTGTTTGACGTAATGCCTGTATAAATTTTTCGTATGCGTACGGTCCTCGTGTCTTTATCGTTAGTACGATATCTTGCGCTATATCTTTACAATGTATCCTCCTCTGAAAAACAAATATAATATATAACAAAGAAAATCTTGAAATAAAGGAGAATATTATTTATACTTACTCTCCAACTCGGTAAGTTGACATCATCGTCATTGAAAACCTTCAGTTTAATTAAAACTGGTAACACTGCACACATTCGTATTTTAAAAATAATATTTTGGCAAAAAACATCAATTATATTACGATCGCGCATATCCATTATTAATGCTCTCCTTCAATCTTCTTGCGATGCTTCCCCACACACTGCTTCCAATACAATAAAATTATTTCTAAGGAGGGCGCTGCTCCTGCATTTAGTACTCCTAAAGCAAAAAATGATGACAGAGGGGAGAGAGTATAAATACATTTGACGAATGTTTTTTCTTTAGAAATACTAAATATAGGAGCAACTTCCACTTAGAAATAATTGTATTGTATTGGAAGCAGTGTGTGGGGAAGCATCGCAAGAAGATTGGAGGAGAGCGTTAATAACGGACGGAGAGCAGAAGATATAATTTTTAAAGAAAATCTTGAATTAAGGAGAATTTTATTTATACTTACTCTCCAACTCGGTTTGGGTTTGAGTCCCACCGCTCGCGATATCGATCGATCAACTTTTTATGTATATTATATTTTTTTATTTTTTTGTTATAAGCATCCCGAGTTTTCCAAATCTGACACGGTGTTGAAAGTTCTTAATCACCCTCATCGTTGCTAAAGTAATCAAAAACTGCGCTATGCGCGAGCGAGTCTTCTCGCATCTTTTGTAGATGTCTAGACAATGTTTTGACATAATATATACACGCGCTGTAGCCCTCGTGTTTATTGCTCATAACGAGGGGTCAGATGCTTCTGCAAAAATGCTGAGACATAAGGCCGTGACAATCACCGTTGCTTTTTCTCTTGTATCGCTGCGTTATATGCGTGTAAAATGCAGGGGTGATGATGATCTCTCGCTGCCTTTAGAAACCAGTTATCATTCTACAGAGCAGCCGCGAACATGAAGGACATTTATACCCCATCGGTTTTACCAGACACATTCCTGTGTGAGGTGGTCGGTTCTTTCGGGTTTGATGAGGTGTACATTCGTACACCTCTAATTACAGAGGCGTATACGCAGCTGCGCGCTGCGTTAGAAAAATATTATATCGACGAGCAGCACGGTGTGATAGTGGCATCCTTCGTTATTAAGGTGGGGTTAGAGTGTGTTGTTCGGCTGAGCTCCCGCGTGTGTCGTGCCGTTGTTCAACAAACATCGTGTAATGGGTTAACGGGGGTGTGTGTTATCGACGAGGGCTTTGATGCAGTTGTGAAGGCGACACAAATTTATGAAATTACGCCGTCGTTTAAAACACCACCAGCCTTAGTAGTGGCTTGTATGGTACACGGTGTGGAGGAGGGGTGCATCGATGATTCACCCCTGAGCATGGATGCGTGATATTTCCTTGAGAACCGCTACTTTACAGCGACAGTTGTTAGTCGCGAGGGACAAGGCGCGGTCCATTTGACAGTTAGTGAAGATGTCGATGTGGCCCGCCATTTCGAAACCACCGATCACGCATCAACCAAGTAGGCCGCCTGGAGACACTTCTCCCTGTCAAAAGACTAGCCGAGTTGGAGCTCCAAAAAGACTTCTATATAACCGGTATCAAAATCGTACAAACGAAATGGGGCGCGCGTATTGTCGTGGACGTGGATAATGAATTTACGTGCTACCTATCAACGAGGTTCGTCAAGGCTTTCGAAGAAGCGGCCGAGCAATTTCAACAAATGTGCAAGGCCTCAAACAACAAAAATCTAATTATGCAGTATTACGGCACGAAGTTCAATAAGCTAGAATTTAAAGCTGTTAAGGAGTAATGATAAACAGGTATGTACTAAAAATCATGTATAAAGTACCTATGTTACGATACGTATATACGATATTCTCTCACGCCATATTTCTCTGTCTTCCATAGTTGAAACGTCGAAGAAGAAGAAGAAGAAGAAGAAGAAGAAGAAGGTGCTAACGATTAAAATTCTAATATACATTACCACTTGATTGAATATCTTCAGGGAGATCAAGAAGTAGAAATGGATTTGGATTTGTAAGCGTAGAAGAGTTCATTAAATTATCCTTGCTGGCGCGTCTTTGCCGCGTCTGCGGGGAGGTAGAGATATGTAGAGAGTTTCTCTTAACATCAATATCATCAGCAGTACCGAAATTATCCATAATCAGTGTACGTCGTGTCGTTCCAACGAAACGTCGTAAAATATGCGCGGATGTACAACAACAACTAGGCAGAGTGTACCCCCTGGGTGTTAACAGACTTCGCTCACGGTTTGCTCATCAGAGAACTAATTATAAGACATCGTGATTATATAATTAAAAAAATAGCACTTTGTGTATAAAATTGTTATTAGTTTTGGAAATAAAGAAAACCTGATGTCGCTTATTAATAATTGTCTTAGGTGAAATGATTCTTTGACGAGAGATGAAAAAGAAAAACTCTCTCTCACTCTGTGCATGTTTGTCCTCATTCATCAGAGAGCTAACGATAAATCATCGCGATTTTGTAGCCCCTGAAGAAAAAAATAGATAACATAGATAGATAGATAACGACTTTATTTCCGTGTATGCCCTCACGGGTTTGTCGCTCAGCAGAGAACTAACGATAAGCCGACGCAATTATGTGGTCCATGAAGAAAAAAATGGTTTGAAATTATTGCGTTTAAGAAAAGTTTTTGATAATTCCATTTTTAACATCAGATTGTTCAACGGGTTGGGAAGAAAAATTATGCCATAATATTAGCTGATTGGAAAGTCAGAACGTTGAAATTCTGACTTTTTTATTCAACAAATACTTTGGTACAATTTTAAGTTAGGAATCTAATGTGAAAAAATAAATTGTCAAAAACTTTTCTTAAACGAAATAAGTTCGAAATTTACCAGTTTGTTCTACTATTTTTTTTTCGGAGGAAGATGAAAAGTAAAACCTTCTCTCTTCTCTCTCATTCGATGATACGAATAAACAAATGTTGACTCTAGAATCGAGGCTGGAAAAATAGAAAACGATGAAGAAAGACAAATTATTTTTAACCGTAAACACAAATTATGGAAAATGGTAGGTTTTGAAATTATTAAAGCTAAAAAAGCAAAACCTTTTCTCTCTCGCTCTCTCTCATTCGGCGATACGAAAAAACTCTCACTCTGTGCATGTTTGTCCTCGCTCATCAGAGAGCTTACGATAAGCCGATGCAATTATGTGGCCGATGAAGAAGAAGAAGAGGCTTGGAATTATTGCGTTTAAGTAAAAGTTTTTGATAATTTAATTTTTAACATTGGATTGTTTAACAGGCTGGGGAGAAATATTGTGTCAAAATATTAGTTGATTAGAAAGTCAGAACGTTGAAACTTTTTTATTCAACTATTGCTTTGGTACAATTTTTTCTCCGCGAGTTGTTAAGGTGTCTAATGTTAAAAAGTAAATTGTGAAAAACTTTTCTTAAACGAAATAATTTCGAAACTTATCTCATTCGCTCTTACTAATAACTAACTAACTCTATCTCTTTCGCTCTTATGCACTACCTATAGTTCTCTCTCTCTCTCTCTCTCTCTCTTGAGCAGGGCGATCTGTATACTCTCTCTCTCTCTCTCTCTCTCTCTCTCTCTCTCACTCGTATTTTTTTACAAAGCGCTATCGTGCGCTTTTTCATACATCACTGTTAGATGAAAAATCTTGACGATATTTATTCGGGTGTAAAAAAAATAAAAAGAAGCATGCTGTAGCACTGTCTCTGTGTTCCTAGAGAGGCCTCTATACACCTCAAATAATTTTTCGCTGTTTTTTGAAAAGCGCATTGAAGAACGAAAAAATTTCGATTCATTTCGGGCTACTATTAAAGAAATTATGAGCAAATAACGAAATATATATATGAACGAAAATTGATATTTATTTAAAGAATTTGAATATTTATTCAATAATGATCATTAAATAAGAGTAAAAGATCAGTGATGTATTCAATTTACCTTGACTTTCTTATATAAATTCCTCACCGAAGCTCAATTCGTAGTAAGTCATCGCGATTATGATAGCCTCGGAAGAGAAATGGTAGGTTTTGAAATTATTTCGTTTGACAAAAGTTTTTACAATTTATTTTTTAACATCAGATTGTTTAACGGGCCGGAGTGAAAAATTGTACTAAAATATTAGTTGAATAAAAAGTCAGAACGTTGAAATTATTTCGCTTAAGAAAAGTTTTCTATAAATAAAAATAATTTTTGTCTCGATAAGGATGAATCATTTTTTTTTTAATAGAGTGCTATAACGTAAGACACTTTTTTGGTGTTGGATATTAAAAATTGTGCTAGGTGAAAATAATTTTTCAGAGCTCACTGTAGCGCTTTCTCTCACACACATGCAGAGGTTTCAAGGGCTGAACGTGCAATGTATACAGGCTATAGCATGCCTTCCTAAAGAGAAAGAGGGGCATGCTACTCTCTCTCTCTCTCTCATACACGGTTCCTCGGGTATAATAACATTAATAATATTCTGAAGTAAAAGACGGTAAAAAAAAGTGTGCGTGCTATGTTTTTTAAAATAAAACAAGCAGGCGATAGAATGGTCTCTGTCTTCCTAAGGAGACCTCTAGAGCTCTTTCTCTCTAATACATGCAACGCCTTTAAGAGATAGAGCGAGCGCGCTCATTCTGATCTAGAGTATAGACGAGATGGCGGTGAACGGTACGGGGAAGGGTACGCTGCGGGACGTATATGCCGCGCCGTCTTCGCAAGCTCGCCCCTCTGTCTCTTTCGCTCTTATGCATCGCCTATAGTTCGCTCTCTTGAGCAGAGCGAGCTGTATACTCTCTCTCGTATTATGTGCATGTAAAACGCTGAGATAAACTTTTATATGATTCAGAGATGTACCAGCTAAAATTTAAATTCGAAAAACGCCGCGCGCTCTTTTAGACATAAGACCATCGATGTATTTAAAATTTTGCAGGTAGTAAATATTAGTTGAATAAAAGGTCAGAGCGTTGAAATTATTTCGGCTTAAGAAAAGTTCCTATAAATATTTTTGCCTTGATAAGGGCGAATCGTTTTTAAATAAAGAGTGATAATGTAAGAAAAATAAAATAAAAGAAATCGACTGTAGCCACACCCTCACCCTTACAGAAAATTTCCTTTTGTGTAATCATCTCGCACAGATTGTTGAAATTATTTCGCTGCTGGAAAGTTTTTCTGACAATTTAATTTTAAACGCCGAGCTGTTTAACGGGCCAAGGAGAACATTTGTTAACTACTGGCGATTAAAATTTTAACGATGTTGACTGAACAATTTTAGACTTTTCAAATTATAGCGTTGAAGGAAAATTTTATATCATTCGAAAATGGAAGAAGCGGCCTGTAGCACTGAAAATCGAATCGAGTTTGGAAAAAAATAGAAAACAATAAAGAAAGAAATTTTTTATTATCGTTAAAAGTAAAATTATGAAAAAATATAAAAACTGTCTTATGGTAAAGGAAGCTCTCTCTCTCTCTCTCTCTCTCTCTCTCTCTCTCTCTCTCTCTCTCTCTCTATCTATCTATCTATCTTTCTCGATAGACAGCTATAGCTCTTTCTCTCTCTTGCGCATACAGCGATTTAAAAAGGCAGAGAGCACATGGTCTCTGATTCAAAGTATAGACGAGGTGGTGGTGAACGGTAAGAGGGGTATGCTACAGACCATATATGCCATTAGCGGGCTCTCCTCTTTGTGCGGATCTTCGTGAACACACTCGATCTCTCTCTCTCTCTCTCTCTCTCTCTCTCTTACGCGGGACCTATGGACCTACAGCTGCTGTGTTCTATATGCTATTAACGGTGTCCCCTCTTTGTGCGGCTGTTCGTATAGAGCGCTCTTTCTTACAAGGGGAAGATCAGACGGGCGGGTTTTAGTTTTTTATATTTATACCAGGTGAGGGTGACCACCCACATATTCATTTGCCAATGTAGTAGCGCGCAACTCTTAAGAATTTTTGAAAAAATCCACATTGAAAATTGCCTATCCGTGGAAAAGGAGCTCGCGCTTAATACTTATCGCTCTTTTAACATAGTAAGTTATCGGCAGGCTCTCGGGGTTGGCACGCTCTGAACAATAAAAAATTGTGGCAATGTAAGCAGCGCTCCACCATACCGACATGCTCCGAAAAAAAATTACGAAAATAAAAAGAGAATAAAAAGCAGCCTGTAGCAGGCGTTCTATCTTTCTAGAGAGGCTACTATAGCTCTCTCTCGCTCGTACACACAGCTGATTAAAAAAACAGAGAACGCACGACCATTGCTTTAAAGCGTAGGCGCGGTGGTGGCGAAAGGGAGAGGGGCGCACTACAGGCCGCGCGTGCTATTCACGGCATCTCCTCTTTGTGCGGCTGTTCGTACAGATACCTGTATGCTCTCTCTTGCACCTACAGTAATTTCTATAACTCTTTCTCTCTCGTTTTTTCACGTTAATTCAAATAAATCACCATACTATATGCAGCCACTATTGCTCACTGTTTTGTACATTGTATAATCGATGTACTTGAGAGTTTGGGTTCAAAATTTTGGGGTTTCTGAAAGGTCGACCCTTCATTGAAACATTTAACTTTAATAATACACGCGTCCTAGTGTATAATAGTATAACAATATCACGTTTCGCGTAAACGATTTTTCTCGTTTATAATGTCTAGACAGTGTTTTGTTAGCAGCTATAATATAGGCACGTTCCGCCGTCGCATGATCTATCTGTCTCTGTGTCGCTATTTTTCTCATACCAATGCGTCATATGCACGTGCAAAAACGCTGAGGTAAGCTTCGGGATGATTCTGGTAGCAGGGTGTTCACGGCTCTCAACGGTCGTTAGAATTCAGTCATTCTTCGCGTAGCATGTCCCGCAGAGTGGGGGGCTGGAATGGGCCAAGGAGTGGGTGTCGCCATAGTGCTCACACTCGGCAAAATATATATATATCGAGTACAAACAGGTATATATATATATAATACTCTGCAGGCCGCGGTCGACCCGCAGAGTAGGGATAGCAATGGGTCCAGGAGTGGGTGTCGCCATAGTGCTCACACACGGTAAAATATATATATATCGAGTACAGATAGGTATATAGATATAATACTCTGCGGGCCGCGGTCGACCCGCAGAGTAGGGGTAGCAGTGGGTCCAGGAGTGGGTGTCGCCATAGTGCTCACACACGGTAAAATATATATATATATCGGGCAGAAACAGGCATATATATATACTACCCTGCGGGCCGTACTCGGTGACCACGGGGTGGGGATACGCGTGCTCGCGATCGCTACAAGAGTCTTCCACGTACATTGAAATGCATAGCGATCTTTGGTGCAGAGGCAACGACTCAGACTGGTAGTCCGAGGGTCGACGGTTCGAGTCTCACCGCCGGCATCGAATTTTTTTAATTATAAAATTCACATTTATAAACACACACACACACACACATATATATATAAAAGAAAAATGGCGGAAACAAAAGCAGCGTGTCACTATACCGACACGCTCCGGAAAAATAAAAATGTCAAAAATAAAAACAGCGCTCCGCTATACCGACACGCTCAGAAAAATTATATATATATATAAAGGCGTGCGCACTATAGCGACTCGACCCATCCCCCCTTCTCCCCCCGCGCCTCTTCACCCCCGCACCCACGACCGACCGAGCCGCGAACTCGGAGGCCGCGGAGTGGGGGAAAAGGAGTGGGGATAGGAGTGGGGGTCGCCATAGTGCGCACCCTACTACTACCGATGAATGAGATGTAACGGAGCAATGCCGATGGTAGCAATCACACGCAGTGGTCCTACATTCAATGAGCCGCCTGCCTCTCTATATCTAATAAGTACGCATATAATTGGCTCTTAAATGTCTCAATCGACGATGCTGATCGGATTTCAACAGACAGTGAGTGCCAGAATTTGGCCGCAGTAATTTGATTAGAGCGGTGGAATGTTTCTGTGCGGTGGGTCGGGATATGAAAAACAATCTGATCGGCACGTCTAGCCGACCGACGCACATCAGAGGCTGCCCTCGGTAGCAAATCACTCATGTATTGCGGTACACTCAGAAATATCGCTCGATAAACAGCAACCCCTAAACAGTATTGTCGACGGGTTTTCACTGATAGCCAATTTAGTCTAAGCCTATACGGTGAGATTGATACATCCCGTCGTAGATCAAAAATAAATCTAATGCAGCAGTTCAACAATATTTCTAGCTTCAGGTTTTGGGACTCAGTCAGATCATGATATACGAGGTTGCAGTAATCAAAGTGCGGCAGTATAAGAGATTGCACCAGCTTAACCCTCACGTCAGTCGAAAGAGAACCCTTATTATGTTTTAATTTGTACAGGGTGCAATGCACTTTCTGGGCGATGCTGGATACATGCCTATCCCGGGATAAGTCGGCGGTCATAATAACACCCAAATTTCGCACTTCAGTAACATAAGGATCTGAAGCGGCACCAATATTAATGGAAGGGACCTCAGATAGATCTATTCCATGCACATATGCCCTGCTGCCGATGACGAGTGCTTTGGTTTTTTCCACGTTGAGCGTCAGTCCGTTTGAAGTAGCAAACTGGGCAATGATATTTGCGTCATATGACACCTTGCCAATCGCCACATTCAACTCTGCCGGTAGACATTAATAATAAATCTGTGTATCATCAGCAAATATCATATGGCTGCAGTGCTGCAGGTTTGCCGCAATGTCATTAATATACAGGGTGTCCCATTTTAATCTTACACCTGATTTTTCTCGGAAAATACTGCTCCGATCAAAAATTGTGTATAATGAAACTTTTAGGGTTCGAAGGGGGACGTTCAAAAAAATTTTTTTTTTGTATCATAATTCAAAATGGCGGCTGTAAGATGGCCGACATATTTTTTTTAAATAGAAACCGGCCATTTCTTTGTTACTAAAAAATTTGTCGGATCAAAACTAACAACTTTTATAGGAACATTTTTTTGATAAAGTCTATAATTTTTGGAGTAGAACACCATTTTTGACTATTTTAGCGTTATCCAGGATATACCACGAGGAGGTAAAGTCTTTAACATCCCAAGTGTAAGTGTGTGTGTGTGTGTGTGTGTGTATGTGTGTTTGCGCGCGTGTGAGTGTGAGTGTGAGTGTGAGTGAGTGTGTGAAACACTCACAAGGATTAGGTCTCTGCGACTCGTCACTTCCGCAGTATTTACCGACTCCAAACCCTCCTTGTGAGTGTGAGTGTGAGTGTGAGTGTAAGTGTGAGTGTGAGTGTGAGTGTGAGTGTGAGAAACACTCACAAGGATTAGGTCTCTGCGGCTCGTCACATCCGCAGTATTTTTCGACTTCAAAACCACCTACTTATGAGTGTTCTCTGAACTCTTAAAGGTGTTCGAAGATTCCCCCATTCATGTTTAAGCATGCCCGAACTCTCCTCTCAAAACCATCGACTGTTCGCAAGAGAACAACTCTCGGGATTGCACGGCAGGCAGCTCTTATCCGCACCCTCATATCCTCTTGTGTGGTTGGAGCTTGACGGTAGACAGCGTCTTTAAGATAACCCCACAAGAAAAAGTCGGGAGAGGTAAGATCAGGTGATCTTGGAGGCCAATGGACAGGTCCATCTCGTCCGATCCACCTTTGACCGAATGTTGCGTCCAGGTGATTTCGAACAACACGAGCCCAGTGAGCGGTGCACCGTCTTGCTGAAACCACATCTGTTGACGTGTAACCAAATCAATGTCTTCCATCAAAAGCGGCAATTCATTTTGCAGAAAGTCAAAATAACGGGCTCCCGTCACAGTTCCCTCGAAGAAGTGAGGACCTATTAATTGCCCGTTAATGATTCCACACCAAACATTCAAACTCCACCGATGCTGGTGATCGATCTGTCGCACCCATCGTGGATTCTGAACAGTCCAATACCGAAAGTTCCATCGATTTACCTGACCTCGGTTGTTGAATATGGATTCATCACTGAACATAACAAACCTAAAAAAATCTGGGAATTGCTCGATTCGTCTCAATGCCCACCGACAAAACTCCATCCTTCGCAACGGATCAGGATTAGGCGTATCTTGGTGGAATTGTATCCTGTACGGGTGGAGCCTTGTACCTCTCAGTACTCGGTGCACTGTGGATCCGGGAAACCCCAGTCGCTCCGAGATCACTCGAACACTCAAATGAGGATCGATTGCTATCATCGCTAAAATAGCCATGTTTCGAGCCTCACGCGGGCCACCAAAATCATTGTTCACGTTTTGGCGACGTTGGCGGTGGCGGGTTATTCGGCCTGCCCTCGCTCTCCTCTCGAGGGTTCGGATTGTCTGCCGCGATGGATGACGACGATCAGGATATTCGCGTCGATACAAATTTTCTGCTCGTAAATAATTGCCCCGGCATCTCCCTAAAATAAGGAGCATATCAACGATTTCGTTGGGACTGAAATCAGCCATTGTTGAATTGCCGTCAGTAAACGGTTAACAAATCCGCGTCTATTGTAGGCGTTCAACGTGAGATTTCGTTTTCTTATTTCGATCAGAAGCGAAGCGAACTTGAAACGCTCAAATGATATGGGGTACCATGAAAATTCGTATTGTCCTGCCGTATCCAGTTAACAGAAAAATTTCAACAGCGACACATTCCAGAGAAAATTTTCATGGTACCCCATATCATTTGAGCTGCCTGCCGTGCAATCCCGAGAGTTGTTCTCTTGCGAACAGTCGATGGTTTCGAGAGGAGAGTTCGGGCATGCTTAAACATGAATGGGGGAATCTTCGAACACCTTTAAGAGTTCAGAGAACACTCATAAGGAGGTGGTTTTGGAGTCGGTAAATACTGCGGAAGTGACGAGCCGCAGAGACCTAATCCTTGTGAGTGTTTCACACACTCACACTCACACTCACACGCGCGCAAACACACACATACACACACACACACACACACACTTACACTTGGGATGTTAAAGACTTTACCTCCTCGTGGTACATCCTGGATAACGCTAAAATAGTCAAAAATGGTGTTCTACTCCAAAAATTATGGACTTTATCAAAAAAATGTTCCTATAAAAGTTGTTAGTTTTGATCCGACAATTTTTTTAGTAATGTTACGTACGGGATTCCGTCGTAATATATTATTATTATTATTTATAGTCGAGTTGTCAGGAGACCCGACTTGTGGGTTCTGTCTATTTTAAAGCGGCGTAACGCACCTCACCTTTTTGCGTGTGTGTGTGTGTTTATCGTTGTGTATAGCCCCGACCTGCTGACGTGGTGAATAGCTGGAGTCGACGGAAAGGTCGGTCGCGACGGTCTTCTAGGCCGTCGAGATAAGAAGGCGCAAGATGGCTGTTAGCTGTTTATTTATTCGGATATGAGCGCGAGCGTAGCAGCTTACATGTATACTAAGCGCTGCCACTACGCTTGCTGTTTCGCAGAGTCGGCAAGGAGGCGAGCGCTCGGATTGCGTCTCGGCTCGTTAGACTCGTACGCGTTGCCTCGTTTATAAGAATGATATTTCAACAGGATAGGAATGATATTTAATCTCGAAATATTCCGACGCGCAATGCCGCTAAGGTAATTGACGCGGTACAAATATATTTCGAGTGACGTGAAGCGCCGCTAAGGTTTGCTTTCGCGTATAGAGTTCTTAACTGGTTTAATGGGTTTCCCGAACTCGATGTTACACTCGCGAGACTCTAAGTACGCGAGATGTACTTGCCCTAAGGAACGAGTTCGATCGACCGGTGGATGCGTCTGCCAAGACGGAGGTATCAATTAAGACTGGCTATGATTTGATCGAACGAGATCCTCGTTACCGTGGGCGAGGGCGTTGGGGGAGTCTCGCGAGGGCGACAGGAAGTGTCGGGTTGCTCACTGGGATTCGAATGTCTCTGATTTTGATGAGGTTAGCGTGAGAATCGATGTTAAATTAGCTGACTCCACGGCGCGTGGCATCGCGAGGTGAGTTCTCATGGAAGTTTCCGCGGTGAGGCGAATTGCCTTGCCGGATTTGATGATTCGGCGGCACGTGCAGTTGCGGAGTTCTCTGGTTGCTTATTCCCAGGCCGAACGGTCCGTTACAGTAACAAAGAAATGGCCGGTTTCTATTTAAAAAAAATATGTTTGCCATCTTACAGCCGCCATTTTGAATTATGATACAAAAAAAAAATTTTTTTGAACGTCCCCCTTCGAACCCTAAAAGTTTCATTATACACAATTTTTGATCGGAGCAGTATTTTCCGAGAAAAATCAGGTGTAAGATTAAAATGGGACACCCTGTATAATGAGAACCGGAGTGGTCCAAGGACAGAACCTTGCGTCACACCTGCTGACATATGCACTCGATCCGAAAAGCTTCCTTTTCCATCAATGACTTGCTCTGAGCGATCCTTCAAGTAGGAATAGAACCACCGTTTAACTGGCTCCGAAAAACCGAATAGTTTTAGCTCCCTAAGAAGGTTTAGGTGTGGCACCGTGTCCAATGCCTTACTGAAGTCGAAAAGAACCAGGATGGTTAACTTCCTCTCATCCACTCCGCGCTGTATGTCGTCCGTTACCCTTAGAAGTGCTGTTTGCGTACTGAAAGAGCACCGGTAAGCTGATTGCCTTGGGTCTAATAAATTGTGAATCTCCAGATAGCGTGTGATTTTATTGAAGATGAACCTTTCAAATAATTTAGATAGTTCCAGTAAATTTGCTATTGGCCGAGTGTCGGAGGGCGACCTTGGTGTTTTAATTTTTAGAAGTAGGCGTATGAAGGCTGGCTTCCATATAACTGGAAAGTATGAAAGATGGATCGACCAATTAAAGATGTTTACCAAATATACGGCCAATAGCGGCTGAGACTTCGATATGATGAAAGGAGAAACACCATCGGCCCCAGCACTAAGCGACGTAGATACCAAACAGCGAAGTTGTCTCTGTACTTCTGATTCAGTAATCGTGGGTGAGAATGAGAAGGAAACAGTGTCATTTCTACTCAGAGATTCCCTCAACATTTCCTCAAACAAGTCATCGTTGATCGACGATGAAGATGCTGCGACACTACCATAATATGAATTCAGTTCATTCGGAGAAAAGAAGTGAAGCGAAGAAGCAAACATTATGAGCTCATCCTCGTAATCTAGTATAGCCACATCTAATCACGAGTCACTATTCGCAGTATGACACGTGGAATCGGAAGGGACGAGAAATAATAAGTATGAACAGATGAAATTTCTAATGTAAGATAATTTGCTAGATAATCATTATTCTTGAGGTTGCAATTTAGGTCTCCTACGATGACGATATTTTTATATGAGTGGACGAGGCGACTGCAACTCATGTCGAATACATGGACGAGCTGACCCTTAGGCCGCCTGTACATTGACGTTAATAATATGGACTCACCACGAGGGAGATCGATATGCAATATGATGAATTCAGGAGCATTAGTGAATTTGCTGGGGGAGCGTAGCATGCCACCCCACCACCTTCCTTTCCTTCACGATCATTTCGTATGAGGAAGTAATTTTCTATATTAACCACTTCATCCGCAATGTGCGCGCGAAGCCACGTTTCAGAGATAGAAATAATATGGCAGGGGTTTTTCTGAATATAAATACGTACGAGGTCGATGTGACCCGGCAGCGAATTTGCATTAAAATGTTAGATCGTCAGATCTTGTGTTGATGTTGTCCGTGCATTACTACCAGGTATGACTGCAGACAATTTGAGGAGTCAGATTAGCTTGGAGAGATCGGTAGCAGAATTTATCTTAATTGCCGGATCTCCGTTCTGTCTTCTGACAAAGATAGTAGAATTCTTTGTCCAGACATACTTGTAGGATTTAAAAATAGCCTGCTCCTTCATGCTACGCAACAATTTATAAATTACTGGGGATAAGAGCTCATTTATAAATATATTTCCTTTTGCATTGTTATTAAAAACCTCAACTACTTTGAGGTCGCGTTTAGAGCGTTTGGCGCTGAGTAACGCATTTCGAACGGTACCAGACGTCAGGGTGACTACGATAGATAACCGACGACGCGTGGGGTTTGCATCACTCGACGAGTTAGCAGCTTGACTTCTCTGACCACTTTCACCCGTTTTACGCACCATAATACGAGCTGATAGGATGTGATTCGCAAGCTCCGACACGTTTAAGGCAGCAAAGACTTTAGCCGCTATAGTCCGGGGAGAATCCGTAATTTCATTTGGAATACCTGCAATGACTACTTAATTTGCTTCATTTGCCAAACTCCCGTCAGCTGCTCGCGTGTCATTTTTAAGTTTGGTTAACTCCTCGGCGAGCTGAACGTTATTTCTCTCGAGCGCCGCGATCTTTTCAGAGTGCATGTTAACCATTTGCACAAGCTTCGGAAGTTCAGTAAGAGACAACATGATATTCGCTATCGCTGAGCGAAGTTCAGTCGCAAACCGCTCGTTATTCGTCTTAGTTTCCCGCAATATATTCATTACATCATTTGTTCAGAAAAGTTCGTAGTGCCGGGAGTTCTTGCGAGAGGTCAGCAGCTCGTGGCCTATGACACTCGCTTGGACTCTGCGGTACTCGAACTCTCTGGAATATTCCCCCACTCCTCGGTCATCGATCTCGATCGATTTCCGTCTTCTTCACTTCGACTGCGAATCTTCAAGTGCGAACGTGTTACGGCTTCTCTCTTCGGATATTTCAAAGTTCTATGTTCATTATTCTAAACTCGGCTTTTTCTTTCGGCAACCTTCTTTAGACTCAGTGGACTTAACTTCGAACCTCGGCTTTACTTACGGCAACCTTCTTTCGAACCATTGAAATTAAGACGAATTACAACCGGCTTTCTCTCTTTGGTTCATTCTTATTGTTTGTAGAAATCTCTTATATCATTCTCGGCAACGACACGGCTTTTCCACGGTTATTCTAACGGACACGTACGCGAGGCCGGGCGAACGCCATTATTGTGTGTGACACTACGTGCGTGAAAATAAATTGCTACGGTTGTGTTATTTGTTCACTTCAGTGTTCATAATTTTCTCGGACCCTTCAGCCTTCCGAATCGAACTTCCTCGTCCTTCCTCCTGCACCTTCTACCAAAAAACCAGATCCGAGGTCTGTCATCCAGACATTTTTTGGTCCTTCGAGCCGGATCTTGGTGAAGTGACAGGAGTTTCGGGGAATTTCGGGGGTTAAAAAAGGTGAAGTGAACAATTATAAAAAATTCATCGGGAGAAAGACGGGAGTGCGCGATAATTATTCCACGCGGTCGTAGCCGGTAACGGTTATCGCTTCGTCCGCTTTGTGCGGATCTTCGTACTCGGCAGTGCTTCGCTACATCGCGCTCTCTCGCTCTCACGACATCGGTTATCGCCTCGTCCGCTTTGTGCGGATCTTCGTACCGGTCAGTGCACGGGTAGTTTTCTCTCTCTCACTCTCGCGATACGTGCTATCGTCTTCGTCCGTTTAGTGCGGCTATTCGTAGTCTTGGGCTCTTCGAGTACTTCGATCTCACTCGCTCTCACGCGGACGCTTCGAGCACGAGTGTTAGTGCGCGAGATTCATACGAACGCTTCTTCGACGAGTGTTAGTGACCGAAAATTAACGGACGCTTCAGCGACGGGTGTCAGTGCACACGCACTCACACAGACGCTTCTAGTTCGCGTGTTAGTGCGCGATACTATTCCGAACGCTTCTTCCTCGCGTGTGTGAGTGCTTCGAACGCGTCGATATCGTGCAATTCTTTCGAATTCGGGAATTCTTCGTTGCGGGTCCTGCGCTCCTTCTCCGAGTTCGTATTACTCTGCCTTTTCTTTCATCTGGAAGTGTAAATGATGCCCAATTTCGTTCAGTCTTTCGGTGTAATCTTCCCCGTTATATATTTTCACCTAACGTGGATTTGATATGTTCGTTACTTCGATTGGCACTGCTGTGGCTGGACTTTCTTTCGCAGGACCCATTGTTCCTCAAATTCGTGACGTTCTGTCGCAAGAGCGAAGAGTCTCCTACAAATCTTAGAACGCTTCTTTTTCGTGCGATTCATATCGAGTTGGCATCTTCGTTCCGGGGCGTGCGTTATTGCTTCGAGTTCGTGAACCGTACTACTTCCCTTTTTTCGAGACTCTTCAACTTAGCGCGCTCGAACCGGTTCACTTCAGTGCAGTCAAAACTTCGTGGTTCGGTTTGGACACTTGGTGCGCAACTCGTGCAATTTTCGGCAGTTTCGGTCTCTTCAGTCACTTCGACCATGCCCAGCAACAGTGCGAAAATGGAGCGTCGTATCGCAGGTCTCTTCAGCACCTTCCGGTGCATTTCCGCCCTGGCCGAGAAAACGCGGGATGCGACGCCTCATCGCCGAGCAGAGACGGCTCTGCTTTAATTGCCTCGGACCACATTCCGCGGTCAATTGTCGAGTCACCGGACGATGCTTCGAGTGCAACGGGAAGCATCACACAATGATTCACTTGCCAACTTCTACGGTCGCTTCGCGGAGTCCGGCGGCTAAGCCACTGGCCACTTCGTCGCCTACTGCGCCTCAGGCTTGACTTTTGAGTCACCAATGCGACGTCACTTCAGGCGCACCTCGATCTTCACCGGATCTCTTCACATCGGACGCTTCCGGCAACTTCGGCAATTCCCTGGGTCCACTTCATAAAACGGAACGTAAGCTCACTTCAGCCAGCATAACGGTAAGACCTTCCGTATTACTTGCTACCAGTCAAGCTGTTATCACTTCGTCATCGGGCACTTCATATCGGATTCGACTTTTGGTCGACCCCGGTGCAGAACTATCGTTTATTTCTGAACGTATGGTTCAACTTCTGCGACTGCCTCGAACGGCCGCTTCGATCAACATTCTCGGCATCGGCAGCCAAGCGGCGGGACGGACGCGGGGAGCTACTACCATTCAGCTCACTTCGATTCATGACCCTTCGTCGGTCATTACGGTCACCGCATATATTCTGCCCGTCCTAACTTCGACGCTGCCTTCGTTCACTTCTTCGAGGCAATGGCCACATCTTCAGGGATTACTTCTGGCCGATCCTGACTTTCTGAAACCGGGATCCATCGACTTCATCCTCGGCGCTGATTCCTATGGCTTACTCGTGGAATCGGACCTTATCAAAGGCCAACTGACGGAGCCTATCGCTCAACGGACTCACCTCGGATGGATCGTCCTCGGGCCAGTTGACACGTCCACTTCAAACTCGGCTCGTATTCAGCATTCTTCGACCGATGACGAGGTCACTTCGTTGCTCGCTTAGTTTTGGGAGCAAGAGGAAATTCTTCCGGACTCGGCCCCTACACCCGACCCGGACGAGGCCTCTTGTGAGCAACACTTCCGAGAGACACACATCAGGGACTCTTCCGGCCGATACGTCGTGCGGCTTCCCTTCAAGGCCTCACCTTCGACACTCGGAGACTCTTATTCGGGAGCAAGGCAATGTCTTCTTCGGCTCCAACGACGCCTTGCTTCAACCGAGACGTATCGAACGCTTTACCACGACTTTCTTCACGAGTACGAAGCCTTATCGCACATGGTTCGTGCAACGAAGGCGCATACTTCATCCCCCGGGTATTTTCTTCCGCATCACGGTGTCTTCCGTGCCCAGAGTACGTCGACGAAACTTCGCGTCGTTTTCAACGGTTCCTTCAAAACGACAAGTGGAACTTCACTGAACGACCTTCTTCACACCGGAGCCAAACTTCAGCGGGACACTTCAGACGTTCTCTTATGGATCAGCCGGCATCGCTTCATCTTCGCCACGGACATTACCAAAATGTTCCGGCAAATTGCCGTGCATCCGGACGATTGGGACTTTCGACAAATCTTATGGATCGATTCTCAAGAGCAAATCGTCCCATATCACCTGACTACCGTCACATACGGACTGAGCTGTGCGCCCTTCCTCGCCATCCGGGTCCTGCTTCAACTTGTTGAGGACGAAAGACACGACTTCCCACTGGCGATTCGACCGTTGACGGAAGGCAGATACGTGGACGATATCTTCGCTGGCGCTGACACTATTGCCGAACTTCAGTCAACGGCGGTCCAACTTCAAGGAATCTGTCAGCGCGGATGTTTCCCACTTCAAAAATGGACGGCGAACCCTAAGAAGGTTCTTCAACATGTCTCTTCAGAATCTCAATCGGATGCGATTCTCCTTCAATCGGACGATTCCAACGTGAAACTTCTCGGCCTCGTATGGAATCCCGTCGAGGACAACTTCCGCTTCACACTTCAGTCCTCCTTCAACTCGGAGATCACGAAGAGGATAATTCTTTCGGAGACGGCTTCCTTGTTCGATCCATTGGGCTTCATCGCACCCGTCATCATCGTCGCGAAGGTCTTCCTGCAGGAACTATGGTTGGCGAAACTTCAGTGGGATGACCAACTTCCAATGCGGCTCCAGGAGAAATGGCTACGCTTCAGAGACAGCATGAGTGATCTCTCGCTTATCAGTCTCCCGAGATGGCAACAACTGTCACCTTCACATCAGGTTGAACTTCTTGGTTTCTCAGACGCTTCACAACTGGCTATGTCAGCAGTCGTTTACCTTCGTTTAACTTCACCAGGCGGCTCCACCACGGTCACGCTGATTTCTTCAAAAACGCGAGTCGCACCATTGAAACGACTGTCAATTCCCCGACTCGAATTGAATGCCGCTCTTCTCTTGGCACTGCTTCTGGGTAATATGTTCAGAGGACACTCGACCTCGGAGGAACTCCGGTATTCCTCTGGACAGACTCTTCAGTGGCATTGACATGGATCACTTCACTTCCCGCCAAATGGAAGGACTTCGTACGGAATCGGGTAACTTCGATCCAAGAGCTCACTTCGCACGCAACATCGCGGTTCATTGCGGGCAAGGAGAATCCGGCTGATTGCGCTTCACGCGGGCTTACGCCCCGACAATTAGCGAAACATCTTCTATGGTGGCACGGGCCACCTTGGCTCCGACTTCCCCAACAGTCTTGGCCAACTTCTTCTGCAGACGCTCCTCCGGATTGCGACCTCGAGCAACGCCCAGGTCTTGCCTTCTTTACCACTTCAGAGCGTAGTCTTCAGGTTTGGGATCTCCTCGACAGGTACGCTTCCTTCACGCGACTTCTGAGGATCACCGCCGTGTGCCAACGAGCGGCAGCATGCTTCAAACGACTCCCTTACACTTCCTTGGTTTTCCCTCTCACACCTGGAGACTTAGAAGACGCAAAATTCTTTTGGATACGCCTCGTTCAACGAGCGCATTTCGCGACGGAGCTTAGACTTCTTGCAGCCGGATCGACACTTCCCAAGGGAAACCCCTTGACCGCTCTCACGCCTTTCATCGACCAGCAAGGGACGCTTCGAGTCGGAGGGCGGCTAAGGCATTCACTTCTTCAACCCGAGGCGAAGCATCCACCAATCTTACCTCGGTCTTCACGGCTCACCTCATTCGTCATCTCGGACGCACACTTCCGCACGCTTCACGGGGGTACACAAACCACCCTCAGCTTCCTTCGACGATCGTATTGGATACCAGGCGGTCGAGCACCAATCCGATCGTTCATTCTTCGCTGCACGACGTGTGCGAGACAACGCGGACTTCAAGCGCAGCAGCTTATGGGACAACTTCCATCCGCACGCGTCACCCCTTCGCGACCGTTCTTCCACACAGGTCTTGACTACGCTGGGCCCTTCATCATCAAGACATGGCGTGGACGACGAGCAAACACTTATAAGGGCTACCTCGCGGTTTTTGTTTGCTTCTCTACATCAGCGGTCCATCTGGAACTCGTCACAGATTACACTTCGGAAGCCTTCATTGCAGCATATCGGCGGTTTTCAGCCAGACGAGGTATCTGTCACTCCCTTCACAGTGACTGTGGCACCAACTTCATCGGGGCAGATGCGGCACTTCGGGCATTATTCAAGGCTGGTTCAGCGGAGATGAACTCTACAATCATCTCCCTGACCAACCTCGGTACAAAGTGGTCCTTCAACCCTCCGGCAGCACCTCACATGGGCGGTAAATGGGAGGCCGCTGTAAAATCCGCGAAATACCACGTTCGTCGGATAATCGGGGAAACTTCACTTACGTATGAAGAATTTACGACTCTTCTTACGCAGGTGGAGGCCGTACTTAATTCAAGGCCACTTTGTCCCATGTCGGACGACCCTGAGGACCTAGCTCCTCTCACTCCGGGTCACTTCATCATTGGGGAAGCGTTGACCACCCTGCCAGAACCATCACTGACCGCACTTCCGGAACCCCGGCTTTCACGATGGCAACTCCTTCAAGCCAAACTTCAACACTTCTGGCAGAGATAGTCTTCGGAATACCTTCAACGGAGCCTGTCAACTTCGAAATGGCACCACCCTTCACACGAGATACGAGTCGGCTCTCTCGTGCTCATCACGGATGAGACACTTCCACCATCACGATGGCCATTGGCTCGAGTGATCGAACTTCACCCCGAATCCGACGGTCTCACTCGAGTCGTGACACTTCGAACGGCCTCTTCGACCTTCAAGCGACCAACTTCAAGGCTAGCGGTACTTCCAGTGGATTCTTCGGCAACAACAGTCGCCGAAGGCGGGGAGTATGTTCAGAAAAGTTCGTAGTGCCGGGAGTTCATGCGAGAGGTCAGCAGCTCGTGGCCTATGACGCTCGCTTGGACTCTGCGGTACTCGAACTCTCTGGAATATTCCCCCACTCCTCGGTCATCGATCTCGATCGATTTCCGTCTTCTTCACTTCGACTGCGAATCTTCAAGTGCGAACGTGTTACGGATTCTCTCTTCGGATACTTCAAAGTTCTATGCTCATTATTCTAAACTCGGCTTTTTCTTTCGGCAACCTTCTTTAGACTAAGTGCACTTAACTTTGAACCTCGGCTTTACTTACGGCAACCTTCTTTCGAACCATTGAAATTAAGACCAATTACAACCGGCTTTCTCTCTTTGGTTCATTCTTATTGTTTGTGGAAATCTCTTATATCATTCTCGGCAACGACACGGCTTTTCCACGGTTATTCTAACGGGCACGTACGCGAGGCCGGGCGAACGCCATTATTGTGTGTGACACTACGTGCGTGAAAATAAATTGCTACGGTTGTGTTATTTGTTCACTTCAGTGTTCTTAATTTTCTCGGACCCTTCAGCCTTCCGAATCGAACTTCCTCGTCCTTCCTCCTGCACCTTCTACCAAAAAACCAGATCCGAGGTCTGTCATCCAGACATCATTTAAAGATGTCAACTCTGTATCAGCCTGTACATTTGCATTTTCAGCCGACGTAGACGGTCGTGAATGATCAACATTCATCGTGGTTAGATGGACCTTACAGCAATCGATAACTGACTTCTGCCTATAATAATACTTCACGCAGCCCGGATGAAAAACACGTTCGCAATGTAAACAGATACTCTGGGTATTGACGATCGCTCTGCGGCATCTATGGCATATACCAGACATACAAATAGCTGTAGAGGAGAACCTGGTTACCAACAGTACTTAATTACCAGCAGTAGCAGCCTAACCCACATTAATATGTATTAATCTATCACTGACCCAGATGGCGCACGCTATCACGGCGAAAAAGATAAACGAACAAGTTAAGGTGATGTGAAAGCTCTTATTTACCATCACTGCGGCCCATGTATTTTTCGGATGAATGCCATTTCTAAACTAATTAACAGAATGCGATGAAATTTGAGTATGTTATACAATTAATCGCTGCGCATACGCTAAAGGTCGCAGAATTTCGAAATTCGGTAAAAAATGTACAGATTTCGGTACCATGTGGTAATTTTGATTACAGATTTACATATTTTGACGAATTAATGACTCGAATCAAAAAACTGCGACCTTCATCAGCAAAGTACTAAAAAATCTGACACAATGAGTACCTGGACGTTGCTGAATGTGCAATATTACAGAAATGGCATACATCCGAAAATAACACGTGGAAAGCCGATAATAGCAATTAGTATAGTAGAGCGGGGTTGTGCACGCAGTTCGCGCATATCCCGCTTCTCTCTCGCGAAGCTTCGGGCGCTTATAGCGCTTGTTCGCGCCGACCGAAACTATGGGATATACTACATACATGGGATAGTACATGAGATGCACCACGGAGTATCAAAAGAGAGATAGAAAGAAAACGCGACCGCGCTGTCATTCGGCTTACCGGCATGATAATACTATAAAGTGTATATCGTGACTCCGTGTTACTAAACTCGAAAAGTAATAATTATTTTATAAATAGCGTATAACGTGTATATAGTATAAATCTCAAATTATATTATAAGTGAGTGAAAAGTGAAATTAAGAAAATGGGTAATAAAGAAAATGTAAAAAGGAATCATCGTCATTCTCGTCGACATAGTAGCGTCCTCAGGTATGTATCAGTACAGTATTTTATTTATCTAAAATTCTGTTTACGTATTCAATAATTAATATGCAATAATTACACGGATAAAATACACACATACTTCGCTTTACGGCGTAGATACGTTCCGGATAAGTTAGCCGTACAGCCAAAAGCTGAATAACTACTAAATTATTTTTATACATCTCACATAAATTCAATTGAATTTGTTCCTATTTTTTATAAAACAATATAGTTTTTTATTCATAAAGCATTTTATTCTTTTCATTTGTATCAAAATCAATCTTCAAACTAAATGAACAATAATGTACTAAAGTGATTACAATGTTGCGCGCCAAACGTTTTTCATAATTTCGTGAGGTTGTGACGGCTGATCTGCCACTCGTGCGTGCGAAAATTCTATATTATTAACTGCTCGTGAAGTTGGTTGCATTTGCTGTACATGTGTAAAGACAAATAGGAATAGACAACCGGACAACTTTTTACTAGTTTAATATTAATCATAACAAATAGACACACACACCGACATGACATTATATATATATATATATATATATATATATATATATATATATATATATTGTGACCGGAGATTCTCGCTCGACATCAAATTCCGCGAAGTCGGGTGTCGTCGGAGCGCCCTATATACGAAAAGAGTCTCCGACGTCGTACTTTGACAAATTCGTCATATTCCGTCGCTTTTCGGCGATTTCCGTCGAAAGGGCCGGGAGAGACTCCCGACGCTCTTCGCTCTCATCGTCGATCGATGCCGATCGACAGCACTTAGGCACTAACCGTCGTATTGTACGGACATACATTTTGATTTTTTTGAGAAACTGGTCGTCGTCTTGTACAACCAGTGTAATTTGTGTAGTTTGTGCGTACACGTTTTGTCGAAGGAATTCAGGTGACTGAGGTCTGCCAGCACCTGTCTGTCCAATTACTGTGGTGGAGGAAATTGCGAAAAGGAGAAACCTCTCCCTATTATACAAAGAATTTGTCAACATTTTGTAAGTACTAATAAACTTCTCTATCTCGGCCAGTTACTAGTCTTTAGTGATTTCTCAAGACTTTTCATTCATTCGGTCCCCAACTGAATCCCCCTTGAGTTGTCTCAACTTATAATTTATTTGTCAAAAGTCGAACGTTTGTCAGTATCGGTAAAACTGACTGGCGCCCAAAATTAGAGAAAATTTATAAAAGAGAAAATTCGACATACAGAGCCCCGACAGCCGACGGACCGCGGCCGCGTCGGGTGGATATTTCTTTAAAGTTTAGCTAAAAGAGAAATATCGGTCTCAATATATATATATTGTGACGAGTTCTTTTTCGTTAAATTTTATCGAAATACGAAAAGACCTGCCAGTCAAAAATCACTAATGACGCCCAATTTTTATGCTACTTTATTATTCCTCACTTTTAATCACCGGTTAGGCGCCAGGTGTTTGAATCAACCCCGAAACACCAAGGGTAAATTTCCCTCCAACCCACTGCTTTATCTCACACGGCTAGCGATCAGGGAATTGGGGATTCGAAGGGCAAGCATTGATAATAACAAAATCCCGTGTGAGCGTTCGTAAAATAAAACAACATCTGACAATTTCGTTTATTAACTCCCGCGCTCGGGCACCAACGTCCATGTACTTCTCGCTTGCATTATCTCGTATTCTCTATTGCTTAGCACTAAACTTTTCCTCGTTATAATTCGCAGAATTTTCGACTCGTCCATTCGCTTAGCGTTTCGGCGAGAGACCCTGCTGGCCTCCGGAGACGCCGGAAGGCACAGCCCACGACTCGGGTATATGCAGGGGGTACGAGACGGACACGCTCTACCGCCCCGCGTATGACGATACATAGGATTCGTACCGTCGAAGAAAAGAATGCACCACGTGCGCCTACCTTCTCAATTCGCCGGGAATTCGTCCACGCTGTCGCACTGCAGTTCCTCCTGCGCCGTCTCTCTCGCTCGCTCTCGTACTCCCGCGGTTCCGTGGTCTCGCTGTCGCTCTCGGCTCCCTCTCTCTCTCACTCACTCTCTCACAATCTATTCTCTAACTTTACTTTCTTTACAATTGCTACTTTTCGCTGTCCAAAATCTACCTGCTCGCTTCGCTATCTCTCGTCACACACCGCTCAGGCCATACTGTTTCATTATCCTGTCCGCTACCGCTTGCCGGCTTCGTCTTCCTAGTCTCGAGGGGGGGGGGGGAACTCTTTCGCGACGATCGCCTCTCGATCGCCGGCACAGCCATCCATCTCCCTCACTCTCTCCGTGCGTCGTCGGTCGCGCTCGACCGGCGGTGTTTACATTTCGGCCTCGTATCCCTGAAAACTGACGAATACTCGCCGACAGTGGCCGTTCCATCTCACATGTTCGTTCTACCACGGGTGCAAGACGACGCGACTCTGCCGCTCCTATCTCTCTCTAATATTCCCTTGAATATTTGCTTTCGACGCGATTGCGAGGAGAGTAACGCCTCGTCCCATTTTAGACAATCCACGCAAATATCTTCGAAATTTGCCAACTCACAAAAAAGTGTTTCAGACAAGATTTGTCAGATTTGAAGGGGGACATCTGATGGTCACTCCGGAAGTGACCTTGGGATTGACCTTGAAGGTTTTATCAAGGTCAAATCTACTTTTTGAACGGAACCGCCTATTTTTGATTTCGCCATTCAATAGAGCAGGAAATTTTACATGGAAATATGTACTAAGCTTATTTTTTTTCATAGAGGTCATCGGGGTCAAAATGACTAAAAATCCATTTAAGCACACAGACAGTAATTTGGACTGTAAAATCATAATAACGAAGGGACAAATTGACAATTTTCCACGTTGTTAGAAAATTAAATGTCAATTTGAAAGTCGATTCAAGATTGAAGTTGTTGTGGACCAAAACATTGTTCTCATATCGAAACACATCTAACATTTCACCGCCGGCATTAGCATTACCCGATACTCACCACGAGGAGGTTGCTCGGTCGGATTTTGAGTATCGTGTAGCCCTGAAAAGGGCTGATTTCTTGTAAACTTTTAATTCACCAGATGCTCAAATGTTGCCCCGTTCATTTGTCGGCAGAGTTCGATTCGCCGATGGAAATTTCTTACGGTAATTTTCAGAGTATATATATATATATATATATATATATATATATATATATATATATATATATATATATATATATATATATATATATATATATATATATATATATATATATATATATATATATATATATTGTCACGCCGATGGTGGGAGGAAATTCGGGGAAGCGGGAAAAGGGGGAAAATAATAAATTTGGTTCAAAATTCAAAAAAAATAAAAAAAATATAAAGAACAGAGTTTAATCACTACTATCATAACAATGATCCCAAAAAAAAATAAATGATCGGCGGACTATCTCCGGGGCGATGATACAAAAAAAATACAACTAAGTAATAACGGTGGTTTTGGGCGCCAGTTATTTTCCAAAAAAAAAATAACAAATACTGTATTGTACTTTGGTACGTATCGACTAGCTGACGGGAGGGGAAGGGTCGGACGGGATCTCAGGGGAAGGTTCTCCGACTCTATATGGCCTCTTAGTAATTACCACTGGCAGGGAAGAGATGATAACAATATTTAACAATCGTAAATTTATTAGCGATATTCGGACTATCACGCAGCGCCGAATCTCGCTCCGATAACAAAACAAAAAAAAATATATTTGCTCTCAATACTATTTACTCAGTCTCAATATTCTCGATATAACAGAAAGCATATATTTTCACCGGTAGTCGCTCGGTCTTAGTCTATTATTCGGTCGGTCTTAGGAGAGGGGCAGGCGGGGAGAAGGGAAAAAGTAACGGTACTCGACGCGGTTGGGTGGTAAGGGGGTAGGCGGGTGCGGGAGCTTCGCGCGACGGTAGCCGTCGCTTGTGCGTAGGTAACTTGGCCAGACAGGCCAGGCGGGGAGGGGAGGGGATGACCGCGAATTTTTCTCGCACGCGGTTTGACTAGGTAAATTATCGGATATTTTATTTCGCTTTTCCTTACTTATTACAACCGTCCCACCGGTTTTGTAGTTCGTACAAAAATAATGTTAACAAAATTTGGTTCACGAATTTTCTGAAAGTATGCACGCACGCAAGAAAAGGGGGGGGGGGTAGTCTCGATAATTTTTGATACGCAAGTATTTCGCGGGAGTATGGAATATGATAAGTTAACGCAAGGGGAAATAATGGCCGTCGTAAGTGTATTGCCGGGGGACCTGTGCAAACACTTACCGGTCGGCTGTCTCTCTGTATCCTCCGTTCCTTTTCTTCGCTCGTTCTCTCGCTCCTATTTCGTCCTTTTCGCCGTTTCTTATTCCTTCTCCTCGTATCCTTATCGCTCGCTTGTCGTACTCTCGCTCCTCACACACTCACACTCTACCTACAATTCTGCTCACTTTTCTATACTTTTCCTCTAATTTCTCGCTACTCTCTCGTCACCGGCTCGTCGCAAAGTGACGGCCTCGTGGCCGGCCGGAAGCTCGTGAATTTTCTCGGCCGCTGATTGGCCGAGCTTACCGGCATCGACCACGGGTTACTCGATCCTTCGGCAGCAGCGTCACGGGTCGATAGATGGGTCAGGCGTATGATTTATTCGTGCCTGACGGTAGCGGGATCTATTGGGGAGAGGTAGGTAAGTAGGGCGGTCGATAATTCAGGGTAATTGCGGGTATGGATTTATGCGTGGGGATAATGGGGAATTATTGGGGATCGCCGTGCGCTGCTGCCATCTTCGCTCTCTTGTCGCCGCTCAGCCGATGGATGGCTGGGGTGCGGGGACGGACGGGTGCATGGCGTTTGACAGTTCGTGATTCTTGGCGAGTGCGACGTGTGTTGTGCGATCTTCGTCTCTTGGATATTTTATTCGTTGGCCTCGGGAAGTGTGCGACGCTGAGGATTGTGGCTGATTCGACGGGGATGATTCTCGGGAGGTCCAGGTGGGTAATTTTCCATTTCGATATTTGTGATTTCCTCGAGATTAATCTTCCTTTATTTTCCTTTTAGGTTATTCCTGCTATCGACGACGACGACGACGAGGATGTCGACGACGACGACGCCGATGATGCTGACGATGACGAGGATGACGCGACGACGGCGACGACGACGACGACGACGACGATGATGTTGACGACGACGACGATTATGCCGGCGATGACGGGTATGATAGGGACTGCCGGGGTCAGTCCTGCGAGTGGCTGGCCTCCCGGGTAAGTCTTTGCACAGGTCTTACAAACTAAGTTTTAGTGCGTAAGTAATACTTATCTTTTTATCCGCAAGTTACGTGGGACGGTTGCCTTTGGACGGGCCGGGCGCAGAGGGTTATTTGTGCAACGTCACAATATATATATATATATATATTGTGGCGAGGTAAAATCTACCGTCTCTTTATGGAGCAAAATTTTAGAGCCACAATTCGAATTTGAATTAGTTTCCACCTTATTCGAGCCGAGACGCTACTGTCTCAGGGCGACCGCAGCGCCGTCGGTGTCCGAGAGAGCCGAAGGCTAGCGGGTGACGAGAGAGAAACACTCTACTATCGACCGGCGATCCATAAAGTCGGGAAAGCATTTCTTCACCGCGAGATTTATTCGCGCAAATTAGAGTCCGGAAAGTCAGCTCAATTTCCGCTATTGTAATTGAGTCCAAGGGGGAGTATTCGGAGAATAGTCACCGAGAGAGCGACCACCATACCGTCGCAGCGAATATTTTGAGAAGGACGACATACACCGTCCATTCTCACATATCCCGCTTCTGTGTAGAAGATTTGACTTTGAGGAAAGTGGAAGCGAGGCGGCGGTCCTTAAATTTCCTCCCGTCGACGGTAAAATAAAAGGTATTTATTGAACAATTACAATCGTCTCGAGGAAAATTAATTACCAAAATATTACCTCCCTCCTCGTAAAATTTTCGTTCACCATAGTATATACTTGACTGTTGGGAAGGTCTCGGCTGCGAACCGACGACCCCGGTGCCGCGTTTCTTGTTCACGCGAGCTAGTCGGCATTGTGTTAAGGCAAGGGCTCACAATTTTGAAAACCTTCCTGGCGCCCAATCTTTCTATCTTTTATTGAAGAAACAAGTTGTTTTTCGCAGTTCGATCAAATAATCGGCACCCTTTTGTCCGATATACGACTTATTCCTCAGCTGGGAATAAATTTCGCTGTATCGCGTTACAATATATATATATAGGGTATATATATATACAGGGTGAACCATAATGGGTGGACACCACTTTTTGATGGTATTTATCATGCGTCGTAAATTACCGACGACCTACAACTGGATTGCTTGACAGCTCCAGAGATGGCAGCAGCTTAGTGACAGCAACTATATTCATGCATCTTCGCCGATTTCGATGAAATTTGGTATGCTTGTAGAATGGATAAAAATACAAGATATGAAAAATTTTCAAATTGCAACAACGTTTATTTTTTCCCGTACTATACACTGGATATCAGAATGGTGCAGATAGCAACAAATCTCTTATTATTTATTGCAAATTTGTAATTTTTTCATACGTATCTCCGAGAGTTTTTAACCGATTGGGGTGAAAATTAGCATAAAGGTAGAGGATCAATAATTAAAGTTGACGGGTTTGTTATTTTTGCGATATCTCATAATTAAGAGGTTGAAACTGCCCCTCGATTTTTTAGTCAATTGCATCGTATGATCGGATAAATTTGTACGGACTATTTCGACTCATTGCATTTTCATTTCATCCCGTTTTTATTTCTACAATTTTTCGTCCATGCCACACGGTAAGAACTTTGAACGTTCGTGAATATCGGAGCAAATCAAGTCAAATAGACTTGTTTCCCGAAGCATGTTTTTCGGAAATTGCTGCGTTTGAGCAATGCTCAGACTCCGATATTTCGGAAGTACATTTACGACGAGAATTGCATGATTCCGTCATAGGCAAGGACGAAGATTCCACGGGCGTGTCCGAAGCTCGTCCACATAGCGGCATATTTTCCGCAATCACTGCAGAATCCAGTGATCGTCAGAAAGACAGTATAGCTCTCCGAAAATTGCATGATTTCGGAGAAAGTAATCATGCTGAATCACCCGTCGATTCATACGACACCCAGAGAATTAATTCTCATGTCGAGCTTACAGGAAGCACCGACCCAATTGTGCATGAGGGCAACCCCGAAAAAGTTGGGTCGGATCCGGTGACAGAATCGGCAAATGGCAAGTTTTCCGATGTTGATGAACCTGAGCTTCTCGTAGATAGTGAGAGTCCATTGCATGTTGGACGCAAATCGGTTGAAGTCAAAGGACGACGTATAGTCGACATTACCTTTTTTCTTCAGCAATTGCATGAGAAGTTTGACGCTCACAGCCAAGGTTTAGAGTGTCATTTTCGTCATCTCAAATTAGAGAGATACGTTGACCGTGGCTTGCGAACACAATTACTATTTCGATGTGAAATGTGTAATTATAGTTTCGATATTTGGACGGATCCGGATTATCGGAACATAATGGGAATCAACGAAAGTGCGATTTGCGGTACTATTACCTCCGGGACAGGTTGCTCCACATTGCAAGAACAGCTTGCTGCGATGGATGTTCCCTCTTTTTCACATGTAACTTACCGCAAATACCGCCGAAATATCTTTAACGATTTTTAATCTGTCGCTACAGAAGAGATGGCTGTAGCGGCAGAAGAGGAAAAGAAAATAGCGATAGAAAAGGGTAATTTGGCCAATGGTATCCCGTTCATTACTGTCGTAGCGGACGGATGTTGGTCCAAACGTTCCTATACAGGTGGAAAGCATGATTCATTATCTGGCACTGCTATGATAATTGGTTTTGAGACGAAAAAAGTGCTATTCGTTGCTGTACGGAACAAATATTGCACCGTAGACGCCATGGCCGAGAGGCTGAATAAAGAACCACCAGAGCATGCATGTTAGAAGAATTGGGGTTGTAACCAAAGATCTACGGCTATGGAAGCTGATATAATTGTCGAAGGTTTTAAAAACAGCGTTGAAATGAATGGGTTGATCTATAAAACGCTCATCTCAGATGGCGATAGCAGTACGTATCAAGCCATAAGAGATTCCGACCCCTACGCTGCGTATAGTGTTCTAGTAGACAAAGTGGAATGCAGCAACTACTTGTTTCGTAATCTCTGCAAAAAATGAGAAATGCGTCGACGATGCGATTGAAGGCAGCGCCGCAAAAAAATGGTATAAGAGTAACATCATTGCGAAAACAAGTTCACGACTGCGGCTTAAAGATACGAAGAAACATTGAGCGTGCCCGAGATTTGCGTAAAGAAGGCAGCTTGCCTGAATCTGAAAAAGTTAAAATGTTTCAAAAAGACATTTTAATCATGCTTCCACATGTTTTTGGACAGCACGTATCTTGTCAGTCGTTGCCATTTCTTTGCGAACCAATGGAAAATGAAAAGAACTTGATACCAGAGCTCGAACGAATAGGTATGTATCGGGATGTCGCAGAAGCCATCAGTTAGCTTAGCTGCCATGCAAAAAGTTTGTTGAAATGTCAGACAAATAACATCGCTGAAGCGTGCAATTCGATAGTAAACAAACTTAATTCTGGAAAAAGAATTAATCATTGTGCAAGGAATTCGTACCAAATGAGATGCTATGGTGCAGTCGTACAGCACAATAGCCAAAAACTCCTATCGAGATTGTATCGTCGCGTAGGAAGGACAGTTCCTCAGCACGTTACTAAATTAGAATGGCGTAGGCAGCAAAATGTGCTCCAAAATAAGTTTCTGCGCCAATAAAAAGGGAAGCGTAAATTTCATGCATGGTAGGGTACAGATAAACATTATGGACCCTCGTCACAGCAGCCTGATGTTCCTGAGACTGTTTATGAGGTACTCGTGGACAATCATTTCGATCAATTGATACGAAATCAAGAAAATCGAGTCCAGATTGAAAGAGATACCATCAGCCAGAGTAACAGCGAATTGTGGCACCAATTACGCACAAGTCTCATAACTGCTTCGAAATTTGGAGCAATATGTCGAATGCTCGAGACTACTTCTTGTTCGAAAATGGTTCAAAGTATCCGTTTTCCGAAAACGGTAGACACAGCAGCGACGCAGTTTGGAATTGCTAACGAGCAAACTGCGAAAAGTGCATTGGAGCTCAAACTCAATAAAACTATTATGCCTTGCTAGCTTTTTATTGATGCTGAGATTCCGTACTTGGGTGCTTCGCCAGACGGCGTGATCGACGACGATGGTATCGTTGAAATAAAGTGTCCTTTTTCGGCCAAAAATCGAGCTCTGGATTGTGTTATTGTACCGAATGCTAGTCTCAGAACCATTTTCGATAGGAAAAATGTTGACCGTTTGAGTACAAATCACCCGTATTATTATCAAGTACAAGGTCAACTCCATATAACAATGCGAAAATTCTGTATTTTCGCATTGTGGACTTCTGTTGATTTAAAATACGTGGTAGTTCCTAAAGATGATGCCTTTTGGAATCGAATGGAACCGTTGCTATCGCGATTTTACATGGAGTGTCTACTGCCAGAGATTGTTGATAGTCGGCGTAATCGAAATATGCCGCTTCGAGAACCGAACTATATATTGCAGGCTCGCGAAGAAGCCAATGCAAAAAGACAATTAGTTTCTCGAAAAAAACGCGAACCGAAACTATCACAATCGCGTAGCAAAAGTCGCAAAACGACTGACACTTTTACGTCGATAAATCGCGTTCTGCTGCAAACCCAAACTCAACAAAGCGAAGTTGTCCACAAAGATGTACAATTCGCTATGGATTGGGTTCCTGTACAATCTGATGATGAAGTAGATATTACGGAGGCCGATATCGAAGCACTCGAGGTAGTCCGCCAGAACATAGATGCCAACGTTGTTATTACAAATATAATGACGAAATCGGCACTCGTCACTGACACGAGCATCGATTTATTTCAACAAATTGTGCAAGAAAACGCCAGTTTTGAATTCCATCCTGCTTCCTACACAGGGTATTATAATTTTATTCATCCCTGCCAATCTAAACGTGATATGCAAATCATCGGTGGGAACAAATTCAGACACTGGTGTTGCATATTCTACAATAGTTCGCAAGTGATGGTGTACGATAGCTTGTGCCCAAGTGAATATAATATCATCCATAAAGAAATTCGGAGATATATTCACAGACGTTACCCTTCCGTCATGATCGATGATATCATCATTCGCCCCGTTACAAAACAGCCAGATACATTTAGTTGTGGTATTTACGTCGCAGCGTTCGCCACAACTATAGCTTTGGGAGATGATCCTGCAGACTATGAGTACTGCACGAATGCATCAACAATGAGGATGCATATGGGAACAATCATTCGCACTAGAAGATTGTTGCCATTCCCATCGCAATTGTCATAGATTGGGGGAATTTTAATGAAGGAAGTGTGCTCGTATGTTTGCACGAGGGGGTAAATGAAGGAGGGCTTTTTTCGGCTGTGCTATATATAATTTTACTGTTCACGAATACCGTGACGTTCTAGTCGTGCATGTTCTAATCATATCAAAGAGATGCCGACATGTAGCGAAATACGAATCGTGGAAACGTACTCACACGTCAGTGTGAGTGGGTAAGCGAGGGTGGGTATTTCCTCGATTGTGCAATATATGACTGCTTTGCTTACAAACACGTTAATGTGTCGATAGCAATGCCATGCATCTTCTAGTCATATCAAAAAGATGCCGACATGCTAGCGAAATACGAGTCGTGGAAATGTACTCACACGTCAGTGTGCGCACTTATACTCATTTGACACGGTCAAATGTCAAAAATTGCCGTGCGAAAAATGTGCCTTAGAGAATTCGATAATTTGAAAAATATGCGGTGAACATGACTAAAATTCGTCAAATATTAATAACAAAAATTTGAATGCATTAAAAAAATCTTTGATTTATTTTTTGACTATTTAAACGTTTTTCTTTTAACTTTGATATTCCGGTTTGGTTTCCGTCGTTTGATCGGCGATAGTTTCTTGGAAAGCCACAATGTACTCTGCCAGTGTGGCTTGAAGTTAGCTTGTGACTTTTTACCGCTAACTGTGGACGATTTTAATGTTTGTATTTTTTAACTTTCGTTTAATACGTTTGATACGTTCGATAAAGTCCTTTGGTACCGTTTGATCGTCTGAACGTGTAACCTGAAGTTGACTTTTAACCGTTTACGGTTAGAAACCAACTTCAATGGTTCCAAGGAACGTGTGACCTGAAGTTGGCTTGTAACCGTAAACGGTTCCATGCCAACTTCAGGTCGCACGATAGCAAAAGGGAAAAGTTGGAAAAGTTGTTAAACGAAAAAGTCATCGGTTATATGTACGCTCGATTTTGAATCTCGTTTTCCTTGGGAATCATCAACGATCAAACGATGCACTTTGGCAATACATAAGTATCAAACGACGATCAAACGATGGCAAAACAAAAATAGTGAAACGTTAAAGAATATAAAAATTAGAATTGTCCAAAGTTTTGTGGTAAAAAGTTACTAGCTAACTTCAGGTCACACTGGTAGAAAGTAAAATCACTGGATTACCAATGAACTTTGGACAATTGTACTTTTTATATTTTTTAACTTTTTCAACTCTTTTGATAGTGCTATACGTCAAATTCCGTCGTTTCATCGTTGATAGTTCCCTGGAAAACCGCATTTTACTTTATGCCAGTGCGACCTGAAGTTAGCTTGTAACTATTTCTTGAAACTTTTTATTTGAAATCTAGTTTTTTCTGTTGAAATATCAACGATCAAACGATAGCAAACAGAAAATGTTCTAAAAGTAAAAAAAAATATACGTGGAAGTTCACAAGTACAAAGTTACTACACAACTTCAGGTCGGACGGGGAAAAAGTTCTTTTCAATTTGTAAAAAAACCAATTAAACGATTATTTTTAACTATAAAATGATACCAAACGACCATTAACCAATTGATAAACACAGATCTAAAAAAAGTTGAAGTCGATCGGCCAACTTTATGATATATACGCCGAGACATGTCAACTTTAGTCAAGGTTTCCTAAGGATTTTGAGCGGTAAGTGGAATACTAGTGATTGAGTATTATATGAAGAACGTATTTGACAATTTTATATTTTCTAGGTGCCGTGTTTGAATATGAGCAGTGAATGTTAAAAACCTTTCAAACGAAACTACCTAAGTAAAACATTTATCAAGTGACAAAATTTGTTGATATTATAATTTGATTTCTTTGTTTTTTCAGCAATATTCCTACCACTACAATTCCTACAATATACTCCACCAATTAGTGTCGAGACAAATAACTATTTACCATTGCCATCCATCCCCTTGAACCGAACTATATGGAAAATATGTTTGAGCAATGTTTAGCGAAGTAGTTAGGATAAAATTGGTAAAAAATATATTCATAAAGCACTTTAAATGAAAAAATATATTTATATTTTATTAATATTCAAAACTTTTCAGTATGGGCGCCAGAAGTGTGGTGTATTGGGCGCAAATCCGGCTGGCATCATTGTTGGATAAGGCATCCCATACGGCGGGGGGTGCGATGGCATCGGCCACACGGGTGTCGGAGCTGGCGGTGCCATCGCACGCAACGCATCCATGACCGCATTTTTTACATTCTAAAACAAACAAAAACGTGAATTATTAGCGTTTGAATTGTATATAAAAGAAAACTTTCTCTCGATTTAAGATGACTTACGTTGTTGTCATTACGACCGCGATCACGCGCCCCTCCATCTGCCGGCCGTCCTCGTCCGCGTCCCCGGCCTTGTCCTTGTCGTCCTTGCATCCCTTCATGTTTTTGTTGGGGGCGATGAAGGAGTCGATTCAATTCTGCAATTTCCACTTGCTGGCGATCAATAATCGATTGAAGCGCGGAAAATCGATTCGCCCAATCCTTGATCGCCAGCAAGTGGATTTGGCAATTGACACACTGCCCCTTTTCGTCCAGCGGTGCTGGTTGTTGTTGTTGTTGTTGTTGTTGTTGTTGTTGTTGTTGTTGTTGTTGTTGTTGTTGTTGTTGTTGTTGTCGTTGTTTTGTTCTTGTTGTTCTTGTCGTTCTTGTTCAGGGAACTGAAAAAATAAATCACTAATGTAAATAATGTTTACTTTACATAATATCCATTGTGAGTTGAACTTACCAATTTTTTAGGTAGCGCGTTGTTGCCGTTTGGCCGCTGGTGCCGTTTGACCGCCCCACGTTGTTTGGCTGTAATAAAAATGAAATACATTAATATTTTATGGAAGAACACAAACATTTATGTAGGATCCATACGAGGGAGATCAGGGACGACGCATAGAATACTCTCACTTATCAAACGGAAAAAGATATTGGTTTATTGATACATAAAGAAACGAAATGAAAATTAGAATAAAATCGCAAACTCAAACAGAAAACGTAACGACGTGCTTCGCACGAACGCCGGAAGAAGAACTGCTCGTTGGCTCGTGCCTCACGCTGGGCCTCGTGCCCTCTCTCCAGAACCGCGCGACGCTCGAGAAACTCGCTCGCGCCTCCTCACGTCGCGTCTCGCAACTACTCGTCTCGGATCTATTTTCTTTGACTCAGCCGGTAGCCTATACTACATTCGGCCATCCTGCAAGAGTATCGCCTCGATACCCCTTCGTTACTCTTCATCTTCTTGGAGAATGGACGCGTCTTTCGACATTACTTCGGAATCGCTCTCGCTTTCCAAGTCAAGATCTAGCGATTGCGTCCACGGCTTCATCGCGTCTGCCGCGCAGGTAGTTTTCTTCGGTCCCTCGTGTAGGCCCACCTTCTCGACTGCGTAGCGATCGTTTCCTTTTGCGCTGACGACTTTATATGGACCCAGGAACTTCGGACAAAGTTTTAAGCCCGTTCCGAACTGCGTCCGAGATATGGCCACCAAATCCCCGACTACATAGGACTTTGCGGGCTTCCTTTTTTTATTGAATGTTTTCGATTCTCCTCCTGCACTTTGAGGATGCTCTGTCGCGCTTCTTCTCGCATCGCACACCTCTCGACTTCGTAGATGCCCGTCAGCTCTTCATCGATCAGCCGCTTCAGCTCCAAATCGTCTTTTAGTTTCATCTTATTGCCGAAGTAGTATATCGGCCACTATGGCCACCCCCACTCCTATCCCCACTCCTACCCCCACTCCTTTTCCCCCACTCCGCGGCCGCCGAGTCCGTGGCTCGGTCGGTCGTGGGTGCGGGGGGTAGAGGTGCGCGGGGGGAGGAGAGGGGATGGGGCGAGTTGCCATAGGGCACACTACTTTATATATATATATATTTTTTTAAAATTTTTTTATATTTTTTTCGGAGCATGTCGGTATGGTGGTGCGCTACTTACATTTCAACCATTTTTTTTCTCGGAGCGTGTCGGTATGGTGGAGCGCTGCTTACATTACCGCCATTTTTTATTTTTCAGAGCGTGTCGGTATGGTGACACGCTGCTTTTATTTTCGCCATTTTTTTCTTTTATAATAAAAAAATCCGAGCAAGCGCGGGTCTCGAACTCGAGACCGTCGGATTGTCAGCGTGAGCCGCTGTCTCTGCGTCAAGGATCGTTATGATATTAAGCATATGTGGAAGACTCTTGTAGCGAACGCGCGTGTGCACACCTTATTCTCTCTCTCTCTCTCTCTCTCTCTCTCTCTCTCTCTCTCGTACTTCCACAAGTTTACAATAAATATTCAAAACCAACAATATAGATTTTTCTTTTTTTATTACATTTGATAATTTTATAATTATAAATATTTTTTACAGTAAATATTCGGTGGTAATGCATATTTTATAATAAAAGTAGTACGGTGAGTAGCGGATATTAGCTTCTTCTTTTTTGGCCCTATACTCGTCACAGCTCTCTCTCTCTCTCTCTCTCTCTCTCTCTCTCTGATCAGACGATGCTTTAACTATGAAAGACAGAGATAGACACACGGTATGAGAGAGGATCGTATATACAATTAGTTCCATAAATGCTTTATATAGGTTTTTAGTACGTACCTGGTTATGATGATTCCTTAGCAGGTTTGAACTCCAGCTTATTGAACTTCGTGCCGTGGTATTGCATGATCAGGTTTTTATTATTGGCAGCTTCGCTCATTTGTTGAAACAGTTCGGCCGCCTCCTCGAAAGCCTTGACGAATCTCGTAGGTAGATAACACGTAAATTCACCATTCACATCCACGACGATTCGCGCACCCCATTTGGTTTGGACTGTTTTGATATCAGTGATATTATAGTCTTTTTTCAGTTCCAACTCCGATAATCTTTTGACGGGGAGAAGCGTCTCCAGCCGACCCACTTGATTGATTCGCGTGAAATCCATTATGCAACTTGAGTTTTTTCAGTTTTAGCGTTAAACTACGAAACTCCGATATTGCGTGTATTTTTCCTTTAACCGTAGCAATATCTTGCAGGAAAGCGTCTAAGCGGATTTTTATTCGGTGCTGCTTACTTCTTTGAAGACTCGAGGACAATGGCTGCCTATCACAGATCGTAGATTCTTCGGACCTCATACCAAACAGAGACATTCTCCTACTCCGTATACGGAGAAGTGTAGACTGGATTTAATTGGTGCAATATTTGCTTATTTTGTAAAAAGTCAGTAAGTCACTTTGGCGGTGGTGGTGGTAAAAGCCAGCAAGTCGCTTGGCCATGACACCTCTGAATTCTCCGAAAGATTAGGTCAGCACTTTTGCACGTGCGCTGAAATTAATACGACATAGCGATGGCGGGGAAATAGGAGATGATCATGTGAAGATGGCACGTGCCTAAATAAAAACACGATTTTGAAAAATATACTTTATTTTTTATCATAAAATTATCGTAGAATTAGCGGCTGCGCGAACAACATCCTTGTACACACCCAAAAGTTTTCATACATAAAGTAATGAGGTCATTATAATGGTACCCCCCACCCACAGCGGCTCCCCTCTTTAACACATTATTCAAGGATTTGGATTTATTACACTTATTCATATACTCCTTGTAATAGTCATACACTATTTTATCGTTTCGTGTTAAATCGGTTGAAAACGCACTCCTAAACATATTAATACCAAGACCTGTAGACATGAAATGCAGAAACATAACACAATAATGTCCACAAGTCTGTGATTCAGGACCCTGTAGCTGTATAGCGTTGTAGCTAAAGAATTTGCAGTTCTGCCGGAGACGCTGGAGATGCTGAGGGATGATTGGTGGCAGTCCGTAGCTGTCGAAGTACCATCCGCGTCCATCTCGATCGACGTACATGGCGACCCAGTGGGCCCGTGGCTGCTTGTGGCCATCGGTATTGACCACAAGCGCTGCTGGTTTCACCCACACTTTAGGGATGCGATCTGCCGGGTATACGCCTACAGTACGGCTCTTTATACCGCGTAGGGCCTGCAGAAGCTGTTCGGTGTTCATAATAGACAGCGCTTATAGACACACTAGAGCGCCTTTATATCGGTTGTTTTCCCCTCTTCGCGGCGCTCCACAGCTAGTAGGCCGATGTTCCAGCTTGTCGTTGTTCTGTATTCCCACAAGGAGCTGGAGCGATCGCTATGAGAAAGCCACTTTTTGATTCTCACTGCATTGTTGAGGGCACACGTGAACGAGCAGTTTTTACGCAGTAAACCATGATATATACAGCGGGTGTTGCTCTCGGGAAGATTACGGAACGAGGAATCGTCGTCTTCATCTTCTTCTAGATTTATAACGTAGCAATCCGTTAGCTGTGTCAGATATGCCGCTTTATCAGCTCCTCGTGTAAACAGGCGATCACACTGCACTGCAATTTTCTTCAGCGAAGCCTCGACTGTGCGTAAATGCGTTTCGCCCTCGGACCACTCTATACCATGATGATTGGTTTGTAACCAGGTGTTTTGACGTTTTACGCTAGGCGGTAGAACGTTGTAAGCGTAGGGTGGTGATATAATCCAATGGGCTAGGTACGATGTCTTTATAGAGACCACGGCAACTTCTTTAGGTATAAAATGATTATATTTATCCTTCAGGCCTTGTATATCAATGACGATATTCATGGTGCTTCTCAATCGTCGTAACACGTCGAGTTTTCAATACAGACTGACGACAAATATTGCGCTCTCTGTGGATATATGACACTCCCCCTCTATAAACCTTACGATCTAGCCACTAAAATCCACAATTACTTGTCTGGAAGAGTCGATCTCCAATACATTATCATATTCAGCATACACAATACAATTAATCGTTGACGTTAGGGCTGTTGCGAAACGTACTTCTATCCTCACACTACCGTGTCTCACAAGATTCCAATGGGTGCTACAATTGGCCGAGAGATCAGGCGTAAGATCAAATGCAAAGAGACAATTACCCTGCGGATAATTTGTACGTGTAATAGAATTGCCCTCGTTGAGAAAATGGATACCCGTACCAGAAAATAGTGTGTGGTGCGCATCCACGTACATATCTCCATCTGCGAAGTCTGGTTGTAGAGGTTTTGACGGTATTTGCAAACCATCGGCATACAAAGAAAAATAATTAATATTGTAATTCTGAAAATTGAAGGGATTCATTTTACAATCACCATTAAAGGCCTTATTATCGACAAAACCGACAATTATACGTTTAGGCAGCTGGCCAAGTATGACATTATCAAGAGTATCACCATGCACCCCGGCGTGCAATGATATCGCTTTAACCTCGACTCGTGTCAAAGGGTATTTCGCTGTAGATTTAGACAGAGCTCTTGCATGGGCTAAAAGTATACCCGGTGCTATCTTAACACGTCGTACAAGTAGCGACGCTTCCGTAATACGTATGGTATAATCTTTCGAAGAGCTCATAAGACAAAAAGCGTTATTGGTCCGTACGAGACGCAGACGCATCTCAACACCGTTTAGCAAAAACCTCTCTTGATTGAAGATATCGCAGTGCAAATGGCCGATGAGATCGGTCGTTTTATTCTTACCTAATATGGTCGGACGGTTTGCAAACCCGACATTATTATCTTCTGTATCATCCATTTTACCAGCCGAGTCATTATACCACAAAGTACTCGTGAGATGCGAGGCCTTAGCACCAGGCCCGTAATTCAAGAGGGTTTCAATGTATGCCCTATAGGCATAAACGTTATTAGGAGGTGACACAAGTTTCTGATTTAAAAATACATCGATCTGATTGAACATTGAGTGCAGTAGATTATTGACTGGGGCTACTTTAGGAGCCGTAGCATCCTTCGTGTCTGGACTCTCTATCTTAACACGCATACTCAGCATGGTGTGTGCAAGATCAATGTACTCATCTCCCTGACCAGGTATGACAAACTCTATCGGTGAATCATCCGTCAATGATGAGATTGGCTTGTAACACACTATATGTGCTCCCTCAATTGTTGTCTGGGTCGGCGGTAGTGTGAATAGCTCAAGCTCCGACTTAAGGCACTCACACGCGTGCGCGTGTAAGAAGGCCATTTTTCCAAGATTGTGTTAGGCAAAAATATCCGCCACTGTTCTTGATTTCTTGTAACGATTCTTAGCTGTCTGTTTTGTTGCTCTTCTTCTTTTCACACTCTTCGTCTTCTTGCCCTGTTTCTTTTTCACAGAGCCCGAACGTTTTCGCGACCTCACAGCCTCCCTTCGTTTTTTCACACCGGTACGTCGTGATGCGCTCCCGGCAAGAGAATGGAGCAGTTTATTAATTTTACCGGTTTTATACCCCGAACCCTTCATGAGCGTGCTAATTTTTTCTTCAGCCTTACGCTTCAGATTCTCCCCTGATTCGCGCAGGCGTGTTTTGAATGCTTCTCGCGGGTGAATACCAGAATCCATGATATCGGTGGCCACGTTGATACCCGAGCGAAGAGCCTCTTTACCAACAGCCCGAGCGCCATGTTTCAAGAGAGGTATTATTCGTCGGAAGAGACCTCCGAGGAAGCTCCCAATACCGTGACCCCTTTGATTTGGTGAGCCTATATACACATGACTGATACCACCATAACCGGTTCGACCACCGCCCGTTTGCATATCAAAGTATTCGTCATAGTAAGCCATTTTAGATTAGTTCAGGTTAATCTGTACGTTTGAACTGTAGCGTCACCGTCAACGTCCCGTACTCGAATGGTATAGGCTTACCAAACTCATCCCTTATATCAATCGTTATTGTTTGAAAACTAGTGCGTAATAGGGGAATATAGCGTGGTGGTGAGAAGTTTCTTAAGAAACTTCTTTAAGAAGCTCTTTTTTAAGAAGTTCTTTAAGAAACTGCATTGTCTAAGATTGCAACGAACACAAAATGTACATCAACACATTTTTAATCAGAGAGACTTCCTCAATACTATCTCTTCACAACAACGAATTAATGTAGATAATGAAGGATACAACATCCACCGAAACGTTTTAAAAACCCCACTGACTTGTCTTCACATGAAAACAACCCATTGTCGACCACAATTACCAATTCATGACAGTTGTAATGAATTAGGGCATGATCCTCTTGAGAACATTCTGACAGGCGGATCGATTAATAACAATAATGATTGGCTGAAAAATCTTTCTGACACAACCATTCCACGCCATATAGCAACCTTCCTATCGCTCGGAGATAAATTTTGCTTTCCTTACCAAAAACGATCTGATACTAAACCATATATCCATCGAGCCATCGCTGAATTTGAACATAAAATAGGATATCTACTTGAACATCAAACTCAGAATGATATAAGAAAAAAATTCACTAACATAATTAATAAGATGAATAGACCAATGAATTGCGCTACCACGAACAATGTGATACATGACGCATCATCTTTTATTAAATCTAATCCTCAAATAGTCATAACAAGAGCTGATAAAGGCAACATTACAGTGATTCTCAACAAATCAGATTACATTACAAAAACACTTAATCTTCTCTCTGACACCACAACCTATAAACTGGTAAATAGGAACCCGATTGCTAGCTTACACAAAGGTGTTAACAAAATCTTGACAAGATGGAGAGCACTCAGAATAATTGATGAAATGACTCACAAACATTTAAAAGCCGAAAACTGTAACCTGTCACGTCTTTACTGCCTCCCGAAAATACACAAAATCAATTATCCACTACGCCCGATAGTCTCGTCGATTAACAGCCCCACACATAAATTAGCAGATTTTATACAGGCTAGACTCTCGAAATTAATTGACACTTCAGACTCTTACATTAAAGATAGCTTTTCTTTAAAAAGATTGGTTTCCGATATCATATGTCCAGATAACTACAGATTAGTTTCATTTGATGTTGTTTCTCTTTACACAAACGTTCCGTTAGAATTAGTAATCCAGAGCCTCCAAATTAGATCCTCGCTATTTTCTGAAGAATTTCCATTAAATGAAATTGTAAAATCAATAGAATTTATCATGTATTCGACTTACTTCATTTTTCAAGACAAAATCTACCAGCAAATTGTTGGTCTACCGATGGGATCTCCTCTAGCCCCCATTCTTTCTAACTTAGTGATGATTGATTTGGAAAAAGATTGTTTAAAAAAGTTGAAATTCACAATACCACTTTATAAACGATATGTTGATGACATCATTATGAGTCTCCCCGTGAACGAAATTGATTCCACACTAAATATCTTTAACTCTTATCACAGAAAACTCAAATTCACTATTGAAATAGAACAACATAACAAGATACCATTTTTAGACTTGCTTCTAATCAGAAAAGACAACTCCATTATTACCGATTGGTACAGGAAACCTACTTGGTCTGGCCGATACATTAACTATTTCTCACACCATCCTTTAAACCAAAAGAAAGGAATTATTATCATGCTAGTAGACAGAGCAATAAAATTAGCACATCCTTCTTTCCACCAAGATAATTTATCTCTCATTAGAAATACGATGATTCGAAATTTTTACCCTGAATTTTTCACTAATCGAATCATTAGACGAAGAATGAAACAATTAACCACTGATACACCTACTGCCATGAAATTTGATTCGTCAAGGATCATAAATTTGCCTTACACACAAAACATCCACTATGAACTATTTCGTCTCTTTCAACAATATAATATAACACTAGTGACTAATAACAAACACAATATTTCACTGATCACTGGATCAACCAAAGACAAAATCGAATTAACTGACAGAACCAACGTAGTTTATGAAATAAGATGTTCTGATTGTGACGCAATATACATTGGGCAGACAAAACGATACCTGAAATTAAGAATTAATGAACACAAAAATAGCATCAGACATACTGATACACCAAACACTGCTCTAGCATTACACAGCATCCAACAAAAACACAATTTTAACTTTGATGAGATAAAAATACTAGACAATGAAGAATGGTTAAAAAAACGACTCATTTTAGAAATGATAGAAATCAAATCTCAGCCCTCTTCTATCAATTTCAAAACCGATATCCAAAAGTTAAGTAGTATATATAACAGTATTTTATAATATGACATGTTCAAATGAGAATAATCTGGTCATCAATCTGGTAACTTTACCAATAATTAACTTTCACGTTGACATTATCAATTGGAATTGCGCAATAACAATATACGTAAGAACTTGCTACCCAGAACACCCGATCTAAACAGAGAAAACCATAGACTCCTATTATCATACATTAACTTAATAATGAACTGTGCGTAACTAGTTGGTGAGTTGATATATACGGCACTGCGCCAGAATATTATAATGAGTGGTCCTTCATTATCGTTTGCGTACTTGATACATACGGCACTGCTCGGGAATACAAAGAGGTCTCGCACGTCTCTCGGCATTAGTACGTTTGCGGGTTCGCGAACGTTGACATTGATCAAGATTGTGCTCACTTCTTAACGGAAAAATCGTTCTAATACCGAACATTGAGAGTTGTTACATTTCCACATAAATGTTACTGGTAATTACTTATTTACTTTTATCATTATACTGGTTGATGTATGTTTTTCTTATTACGGGCTCATTTTAAATAATTCACAGAGAATTCTATCAGTCTGTTACCTGGTTAGACTTCCAGTATACACTGGCTCTTGCCCACGAAATGGATGAATTAATCAATTCTCCATAATAGACTTTTAATTTGGCACTCGTCTTCGTCGGGTATTTTTTTGTTCAATCGTCACCAACAATAGATTGTACACCTCTGAAACTATAATTAATTCTTTTTCTAAGGTATGTTCCACTCCTTTAACATTTAAACAACAAAACTGTTTAGACTGCGTATCCTGTATGGATCAAGTGTGAAAAATGTACTAATTAATGTTACACACGATACTCTTTATAATGACATGAATATCATTATTCCAGCCTTAATAAAATTATCTTTCTGAAGAGGATCCAAATCAGGATCGAAACGTAAAAACACTGTTTATTTACTATCGTTTGACATCTTTGACCGAGACATAGCCGAAAATTACCAATACGTGAGAAGTTTCTTATCTTCACCGATCCATAATTACGATTATCAGCGGCAACGATTGGCACGACACGTAGCAGCGGCGTATGCACATCTCCGGTGATATAGGACTCGCAGATATCCGTATAAACGTACATCATATTTGGGGTCCCATGGGCTAGATTGGCAGGTCTCTGAGCAGTGTACTCACTCTGAACTACCACGTCCTTGGCCTCGGTGAATCCTAAAATCTTGTTCAATACGTCGGAGAAGTAGAACGAGTGTTCCACGTTCTTACACGATCCACAGATACGTGTGACCGTCACATATCCGTTACGGCCATGCTTAAATTTCAAATGACCCGCAACACACGATATCTCGTTAATAGTCTCGAGTAATGTGTCTATGCTGAGGTATACATCTGGAGGTACACAGACACGGTCTTCCTTAAAGTCGGCGGTTGTCATACTACCGGGTGCTACTGTGTTTGTTATGACATTCATAAAGTTCCGCTCGCCCTCGGGTGGCACATGCAAAATTGTCGTGGGTATGTGTATTTCAGCTAGAGAAACAGCCCAGCTACCGTGAAGAGACATACATGGGGGTAAATGCGTGGTATACCTTGTTGTCACATTATCAGGATAATAATTCATACTACTATTACTGGGTAAAACCATGTAAAATTCCTCCTTCATTTTGCCGAGTGTTGCTTAGACGCCTTCGTATGCACTCTGGATAACTCAGGCTCATAAAATATGCCGTCGATATCCTCGTCGTGGAGATCACGCAGGGTGTATGTCACCGGACAAATGCTGTGCGATACACGTATGATCTTAAATAACTCGTTGCTCCAACTACCCTCGTAACCTTTTGCGAAGGCTGCCTTCGCGCTACTGATGCGCACGATGTCGCCCACACTGTATTTAGGAGAGCAGTTTTCGGTTCTTCTGTACCGCTGTATTAGGTTATTCCGGGCCTTAGCCGCTGTAGCGTGTGTCACCGTGACAGGAGCCATTTTTATACCGCTATGCGTGGTGTGATTGTACGCCGAAACGATGTTCTGCAGAACGTCTAGGTAACGTTTTTTTCTAGAATACGTAAAATATCGCCACATTCTTTCTTTCAGTGTTCTATTGAATCTCTCGACAATAACCGCTTTTATATCAGGGTTTCTCGCAACACGGAACTGTATGTTCTTTTTCTTTAAGAGAGCCTGGAATGCAGTACCGGTAAATTCTTTACCTCTGTCCGTCTGTAAGTAAACGGGTAGTCGACCGTTACTATTTTTTTTAGATAAAATGAGATCAAACGCGTTAGCCACAGATGCAGCAGACTTGTCACGTAAAGGCTGAACCCATGCAAATTTACTAAAAACGTCTATAACGACCAGGAGATAAACATAACCATCATTATAATCTTTAATCGAGCGAAGATCCACGAGATCAGCCTCCCAGAAGTCATCAATGTTTCGGACATTATAAAAACGACGTGGATAATGACGGCGCACGGGCCTGTGTTTTGTATACGTATCCTGTGCTCCAAGCCACTGTAACGCCTTTACACGGGAAATTTTTTTCTGACGTGCCAGGCGTAACAATTTGGTAGCACCTGAAAACGATGCTTCATGGACGGGGTTAAAGTACGCGTTTTCTAAGATTTTCATGATTATAATTTCAGGTTAGCCCAAGTTACACGTCTTTTCTTATTATGATAGCCACCACCTCTCTGCTTATCTCCCTGTGTTTGCCGTGCTGGTGATCTGCTCTCAGGACCGCTGAAAAACGCTAACTGGTCCGTATCGGGTGATCCCTCGCTGCTCGTACTACTATCACCAGACTGCGAATGACGCCGTGGTGTATTAACTCTAGACTCCGCCCACAACTCCTCATTACCAATAAATACCCGAGGGGCCTTGATCGTTCGGAGAACTTTGGCAAAGGCACCGCGTCCAGCCGGATTAGGTATTTTCCTAGCCCTCATAGCATCGTTCACGAGATCAACAATATTTGAATCCTTTATCGGTTTCCCGCTGACCAACACGACACCGTCAGAATCCCAAGAAAAATTAGATCGTGGAGCAGTACGCAAACGGCGAAGCAGTAGTTTCGCTTTCACGCGAAATTTAGCTGGTACACTCTCAATTATAACGGCATCACTCATACCGTCACCGGTTTCGTCTTCTTCTCTTTTTCTATCATAGTCAGACTCTACAGCGTGTTTATTCTTCATAAGGCCTCGGTACTGCTGAGCTCTCTCATCATCGATGAAGTGGAGATAACGCTGTAGTACAGTCAAGTACGCCGCCCACTTTTCTCGCTCATCCTTGTATGTGCAGGAATGCAAAATTTCATTCATTTCCGCGTCTAATCGAGCCAGCGTAGTGTCAATACCCCGCACTGGCTGTGCTTGAGGCGCATCCGCGTTAAAAACAGGCTGCGTATGACGTTGTGTGTTCAGGCGCGTTAGATGCTCCTCCGGCACGAGTACCATTTTTCTTGCGTGATCCATTATCCACGACCGCCGATCAAACTTGATAGAACAGTACCTAGTATTGGTGCTAATAAGAGAGGTAGAAATCCACCGCTTTGAACAACAAACCGTTTTTTACTCTTCCAACAGCCTTTTTTTAGGCTAAACGCCGGAGAACCGGTGCGTGTCGGCGTAATTTTTTTCTCTGGTCGGGCTTCAGTGGTACATTACCGCAGAGAACGTTCAACGCACACTCACAAATACAGCGGATAATGCTCGGATCCGCTTTGCGTAAAACAGCCTTGCGCTGCTCCTTATTCAGGTGTTGAAGAGCACGCAATATCGCAACGTGTTTTTTGCAGAGCGGTGAACCACCCTGCGCCATTACGTCTGATGAACTGCCGACCGTCCTGATGTATCACTCCTTTTCAAACCCTTTGCATGACATGTCTTTGGGGCTGTGGTCCCCCGAAGAATGTACCACACACACTGACAAACGGAGTGACTAGCACTTATTAGTTTTTTGTGCGTGTCAGATGTATTACGCACTGTGTTGGGTTGTTGAAATACACTCAATATAGCTATACATTTTTCGTGACACGACGATGCTTTAGGCGCCATTACATGCGCTGAACTGGTAATTCGCATGTGTCGGAATTGCTTTTTAACTTTTTCCGTGGTATGTACACAAAATGATGGGTGTCATCGGGGAAAATACAAGTACGGTATCTACAGTTATCAGGCGTTGATTGTTTCAAATCGAGTAACAAATAACCATGCGGTTTGGATGTTGCATCGTGATAGGCCTCTTGTAGAAATCGCGGGTTTTCCGGATATACCTGGCGCGCGAGATGTTGGATTTGAGCACGATCACGAGGATTTTTGAAAATTACGATATAATTGGCACTCAATGAAATATCGCGCTGACAGTGTCCTTGATGGAACAAGTTTTGGGTAATAAAAATAACACTCAGGTTTTTATGATGACTACCTTTGGTGAAAAGATCTACAACGCTGTTGTGCGACGCCTCGCGCATCAAATCGTCGATTATTATGAGTTTTGCACGAGGATCGTTCGCGTAATCGGCACTCTGAGGCAAGCCTTCATGAAATTCTATTGATGCACCATACTCTGTGTATGCTGGTTGCCACTCGGAATAATAGAAAATAATTCTCTCGAATGGCTCACTGTTCATTCGCGATATAAACTTCAAAAACTTTTTTACAAAGTACGTTTTACCACAGCCCGTGGGGCCACATATCATCGAGGTCCAGGGATGCTTCCACCGCGTATCCATCTCTACGAATGAGTGTATTTTCTATACAACAGTATATATATATATAAAGTAGTCAGATATTCGGTATATGTATAAAGTTTTATTTTACAGTAACAATATAAAGGTTTACAGTGTTTAACAGTATTTACAGCATTTACAAAAAATTTATAATATAATTTTTCATAAACTAAGATCTGTAACCGTAAGGGAGCGAACCATACTCGCCATGGCGCCTTCGTTTCACGCTCGATGGCATACAGGTTTTTGTTTCAGGACGCGTAACGACCTGGTGGTATGCTGTCCGTCTAATAGCGTCGTAGCGTAATACAACAGGTACCTCTCTTTCACCGGTTACAAACGAGCGCAGAGAATTATAATTGATTAATGAGTTGTTGGTAAAATTGAGTGTTATACCCTTTACCTTGCACACCTCGTTTTCGGAACCATCGGGGCACTTCACAATAAATGAATAAAATTTCGGACCGCCTGAAACAACACTTTTTATATAACTACCCTCACCATAAGAGCACAACTCATCGGTAAGATCCCCTAAAAGTTGACCGGTCGGAGGCTCATATTCACAGGTGTCATTCTTCTTCGATACATATATTACAGAGTCTGTATCACAGTATAGCGCACGAGGACCCAAGCGCTCGAGATAACTATATAATTTCAAACGCGCTTGTGCTGTTGTATATGCTGCTATCACAACGTTTGCTATATCAGAAGGTATTACAGCAGTGTCGATCTTCGTGTAATTAATATATAGTATCTCGTTATTAACAGGTAGAATACCTGTGATTTCATATTCAGGACTGGTCAATAATTCCATGAGCTTTTCACGAGACGAAATTATTGTCGTTTGCGGTAAGTTCTCACGCTGACCGAATTTACCCCAAAAAGAATTAAGGCATAGTTTAGCTACAGAACGTAAACCGGGATTTTTTCTAATATTGCAGCGGTCTAGCTTAACACCTTCAGAGCTCTCAAAAGCTGTTATGTATTGCTCTTGCGCCGTTTCATCTTCCAAACAACTTTCGGGCCAACCGCTCGCCTCCTGTTTGATTTTCAGAAAGGTATTTATATATGCAGCAAAGAGACCCCCCTCTTGAGCATCACGATTGAACTGTGTGATCTCATACTGCCAAATTTCGTATACTTTGATAACTATATAACCGCATGAGATAGCTTTGCGTAGCTCATCGACCACCCATGTACCATCGAACATACGGTCAGAAGGATCTTCATGCGTACATGTTTCCGGGTTCATACTTTCGGAACAGCTACGGCATAGAGGAAACAATAAGCGGTGATGCATACGCACCGGTAATACGGGGTGATAAAGATTCGTAGGTGGTAATACGCAGCATTTAACAAGACCCTCTACGCGTGAAAGATCGTTATTATTTGGACCTGTCAGCTCCATACATTCAGAGCCCGTATATACGCGGGGGTGTCCTATCGGGTATTTACCAAATTTACAGATGTAAGGATATAAAGAACAGACATCCACATAACGTATTTGCTCCGAATTCTGGGCGACGTAAAGCGTAACCATGTTTTCTGTACGCCCCCCAAAGAAAGCATCGCGTGGGTTAAGAGGCTCTATACCAACTAAAGGATGGTCCTTTATGAGTACACGCATTTCTGCATCAGTTTCTAACAGGCGATCGTACTCGCACTCCCAAATCTCTGTTAATACATGACCTCCCTCTCGAATCCTATTCGATATAGTTATAGTTTTTTCGAGACGTTCGTCCATCGATGTACCATCACTCTGTCGCCGATCCCTGTTTAAAGGGTAATATCGCGGACAACCGTGCCAATAACACCCGTGAAATTGTAATACATGAGAGGTATCGTCTGTTTTGTAGTAACCGTCTACTAGTAAATTTTGCAATATTTGAAATTCGCGTCCCCTGCCTGCATGAAGAATTCGTTGCCCTAGAGAGTGCTCCATCCACACGAGCCATGAAACTGCTTTTTTAGATTGGTTATGAGCCCATCTGTAGCCGTTCGTTGGAATAATACCTATCGTGTTATCTTTCAAAAAGTTTTTACGAAAAACGCGAAAACAAGCTGACGCTATTGTTGTACACTCTTCGAACGGACAGACATTGCCGCTGGCAATAAACATATTCCGAAAAGCCATACACGCACGCCTTAATATCGTAACATCTGTCGTGCAATAATCAACAATTTCTTTCTGAAAATTGAACAGATAATTACGATCTTTCAATGCCGGGTACCACGCAAGAAATTGTTCGCGTTCGCCAGCACGCATTGTATCAGGTGAATAATATTCCAGGCTTGGTAGAGGACCTTCATAATTTTGGTTTCCTGGTCTATTGAATAAATGAGGAAAAGTGCCTTTTGTGACAGTATTCGCGAGACCAAAGGCTTTTGGTAGAGCGCTTAAAGACATATGAAAGTAGTGTAGGCTATCGAGAAACACAAGATTTTCAAGTCGCATCGTAATTATTTTTGTACCGTTCATGATTAGCGATGGTAGATGTGTCTTTTTTCTTCGATTAAATACCGCAGAATAAACTGCGCATCAAAACCCCCTGCGTTATGAGCAATACAAATTGTACGAGAAAACCCCTTGATACTCGTCATAGCTAATTCTACAAGCTGAGCTACGGGACTATGCTTGAAAACAAACTCGTGCACGCCGCAATATTCGCACGGCTCTGTTATGGTATCATCAGTACAACAAAACGTACAGAGTCGTTGAGCTACGCAAAGGTTTGGTTCATGAGCAAAAGTAGAGGTGTCACCCTTCAAAGGTGTGCACTGCTGTGTTTCAAAGTCATAGAAAATGAAAACTGCTTTACGCGTGTCTTTATATGTACGAAGACTTTTCATGAAACACATATGATTATTCGGTTCGTTGTGTTTACACGTCTTGCAGTATTTCACACCGCATATATGTTTCTTCCGTTCTAAAGGTCTTATCGTTTGGAAACACCAACGACAGCGTTTCACAGTTTCGCACACACTCGCTCTTCGACGGTTCCTGACTACAGCGACAGTCTTGTGTTTTTGCAAACACTGATCTCCGAAAAAAATACGATTACAGTCAGCACATTTAATTGCATCATCTGTATTAGGATTACAGGGCGGTAGCGTAAAACACCGGGGGCATTTCTTTTTTGAACATCTGTGATCATCTCGACGACTACTTACATTGCAAGTCGAGCAAAAAGCTCTACCGCCTACAGCGCCTCGAAGATTCAAAATAGGTTGAAAATGATGCGTGCGTTCGTAATATAATATATATAACGTGTATTTTATCGTGCCTACAGAAGCCAAAATTCGTTTTCTACCATCGAATAAAGGTTTTTGACGACGTCCCAGAGTTAGAAACTCGTATACAACAATAGCAATACCATCGCGCATTAAATAATCTTGATATTGGGCGATCTCATATACACCGCAGCCGTTTGTAGGCACAGTGATATTAGCAGCTCTCGTAAGATTAATAGCTTCGTTTTTTTGCAACGAACCGTTAATCCGCCTAATACGTTGCCATCTAGTATGTAAGTCTCCCGAGCGTATTTCACCCCTCTCGGCATATGCGCGTGCTGCTACCAGTGAGCGTGGTAAGCATAAATTATCAAAATTACGGATTGTCAATATCGATTTTTTCGTAACAGCCTCGTGGGTCAGACCTTTTCTACCACGACCCTCGACGCCTCTCACTATACAGGTTTTTATAATGCACACATCACCGATATTCAAAGATGCTGCACTCTGAGCAACGCTAGTTATCAATTGCCAGACATCTTCAAACGTATAGTCTCTGGCAGGTCGGAAGGACAACCATACTGGTCCGTGTGCTAAAGTATCTGCTGTAAATGACATTCCTACATAGTCACTACCGGCACAGGTGCTGGTGATGTGTGTCAGAAGATCACGGAATGCACCACCGAGCCAATCTATTACAGACGAACCTACGTGAGGTGGTCTGATACGCAGCGTAGTTTCGCGTCCTTGAAGTTTGAAACGTTTAAAATAGCGTGTGAAATCCCTGATGATCTCGAAGCGGTTTCCGGGTGGTTGAACATCCCTGAACGGCTCTGTACCAGTGTATGTACGCCTCTTCCCAGCGCCAAGCTGCGTCTCTGAAAATAAATACGGGTGATTATCTTTACATTGTTAACGTATACATACATTTTTCAAGCCTATTATCAGTATTATTGGTACCTTTTATATAATAGAATTCGGCTATTCATCAAACAATAATCCCTGTGTTGAATAACCTACGATAGATTAGCCATTGCGTTTATTTGCTCACTAGAATAAGCGCTTTACTTTTTTAGATATAAAAGTAGGCTATGCTTACCAGAGTCGGTGTCATCCAAGAGATGTTGAAACCAATCATCAATTAACGGTATTGGTTCTTCATCGTTGTTCATCATATTGCCCTCTATTGGGTATTCCCATATCTGATTCTCATACTGGTGAACAACCCTATTATCTTCTACCACTTCTTCCACCGCTTCTTCTTCATCTCCTTGCGCTGATAAAACGACGGCATTGCGATCGTCAGAAATATCAGCGTAAGTACCCTCTTCTCCTTCTTCTTGCGATGATAAAACGGGGGCGTTACGATCATCAGGAATATTAGCGAAAGTATCTTCTTCTTCTTCTTCGTCGCTGCTACCCGTATCGATTATTTCAGATCTTCCGATGCTTTTTGATCTTTGGCATAGTCCTGAAGGACCTGCAATCGGCTCACTTTGCTGTTCTCCATAGGTTTGTACCAGTGTTTCTAAAGAAGAGAATAAGAATAAAGTTAAGCCCGCAATATTGAAAAATCAATGGTTTTGTTACACGAAAAGAATTTCTTATTAATTTTTATTATGAAAATTTGTACGTTACATTAAAAATTTACTGTTAACTTCAGTAAAAATTCTTGAAAATATTTTTAATTTCTGTCATGGAACAGTAAATTTTTTATTCATTTCCGTCAAATGTATAATTTATTTCCTAAAACTTGAAGAATTGCACATTTGTCGCTCGGCTACTATAATTTCATAGTAAAAATTACTTAAAGATTCTTTCCGGGCAGTTACGTAGTAGTTCGAAGAATGAATATTTATAAATTTTAGATAAGTTAATCTAAATACTTACGTTTCACGATATGTTTCTCCAAATTTTCTACAGTGCAGACAGCGTCTACAAGAGCAGCTTCTTCATCACTCGATGCGTCCCAAAGTTGCCGATAACCTATTATATCATTTTCGCCATATTATGTCGTTTTCATTATTTTTTACAATTTGTAAAAAAGTACTTACTTCTGATTTCATCAGCAATACCACGAACACTCTGAGATCCTTGAAGACCTCTTCTCTGTAACTCCTCATACACACACGTTAACACCCTCTGACCCCGCAATATACCTCTGTTATACGCCGCCACTATGTTGCGCAAAGGCGCCCACCATATAAGGTACTTCAATCGACTGATGAGTTTATCACCCGATAAATGTTTTAATTCGTAACACCACTGACTGTCGCAACGACGCCGTATCTGGACACTGTGCAGTTGTACAAAACGCAAAAAATCGCGAATACATTTACGAAGGGCGCGATCTGCCATCACTCACAATAAAATATAATGCACTGTTACGCTGTTCGATTAAGACTGTAACTTTTGCATCATCTTAAGTGTATAAAAGACGATCTCGCGCTCGTGTTTGATTTGCAGGCATTTTTGATCGAATCAACAAGGCACGTCTTGTTTAAAATATGCAAGGGGTGTCAGTTTCACGAGGCGTTAGCGTAGACTGGACGTCTTTATACATATAAGATTGAAAATTTGAACGTAACAAGCACATATAAAAACATCTCAAATGGTTTTTCTATATTTTTTAAGACCACATTCAAAAACGAAAATTTTCCATAAAGATTTAATTTGAACTACTATTAAAGAAGTTATGAATAAATAGTCAGAAAGAGCGGTTTTTTAAAGACGATATATTTTTAAAGGATAATCAAAAAATTTAAAAATTTGCCGTATTTCAAAAATCGAGAAAATAAAAATTCTGACAGCTATCCTGTTTGTCGTGTAATATAGTGAATATACAGGGTGTCCCATTTTAATCTTACACCTGATTTTTCTCGGAAAATACTGCTCCGATCAAAAATTGTGTATAATGAAACTTTTAGGGTTCGAAGGGGGACGTTCAAAAAAATTTTTTTTTTGTATCATAATTCAAAATGGCGGCTGTAAGATGGCCGACATGTTTTTTTAAAATAGAAACAGGCCATTTCTTTGTTACTAAAAAATTTGTCGGATCAAAACTAACAACTTTTATAGGAACATTTTTTTGATAAAGTCCATAATTTTTGGAGTAGAACACCATTTTTGACTATTTTAGCGTTATCCAGGATGTACCACGAGGAGGTAAAGTCTTTAACATCCCAAGTGTAAGTGTGTGTGTGTGTGTGTGTGTGTGTATGTTTGCGCGCGTGTGAGTGTGAGTGTGAGTGTGAGTGTAAGTGTGAGTGTGAATGTGAGAGTGAGTGTGAGTGTGAGTGTGAGTGTGAGAAACACTCACAAGGATTAGGTCTCTGCGGCTCGTCACATCCGCAGTATTTTTCGACTTCAAAACCACCTCCTTATGAGTGTTCTCTGAACTCTTAAAGGTGTTCGAAGATTCCCCCATTCATGTTTAAGCATGCCCGAACTCTCCTCTCAAAACCATCGACTGTTCGCAAGAGAACAACTCTCGGGATTGCACGGCAGGCAGCTCTTATCCGCACCCTCATATCCTCTTGTGTGGTTGGAGCTTGACGGTAGACAGCGTCTTTAAGATAACCCCACAAGAAAAAGTCGGGAGAGGTAAGATCAGGTGATCTTGGAGGCCAATGGACAGGTCCATCTCGTCCGATCCACCTTTGACCGAATGTTGCGTCCAGGTGATTTCGAACAACACGAGCCCAGTGAGCGGGTGCACCGTCTTGCTGAATCCACATCTGTTGACGTGTAACCAAATCAATGTCTTCCATCAAAAGCGGCAATTCATTTTGCAGAAAGTCAAAATAACGGGCTCCCGTCACAGTTCCCTCGAAGAAGTGAGGACCTATTAATTGCCCGTTAATGATTCCACACCAAACATTCAAACTCCACCGATGCTGGTGATCGATCTGTCGCACCCATCGTGGATACTGATCAGTCCAATACCGAAAGTTCCATCGATTTACCTGACCTCGGTTGTTGAATGTGGATTCATCACTGAACATAACAAACCTAAAAAAATCTGGGAATTGCTCGATTCGTCTCAATGCCCACCGACAAAACTCCATCCTTCGCAACGGATCAGGATTAGGCGTATCTTGGTGGAATTGTATCCTGTACGGGTGGAGCCTTGCACCTCTCAGTACTCGGTGCACTGTGGATCCGGGAAACCCCAATCGCTCCGAGATCACTCGAACACTCAAATGAGGATCGATTGCTATCATCGCTAAAATAGCCATGTTTCGAGCCTCATGCGGGCCACCAAAATCATTGTTCACGTTTTGGCGACGTTGGCGGTGGCGGGTTATTCGGCCTGCCCTCGCTCTCCTCTCGAGGGTTCGGATTGTCTGCCGCGATGGATGACGACGATCAGGATATTCGCGTCGATACAAATTTTCTGCTCGTAAATAATTGCCCCGGCATCTCCCTAAAATAAGGAGCATATCAACGATTTCGTTGGGACTGAAATCAGCCATTGTTGAATTGCCGTCAGTAAACGGTTAACAAATCCGCGTCTATTGTAGGCGTTCAACGTGAGATTTCGTTTTCTTATTTCGATCAGAAGCGAAGCGAACTTGAAACGCTCAAATGATATGGGGTACCATGAAAATTCGTATTGTCCTGCCGTATCCAGTTAACAGAAAAATTTCAACAGCGACACATTCCAGAGAAAATTTTCATGGTACCCCATATCATTTGAGCTGCCTGCCGTGCAATCCCGAGAGGTGTTCTCTTGCGAACAGTCGATGGTTTTGAGAGGAGAGTTCGGGCATGCTTAAACATGAATGGGGGAATCTTCGAACACCTTTAAGAGTTCAGAGAACACTCATAAGGAGGTGGTTTTGGAGTCGGTAAATACTGCGGAAGTGACGAGCCGCAGAGACCTAATCCTTGTGAGTGTTTCACACACTCACACTCACACTCACACTCACACGCGCGCAAACACACACATACACACACACACACACACACTTACACTTGGGATGTTAAAGACTTTACCTCCTCGTGGTACATCCTGGATAACGCTAAAATAGTCAAAAATGGTGTTCTACTCCAAAAATTATGGACTTTATCAAAAAAATGTTCCTATAAAAGTTGTTAGTTTTGATCCGACAAATTTTTTAGTAACAAAGAAATGGCCTGTTTCTATTTAAAAAAAACATGTCGGCCATCTTACAGCCGCCATATTGAATTATGATACAAAAAAAAAATTTTTTTTGAACGTCCCCCTTCGAATCCTAAAAGTTTCATTATACACAATTTTTGATCGGAGCAGTATTTTCCGAGAAAAATCAGGTGTAAGATTAAAATGGGACACCCTGTATATTGTGACGGGTGTCACGGGCGTCCTCGGGCACGGAACCTGGAAGATAATAATAATAATTACTCAGGGTAGTTTTCGCCAAGGTACACAGAGGGACGGAGACGGGAGAGGTATTCTCACATGAGAAGAATGCACTCCGAGGGTATAAAGAGGGTCTGCGAGGATGAGAAAGGACCCACCCTTTTTCTCCAAAAAGTACCATCTCGGAAATATCAAAACTTACCAAGAACTTAGGCAGACACTCTGAAGGCAAAACCGGACTCTCTGATAAAGAGGGTTAAGTCGCGCTGATAGGAGGGTAGGCTGGAGATCTTAACAAGGAAGGATATAACGGACGGTGGCACTTGATAAAAAAACGAAGGCTCGGTGAGAGACGAAACTTACCGTCATAATCGAAAATCCCGGAGTGCGACGTGGGCTGAAACGGAGACGAACGGTGTGGCGATCCAAAGTCAGTACCTGCATCAAAAGAACGACGTTAGAAGCACGGTAGACACACAGTCGACGGACACACAGATTGGCAACGAACCTAAGAGCCGTCGCACACAGCACGTAACACAGAACGGGTAAACGAACACAAGGAAAACTCGTCACATACCCGTTAAAACGTTTCACTGGGCGAACACATCCCGCGCAGTCGTCGCCATCTTGGAACGATTGACAGGCGGACACCGGGTATCGAAGCACGAGACCGGCAACTTGCCAACAAGATCGGGAGACGTGGCGCTGCGAGCGGCACGCTCAGAGGTGAACTACGCTACACTCGCCGAGCAGCAACCCCGGCGCAGCGAGAGAGAGAGAGAGGGACAGCGGCGAGCGACGAGTCGCTACACGGGAGATCGGCAGCGCGATATTGGCAGCATAGGGGCAGCGGCGCTGCGAGCGGCACAATCGCGGGTGAACTAAGGACAGCGGTACGAGACTAGCGGGCGTCAGGAGGCGACACCGACGGCATACCAGAGAACTATTTTCTCGTATATGTATCCGCTGACTTTCATAAAATAAACTTTGCTTAGCCTTACATTAACGGTTTATCGAGCCCTGATTTCTTCGAGCCCGAACATAAATTATATTGAAAAGGCTCTGCCGTTTCATTTGGCGCCTGAACAGGGACTCGAGAAACTTGGGTGCTAACCTGGGTAAGGTCACGAGCAAAGCCAAGATGGCTGCTGAACAAACCGCGCCAATCGAGGAGATACTGGCCGAGGACACAATGACTCGCGCCAATGTAAGCACATCAACGGAGGAAGCTCCTGTACCGGAGACCGGAGAAGAAGAAGAGATGGATCTCACGAGAAAAATGCAAAAAGAGATCGATGAGTCAATTAAATTACTCCTAAGAGAGCTAAAGGAGGTGAAGGTCGAGCAGGGCCGCGAAAGGCTCATGACAAATGAACAAATCGGAGATTTGGACGAGAGATGCGTGCTACGGTGCAGGCAGACGCAAGAAATGGCACGGCACGATTTCAGGGAGGAGCTCGATCGCGTCGTCACACAGACAGACCGTAAAATCACGATAGCACAGAGTTTGGCAAAGGAAAATTTAGAGGCGATTGACAGGGATCGACGAGCGGATTTCGAGGATCTCGAAAAAAAGCTCCAGCAAGCCATGAGCGGCTTCGCACAAGCACAGGAGGTGTCGAAGAAGACAGTCTCCCTGGTGAAGAACAATAAGGAGCGCATCGACGCTGTGGAAGACGAATTGCGGAACCGCCTCTCACAGACAATGAATGTGACGCAGGGGGTTCTGAACGTCAGTCAAGCATACGCTGTGAAACAAAAACCACCAATGTTCCGGGGGGACGGTGAGCAAAGGCCGATGCGATTTCTAAAAGAATTTGAACAATTCTGGCAGATAACCGGCAACACAAACATCTCATACGTCATCGGACAGTCGTTGACAGACGCGGCCAAAGACTGGTGGAGGGTCGTAGAAGACAACGTGCACACGATGGAGGATTTCGTCAGGAAATTCAGGCTGAGATATTGGGGGCCAGATGTGCAAGACAAGATAAGTCGGAATTTGGAGTTTGGGGCATACGATCTGGATGAGCAGAAGGCAACCCGAGCTGAATATGCGACTCGCATATTTGGGAACGCGAAGGACCTCGATAAAAAACCGACGGATGAAGAAATAATCAGATGCCTAGGAAACCATTTCACCGAAACAGTCCGCTCAGCCATTCATTTGGGAACGGTGAAAACCGTCGAGGAATTCCTCATGCTCTTAGAAAGATTGGATGGAGCCGGGCCTCTGAACGCGCAGAAGAGACCGAAAAACCAACGGGAAGGGAATCAGGACAATCGTAACTGGAACCACGCGAATAATGGCGGGCGGGAGAACCGAGAGAGAAATCACTCGAACCAGGACAGATCATGGCAACGGGAGCGTCCGAGATGGTCAGCACCCCAAGGCGGAGAAAGAGACAACCGCTACCGACCATGGGACAACTCGCAAAGAGCCCAGGGGTCTACCTCAAATCCGGAAGGGAAGCCTTGGGAGAAGTCAGTTGCCCAAGAGGACCGAGCCGATCCCGAAACAACGAGAAGCAGGAAAGAGGAAGCCACGCAGCAGTCGGGAAACGAGTAGGCGTTGCGCCCGAAATCATGAGTATTCAAGAGGAAGATCTCAAACGAGGCGCAACAACAGAGGAGGTCCTGGAGCAGGTCCGGAGGGAAACGGAGGAACGGCAGGAGAGAAATAGGAAGAAGCGGCAGAAGAAAAAAGAGAAAAAAGAGAAGGCAAGAGGGGAGAAAACCGGCCACGTGTCAAATCTCGCGAAGGGAGCGAAAGGGGCTACGGAAGGAGGAAGAGCCGGAGCGGAGGGCGCTGAGAATACGTATGAGAGCCCAAGGGACTACTTGATGGAGGACAGTAGGATAGAAAGGCCTGAGGTAGTAATCAAATGCCCAGAGGTGCAGGTAGAGATCGAGGGTAAAGAAACCCGAATGCTCATAGATAGCGGGAGTGAGATCTCAGGCATGTCAGAGGAATGGTGTGAGCAGATGGCGGAGGAACTCAAGACCTGTCCGATACTTCCGGTCACGGGCGGGGAGCTACAAGGGGCTTTTAGCGGGAATATAAGCCGAATAAAGAAGAATATAGCCGCGGAGGTACGGCTGGGGGACAGGAGAGCAACTTTGCAACTCATGATCATCCCTAAGTTGAGACGAGAGGCGATCCTCGGAATCGATGGGATGAGGGCGCTAAGGATCAAGCTCGACACGGAGAATGACGTCATATACGCAGCAGGGGACCCAATACTGCGCCTATATGACGGGAGATGGATGAAGCCCAGACAAGTGGGAGAAACGGGACGAGTCGACACCATAAGGCTAGGGGGGGACGAAGAAGAAGGTCTCACCGGGGAGGTCATACAGGAAAAAGTCGAACAGGTAAAAGGCGTCGGAAGAGAGATAAAACACGCGTTCAAAGAAATTCTGTGGGAATACAGGCACATATTCACGAAACGGCCCGGAAGAATGACAGCATATACGCACAAACTGATCATGAAAGACCCGCAGCCATACGTGAATAGATCATACCCGGTCCCCATGAAATACAGGGAGAAGGTCCGAGAGGAAATCCAACGGATGCTCCAACACGGGGTCATAGAAAGAGCTAACAGCCAATTTATAAATCCGATGGTGACAGTCGTCAAAAAGGACGGGTCGGTTCGATTATGCCTCGATGCGAGACAACTGAATGAATATTTGATCGAGGATCATGACGCGGCTCCGCCAATCGAAGAAATTTTCCAGCAGTGCGAAGGAATTGGGACGATCTCGAGTCTCGACATGACGAGTAGTTTCTGGCAGATACCGCTGCATACGGAATCACGGAAATACACCGCGTTTATGCACGAAGGCCTCTGCTATCAATTCACGGTGACGCCATTTGGTCTCAAAACGAGCACAGCGAGTCTAATAAAAGGGCTTGAGGTAGTCCTACGAGACCTGGGAAAATCGGTGATCAATTTTGTCGACGATGTACTCATCGTTTCACCAAACCCGAAGGAACATCTTGAGCAGGTTCGAAGAGTGTTTCAGAGGATGCATGAACATGGAATGACTTTGAACTTCAAGAAATCAGCCTTCTTCCGAGAGGAGGTCGAGTTTCTGGGGCATATACTCACGACGAGGGGCATAAAGCAACAGCCAGAAAAGGTGGAAATTATCCAAAAGTTCCCAACGCCAAAGAACCAGAAGCAACTCCGAGGATTCCTCGGCCTAATCAACTTCTATTCGAAGTTTACCAACAAACATGCCAAGGAAACAGTGCCGCTACTGGAACTGATAAAGAAAGGAGAGCCATGGAGCTGGGACGAGAGACGGGAAGCCGCCTTCGAGAGAGTTAAAAGATTATTTACAGAAAGTGTAATCTTAAGACACCCGGATGTGACCCGGCCGTATACAGTAACGACGGATGCGAGCGAATATGCGATCGGTGCGACATTGAGCCAGGAGGATGAGCGGGGCGAGACGGGAGTTATCTCATTTGCCAGCAGGACGCTCAAAGGAGCGGAACTGAGATATATGACGACCGAAAAGGAACTCTTGGCAGTCGTGTGGGCTTTACAGAAATTTCGTACCTACATACTCGGAGCGAGGGTACGAGTAATCACGGATCACAAAGCAATCACATTTTTAAAAACGTGTCGATTTGCGGGAGATCGGCTAATCCGGTGGTCCCTCTTGATCCAAGATTACAATATCGAGATTGAGCATTGCCCGGGTAAAGAAAACACGGTAGCCGACATGCTCAGCCGACCCGAACAGATGGGAGACGCAAGAAATAAACGAATTATTATATCGGCGGTGTTGGCCAAAGAGATGGATCCCGAGCTGGAGGAGGATTTGAGGAACTTCGGGGCATTACAAAAAGAAGACCCGACACTGCAGGACTTATGGGAACGGACCAAGAAGGACGCACCTGGAGGAACGAATTATCGAATCAAAGAGGAGTGCCTGCAAAAGCGAACTCGAGCAGGGAAATGGAAGATAATCGTCCCAGAACGGATACTTACAAAACTCATAGAGGAGAGCCATAAGATGTACGGGCATTTAGGGGCTCGCAAGATATTTAGAGTCATAGACGAGGATTTCATGTATCCCCATCTGGCCAGGAAAACGCGACAAATAATCGCGAGGTGTGACGAATGCCAGAGGAATAAAAGCTCTACACACACGAATTATGCGAAAATGCAAACAATCGTACCTGAAGGACCGGGGGACTTACTCTCCATTGACTTTTTTGGTCCATTACCACCATCAACCGGGGGGGTTAAGCACATATTAGTGACGTTGGATACGTTCACGAAATACGTTAAGCTATATGCATTACAAAGAGCGAACACAGCGGCGACAATCAGGAGGATATTCAACGATTACATTCCAAAATTCGGAAAACCGAAGCGTATCCAATGCGATCACGGAACGCAGTTTACCTCCAAAGAATGGCTGAAACAACTCGAGAAGGAGAAAATAAAGGCAGTATTTTCCTCGATACGCCACCCACAGGGGAACATGGTAGAGAGGGTGAATCGGGAGCTGGCACGATTCCTGAGAACCTTTCTGGAGGAAAACCACTCGGGTTGGGCGAAATGGCTACCGATTATTGAGACGTGTATCAATGATACGCATCATGAGACAACAGAAGAAACACCAACGGAGATGCAAACAAAAACAAAGCCGTACCGCGCGTGGAAAAAATGGTTGCTCGCATTGGAGGAGGAGGAAATAGACGACATGGCACACGAAAAAAAAATTGCCATGGTAAGAGAGAGAATAAGAAAAAAAGGATGGGTACGAGCAGACCGATTTAATGCGAGGCACAAAACTACGAGCTTCGACGTGGATGAGTTAGTACTGGTACGAGCATTAAATGTATCAGACCCGAAAGAGAAGAAAACGGCTAAGTTCATGCCGCTGTATGAAGGCCCATATCGCATTAAGAAATGCGTCGGGATCGCCACATATCTCCTGGAGGACCCGAAAACGAAAAAAGAAAGGGGTAAATTTCACGGGTGCCTCTTAAAAAAATACGTAGGAGAGACAGAACACGAAGCGCGACCAGAAAACCCGGAAAAGGGGAAGAGAAACAACGATAATGCGGGGACAAGTAGAACGGCGCACGTCAGAGAGGATACGGCGAGTACGAGACTTGCGAACGAGACCCAAGACCGCGGAAAAACGAAAAAGAAAAACGCGAATTTACAAACGGAGCAACGGACAACCGATAAAAGTTAAGAGAAGAAATCAAAAAACGCGAGAATGGTGACAAAAGAGGTGAGAGAAGAAGCACGGAAAGAAAAAAAAAGAGCTAAACAATTAATGAAAAGACGGGAGCAGAGGAGGAACGGAGAAATAAGCGAGATACGGACGATTGAAAATCCGTTCGTTTTAACGGTCATAAGCGACCAGAACATTCGATCCTGGTATCCTGGAAAATCGTTAGGCTTGTAGGGGTCGGCAGTCCGGCGAGAAGCAGCAAGATCGTCACTTTCAAATCAGCAGCGAAGAGAAACGGACGAAATGGAGCAGCAATACGAAAATTACCCGGTGGAATTTCTAAACGGACAGCAGGAGGGTGTAAAGATTATCGGCATCGCGAATCCAGGGCAGATCTGGTTAAGGATGGAGTTACCTGATATCAACTGGCGGAACATCGTCAGGAACGTCCGAGAGATCGGGCAAGACGACGAGGAAGTCCACCCGTGCCTAGAGGAGGAGTTGTACCCGGGTAAGGGCATCCTGGTGAAGGAGGACGAATTCTTTGCCCGTGCGACAGTCGTCGAAGTAGAGGACGGCTTCATCGTGGCGTGGCTTGGAGACTACGGGCAGGAGTTCGTGTATGAGGCGGAGGAATGTTTTACGGCCCCGGAGTGGACATTTCGGTACCCGTGGACGAGTATACCATGCGGCATCCACGGTATTGCGCCACCGGAAGGGAACCGTTATGATGCAGAGAAGAGTGAACGTCTACTTGAGCAACTCCACTCGAGGAAGTGGATCCTCGAGATATCGGACGTGACCACGGGCACGGATGCGATCTGGGGGACGCTCCACGAGGAGGACACCGGGAACGATTACCGCCAGTGGGTGATCTGCAACGACGCCGGTGAATGGACCAACCAGGGTCGGGCGTTCAGGTGGCGGCTTCTCGGACCATATCTGAGCAGCTACAATGATATGGTCGAGAAGTGGCACACCATCGCGAAACCCGAAAATCAAAGCCACGAGCAGCAGGTCGAATCTCGAGCAATAGCACCAAGCAGTGAATTGAGACCGCAGCACCGAGGGAGGAATTTCGAAGCCGAAGGAGAGGAAATGGACGAAGACGACGACGACGATAGGGAAGACGGAGGGAGAATGGAGATCGACGCGGACGAAAGGTTCACAGAACTCTGGCCGACGACAGGGGACGAGGAGGAGGAAATGGAGGACACCGACGATAGCGATACAGAAGGATCAATTTAAAAGAAAAAGAAAAGAATGTTAGAAGTAAGCACACACACACACACGCACACACACACACTGTAAAAAAAAAAAAAAAAAAAAAAAAAAAAAAAAAAAACATTATATTAGAACACACACACATTATATTAGAACACACACACTGTATATTAGAACATACACACAGGCCAGGAAGCGAAATAAAAGAAAAAAAAAAGAAAAAAGGTGTAAAAAGAAAATCTATTTCCCTGAAAAAGAAAAAAAACCAGGCCATAGATAGGCGTCGCTGAAGCACAGGCGGCGGAAGAAAGCGGCATGGCGGCCAGAAAGGAGGATTTTCCTTCGCTGTGACGCATCGCAGGGAACGTCTTCGCGGCGAAAAATCCTGGGGGACAATGTGACGGGTGTCACGGGCGTCCTCGGGCACGGAACCTGGAAGATAATAATAATAATTACTCAGGGTAGTTTTCGCCAAGGTACACAGAGGGACGGAGACGGGAGAGGTATTCTCACATGAGAAGAATGCACTCCGAGGGTATAAAGAGGGTCTGCGAGGATGAGAAAGGACCCACCCTCTTTCTCCAAAAAGTACCATCTCGGAAATATCAAAACTTACCAAGAACTTAGGCAGACACTCTGAAGGCAAAACCGGACTCTCTGATAAAGAGGGTTAAGTCGCGCTGATAGGAGGGTAGGCTGGAGATCTTAACAAGGAAGGATATAACGGACGGTGGCACTTGATAAAAAAACGAAGGCTCGGTGAGAGACGAAACTTACCGTCATAATCGAAAATCCCGGAGTGCGACGTGGGCTGAAACGGAGACGAACGGTGTGGCGATCCAAAGTCAGTACCTGCATCAAAAGAACGACGTTAGAAGCACGGTAGACACACAGTCGACGGACACACAGATTGGCAACGAACCTAAGAGCCGTCGCACACAGCACGTAACACAGAACGGGTAAACGAACACAAGGAAAACTCGTCACATACCCGTTAAAACGTTTCACTGGGCGAACACATCCCGCGCAGTCGTCGCCATCTTGGAACGATTGACAGGCGGACACCGGGTATCGAAGCACGAGACCGGCAACTTGCCAACAAGATCGGGAGACGTGGCGCTGCGAGCGGCACGCTCAGAGGTGAACTACGCTACACTCGCCGAGCAGCAACCCCGGCGCAGCGAGAGAGAGAGAGAGGGACAGCGGCGAGCGACGAGTCGCTACACGGGAGATCGGCAGCGCGATATTGGCAGCATAGGGGCAGCGGCGCTGCGAGCGGCACAATCGCGGGTGAACTAAGGACAGCGGTACGAGACTAGCGGGCGTCAGGAGGCGACACCGACGGCATACCAGAGAACTATTTTCTCGTATATGTATCCGCTGACTTTCATAAAATAAACTTTGCTTAGCCTTACATTAACGGTTTATCGAGCCCTGATTTCTTCGAGCCCGAACATAAATTATATTGAAAAGGCTCTGCCGTTTCAATATATATATATATATATATATATATATATATATATACATATATATAATAAGAGAAGCAGGCTGTAGCACGGTCTCTGTCTTCCTATAGAGACATTTATAGTTCTTTCTCTCTCGCACACACACAGCTGCTGTAAGAAACAGAGAGCGCGCGACTTCTCATCCATAGTATAGGCGACGTGGTGGTGAACGGTACGGGGGGAGGTACGCTACAGCTCGTGGATGCTACGGCATCTTCGCGAGCTCGCCCCTCTGTCTCTTTCGCTCTTATGCGCAACCTGCGGCTCTCTCTCACTCTCTCTCTCTCTCTTGCACATAGCACTACCATGCATCGAGCTCTCCCCTGCGCGCATCTATTCGTACAACGCGCTGTATGCTTTCTCTCTTTCTCTCTCTCTCTCTCTCTCTCTCTCTCTTATCTTTACAAAACACTATTGCGCTCTCTTTCGCACATAAAATAATCGGTGTATTTGCAGGTTTACAGGTAGTTAATTTGTTAATATAATTAGGAGGTATCGTATCGCGCACAAACGTTATTGCTTTTACACATAATAATGCAGATATACTAGTAATTATAAATTATTAAATTAATTTCAAATATGTTACGATATACGGCATGCGGTATACGTTCATTTTTAAGAATAAAAAATATACCCTCGCTAGTAAAATAAAAAATTTTTAATTTAAGCTTAAAAATTACATTCAAAAACCTCAAATAATTTTTCTCTATTTTTTAAAAGTACATTCAAAAACGAAAAAATTTCGCTTCAGTTTGGATCCCTATTGAAAAGTTATGAGCTAATAATCAAATGTATATATACGAAAACTGATATTTATTTGGTGTAAAGAAAATAAAAGACACCGCCTGTAGGATGGTCACTGTCTTCCTATAGACACATCTATAGTTCTTTCTCTCTCGCGCACACAGCTGCTGTAAGAGACAGACAACGTGCGACTTCTCATCCAGAGCCGTCTCTCTCTCTCTCTCTCTCTCTCTCTCTCTCTCTCTCTCTCTCTCTCTCCTATGCGAGACTCTTAGTAAACGATTCCTTGTAAAACGCTGTGTCGTAAGTACGTGACGGCCCCAGGTGTGTATTCCTCGTCACGATACATCTTCTGCGTAAACAACCGCCATGGTTTTATGTTGTTGTGTTTATGTCAGTTCTCCATAGTTAAACCAGTGCCTGATAAGAGAGAGTCAGAGAGAGACCCAAACCCAAACCCAACGGTCGTTAGAATTCAGTAATTCTTCGCGTAGCATGGCCCACAGAGTGGGGGCTGGAATGGGCCAAGGAGTGGGTGTCGCCGTAGTGCTCACACACGGTAAAATCACTACAAGAGTCTTCCACGTACATTTAAATGCATAGCGATCTTTGGTGCAGAGGCAACGACTCAGACTGGTAGTCCGAGGGTCGACGGTTCGAGTCTCACCGCCGGCATCGAATTTTTTTTAATTATAAAATTCACATTTATAAACACACATATATATATATATATATATATATATATATATAAGGAAAAATGTCGGAAATAAAAGCAGCGTGTCACTATACCGACACGCTCCGGAAAAATAAAAATGTCAAAAATAAAAACAGCGCTCCGCTATACCGACACGCTCAGAAAAATTATATATATATATATATAGGTGTGCGCACTATAGCGACTCGACCCATCCCCCCTCCTCCCCGCGCGCCTCTTCACCCCCGCACCAACGACCGACCGAGCCACGGACTCGGAGGCCGCGGAGTGGGGGAAAAGGAGTGGGGATAGGAGTGGGGATAGAAGTGGGGGTGGCCATAGTGCGCACCCTAGAGAGAGAGAGAGAGAGAGAGAGAGAGAGAGAGAGAATAAGGTGTGCACACTCGCGCTCGCTACAAGAGTCTTCCACATATGCTTAATACCATAACGATCCTTGGCGCAGAGACAGCGGCTCAGGCTGGCAATTCGAGGGTCTCGAGTTCGAGTCCCGCGCTTGCATCGGATTTTTTTAAATATAAAAGAAAAAATAGCGAAAATAAAAGCAGCGTGTCACCATACCGACACGCTCTGAAAAATAAAAAAATGGCGGAAATGTAAGCAGCGCTCCACCATACCGACACGCTCCGAGAAAAAATGGTTGAAATGTAAGTAGCGCTCCACCATACGGACATGCTCCGAAAAAATTTATATAAAAAAATAAAAAAATATATATATATAAAGTAGTGTGCCCTATGGCGACTCGCCCCACCCCCCTCTCCGCCCCTGCGCACCTCTTCCCCCCGCACCCACGACCGACCGAGCCACGGACTCGGCGGCCGCGGAGTGGGGGAAAATGAGTGGGGGTAGGAGTGGGGGTGGCCATAGTGGCCGATATACTACTTGCCGATCATCAGCTCGAACGGCGACTTCTGGATGCTTCGGTGCCACGACGAATTCATAACTTGCTGCACTACGTGCACAAACTTCCACCATTCCATCGGATTGTCGACTGCCAGCTTCGCCAACACGGGGATGATCACTCGATTAGCCCTCTCAATCTGGCCGTTTGCTCGTGGAACCCCCGTTGTAATCAGTACGTGACTAATGTTTTCTTCCTCGCAATACTCCTTAAAAGCGTTTGACGTAAACGCCGCGCCTCTGTCGGAAATTATTCTCCTCGGATTCCCAAAAATTGTAGCCTGACTTTTTAACTTGGTTATCACTTCGTCGGCGGTGGTCGACTTGGTGGGATACAACCACACGAATTTGGTGAAGGCATCAATGACCGCAAACAAGTGATTGTACGCCTTTCTCGTTGACGGCATAGGACCCAAATGATCGATATGATATGTGTCCAACGGAACGGCTTCTTTCTCGATGGGGTTAAGCAAACCGTCGGCTTTTCCGTGCTTCCTCTCCACCAGAATGCACTTGACGCAATTCTCTACCACCTTTTCTACCTTTTGTTTCATCTTCGGGAACCAAAATTCATTCTGCAGCAGCAGCTCCGTTTTACCGCTACCAAAATGTCCTCGCTCGTGTGCTTGCTTGATAATGTCCCACTGCATCGCCTTGGGCACTACCATAAGTTCCTCGCCGTTCGTCTCGCGATACAGTACGCCGTTTTTCGCTAACGAAAATTCGTTGCCCCGATTTGCGCGCACTGACTCGATTATTCTTGTTAATTCCGGGTCTTCACCTTGCGCTTTTCGCAATCGCTCTGCGAGGCTATCTCGAGTTTCTTGCACGGACAAAACACTCGCGGGATACCTGCTGAGCGCGTCGACGTGGCGCATGGAGGTCCCTGGCCTATGCTCCATCGCATAATCGAATTGTTCGATGAGCAAGGCCCAATGAGATACTCTCAAGCACAGGTCTTTCTTCTTCATTGCCCACACAAACGCATTGCAATCCGTCACGATCTTGAACGATACGTTGAGCAGATACACTCGGAACTTTTTCAGCGCTTTAATCACAGCTAAAACTTCAAGTTCATAGCTGGTGTATTTCCGCTCCGCCGGTGAGGTCTTCCAGCTGGCGTAATAAATCGGATGAAACTTCCCGTCGTCCTCGTCTTTCTGTAGCAACACCGCACCGAGTCCGTCTATGCTGGCGTCCGTGTGGAGCTCTATTTTCACACCTACGCGATACAATTTCAGCACCGGATTCTCGATCAACGATTTTTTCAATCTCTCGAACGCGTCTTGCTGCGGTCTCTCAAATTCGAACTTCGCGCCTTTCTTCAGCAGCTGAGAGAGTGGTCTCGCGTGCACGGCAAACTGCGGAATGAACTTCCGGAAATAGCCCGCTAGTCCCAGAAAGCTCTGAACGTCCTTCACTGTCTTGGGCACAGGATAGTTCGATACCGCCGCTATTTTCCTGCTCGACGGCCGAATTTGTCCCGCTTGCACGACATAGCCGAGATACTCGACTTCTCGTACCAACAGCTTGCACTTTCTCCAATTGATGACCAGGCCGTGACTGCTCGCGACCTCTAGCACCGATTTTAACTTTTCTAGCGCTTCGCTTTCATCTTTTGCCGGGATAATCAAATCGTCGAGATAAGACAGCACCGTGCCGTTTGTAATCAGCGAACGGAAAACGGCACGCACATGGCGCTGAAACACTGCAGGCGAATTGCACAACCCGAACGGCACCTTCAAAAACTCATAATGCCCGTCGGGCACCACGAACGCTGTGTACTTGACACTTTCCTCTTCGATGGGTACGTGGAAAAACCCGTCCTTCAAATCCAACGTCGTAAACACGCGCGCGTCTTGCAGCCGGTCCAGCTGATCTTCGATCAGCGGCAACGGATTTCTGTCTTTTATTACGTTCTTGTTAAGACGCCGGTAATCTACGCACAGTCGCGGCCGCCCGTCTTTTTTCGCCACCAACACTATTGGACTGGCAAACTCCGACACGCTCGGTCTCACGATACCGCCGTCGATCCACTCATCAATTATCTCGTTGACCTGTACCCTTTGGTCGGCTGACAGCCGTCTGGGATGCTGAAATATCGGTTTCTCGTCTTGTAAAATCAAGCGCATTTTCACGCCGGTGTCCTTTGTCTTTGACGGCACGTAGCTTTCGACCATCTCTCTTAACTTTTCTCTTATCCTTTCGTCACCCACGTGTCGAACAGAAACGTCGTACTCCTGTCTGTCTTCGCGAGAAACATCGATATTACACACCCTGTTCCACTCATCTTCAACTCTGTCACTCGTATTGTCGTTCTTCATTTCTCGCAACGTAGCACACTTGTTTCTTACACGAATCTCGGCGTGCTCCGATAATTCACCGCCAATTAGGAGATCATGCCCCAGAAACTCGTCAGGAACGACGTCAAACTCGAACGCAAACGACAAGTCGTCAATTACCACGTCCGCTGAGAATCGTCCGAGAGTACGTTGATTCGTTGCCCCCACTCCGTCGAAGCTGGTCGTCCGTCCGCTGAGGGTTGGTGCGCCCAGACGCACGTAAAAGTTTGCCCGCACGAGATTCAAGTCGCTGCCCGTGTCCAGGACCGCCGTCACCTCTTTGCCTGCGATCTTCACCTGTTTATATATTTTTTTGTCTCTCGCGTTTAGGAGGTCGCACCGCACCTCACTCTTTCCGCACGCCGACGCCCTGTGCCCGAACTCATTGCACTTAAAACATCGCGGGCCTTTACCCTTATCGGGGCAGTCGGTGCCTATGTGGGACTTGCTGCCGCAATTAAAACATCGCTTCGTTTTGCCGGTGGGCTGGGACTGTGTTTGAGTCTTACTCGTCTGCGCCTCGGCGGTTTTCGTTGAACTGTCACTTTTCGTCGAACTGTCACTTTTCGTCGTACTTTTCACGCTTGTTTTTTGCTTTGCACTCTTGCGCGCTTCGTACCTCGTCAACTTTGCCCTCAACTCTTTGATTGAACTCGCGTCGTACAAAATTGCTTTATTAGCTTCGTCGTCCACTATTCCGTCCACGATGTACTGAATAGTCGTGTCTACCTCAATGTCAATGTGACTCGCCATTTCTAAAACGCGATATACGTACGCCTGGTACGTTTCGTCGGACCGTTTTTTTACGCGGCTCAGCCGTTCGTGGACTTGCTTTGTGCTGACGGTTTTTGCGAATTCTCTCATCAGCGCTTTTTTTAACTGCGCCCAAGACTTCGCGTGACACTCAAAATTCGCAAATAACTTTGCTGAACCTCTTAATAGTTTCTTTGCGTAAACAACTTTTTGTGCCTCCGACCATTCACACATTTCCGCCGTCTCCTCGAACGAACCGAACCACCGCGTAATGTTTTCGCCCTTGTCCCCGCTAAATAATTCTAAGGCGTCCTCCACGTCTTTAAACGTCAACACAGATCTTGAATGACGCGCCTCTGGTGACCGGTAAATAGTCGACCGTCGACGCGTTACCGACCGGGCGTCTTCGTTGGCACTTTCTCTAACGGCGTCGTCTTCGTCTTCGCCGCCATCTTCGTTGTCGCCTTCGTCGCCATTTTCGTCGCCACCTTCGTCGGCATGTTCGTCACCATCTTCGTCGCTATTTTCCTCTTCTTCTGTGGCGTCTAAGGCCGATCTCAGCCGCGCCAACAGCTCGGATTTCTTGCCCGACTTTTTGAGGCCAAGCTTCCCCAACTGGGCTTTTAATTCACTGACGCACAACACTGACAAGTCCTCTACTTCGTTCTCGTCGTCGGCGTCCTTATCCTCAGGGTCACTTTGTTCCGTTGTAGAGCCATCTTCTCCTGCCCCGGCACCGTCTTCTCGCGTATCTTTATCTTTGCTTTTCTTGGCTTTTGTTGCTTTTTTCAGCCTGTCCAACAGGACTGCTTTTGTCCCGTACAGAGGAAGTCCCATCGCACTTAACTTCTCTCGTATCTCATCTGCTGTTTCCCGCGTCGTACACGGCGTCACTGAATGCTCGGTAGTAGACATCTTTTCGTTTTTTTATTCACCTTAGCACTTTTCAAATACTTGTCCGCTTAACTCGTTACGACTCACTCTTTTCCTTCCGCATACTACGCATCGCTTTTTCTCACTGATCTCACTGTGATCCCGGACGAGCCCCCAAATATGTAGGATCCATACGAGGGAGATCAGGGACGACGCATAGAATACTCTCACTTATCAAACGGAAAAAGATATTGGTTTATTGATACATAAAGAAACGAAATGAAAATTAGAATAAAATCGCAAACTCAAACAGAAAACGTAACGACGTGCTTCGCACGAACGCCGGAAGAAGAACTGCTCGTTGGCTCGTGCCTCACGCTGGGCCTCGTGCCCTCTCTCCAGAACCGCGCGACGCTCGAGAAACTCGCTCGCGCCTCCTCACGTCGCGTCTCGCAACTACTCGTCTCGGATCTATTTTCTTTGACTCAGCCGGTAGCCTATGCTACATTTATTATACAGGGCGAATCGTAATGGATGGACACCACTTTTTGATGGTATTTACCATGCGTCGTAAATTACCGACTACCTACAACTGGGTTGCTTGACCGCTCCAGAGATGGCAGCAACTTAGTGACAGGCAACTATATTCATGCATCTTCGCCGATTTCGATGAAATTTGTTTTGCTTGTAGAATGAATAAAAATACAAGATATGAAAAAATTTCAAATTGTAACAACGTTTATTTTTTCGCGTACTATACACTGGATATCAGAATGGTGCAGATAGCAACAAATCTCTTATTATTTATTGCAAATTTGTAATTTTTTCATACGTATCTCCGAGAGTTTTTAACCGATTGGGATGCAAATTAGCATAAAGGTAGAGGATGAAAAAATAAAGTTGACGGGTTTATTATTTTTTCGATATCTCATAATTAAGGAGTTGAAACTGCCCCTCGATTTTTTAGTCAATTGCATCGTATGATCGGTTAGCCTTTTGCCATTCCGGGTTAAATTTACGTTAATATAAGTTCGTTCGAATACGCGAATGCGTGTTTGTAAATTCCACTTACCCCCTCCCCCAACCATCCCCCTCGCAATGAGTCGAAATAGTCTGTACAAATTTTCTCATTTTTGGGGAACGTCGTCATTAAGGAGGCAACGTAAAAACGTTGTTCTTTCACGAATGAACCGAGATAAAAAAATAGTTTAAAGGGACAAAATGTTTTACTCTTCGAATACTTGACGCTCATGATGATGATGATGAATATAACAACAAACGGCGTATTGTTTCATATCGGCTCATATCGGCACAGAAATAGGTAAGACTTTTCCCATTACGGAAAAACTTCCCACTTCAGAAAGTCACTAGATTACTATGGTATTGTTACGGAAAAAATTTTCCTCGGCACGTAGGTAATGCCTTCGAAGATAACAATATTATGGGAGAAGTTTAATAATCATTTTGTCCGTACATTTTTTATTGATTATACGAAATACAATAATGATAACCATGATAAAAATGTTTCAAGCAGATTTTTTACACCATGCACAAGTGATAATAGCTGCTTCGCCGCATATGTCGCATGTCAATGTCGCATGACAATATTGTCAAGTTACAATCTCTTACATATTACCAGTTTTCTCCTCCACGGTTTACAAACCGTTTTAAATATGCGTGGTACAAAAGCAGTTACATCTTAATAATAATAAATAATAATTGAAAAATTGGGTGGACTTCCCCACCACCTTCGAGGTTCCACCAGCGGCGCGTTAGGTTTTTTTTTAAATGGACCTTCGCCTGTAGCCCTATTGTACCATTTAAGACCTATTCTTCGGTATGTCTAAAAATATCTCTTTTTTTTATCAAAAAATATAAGAAATTTTTTGTACAAAAAACACTTTTTTATATAAAAAAATTAACCACTTTTTTTATCATAAAATATAAAACACTTGTTAATAAAAAAAATTGTTAACACTGTTTTTTATCACAAAATATACGACTTTTTTTTTTATAAAAAAAAGAACTTTTTTTATTTACATAAATAACTCACTTTTCAAGAAAAAATATAAAATACTTTTTTATGAAAAAATATAAGACACTTTTTAATCACTACTGTTTTCCCCGTTTTTTATCACTAAATCACATTTGTATTTAAAAAAATAAACCACTTTTTTTATTTAAAAAAATTAATCACTTTTTTATAAAAAAAAAAAAATGCTCACTTTTTTATGATAAAATATAAAATACATCTTATTGAAGAATATGAAATTTGTGAACACTTACCATTTCCTTTGCGGACCATGGTCTCGTTCGACAGTTGACTGATGACTGACATGAGCGTTGCCACTGTTGCACGTGCCGCTCGCGTATGATGTTCCCCGCACCGCGCACCGCGCGGAACAACGTACCGCGCGAGCGGTATGCCCGTGCCTACGCGCCCTATGCTATTCGATGTAATCTTACAACGTTTCAGATTTTGTATTACATTGCCAATACATTATGAATAGTTCTTGTCCAATAAATCCGCGTATCAAGACTATATTATATTGAGGAAACATACGCCATGGTCGACAATCATAATGAACGTAAAAGTTGAGAACTTTTAATCGAAAACAACAAACGAAGGTAAATTGCAGGCGATAAAAATATCAAACGAAAAATAAATTAGCGCAAAAAAACAACGAGGAACAAAAAGAAAAAATGTCTGTAGCTATTGTTTTATTATTTCATCTTTCGTGAATTCATTATTGTAAATAAATTGTTTTTAACTCGCATTTTGACGATGCTTGTGAAGCGTCATCGTTCGTGCGGCGAATAAAAATACTTATTTTTAATTTATCTTTTTTTCAACGCTGCTCATATTCGTTCATATATAATTCAAAGGTTACGTAATGAAAAAAGACATATATGTGACGCAACGCGAGAAAAGGGACCTACGAGGCAAAATAGGAATTTTTCACGTCGAGCGATTAAAGAAATCAAAACCAATGCTCGCGCTCGGGTGATACAATTTTCAATAATTCAAATCAGTTCAAAACTGATTGTTTGCCTCGTACGTCCCTTTTCTCGGATCGCGTCACATATTTCTAGGGATTTTTCATTTCCAGAAAAATGATATGCGTTTAGTCGGTTACCTCTCGATAATTATAAATATAATATTTGCTGTAACAATAAAAATTACGTAAATAACAATGGCAATTCAATAAAAGTGCATGCCAATACACGTATTGTTTACCGTGTGTCACCTTTACATTGTGATATATACGAAAGAATAGTCATGAATAGTCACGCGTATTCTTTACCTTGTGTCACCTTTAAATTGTGATATATACGAAAGAATAGTCTTATTCTTTCGTATATATCACAATTTAAAGGTGACACAAGGTAAAGAATACGCGTATTGGCACGAACTTTTATTGAATTGCCATTGTTATTTGCGTAATTTTGATTGCTACAACAAATATTATATTTATAATGTAAATATTAAAAAAAAACTTGCCAAAAAAAGTTCACGAATCGACTCTCGATCCTGCTACCTAACGAGTACTGAGCGCCAACGCTAACCGCGAGACCACTGCTATCTTGGATTTACAATTGCAACATACTGGTTTATATTGGACGCGTAAGACTTCACTTGCGATTATCTCGAAAACGGCTGTGTTGTACGCCTTATTACTTGCACATTATGTTCTTCTAATAAGCGACTAAAAGTGTGCAAAGTTTCGAGAAAATCCGTGATCCATCCTGATCCCGTCTATTTCTCGGCGCAATACTTGCATTTCACTCGAGATCACAATTTCTTGCCGAGTCTTCGTACGCTTCGCACTTTGGGCCATGCACTGCCATCTAGCGGCGTTGCGTAGCGCGCAGGTTCACTACTATGCCGCCGCCGTCGGAGTTTGTCCGGGCCTTTCACATCACCTTAAGCTGATATGATGATCGGTTACACGCTGAAGATCGAAGATGATTTCCCGATTAGTGATATGATGCGCCTGCGCACAAGCCTGACTACGTAGATGGATGATGAGAGGCGCCTGCGCACGAACCGTCTTGTCAATTTCATGAGAATGATCAGCACTTTCCAAGAATAGGGTTAGGAAAACTGTCAACGCTATTTCGTCAATTGCCAGTCCGTGGAGCCAAGCAGAAGCAAAGATGAATGGAAATATCGACGAAAAGCGTGTTTTGCGTGCTTTGTAACTAGAAGCAATAATGCCCGTTGGCATGAACAAGCAGTATTGTGTCTTAATGTGAGGAGCGATCGGTAGTGACGTGCAATGAACTCACCGTTCTGCAAAGAGAGAGAGAGGGAGAGAGAATAAATAAATTAAAAATAATAGGAATTATTTATATATTGAAACGTTAGTTGACGTTTCGTTAATTTTTATTCGAGACTCGAGTAGGGAATAAAGTAGGTTAAGTCCGTGCGAGATTATGCTGAAAACCAGTAAGTATTTATTGTTATAATTCGACGTTCTCTGTTACATTTCCTTATACGTGTGTGTCGTCGTGTAGTACAATTTGAATTTGCGCGCCGTTGCGCGCGCCGCCCGGTGCGTTGTTTGATCTATTGACCGTTGTCGCCTAGATCGCTGGTGGCGCCGGCGCGTGCCGGTGTCAACATGGCTGCGGCCGCCGTTGTGACGGCTCCACGCTGCTATCGCCGGTGATCGTTGATTTCGTGTATTCGTGTTCTTTAGTGCCGACTTCGGTGTGCGTGGAGTGCGCGGACCTGTCAAGATACGTTTCGTACCCGGGAGTGCAGTGAATCCTCCGTGTGTCTCGCTTTACCGTGTTGTTTTGGTTATGGTTGGAGGTTATGTTCGTTTTTGCCCAGTGTATTTATGTGACGTTTGTGTTATACTATTGTCCTTTTCGTTCGACGTTTTTCTTTTCTTCTATATTTTGTTACTTGCGATTTTTGTGATATTCATCCTTTTTATCGTCCCCTCGCAGGTATCTCAACGGAGTTGCGGTGCCATCACGTCGCTGGCTTTGGTTTTGACCATGGACCTCCGGATTGCTGTACTTATCCGGTGAGTTGTGATTCATGCTCGTGTCTCCATGGTCATGTGTGCTGTGCTCATCGTCTGCTTCCTGGGGATACTGATCCTCCGTCTTCTCCTTGTTGCGTTGGTCGATCCTTTGGACCTTGTATTCACGATACTTCGGCTAGTTCTCTGGGTTATCAATAATAGCGGTCACTTGCAACTCTGGTGAGTCACGTCGGATGTCGCCTATTGTATACCTCAGAGCTTTCGCCTTAGAAATCGTTGCTACGATTTTTCGGAGTGCCTTCCCTTCATCATCCTCGTCCTTTTATCGTCCTGTGGTTTATTGTTCACTGGCGAGAATGTTTATTCGTGTGTGTCGCCCTCTGTCGACCATTTATTTATGATTTAATGACTTAAAATGGCGTCGATTAATGTTCGTCTTTATTTGTTCGCAGGTTCCGGACGTCTTCACCTTATGTTACAATATATATATATTGAAACGTGAGGCTTTGTTTCTTTTATTTGTTAGGATTCGTGGGCTCGAGAGGAGGCAAAAATAAGTGGGTGATTCATTAAGTCAGATGTGTGGCCGAACGGCGTATGTTCTTTATTTTATGCGACTATCTTCAGGGGGTCGGTAATTACAGCTCGCGACGTTATCGCCTATGCCGCCTTGCGTGCGTGCCTGCGCGATCCTCGGCACTGCCGTCGCTGCCTCTCTTCTATGTCGATACTCCGGGTCGATACGTGATCGATGCTCGGGTTGCGCACGCGCGTGTGGCCTGCTGCTGGCCTCGTGGCGTATCTCAGGCCTGAGAACTAAGATGTCTGCGGGTATCGTGTATGACGTGTTGTGTTGTTTTGTGTTTCGTGGCCGTTGGGATATTGTGATCGCCTGGTGAGTAAATTCGGTTTACTTTCTTTGCACGGATGTCCGGCTACTTAGACATCGGCTTTTCTTTTTTTCTTTTTCCGGTTTCTGCCGATTTCGGGACGAGATGTGGAATTGGCTCGCCGCCCTAACCTCGACGGTGAGTTGTTCCAATTTTATAGATCGGTTTGTGAGTGTGCCTAATCGTGCGGGTTTTTCCTTTTTTCTTTTAGTGCGGCGTTGCTTGGGCTTGCCTTGTTCTGCCTGCTTTCTTCCCCCGTGTGGCGTGCCACACTATGTGGTGCTGGCTGCGGACCTATCCGCTGCTTCTCTCGGGTGAGTTTCTTTCTTTTTGGCTGTCCCTTGCGGTGTGGCTTGTACTTGGTGTTTGCCTTTTTCTTCCTGCCTTCCTTATCGCTGATATTTCTTGCTTCCTGCCTGAGTTGGTATGTCTGATCCTGCCGCAGTCCTTGCTGCGCCCAAATCGTGACCTTGCGATGCCGGGGTTTCCTCGCAGCGGACCCTTCGATGGCAAATTCCTTCTCTCGGTTCCGCTCCTGATTTTTTTTTCTCACCGCCACCTCTGTCGAGTGCCAGCTGTGATTGAAAATCCTCGCGTCTTCCTTTCGCCCGCAGTCCTTCCTCGCAGCTACCTCGTTGAGAGTCCCGGCTGTGAGAAAGTCCTTCTACTTGCTAATCCTATTCTCTTTCTGAGCTACCGGCATCTTTGCGAGTACCGGCTTTCAGAGATTCTCCAATTTTCAAATCACCGCTAACTTAGTCCGCTCTCGCAGCTACCTCTTCCGAGTACCAGCTTTGAAAACTTTCCTTGTATTTAGTGGATCTTCCGATAGAATGAGTATTTTTTTGCGGTGTCCTGACAATTTCCTGTGCCTTTATATATGTTTCTTGGGTATCTTTTATTTGTGGGAAAGTCTTTTGCCATCTGTCATCTATTTTGGGAACTAACCTACAATTTTCTCTTTTTTCTTGTTTTCTATTTTTGTTTCAGATTTTCCTCGTTGTAGCGCTGCCTGCCTGCCTGGCGGGACGATGGCCGACGCTTCAATATATATATATATATATATAAGGTGTACACACTCGCCCTCGCTACAAGAGTCTTCCAGATATGCTTAATATCATAACGATCCTTGGCGCAGGGGCAGCGGCTCAGGCTGACAATTCGAGGGTCTCGAGTTCGAGTCTCCGCGCTTGCATCGGATTTTTTTAATTATAAAAGAAAAAATGGCGAAAATAAAAGCAGCGTGTCACCACCATACCGACACGATCTGAAAAATAAAAAATGGTGGAAATGTAAGCAGCGCTCCCACTATACCGACATGCCCCGAACAAATTATATCTATATATATATAAAATATATACAGGGTAAATCATAATGGGTGGACACCACTTTTTGATGGTATTTACCATGCGTCGTAAATTACCGACTATCTACAACTGGATTGCTTGACCGCTCCAGAGATGGCAGCTGCTTACAATAAGCGAAAGAATCCAACTAAGATTACCAAGCTCTCACTACATATGCGTACTAAGCAACTCTAAACCACAACCAAATATTACGGTATTACTATCGCAAACTGGGTTGAAATAGGATTTTCTTAAAATTATGTGTACATATTCTTGACATTAAAACGAACAACTTTTCTATAAGACGAAACATTTTCTGACGTCTAGAATTTGAGATATTTAATTACCAATTTTTTATTTTCTCCATCTAAACCCGTATAAATTGAAGTTGTGTTTTATTTATCATAAATTACAATAAAAATGGATTCAGGATTTTTCTGAAAAAAATTGAACTCATAGTCAGGAATTCAAAAAATTTTATGATACCCGAATGGAATATTTCTGACGTATAGTTTTTAAGAAAATAAATAAATTATTAATACAGATTATAAGAGTCCATCGGGGAGAAGTCGGCGATTATAACGTGTGGCAACACCGCTCTGCCTTCTGAAAATTTCAACACGGTAGGTGTTACGATCCGCTGAACTCTCCTGAGTATGGGGATGCGTAGCACGGTTCGATTTCTCTTTTCGAGGCAGGGCAATTAAGTCCTTTCCTCAGGGACGGAAATCTCGCCTTTACTTTACCGCAAGATTCGTTTGGAAGGGTTTTCAACTAGGATGGCGCCGTCGATTTCGACAGTTCGATGGTCAGTTTTGACTATGCGAAAGATTGTACGATAGATCGACTCACTCTTTCGTTGGTCGTGTGATACCGAAGACTCGTGGATGTTCGGTGTACTGCAGCGGTGACTCTGGTGACTCGGTGAAGAGGGAAGAGAATATGCTGGACACTCGAATGTTTATCTCAAAGTCTTTTATTGAAATCACTACTTTACTGACTCTAGGATATATTACAGTATACGACTTGTAGGTCTGGGTGAGTTTACAACTTGATACTCAGACGGAAGACGAGCGGGAATGCTCCGCAGATTCTGTTGCGCAAGGTAGTTGCGTTGCTGGTCCCCGTTGAAATTGTAACTGCTTCCGTAACGGAAGGATGTCCTTTTTATACTAGTTTTTGGTGGTTGCTTGGGGCTAACCAAATCCTCTGATTGGTTATTTACATTTTGATTCGTTCCCTGATTGGTCATAACAATTTGGCGACCTAGTTAACGAGTAGGGGATTCGCGGAAAGAGCGCTTAGGCTAGCTTCGGTTGGACAGTACTTGAATTATTATTTCGTCTTAGAAGGGGTGAATTATACAGATATGGGGTATGCTCATCGCACCCTCTGAGTCACAGTTCATGTGTCAAACGGAAGTGATTTCTCAACGAAGTGTCAAGGGCTAATGAATTCATTTGAGCGTGGTGACTCCGACACCTTTTCTCGTGTAATGTTGGTAATAGGAGAAACCAATACCGACTGATCTTATCTATCTAGCAAGCGGGTACGCCAGGTGCTGAGTCATAGGTGAATTTCGTATCGTGCTGTTTTCTAGAATTGTACAAAAGTGCGTTGGGCGACGATACTAGCAGGTGGTAAGTGCAGTCCTTAGGTTGTGCGATAGGTTAGAATTGTAACGATCTTCGGAGTGGATTTCGTATCGCGCGGGTTTCCAAAGATGTTGGAGCAGATGTTTGTTTAGATTATGCGATACTTCATATTCGTAAGGTGACTGTTCTCGAATCGTAACATAGGCTCACGCAGTGTATATGTATGCAACACGACAAAATAGCGTCAGTGGCCAGCGATGTTGCCACGTTTATGCCACTGAGTGTCGGACATTAGTGTACGAGCATGCGTATACGTCCGATATCAATGTGTGCAGTTAGGAACGTATCAAAACTTTTACTGCCCGATACTTTAAAAAATATTTAACTAATTTGTGAATATTTCTGTTTTAATTTTACTATACACTATTATGTTTTCATTCGAGAGTCAGAACTATTAAGATTGCATAGCATTTTAGATAAAACAATTTCCACCTCTTTTGGGTTGTTCGGGATAATTTTTCTCTGACCTCTCTTGCCCCCAATCTTAGTGGTGATATGAGCGATAGTAATACCTTAAACATCCCGTCCACTTATAAACATCCTCTCCGGCAAACATCCTTTTTATTTCTTTCCCACGAACCTCTTGCGCGACTTCGTCGCTCGAAAATCTAGTTAATAACAATACTATTTACTCTTAGCCTTAAAAAGCGGACTGCATATCGATGACCCGATAATCCTTTCGGCGTTCTCCTTATTTAGGCTACATCCCAACGCCTCGTACGATATCACCGCTCACAAACTAAATTATAAAACAAACCCTGTAATCTTTCTGCGAATTATAATCCGAAACTTCACTTCCTTTCTCACGAGTGTCGCCCGCAAAGCGACGATCCCACGCCTTCGCGACAACCCCTCCACAGAAAAAATACCAAAGGCTGATACAAATCCGACCAATCAAAATCAACCGTCTTTTTGTAATCTGCCTCTGCGAGGCAGAACGGTCAGCTCTCTGGAAAACTTAAGGAGATCATTTTCTACCTTCATCGAGTCTACATCTTAGAGCAAAATCTCCGTAAATCTCGAACTCTGTTGAATTACGAACTCTGTTAAATCTCGAACTCTGTGAAACCCTAACTCAACCACATTCAAATCGTGAATCAACACAACTATCAATAAAGTCTACGTTATTTGGTTATAATTAAATAAAACCAAGGTGATTATTATTTCTCTTTCAACAGAGAATCGACGTAGACCTCACCGACATCCAATCGATCCTAACAAAAATCGATCCCATTAAGTATTTGGTTATGTTCGGAATTCGCGAGCGATCAATCTAAGACTCACTTGCGCGGAAACTTAATTACATTCAAAGTTCGCGCCCTACCTCCGATCGCGCCGCGTCTCCGGTCTGTGTCTCCCTCTCGGGACGTAACAGATGCTTGTTTTTTATGGGCTACAAGTAAAACAAAGAAGACTTCGATATCAGCACTAACTCTTATTCGAATAGATGTTGCTCACGTTATGGCTCTGATTGCTAAATGGAAATGTTTATTCGAGAAAGATCATCCGACCATAAAACATTTTTTCATGCGGTGTATATGCTTGATGATAGATTGTCGGAGTGTAGAGGAATTTGAAAGAATTTTTCTTCTTACCTGCATCGTTGCACTCCAACCTTTTGAAAACAGCTTAGTCTCTACACCAAAACTCAAAATGACGCCTAGAGAAGCCCGAGAAGAATTGCAAAACAAAATGCGCATTCGAAAAACAGTCATTGAGAATCTGGAAACTTCACGGTCACATTATGAAGGTGCGAAAGGAAATGAAATTCCACTGTTTGAAGAAAGTGAGAGCGGTATACTTACTCATACATGGATCCGCTAATTGATTGCAATGGCCACAGCTTGCGAGATGGAAGGCTCAGAGGAAAACGTTAATGCCTTCTATCTACCAACTTTCGTTAAAGATTTGGAACGGCTTGCGAAAGAGTTTCCATTGTGGACAGCTGCAGCAATCCCTGGTGAAAAAGCCCATGCTTTAACAGCCTACCAAGAGGGTTATTTTTCAGATTTACGAATACCAATTTTGGAATTCACACATTTGCCAGCGGAAGGGTCTCAATTTGTGATTGCTCATCTGGACAGTTTGAAGGGTGGAAACAATCTCCTCGCTGCAAAATAAAAACATTATAATCTTGGAGATGAGAGAGTTCCCAAAGATCATTTCGAACTCCCACTTTTAAAAAACCGTTTAATTGATGATTCAGACTTCTTGACTCAGGAACAATGGAAAGGACTAAAAAATAAAGAAATCTTTATTGTGGAAGAATCAAACCTTGAAGAACAATCGAAAAGAAAATCTAATCTTAACTCACCGACACACCCATCTACACTTCACAATTTTGAAGCACAGCAGGATTTTTCATTTGGTAACCGATTCAATTCAATGGATAACGGTAAAGTGGACGACACGGTAATCAAGGATACATCACCCATTAATGTACGGATCATGCATTCTAACGTCTTACAACTAGGTGGTATTTCGAACGATCATTGTAAATCAGATACTGAAAAATTACAATCATACAACGCATTTTGTCAAATCGTACATTCAACTTGCACGAGTACTCCTCTAGATGATCATTCATATGCCAACTTAATGACGAGCAGCGAAGATAAAAAAACGTCATGTATTAATGATTGCGACAATAATCATGAACCAAGGATGGATGAAAAAATTGAAGGGCAGAATTCACAGACCACTATGGTGTCCTCGATAAATGAGGAGAATTTTGAGTTCAATGGTATGAAAAATTCTGAAATCGATGGAGATAATTTACGTGGAAATATGCGTTACCCGAATAGTAATGACAATGACGTGAAGCTTCCAGAATCGCATCTATCACACGATGGAACTATGGAAGAACCAGAGATCACGAAAGTAATGGGAAAAGCACGGAAGCAACTTGGGGAAAGAATGGTTGAATCAAAAGGATATTATTTTCAATGTTGTCTAGAAATAAGAGCAATGAATGAAAGAAAATCGTCCAACAAGAAAGGATTTTTATTGAACAATGGATCAATAAGCAGTGTCATTCGAATAAAACTTTTCAAAGACTCATGGAATTTTTATCGAGAAACTAAAAAACGAACAAATCTTTACAGAGAAGTAAAAGTTGAGGCCGTAAATACATGTGGCTTTGATTCGTTGGTTCACATTCTACAATTCAGTGCGATAGATAATCCGATTTATGAATCATACATGAAAAATTCTGATAACAAAACTTGCAAGTTGATTACGAATTTCGTGAGAGATGGAGTAGCACCTGCTATTTGTTTAGAGCGTCTGAAAATTCTGAATGAATTCTATCCTATCGAGAAGACTGTAGAGTATACTTCTCTGGCTCCTTTCCGAGTCGATTCAGAAGATTTTATAATATCGATTTGGACAAAAGTTTTTGATAATGAGCCTAGTGGATTTCGAAGTTATCACAGCAGCAATAAAAAATGTCCGTCGAAAAGGTGTGATGCAATAGCATATCTTTCAATTAATGAGAATATCATAAATAAAGACAGATCATAGAGGAAATTGCAAAAGGCAGTTGTCTATGATGAGTTTATTCGCAATATGACCTGCAGGGTGCCAGAATGTAAGGGACTTATGACGGAGGAAAATTATTTGAACATTCATGTTTGCATAGAAATGGATGTCAGAGATCCTTCTAATAGAGAACATACAATGGAATGCCCCTTGAACGAGTTTCCCACATCTCTGATATTGGGCAAGAAGTACCGGTGAGTTTTTTTCTTCAAAATACTTTGATTAATAAGATCTTGTATATCTACTCTGTTTTTTCAATCTTTGCAATTCATGTTTTCAGACTAGCTGGTATTATCCATCATAACTCTGGCCACTTCTGGGCATATTGTCGAATATCAGGGCGAATCTCAGGTGGATGGATATGTTGCGATGATATGCAATCAAACATTACAGGTGTGAAAGGAAATACCAAAGTAAAAGCTCATGCTCCAATTTACGTGCTTGAATAGCGGAGTTCCTTTATTCAAGCTGATATTCAAGTTGATAAATATTTATTTTCATATTAATTTTTATAGCTGTTATTAATGGAAACAAATTTTGTTGAAAAACGAAAGTTGGAAAATAAAAAATATGAAAGATATGAAAGAAATGAGATATATATTTATGTTACGGAATTTTAAAGATATTTTGAATACTAATAGTAAGCGAGATAACGCGATCTCCTCCAGCCCCTTCTCTTAACTTCTGAAATTCTCTACAAAAAAGGATTCAGACAAAATTGCTCTATCTCGCTTAGTTTCCAAAATAGTTTGCAAGAAAAATTGGCAAGATATTTGACTTGTCCTATCCCACCTCTTTGTTACCGAAATAAATGTTCCTCTCCTTTTTAATTAACTTAATTCATGTCAATCCTATGAAGTTTCAGGAATTATTTGAGAAACGCTCAAAATTAATGAGAGAATTGAATGAATATTGTGACGAACGATACGAAAAACGTTAAGCTTTGGTACGAAGAAGTTTAAAGGAGTGATTAAATTATCGTGAAAAAAGAAACATTTGCAGTAGGTGACAAGTAAATTGAACTTCGAAAAACTCATTTTTGATTATTAAAAGAAGACATGTGTCTGACATTGGTTGTATTCTCTCTTTTATTTCAGTTCTTAGAGTTATAAAATCATGGGAACTTAGACTCTTTTGAAATAAAATAAAACAGCGATAATGAAAAAACTTTGAATTTGCATGAAAAATAGTATATTTGAACATATATTGAATTCAATAATATATTGATATTAACTTGAACTGCTCATTTCAAGCCCCTGGGATAAATGACCTTGGAGAAAGCGGCTTCGAGTCCTCGTAATCTTCAAATCCGAGAGCCCCGCCAAACTCTTCTGGTCTCGGCACCCACGATAATTATATCAGTTTTACTCTGAATCTTTAAAATATGACTAACAGTGAATGCTTCTACAAAACGAAAGATATTCTCAGTCCGGGATACGATTATTTCATTCCGGGAGAATTACATCCCAGATGAGGTATTCTCCCGACGTAAAATAGCAGCGGGGAGCTGAAAACGGTAGAGCTGTATCTTTATAGGAGCGGTCACTGATCCACCGGGCCACATGCTAATTATTTTTTTATTTTTTATTAATAAGTATAGTTTTCCAAATAGTTAAATCATCTGCAATCGATTTTCCAAATCATTTCTGAACGATAAAAAAATCCATTGCCATATCTGCTAGCTATACGTTCAATCAATTTTGATTAATTATTAATTACGTATAGTTCTCCAAATTATGAAAATGATTTTCCAAAATTTTCCAAATGATTTCCAAATTATAGGATACAATAACATTCCAAAATATATTAATTGTCTGCCAAGTATACGGAGGTGAACGCCCGAGCCACGGACTCGGCGGCCGCGGAGTGGGGATAGGAGTGGGGGTCGCCAATAGCGACCCCCACTCGCCATAGTGGCCGCAGTACTACTCTCGTATGTTATCGCCGAAGAATGAAAAACTCCCCGATTTTCGAGGATTCCTTTCACGCCTTAAATATTGGACTTGGCACGTATAAATAAATAAGTTTCGACTTTTTTTGTCCATTCTACAATCATACCATATTTCATCGAAATCGGAGGAGGTGCATGAAAATATATATAGTATATATATATTTTTTTATTTATGAAGGCGACGGCAACTGTATGAAAATAGTTTCCTGTGTGGATACCACCTTAAGAAAAGGCAGGTCCACAACACCGAATTCCGATAGTCTCGGCGACAACGCGACGAACCAATCAGAGAAGCGGACATCGAAGGATGGGAGCCCACGTGTTCTACGTAGCGATCCGCGGCCGCTACGTTTCTGCCTTTTTCTCCAACAGCACTTCTCCACGGGATACGATATGAGTTACACGCGTGTATGACTCCGTGATTTATGTATTGAGCTCAATAAAACCTATCTTTTCATTCTTGATACCTAACCTAGTGGAGACTTATTTTTATACGACGGAACGGCTGGACACAAGCGCATATATCCCTGCACCTGTCACTAAGCTGCTGCCATCTCTGGAGCGGTGAAGCACTCCAGGTGCAGTCGGTAATTCGCCACGCATGGTAAATATCATGAAAAAGTGGTTTCCACTCATTACGATTCACCCTGTATATCCTACCGCATTGTCATCGGGAATATCACGCGGATCTATCGACTCCTCCTCTTCCTCTACCCACTTGAAAAACCCAGTAGGCAGATATTGACTCATTGCTGCAGCATACAAATTATTTACATCGTAATAAATGAGATATATTTCGGGCTTGCTTTAATCAAATTCTGCACCCATATAATGATTGTTAGCTTTTGCGTATCGATTCGAACACAGTGACAATCCACCTCAAATTTCTCTCTCTGTAAACATTAGTATATCAGTAGATAAACAAGACTGGTTCTGGACCAACGCGTGTTAGTGCACACGTACACGTCACACGTACGCACCCACACATATACACCGACTTCCAAGGCAGCGGGGGGGGGGGGGCATCAGGCGTGAGGTATGAGTTACCCCATATTTCTTAACCGAATTGTTTATTTAAGGGGGATTTTCTTTTTTTTCGACAAAAAAATCGATTTTTTGCTGACCGCTGTTTCATATTCTTCAAAGTGTTGAGAATATGTGTGCAAAATTTCAAATTAAAATTCTCAAAAATGGCAATGTTATAAGCGATTTTATACCTGCGTGTCGACTCGCGGTGGCCGCGCGCTCGTTGTCACACGGCAGGGGTCGGCGCGCCCGGCAGCTACCCGAATCTGTTGCTCGGCGGACCATAAACACCTTCACTGTGGCGCGAAAACGATCGACATCGCGGCTTATTTGGCCGCAGGGATTTTTAACGAAGGCTTTACAGCAGTCCTTAAAACAATGACGACGATTGGAATCGTCGTTGGCCAGCAAGCATCAATATTCGTCGATGCGCGAGATAAGCAGCGGATAGAGAGGTCAACGAGACGCAGCCTCGAAGCAACGAAAGAGGCTCGAACAAGACGCAGAAGCGAAACTGCTTCACTGAATGAGTTGTTCGAAGCCGAGGAAGGCATCCTGTATGGCCCTGGTATAGCAGATTAGATTAAAAATACTGTAAGTACTCGATATGGCCCATAAACTGTACTCACAACTTTAAACGCGTTTTTCTCGAAACAGCTTTTTCACAACTGGTATGCACGATTTCTCAAAAACTATTCAACCGATTGCCTTTAAATTTGGACAGAATGCTCAGCTGACATCCTTTTATCGTTTGATGAAGCAAAAAAGCAATACGTTTAATAGTTTTTTATTTATAACAAAAAATCGATCAATTTTTTTCGAAAAATCGATACTTCAAGTTCAAAACGTCACCAAATCGTCAATTTTATATTTTTATTTTTTTCCCTTCATCGAACGATAGCTATATGTGTCTAAAGTAAAATGCTTTTGGGTTTTTGTTGCAGGATGAACGTGAAGGCTGTTATCGTGCACACCATCAAAAAAGGAACATCGCGCGTCGAGGGGGGTGGGAGGCGGATTTTTTGATGAAGTTGTTTAATTTTTTTTTTGTATGTAGTAAACAGATCAATAAAACTATATGCCAAGTTTCACAAGTTTTCCGTTGTATACTTTCTTCACAAAAAAATTCCCAAAAAGCGGTAAATTTTGCGGAAAAAAAGACAATCCCCCCTTAAATGTGTGTAATAAATATTCTTGATATGAGATATGAGGTGTGAGTTATGATATCTAGGATATCGGTTGACACTTCTCTAAGTGTTTATTCAAAGTGCACTCGAACGCTTTGGGTTCGCAGGCGTTCGATGTGTCACAACGCACCGCGGTGACGTCACGGCCAGAGCAGAGCGTTTGCTGCAACGAGCGAGCCACGATATCTAGGATATCGGGTGACGCTTCTCCAAGACGTTTTATCATAAACAATGACGACGGCCCAAAAAATTGGCTATCCTTCTCTTTCATAAACCTTAGAACGAGAGAGAGAGCATGTGAGCATCACATATCTTTTAATGTTCGACGTGTTCGAACGTGTCGCTGTGACGTCACAAGCAGAGCAGTAGGAAATCCTCTAGATGTGAAATGAGAATATATATCTGGACCGGCCCGTGTTAATATGAGCGTATATTTTTCAAAAGGGTATCGCGACATATGCAATGCTGGGAAGAGCGAGCTGCGGTACTTGAGGTATCGAGTGACACTTCTCGAAGACGCCTTATCTGTCATAAACAATGACGGCGACGGTCGAAAATTCGCTATCCTTCTTTTTCACATATATATTTCTTCTTATATACTTGCATTTTTTCTTATACACGTACATCCATATATCTTCTCCAATATAAAAATCAAAAATATGTTATAGTCAATATCTGTTGGATACAATTTTTTATTCAATATCGTGGTTACTTCTGTTTGGTATTACACTCAGTATTACATTCGTTATTACTTATAAAATTATTACATTTGAACAAATTCAATGTGATTATATGCAGTTCCATGAGCGCGTAAAGCCAATCCGTTTTCATGAGACGCACGAATCATCTCTTTGAACAGATCGTCATTTGCCAGAATCGGTTTGGTTATCCGGGCTGGTAGAAAAACCGTACAAGTTTTTTCCAAATCCATGACGATTCTGTCGTCATACTCAGTTTTTACAACTCTTATATCGGGTACTGGATACGCCTCCTGAGGTGACAATTCGGACAACTTTTAATCGGGAGGAACCCCATCAGCAGACCCACTTTGTTGATTTCGCGTAAATCCATGCTCATCCGAAATACATTATGCATAAAATTTTATCGTTAATACTTAAAATTATGAGAACATATATTTCAAGGGACAAAATGTTAAATAGGAACCTGCAGTTTTTTTTAACGATGATGCTTCAAAAGTTATTTGTCCAAATTTGGTTACCAATGATTGCGTTCGTGATCGTGCGATAATTATTTTCTTCACGCGTTTAATATTTCGTAATAATTGTTTAAGGCGGATTAGCAATTCGCATCTCTTCAACGGTAATAACTTCGAATGCTGTGACTTTTGACTGTACCGCATGAAGACTGGTGCAACGACTGATTGGAACAGCCGTGAGCGCGTCTTATTTATACTGAATTTGATCTTCCATCTCATTTTAGTGACTAATCTTAATTATTATTATTATTTCACTATGTGAATGCTATGAGGGAATGAAGCTGCGACAAGTTGAGACGAGTCGAGACGAGTCGAAACACGTCGAGACGGTTCCATTGTGGGGGGAACCATCGAACATTATTTTGAATCGTTTTCGTTGGTGTATAGGGTATTCAAAATATAGCAAACAAACACACATGATATTTATTAAAATTTTTTTATTTTCAAGAAAAAATACACTTAATTCTCGGGGAATTTTGGGCGAAGCCAATATTTTAGAGCTAGAACATGTTTGCTGGCGCAATTGAACTTTGATGAATACTTGTGATATGAACAATCAGTGCGTATGCTTTTCTGCAGTTTTTGTAACGATGGACACTCGAGATTATCAAGATTGATTATGAGTTCCGATCAAGCATTCAAAAAATTCGTCAACCATTCTCTCTTCTCCGGACCTTTAACGTAAATTACTCGTGCATCGCGCAAAATGTTTTGAAGAATTCTATTTATAGCGTTATAGGGTGTAGCACCATAGTTCCATGGTAAGCCATGATGATTATTTATCAACCAAGCATTTGTACATCTATATTTGATGGGCAAATCAATCCATAAGCATGGTGGTTCGAAGAAAATCGTTGACGGTGTTCGATTGGAATCCGTTAAAGAAATAACAGAAAATTCTTTCAACACAAATTCGTTCGAGGGTTTTTTGAAACCTTGCAAGTCAACCACGTACTCCATCTCGGGTACAACTGATTCTAATAACTCACGCCTCTGATTTATAACAAACATTCAATATACCCCCCCCCCCCCCAACTTATGAATATATAGTAATAATAAAAACTATAAAAGTAAAAAGAAAAATATATAACTCTACAGACGAATGTGTTCTTACACTATTTTTTTAACATTACCACTAATGGGATTATATTCGACAATACGGTCGTGTAAAATTAAACAATAAGCCGAGGTTTGAGCGGGAAAGGGATTTACAGATTCGAATTCGAGGCGAATATCGACGGGGCCTGATTTCAACGATTCATTCTGCTTTGAACAATCGATAACAATTAGCGGCGCGTATTTCAAAAAGTCACCTTTGTTTATGAGTGGTTCGGGCTCCTTCTCGTAATAAGAAGACTGGAAATTTACATACATTTCATAGAGCAAAGCGTATTGATTGCGACCAATGTCGAGATTCAAGTTCCCATATGGATAACTCTGTGAATTTAAAAAGAGTTTAACGTCTCGAACATGACAATGATCAAAATGACTCGCATTCTTAAGAGCATTATTTTTCCGTGCTGTTTGGAATCCCACGATTACGTATCGAGGTTTTTCCAGTTGAGTGGAAGTTTTCACAACCCAAACGTGTTTCGACGAAGTCGGTAATAGAGGATACTCGTACAGTTCCCACGTGCGAAAACTTATTGGGATGGGTGTATCTTTGGCTATGTAATTTAGTAGCTGAATTTTTTGCGCATCGGAGACCTTGATATACGGTATCATCCATTCAATTTTCGAAAGAGTAATTTTGAATTCTTCCGGTGCAACATCCCCAGCCGCTCGAGTCTGTATGATGGCATTCGTGTCGGTGTTTGCTCTTGTCAATATTAGCTCGTGCTTGGCATTGATGATAATTTTGCGATAGTCCTCGGCAAAACCCAACAACATACTTAGCGGTATCGAGATATCAAAGTAGCCAGAAGCGTCGATTATTTGCACCTCTTCCACACTGGGGGCCCAACCAGCGTTCTCCATTATCGACGTCTGACTAGGATTCTGAGACACATAATTTTTCATCACGCTCGTATGACCAACATTTTTACATCGGTCAATCTCAACAGCGTTCAGCTCGTAGCGTATGTCCTCGAATAAGTGGCAGATGGCATTGGTGACCAACTTTGTGCTCGTGGTGGGAGTTTGTCCATCGGCTGTCGTTAATCTACCGCTAACGTGCAGCGAACTCTTGCTCGGCAGCAGACACAAATCCTGATGCTGTACGGCGATACGAATTTCATCGTTGTTATTGAAGGTTGCCGAGGCGAATGGCTGATGTCCATGTATCTCGTAATGCGCAATAGCATCATCAAACATCACGGGGTTTTTATATTTTTAAGATTTCCGCCATGGTATGAAGCAAGTAATTGTAATACAACAAGAATTTATTTTTATTTTTTTCGAAGTTTCAGACCCAGACTCTTCAGATATCGAATGTTCTGAGGTGTTAGCTCCTTGCGAGGTGCTCGGCGAATGTTTCGTTCGCGGCATGGTCGTTGAAATTTATTCCCTTGACCACTCTTTGACTCAAAAACAATTCCCATTTTTTAGGATTTTATGTGTAGACGAATCGTTATTAGCTCGCCACGAAAATTCACAAACTCACCGGCTTGATCGACAATTTTCAACTGTAGATTGTGTATCGATTTAACGGTAACTGGCAGATAAGCTATGTGCGAGGGTATTTCAATTATACCCCGGTGGCACAGAGGGGAAAAAATCGTGAATCGTATGAACTCGTTGTCCGTTGATGTATGCTCCCGAGGTTATGTGACACTCGACTTGCAAAGAATTTATCTTCAGAATAGTAACAGGTAAATCGGATTTATAGGTAATATTAGCTGGAAGGATGCGTGGTGTGAAACCCAGCAGTCGACCGATAGAATCACTCGGCTCTAAATTTATCTCACCATTGCTTTTAATTTCACTGCACAGAGTATTATTGTTGGGCTTGAGAACGATGGCGATATTACTATCAGAGAGTACTTTTTCCAGATAGCGCTCAATATCCTCAATTTCGTAGCTCCTAGTCGGTATCGTGACAATCTCCGTACCCACGTAAAATTTGTTATTTCTCTCGTCTATATTCGGAATTGAATTGAAGGTTAGCAGTTCGAGGAGACCCAGAGTATAATTTTTATGCGGCGACAATTCGATTGATGGAAAATAATAAGCTTCGAGTATAGACGATTTGCCAGACAATGTCAGTGTAAAAGATTCATCCATCGCGTCTAGCACTCGACTGATGCTACGACTCGTATAACGGTCCATTTTATAATTCCCCGTTGAGAAATTTGAGACACAAGTGTCCACACACTACTCTATCATAGTCTTAATATTTCTGATAATTGTAATTCACAATGCTACCAACACCGAGGTATTTTATTAAATCGAGCGGCGGTTGAAGGTCAACGAAACTGTCGAAGTACGATACTTTCTTGTTATTTTTCGCATATGCAACCCAATGCGTGCCTGGACCGTCTTTATCGTCAAGATTGACAATAGCTGATTCGTATTTTCGGGGCCCATCGTTTGGTAATGCATTTCTGATGTAAACACCACGAAAATGTGAAATTTGCATGACTCGGGCGAACTTTGATAAATCAGCGTCGGTGAGCGCTCGGCGTGGAAGCCTTAGTCGTTTTTTACATGAAGACCCATACCACTTTTGTAAGGTTTAAGATAAAGTCCATTTCCCAACGATATACTCTCCATAGTCTTGTTGTGACGTTTGCTCTCCTCGAGAGCTCGTTTCGCCACTTCGGCATCGTTGACAGCTTTAGCAATGCCCGCTGCGCCACCAGCGAGAGCTCCAGTGGCACTCAATCCCGCGAAAAGTGGTATAAGAAAGGGCAAAAAACCACCAATTTTTTGAGGTACGGGAAGAATGCGCGCCGATTGTATGTTTCTCTTGCCACCGGCATTTTTTACAGCTGCGCGTGCGCCCGTGTGAGCTGATTTCACAGCGTTTGCGCCGGGGATCATCAACGTTATCGCTGCTCTGATAATACTCTTTATCGAGACTTTTTTCGCTCTACGCTCCTTCTTCTTGCTCCTCATCCTCTACTCCCTAATACCCATGCCGAGTTTAGTTTTAGCTTTCATCAGATTCGCAACACCCCAAGCTGTAGCTTTTTCACTAAAATATGCGTCTTTTGCAACAACACGTTTCCACGCTTTGTCCTCGAGTACTCTTGTTACGTCCCAACATGGGCGACGCACACCCCCGATCGATAATTTAGAACATTATGTTACCTATCTCCAAGTGATGTAGCCTGCCGGTAAATTCAAATACTATGTACACTTTTTTCGCTTAATATAACATTATTATTTCTATTATTTCATTATTGTTTCATAAGAAACATTTAGTATTTCTGTCTTAGGTATAGAACTACGATTTCTCAGAATACCTCTAAAATTATTTTCCAAACATTCGAAAACTTTGAACTCGATCCTTTTTTATGTAAACCATCACGCAACGGGACAAGGAATGTTTTCTACCCTCATAAACACTTCTCCAATGAACCCAAGTGGACCACACACTCATTCACAGATATCCAGTCCAAGAAACTCTCCTTTTCCACCCTCACTCACATCTCATTTCTATGAACGCCATGTGCAACATCTCAACTTGAAAATCTAGCTACAAGCAAACTTTGTAAAATTCTCCGAACTATAAATTGAAAGCACTTTTTCTTTCTCACGAAAAGTCGTGAGAAAGCAACAATCTCGAGCCACCCCCGCGTCTTAAAAACAACCCCACCGAAGAAAAACGAGCGAGTCTCGATAAGAATTAGACCAATCAAACCTATCGAATTTTTTAACTCCGCCCGAACCAAACCGAAATCGTCAACCTTCTTCGAGAAGAGAATCAGAATCGATCCAACTTCGAAACAGTTAATATCTAAGGGAGTAAAATCCCCATCTCTCTACGAATTATCATAAGTACAAGATTTGTGTTGTAATGTTACGTACTGGCCGACATTAGAGGCGCAGTCAATTTTCAAAACTAAGTAATGACCAAACGTCGGTAGCATATGTCCTCTAGTCGGTAAAAGGGCGCTCTGCGTAGTTACCTCTAATATCGACATAGTAGAGTACAACTAATTTTCCTTTCCAATAGCTAGATAGTAAGATGATAGGGAAAACCCAGCCTATCACAAAAACGTCCGACCCTCCCCAAAGGGAAAACCAAACTCCACCCCAAACTAACTCCCCTCCACCCAAAACTAGAGCAACTATAAAAAGACATGCTCCGACCCAATTTCCAGCTTTTTTGCCTTTGACTTAACTCTAGTTAACAGTTACAGAAACTTAGCTACAGCGTCTATGAAATATGTTAGTTATATATTCTAACATTATCTTTTCATAAGAAATCATCCAAGTTATTTTAATAGAAGTGTTTAAACGACAACCACTTACAAACTTTGTACACCGACGCTAAATTCGGACCATCTCGAAAGTCCGAACTAATCTGTAACTCTTTATCAAACAATATCTACGAATAAACTCAACATTGAATAACTATTCATCGTGTTGATCTCTTCAACTGCGCATAGCAGGGGTCGAATTTCATAACGAATCTCCGAACCTCCGAATCTCCGAATTTCCGTATCTCAGAACAATCAGAATATTCATATACTCTGATTTTCACTGAGCGTACGTCCAAATTTTGCGCCAACTACAAGTATCGGCCGAGTCAACGGAAACGACCTATCACGCGGTTCCAATCCAATATCGGGGACGTAACAGTAACTTCAAACTGTACAATTTCAAAGTCGAATAAAGAGACAGTTACTCTGGTTAAATGTATGTGAGTTGTTGGTGTTGCAAATAATAATTTCCCAAGAAATTCATCCTTCCCGGGTCAACGCCCGAGAAGTCTGGGAAACAACATCTACCATAAAAACGTCTTCGAAGAGGATTCAACCTCGACGATGATATCCTAAATCATTAAACTGGTATACTGAGTACAAGTAAGTCTCAGGCGGCGAGCTCACGTCCATCCGAATAGCGCTACTCCATTCAAAATTCGCGCGCATATCGAATTATCGACGGAGGTTCATTCTCTCCCCACCTTGGGACGTAACACTCTGTCAGCCGCGTGTCGAGCCTTGATGTTTAATTATAGTTATAAAAGGGTTCACTCTTGTCTCGAGACGTCAGTTATTGCCGAGATGAGGTTCCATAACCAATCAATCAAATTATCCAAAAATGTTGACGATCTCGTGCCAGACGGGGGTAGGAACGGAGGGGGGCGGCGTCATGGAGAATTGTTGCCGAGTAGTGTGCGTGCAGTACTTTACGGTCCATTCAATTGTGGAAAGACTAACGCGCTTCTTACCCTCATTACACATCTGAATGGTTTGAGATTTGAAAACGTGTAGAGGAGAGCGGGGCTAAAAGTTACTTTTTTTAATTAACATCAAAATTTGTTAAGAAAACTTGGTTCTAGCATTAATATTTTCAGATAAAAATTACATAATATATGTAACATTGACATAAAGAAAGTGTTTTGGGTTGATCTTTGTAAGACTTTTTTATAATTAATATTAAAATATCTAAAGTCGGAAAGTAAGAACTTACCCCGGCTCGGGGCTAGTTGTTAACAGAATAGGGCAAGTTGTTATGAGATTTATTAAAGGTATAATTTGTGACAAAGAAATTAATACATATTATCAACTACGTATTTAAGTACTAATCAACAATATCTTACGAAATATTATATTCGTTGAAACAATATAATAATTAACAGCTTAAGTAGCTAATCAGCTTTAGTAATAACTCAATCTTCAATCATACTAAAAAGCCGTCTTTGACTGAAAATAATATAATATTTACAAATCATCATAAGATTCATCAGAATCACAATTCGGACAAACGTATGTTAAAAAGTGACGACATTTTCTACATCTGGAATGGGCCCAGTTTTTGCATTCTTGACACTGAACCCATTCATCACCAGAACGTGAGTTAGAGTAACGGTCACAACAGAGTAGACAATAATACTCTAAACTGTTCTCTTTATCCTCAAAACTGTTATTTCTCATTTCTAAAACCTGTCGTTTAACGGACTTCCCTTTTCCTTTTCTTTTCACCGTTTCCTTTCCATTCCTTTTCATTTTATTACCTTGCTTTCCTTTGCCGTCTTCTTTTCCTTTATTTTTTCTTACTTCTTCATTATCATCGCTTACTTTCCTTTTCTTGATTTGCGCTTTTATTAGGGGTTGTTTTTCTAGAGTGTCTGTTAAAACTGCGGATTTTTGAAGTCGTCTCTTGTTTGAGCCACTCGTTGGCGATGCCTTTGGAAAGGGACAGAGTGCTTCTGGGGAGAAAGTAATATGCTTTTCTTGTATAGCACCCGAAGATGCTGGCAAATTTACAACCCCAGACGGCCCTGGCTGATCCACAATTAATGTTTCTTCAGTTATGGCTGCAGTTTCAGGTGTTCAACTTGTCTATTCTAGTTTCAGTCGTTGAAACTTCTATATTTGTATCGGCGTTGTTTAGGGGAGTGATACCGGCAGATGCATTCAATTCATTCGCTGAAGCCAAAGGGCGATCTGTGGTAAAAAATGGAGCAAAGTCGTCTGCAGTGAAAATGTTAGGATCATAAGGCCAAATGTCAGTCTTTTTGAAAGAGTTCGTTATATTAATGGGGGTTGCTGCAATAGGTAGCGCATATTTTACGATTTCTGGGGTTCGTATATGGACATGCTCAAACAACAAAATTTGTTTTGAAAAAACAATATTTTGCCTGCATTGTTGGTACCTACAGATAAATTCGGGCAAGTTGTTACGAGGTCACGACATGCCCCTGGAGAAAGGAACATCTAGCCCCAATAACATTTGTCCTCAAAAAAGCAAATTAAAGGTTCCTTATGAAACATACACGGTTTTAGGGTAGTACACAAGATACTAGATATATTTTTTCACAAAAACATCAACAAAATATACGATAATTATTTTAGTTCGTGAGATATACCAAAAATAACAAACATACAAATATTTACTTACGTGGATCAGCGACGCACGTCCTCACTTTCCGATATACAGGACGTCACTAGGCAAACTAAGATACTTGCCGTCGTTGCGGTGCAACGTTTTGTTTTGCGACGTATTTATAAAATATTTTTATTTCTTTTCCCCTTGGAGCTATTGCAATGGGAACAACTTACCCCGGTAACTTTTAGCCCCGCTCTCCCCTACGTGTATTCAAAATCTTTGAATCAACCAAAGTACGCATTTCTCAAGCGTTTGCTCGAATTCGTGAAAGGAGTGAAATATTTTGCTTTCGCCGATCACGAGCAAGTCATCAAACCCGAGGAGGCTGGATCGAATTCGATCATGATTTTCGACGATATTGCCTGTGAAAACAGGATAATGTGAGGGCATTTTTCTGCATGGGACGACACAGAGACGTGGACTGCTTTTACCTGTGTCAAACGTACGCGCGTATTCCGAAACATGTCGTGCTTGATAATACTAATCTACTGGTACTCTTTAAGCAGGATGAAATGAGTTTGAAGCATGTATATGACGAGCATGTAAATACCGACATGACGTACACGAAATTCAAAAGTTTATGTTCAAAGTGCTGGAACGACGATAAATATGGGTTTGTGGTAGTAGACAAGGATAGAGAATTGAACAAGGGTCGTTACAGAAAGGGATTCGATGGCTTTATAAATTTGTAGTTTTCAACACTATCGCGCCGTTGGGCTCGAACCTTAAAAGCGTCAATATGCACAGAGCTGAACTGAATAAAGAGAAAAATATTTTGCTTCAAATCGCGAGCGCGAGCGATGCGATTCGTAAGAAACACAGAATGTTGAAATTGGGCAAACGGTGGTAACTCCTTTGCAAAAACTATTTGATCAGTCATCGTCGATAAAACAAGAATCAGCTATCGAAGAAGAGCCGAATGTCGAATCATCTGTGAAAAAAGAGGATGAAAATATCGATAACGAGGATGATGAATTCGAACGTACGTTTGAAACGGTTCCCGGAGAGCTCTCGGAAGAGAATATTAGTGTCGAAGACGACATTCAAGATGATTTGTCTCAAAATTACTTGAAAATGTTCGATACGATGGCTAAGAAAGAATTGGATACGTCGTATGGAGTGCGGAAATTACAGGGAAATTGTTTAATGATCGGGAATTCACCAATTACGTTTGAGCAAAATATTATTCGTGTTGGTGATAAGACTTACGATCAAAGCGATGGTTTACTGGAATTGATATTTAAAAAATTACCCGATGAATCACTCATAACGACAAATGATATGGAAAATTATCGTGAAATCCTCAACTCAACAAACGCTTATAGAAAACATTACGCCAGCGATCATGCCACTCGCGAGGATAAAAGCGCGAAATTCAAAAACATAATTGCACAATTTATCTCGTCGCCATTGAAAAAATCTGCTCCAAAGAGTCTCGGAACGATTGGGTAAAGGCTTACCGCGATCCAAAATTGTTAAAAGGAACAGTAGCCTGGACTATGTTTATTGGGACGACCCCAACGAATTAGTCGATAGGTTAAGACTTCTCTTTGCATCCCAATCAGCCGCAAATTTTAGTCATTCGAACGAGATCATCTCCATTATCGAGGAACTACGCGAAGCTGGAATCATTTATAAATGCTGGTTAACGAGTATTCGATCGCAGTCTTATCGCAACCGTCAAAATGAGCGTTGATGTGTTTGGTCATCATTTGCGAAGGAGTGGGAGTACTGATACTGGTGGCAGTCGAGGTCCTCCCGAAGAAGGCTTTAAAATCACCGCTGATTGTCAATACGATATGGACAATCGAAGATTGTGTAATTTAGGCGCCCCCACTGGAGAACACGATGCTGTGTCTGTGCGAGTGATGCGTGTGGCTATTGAAGAGGAATTTAGACTTATTTACAGCATAACATCTGCCTTGCAAAATAGTATCGATGAATCTGAAACGATGCTTCAAGTCGTGAATCGAAATTTCAAGAACACGTGAAACACGAGCGAGCGAATGACGAATCGGTACAAGAACTCGTTATACGCGATTCCGAGCTTATTACTCGTTTGGACGTGCAACTGACATCACACGAATTCAGTGTGGCATACGCTACATAAAATTTGAACACGCGGATTGAAACTCTCGAAAAATGAAGTTTACGTAATTCACAAATTTTGTCTGACCATCTTGGACTAATTGCGTCGGAGCATGGAACAACAGGGGATAGCAGATGAACTCCATAAACCAGCACGGAAAAATTATCCACGTCGTCATGTTGACATACGCGGATTGCATGAGACGTGGCAAACTGATCTCGTTGATATGTCTGTGTACGGGTAGCACAATAATGGCTACAAATACCTGCTAACAATTATCGATATTTTTTTAAAGTATGCTTGGGTCGTACCAACCAAAACACACAGTGGCAAGGATGTGTCGAGTGCCATGGCATCGGTTCTTAAACTCGGTCGCACCCCCACAAAATTGCACGTCGATCGCGGTAAAGAATTTTATAACAGTGAATTCAAGACTCTGCTCCAACGTCACGGTATCATCCTGTACTCCACCTTTAAGTAACATGAAAGCATCGATATGCGAACGTTTTAATCGCACGATCAAGGATAAAATGTAGAAACAATTTTCCCTACGTGGATCGTACAAGTGGATCGATATACTCAATGATTTGATCACCAATTATAATAACTCCAAGCATCGTACGATAAAGATGAGACCTCGAGACGTTGCCGCTCGAAATGAAAAAAATATCTTGCTACACATTTATCGAAAATCAAAAGTTAATCGAACACGAAAAATCAAATTCAAAATTAGCGATAAAATACGAATAAGCAAGTTCAAACATGTTTTCGAAAAAGGTTATACACCAAACTGGACAACGGAGATATTCGTTATAAGCAAGGTTGTAAATACCGATCCTGTAACGTACAAGTTGCGAGATTATAAAGACCAACCGATCGAGGGAGGCTTCTATCAAGAACAAGTCGCCTCCGTTAAATATCCAAATACATACCTTGTGGAGAAAGTCCTTCGGAAACGTGGAAATAAATTGTTTGTAAAATGGTTAGGCACAATAGTTGGGTAAACAAATCTGATTTGTAATTTTTTTGTTTATATCATAAGTATATTTCATATATCATGATCAACTGAAACAATAAAGGATTTTTGAAAAAATGGTTTTATAATTTATTCTCCTACTTGATTAGTAATGTAAAAATATAACTTTCATTTATATTATGCGGTAGACCTATTTTTCTGTATTTACATTGTTTCTCCAGCCACTTTTTTTCGCAATACACCTCTTCGACAATTATTACTACTACATGATAAAAATGACAAACTTTTTTTACACTGTTATATTTACACTTCTATAATACGTTTTATAATTGGATGCCTCATGGAAGAGTATCGGTCATATTTGGATATATTATTCGTTTGTCGTCGTTCCAACTTAGAGCTACTTTTTATTTACTAATAGTTTCGACTTTGTGATTTTTGCTTCGAATTAAATTTTGATTTTTCATTAAAATTTGATGTTCAAAGAGACATCGTTTGTTATCGTCAAGTGTTACTGTTTTCAGCGTAGCTCTCTTTATTCCTTTTGCGCGCATTTTTGTCAAGTTTTGAACTCTGAAACTATACATTTTAGCTCTTAATCCGACAAATTCTTGCATAATTTGACCATTATTTTCATCTTTCATGAGACCCAAAACTTTTTTATTAGCTAACGGCATACCATACGCATTGACTGATGAATGTCACGTTTCATAATTTCGTATATGTCTGGAGTCTCTATGCAATAGAGTAAACTATCCGTATCGGTGTACATTAGTTTAGCTCGATCATCAAAAGTTTGCTTGATATAATTATAGTGCAAGTTGTTTTTGCCAAATCAAGAATACAAAACTGTGTATATATATAGGTTTGTTAAATTTAACTTGAGCGCGCGTCAATTCGATGATTACAGTGTCCTCGTCGAGTATGGTGCAACTATGAAACGTCGGTTTTGCTATGAGAGCTCGAGCTCCATATCTGCCATCCTATTTTGTGACGGTCGTACATCGCGATGTTCTCTTACATTCTCCATGTTTTTACCAAAAACAGCGTTGCTCATGAGTTTGTAGAAACTTGTTTGAAAATCATTGGTGGATTTTTTTCTCAAGTCGTTATTCAAATCAATATATTTTTGCAGCCAGGGATGTTGTCGAAATTTCAGAATTCTACAAACTTTAACGAGATTTAGACCCAAATTCATGTATTGCTTCAAATTTCGATAATGTAAGATGTATCGATTTTTCGGGTGTAGAGTTGTCATTAATTTTGGCTGTTTACTTCCTGGTGGTACATAAGGTTCCGGTGCCAGAGGTAAGTCTTTATGTAATTCATGTAATTCTTGCGGATATTCTAGATCGACTTCAAATATCTATCCTATTGCATTGTTGTCTGGAATATCGCGCGGATCTATCGAGTCTTCGTCTTCTCCCATGCACTCGAAAGACCCAGTAGGCAGATATTGACTCATGGCTGCACCATACAAATTATTTACATCATAATACATGAGATATGTTTCGGGCTTCCTTGGGTCGAATTCTACGCCCTTGTAACGATTATTAGCTTTCGCATATCGATTCGAGCACTGCGACAATCCACCTCCAATGCCTCCCTCTATGGGCATGCCAGTTATCACGGCAGAAGCCGAATCATGCTAGTTTTCGCGGTGGGAGCCGAAACATGCTAGTTTTCGCGTCGAATATCGAAACGTGTTGGTTTTCGCGGTGAAATTAGAAACGTGTTAGTTTTCGTAAGAAGTTTGAATCGTGCTACTTTTCGTAAGCAGCGTCGATATATCCATTTTTTAGCCATTGTTCAGTGTCCCGCATGGAGAACTTGTCTTTGAGCGATTCATAGGCTCTCTCCATAATTCGAATCAATTACTGACACTCTTTTAACTCCATTGTGATATCCGTAAAAAAATAATTCGATGTGAGATATTATTCCGATGGACGGATAGCAAACAATGATCTAAACCCTTTGCATGCACGCTTATTTATAAGAGATACTATTATAATATCGACGCTGCTTACGAAAACTAGCATGTTTCAGATTTCTTACGAAGAGAAGCACGTTTGATATCAGCGCGAAAACTAGCATGTTTCGACTTTTTACACGAAAACTAGCACGTTTCGATATTTGCCGCGAAAACTAGCATGTTTCGGCTTTTGCCACGAAAACTGGCATATTTCGGACATGCCAGTTATCGCGGCAGAAGCCGAATCATGCTAGTTTTCGTGGTGAGAGCTGAAACATGCTAGTTTTCGCGTCGAATATCGAAACGTGTTGGTTTTCGCGGTGAAATTAGAAACGTGTTAGTTTTCGTAAGAAATTTGAATCGTGCTACTTTTCGTAAGCAGCGTTGATATGATCGACGGGGTACTGCTCTCTCTCTCTCTCTCGTTCTAAGGCTTGTGAAAAGAAGGATAGCGAATTTTCGACCGTCACCGTCATTGTTTATGGTAGATAAGGCGTCTTCGAGAAGTGTCACTCGATACCTTAAGTACCGCGGCTCGCTCTTCCCAGCATTACATATGTCACGGTACCCTTTTGAAAAATATACGCTCGTACTAACACGCGCCGGTCCAGATATATATTCTCATTTTACATCTAGAGGAGTTCCTACTCCTCTGCTTGTGACGTCAGAGCGACACGTTCGAACACGTCGAACATTAAAAGATATGGGATGCTCGCATGCTCTCTCTCTCGTTTTAAGGTTTGTGAAAGAGAAGGATAGCTAATTTTTTGGGCCGTCGTCATTGGCGCGCGTATGCTTATGGGCTCTAAGCCCAATGAATAATTACGGGAACACGGGTCTGACTGTGCATTAAATAATATTTATTGCTGGTTATAATCACAGAATTGTAGGTTCACTTAGGTAAGAAACATGTGTGTTATAACAGCACTAGGAACAGGAATGGCGCGTAACGGAGACGCCCTTAGACTTTATAACTTATTATATAGGAAACTTAGTATAGCGTGCGAGGCACGAGTGTTTGTTTTCTCGCCCGTCTGGGTGCTGGTGTCGCCTCTCTGCTGCCTGCCGTGCCGACCGCATGAGCGAGCGGCAGATCAGCCGCCACAACCACTCCCCCCTCAGTAACCTGACTGGGTAAGGATGGGAACGACACTTTTTTGTTTTTTGGTAGCCATAGCGTAAGTTTTGATGAATCAGTCCATCGTCGTTGATCGATGTTCCGACGCTTCCTGCGGGTCTTCCGCGGGTGATGATCCTTGCGAGGAGGACGACTGTTGAGCCTGATCTCGGTCAGACTCATTTAGGTCCGTTTTTGCAGTAAATGCCGGCTTGAGACGGTCGACTGAAATTGCTTTGTCCACGCCATTGACTCGTATAATACTTTAGCAATGTAGGATACACATGAACGGGATAGAGAGTGAGAAAAGAATAAAGTGGGAGAAACAGACAGAGAGCGCGACGGAGAGAGTGAGATAGAAGAGCGGTCGAGAATATTCCCGAGACATCGAATTTCAACTAAGAAGGGAAGGAGCGAATCGACGAGGCAGTGAGGGGTCACTCGCATATCGGACACCGAGCTGAGAAGAGGTACCTCGACACATATTATTCGGAGCAATCTCATCGCCCGCCAATCACCTTCTCGACGTACGAAAAGGACACCAACGACCCACGATAAAAATCGATCTCGACCGATTCTGCAACGGCACCATCGCCAACAATAATCGGACTGCAGAGCATCGTCAATCATCGTCAGCTAAATCTCTTTCTCTCTCTCCCTCTCTGTCGACCTAGGAATAAGGGGTAATGTCCAATATATCCATGAATACATCAAAATAAATATTGTCAAAACAAAACCGTTACAATACAGACTCGGTCATCCATTCGGTCGATGACCTCGTGAGGGCCAGAGTATGGAGGATCGAGCGGTCGTTTGACTGCGTCCACTCTGAGGAAGACGTGCGAGCAGGTATACAAGTTCTTCAGAATGAAACAGCGTGGTTTCGTGTGATGCGCTGTTGGCGTTGGACGGATTTGTCTATTATCCCGAAACTTTTCGAGGAAGCAACTCGGGTTAGCAGGTAGATCGTCTGTGAGGAAAAACTCGCCTGGAATACGTAATTCCGTGCCGTATAGCAGTTGAGCTGGCGAGTCATTGATGTCTTCCTTAATGCACGTGCGAAGTCCCAGCAGCACTGAAGGAAGCAATTCTGGCCAGGGTGTCGGAGCGTTACACATTAAGGCAGCCTTGACGGTAGTAGGTAAACAAGGCGGATTCTGGACCAACGCGTGTTAGTGCACACGTACACGTCACACGTACACATATTTCTTAGCCGAATGATTTATTTTAATTGTTTATTTAATTGTGTCTAATAAATATTCTTGATATGAGATATGAGGTGTGAGTTGTCCGGTCTCGCTTAGCCATACTGTTTATTTAAAAAGTGTAGGATAAATATTCTTTCACATCGCTGACCAATATCGGATATCAACTACAGCGACCATATTGTTTATTCAACAGCCAAGTGTCAGATAAATAATGTTTTGACCCTGTGTGTTACGCGATATATTTCGTCGCATAAATATTCTTAGATACCGCCGAACAGCAGATTTTTATCAAAGAAGGTAGGGGGGAGGGAGCTTATGGCTACATACCGATGATGGGGGTATATCGAGACAATTCTCACGACGAATTTTCATAAAGAGAATTTTTGTTCTCATCGATAGCTCCGGTGCAGCTGCATATGAGTATCCTATATCTTTTAATGTTCGACGTGTTAGAACGTGTTGCGGTGACGGCACAGCCAGAGCAAAGCGTTTCCCACAACGAGCTAGCCACGATATCTAGGATATCGGGCGACACTTCTTCAAGACCTTTTATGATAAACAATGAGGACGGTCCAAAGAATTAGCTATCCTTCTCTTTCACAAACCTTAGAATGAGAGAGAGAGAGCATTACATATTATTTGATCATCTTACATCGCGCGTAGAAATGATTTTATTGTATTGGAGGAAGAGAGCGGCGAAGGACCGGAAGAACGTTAAGTGAGAGCGTTAATAATGGATATACGCGATCGTGATAGACTCGATTTTCTCTGTCAAAATATTATTTTCAAAATACAAATGTGTGCGGTGTTGCCAGTTTTAATTGAACTCAAGGTTTTCAATGACGATGATGTAAATTTGCCGATTTGGAGAGTAAGTACAAATAATATTCTTCTTTATTTCAAAATTTTCTTTGTTAAATATTGTTACGTTCGGATTCCGTGGGTCTTACGTACGGGTTCCGTCGTAACTACGTTTTAGATTTATAATTATTATTGTTATTTGTCGAGTTTGTCAGGAGACTCGACGCGTGGATTCTGTCCGTTTTAAAGCGGCGTAACGCACCTCACCTTATTCCGTGTGTATAATGTGTGTGTGTGTGTCTCGTTCGTCGACCTGCTGACGTTGGCGAATTCCTGGAGTCGTCGGGAAGGTCGGTCGAGACGGCTGTCTAGGCCGTAGAGATAGGTCGTGCAAGATGGGTGTTCAGTATTTATTTGGGTGTTTGTAGTGGAGACCGTAGTGGCTTACATATACGCGCTGGTTACGACGCTGCCACTACGATGTCGCGAATTAGCTGAGTCGGCAAGAAGGGGCGAGCGTTCGGAACGCGATACGACTCGCTGGACTCTTGCTCTCTTGCACTAATGAAGAAATGTATTTGAGAGATGTTTTATACTCGAAATATTCCGACGCGTAATGCCGCTAAGGTAATTATCGCGGTACAAAAATATTACGAGAGACGTGAAGCGCCGCTAGGGTTTGCTGACACGTATAGAGTTCTTAATCGTTGTACTCGGTTTGATTTCCCGAACTCGAAGTTACACTCGCGAGACTCTAAGTACGCGAGATGTACTTGCCGCTAGGGTATGAGTACCGGTCGACCGAGGGCTATGTCTGTCAGGACAGAGCAATCAATTAAGACTGATGAGAATTTGGTCGATCGGTATCCTCGTTACCCTGGGGCGAAGGTGCTGGAAGAGTCTCGTGGGGGCAACTAGGAAGTGTCGGGCCACCGATTGGGAAATCGGTTGGGAAATCGATTGGGAAATCGATTGTCGATTCTCGTGTAGGTGTTTCTTTTGCGCCGGGGTCGTTGACATGCCATCGCTGATCATGCAGCGTGTGGAATCCCGTATATTGCGCCGGGGTCGTTGACATGCCATCGCTGATCATGCAGCGTGTGGAATCCCGTATATTGCGCCGGGGTCGTTGACATGCCATCGCTGATCATGCAGCGTGTGGAATCCCGGTGCATTGGAGGTTTCCGTCGCGGGTCGAAGTCTTTTGGGGAATCTGATGACGAGGCTACGCGTGCACCGATGGATTGTCCAGCCTCGTTGTCGTTAGGCTGATCGGTCCGTAACAATATTATGATTGTTTTCAGAGGAGGATACATTGTAAATCCATAGCGCAAGATATCGTACTAACGATAAAGACACGAGGACCATACGCATACGACACATTTATACAAGCATTACGTCAGACGGGTTACAATGATGAAGCCTATCTTCTTGAAAATGCCCGACTTATAGATGATATCAACTCATTTGAATTATTATTACAATTGCTCCCAATCGCAATTAATTGCATCGTGGAAATCATTAGCGATCAGAACAGGTGAGAAACTGTTAAACTGAAATATATCTTGCAAATTCAATCTATTTAGTTTTTTAATGTTTTCGATCATGAATGTAATTTATCCGTTTTTTTCATGCTAGTTCCAGGCTAGTAGTAGGGTGCGCACTATGGCGACCCCCACTCCTATCCCCACTCCTTTCTCCCCACTCCGCGGCCGACGAGTCCGTGGCTCGGTCGGTCGTGGGTGCGGGGGTGAAGAGGCGCGGGGGGAGAAGGGGGGATGGGTCGAGTCGCTATAGTGCGCACGCCTTTATATATATATATAATTTTTCTAAGCGTGTCGGTATAGCGGAGCGCTGTTTTTATTTTTGACATTTTTATTTTTCCGGAGCGTGTCGGTATAGTGACACGCTGCTTTTGTTTCCGCCATTTTTCTTTTATATATATATATATGTGTGTGTGTGTGTGTATTTATAAATGTGAATTTTATAATTAAAAAAATTCGATGCCGGCGGTGAGACTCGAACCGTCGACCCTCGGACTACCAGTCTGAGTCGTTGCCTCTGCACCAAAGATCGCTATGCATTTAAATGTACGTTCAAGACTCTTGTAGCGATCGCGAGCACGCGTATCCCCACCCCGTGGTCGCCGAGTACGGCCCGCAGGGTAGTATATATATATGCCTGTTTCTGCCCGATATATATATATATATTTTACCGTGTGTGAGCACTATGGCGACACCCACTCCTGGACCCATTGCTATCCCTACTCTGCGGGTCGACCGCGGCCTGCAGAGTATTATATATTGAAACGGCAGAGCCTTTTCAATAAAGATTTTGTTCAGGGTTCTGGCTCGAAACAAATGTAGGCAGGTAAACCCTCAATGTAAAGGATAAGTAGATTTATTTTCGTCTTGTGTACAATATTTCTCTTATAATCGTGCTTCGCAATTGGTCGTTTAATCGCCTCGTCTCGCCGGTGGCGCCGCCGTCTCCGTGCCGCGGCGTATGTCGATCTCGTTGGCCGCTGGTTCTAGTTCGCCACTCAGCGCGCCGATCGCCGCGCCGCTGTCACGCTACCTCTCCCGAGTTGCCGATCTCGCTGCTCGCTGATAGGCCAGTGCGGCGTAGTTCACCGCTGAGCGCGCCGATCGCAGCGCCGCTGTCGCCGTGCTGTCACTGAGTCGCCGGTCTCACGCCTCTATTACCGATGATCAGCTATCAAACTTCGAAGATGGCTGCCGTGATTGCCAGGTTTCGTCCGTGTTCACGATTTTTGTGCGTGTTTTCACCGGGATGCAGTTCACTGGCACCGAATACGCGTATTTAATCGTGATTCAGTAAGTTATGTGTCGCTGTGATTGTTTTTCGTGCGCGTTCTTCTCCTTTTATCCTGATGCGTTCTGTGATATTTGCGACGATTCCTCCCCTCTGCCAATCTTGCTTGTAGAGATCTCCAGCTTGTCTCCTCTCGTGCGCGCCACTTAACCCTCTTATTCAGAGTGTCCGGTCTTGCCTTCTAGATGCCTGCCTAAGCTCTCCTTAGTTTCGATTGTCGAATGGACAATTTTGCCTCGATTCCTTTCCTCGACCAATCTTCCTTTCTAGAGATCTCCAGCTTGTACCCTCTAGTTTGCGCAACTTAACCCTCTTTTCAGAGTGTCCGGTTTTGCTTTTTGAGTGACCGCCTAAGCTCTCCTTAAGTCCGAATAGCAGAAGTAAGAAAAATTTGCTTGATTTCTCATCTCTTTTACCCCTCTTTATACCCCTGGCCCTTGTGTTTCTCTTGTGAGAACGTTTCCTGTAATTGTCCATCTATGTGTTTCGAGGGAAACTACCCTCTTCTCATTATTCTTATTATTTCAGATTCTTCGCTGGAGGGCCGCCATGTCACCCGTTACATTGCCCCCCCGGATTTTCCGTCGCGGAGATCATCCTGAGTGATGCACCGCAGCGAAGGAAAATCCTCCATCCTTCTTATGCTTTTTTTTCGATTTTTGCTTTTTTTTGCTGTTGAAAATAAATATCTACATTGTTCGGTAGTATTTCTTTTTGCTCCACGATTCTTCTTTGCTTACGTCGTTTGATTAGTTGTTTGATCCTTTTCTTCTCTGTTCGTGCCTCTTCCGTTACTTTCCTTTCCTCCAATAGGTAGTCTCGCGGGCTCTCGTACGGATTTTCTGCTTCGGCCGCTTTGGGTCTTCGTCCTCTGTTATCCCCCTCCGCGCCTATCGTGAGATTAGACGCCTCCTGGGTCTCCTCACCTCCTTCACTCTGCTTCTTTTCCTTTCTCTTTAGTCTCTTCTTTCGGTTTTTCCTCTGTCGTTCCTCAGTTTCACTGAGGATCTGTTCTATCATCTCATCCATCGTTGCGCCTCGTTCGAGATCCTTTTCCTGGATACTCATTATTACGGGCGCAACGCTTACTCGTTTCCCTGCTGCTGGGTGCTTTCCTCCTTCCTGTTTCCCGTTGTTTCGGGATCTGTTCGGTCCTCTTGGGTGGATGGTTTCTCCCAAGGCTTCACTTCCGGATTTGGGGTGGATTCTGGCGCTCTTTGCGAGTTGTCCCATGACCGGTACCTGTTGTCTCTTTCCCCGCCTTGGGGTGGTGACCATCTTGGTCGTTCCCGTTGCCAGGATCTGTCGCTCCTTCCTTGATTGGAGTAGGTTCTCTCCCGGTTATCCCGTCCGTCACTGTTTGCGTAGCTCGAGTTGCGGTTGTCCTTGTTGTCCTCTCTATGATATCTCGGCCTTTTATGAGTATTGAGAGGTCCGGCCCCATCCAGTTTTTCTAAAAGCATCTGGAATTCTTCCACCGTCCTCACGGTTCCCAAGTGGATGGCCGACCGTACTGTCTCGTTGAAGTGATTGCCTAAATACCGAATGATTTCCTCATCTGTCAGTTTTTTATCGAGGTCTTTTGCGTTCCCAAAGATGCGGGTCGCGTACTCGGCTCGAGTCGCTTTTTGCTCGTCCAGATCGTATGCGCCAAATTCCAGATTGCGACTTATTTTGTCCTGGACGTCTGGACTCCAATATCTGAGCCTGAATTTCCGGACGAAGTCATCAATCGTGTGCACGTTGTCTTCTACCACCCTCCACCAGTCCTTGGCTGCCTCTGTCAATGATTGGCTGATGACGTACGAGATATTCGTGTTCCCGGTGATCTGCCAGAATTGCTCAAATTCCTTCAGAAACCGCATTGGCCTTTGTTCGCCATCCCCTCGGAACACCGGTGGTTTCTGCTTTACTGCGTACGCCTGGCTGATATTCAGACCTCCTTGTGACAGATTCATCGTCTGTGAGATGCGGGTTCGTAATTCATCTTCGACCGCGCCGATGCGTTCTTCGTTGTTCTTCGCCAGGGAAACTGTTTTCTTTGATACTTCCTGGGCGTGTGAGAAACTACTCATTGCCTGTTGGAGTTTCTTTTCCAGGTCCTCGAACTCCGCCTTACGATCTCTGTCCATGGCCTACAAGTCCTCCCTTGCTAAATCCTGTGCGATTGTAATTTTTCGGTCGGTTTGTGTGACCACGCGGTCCAATTCCTCTCGGAAATCATGCCGCGCCATCTCTTGCGTCTGTCGGCAACGTAGCACGCATTTCTCGTCTAGATCGTTAATTTGTTCATTTGTCATGAGACGTTCGCGGCCTTGCTCAATTTTTACGTCTTTCAACTTTCTCAACAGTAATTTTATCGACTCGTCGATTTCCTTCTGCATTCTCTTGGTGAGATCCATCTCTTCCGTATCGATTGTCTCGGGTACTGGATCCTCGGTCGATGTGCTTAGATTAGCGTGGATAATTGTGTCCTCGGCCAGTATCGCTTCCATTGGTTCATTCTGTTCCGTCGCCATCTTCCTCGCTCTACTTGATGCTTTACCCAGGTTTGCTCTAAATTTTCTTCGAGTCCCTGTTCGGGCGCCAAATGAAACGGCAGAGCCTTTTCAATAAAGATTTTGTTCAGGGTTCTGGCTCGAAACAAATTTAGGCAGGTAAACCCTCAATGTAAAGGATAAGTAGATTTATTTTCGTCTTGTGTACAATATTTCTCTTATAATCGTGCTTCGCAATTGGTCGTTTAATCGCCTCGTCTCGCCGGTGGCGCCGCCGTCTCCGTGCCGCGGCGTATGTCGATCTCGTTGGCCGCTGGTTCTAGTTCGCCACTCAGCGCGCCGATCGCCGCGCCGCTGTCACGCTACCTCTCCCGAGTTGCCGATCTCGCTGCTCGCTGATAGGCCAGTGCGGCGTAGTTCACCGCTGAGCGCGCCGATCGCAGCGCCGCTGTCGCCGTGCTGTCACTGAGTCGCCGGTCTCACGCCTCTATTACCGATGATCAGCTATCAAACTTCGAAGATGGCTGCCGTGATTGCCAGGTTTCGTCCGTGTTCACGATTTTTGTGCGCGTTTTCACCGGGATGCAGTTCACTGGCACCGAATACGCGTGTTTAATCGTGATTCAGTAAGTTATGTGTCGCTGTGATTGTTTTTCGTGCGCGTTCTTCTCCTTTTATCCTGATGCGTTCTGTGATATTTGCGACGATTCCTCCCCTCTACCAATCTTGCTTGTAGAGATCTCCAGCTTGTCTCCTCTCGTGCGCGCCACTTAACCCTCTTATTCAGAGTGTCCGGTCTTGCCTTCTAGATGCCTGCCTAAGCTCTCCTTAGTTTCGATTGTCGAATGGACAATTTTGCCTCGATTCCTTTCCTCGACCAATCTTCCTTTCTAGAGATCTCCAGCTTGTACCCTCTAGTTTACGCAACTTAACCCTCTTTTCAGAGTGTCCGGTTTTGCTTTTTGAGTGACCGCCTAAGCTCTCCTTAAGTCCGAATAGCAGAAGTAAGAAAAATTTGCTTGATTTCTCATCTCTTTTACCCCTCTTTATACCCCTGGCCCTTGTGTTTCTCTTGTGAGAACGTTTCCTGTAATTGTCCATCTATGTGTTTCGAGGGAAACTACCCTCTTCTCATTATTCTTATTATTTCAGATTCTTCGCTGGAGGGCCGCCATGTCACCCGTTACAATATATATACCTGTTTGTACTCGATATATATATATTTTACCGTGTGTGAGCACTATGGCGACACCCACTCCTGGACCCATTGCTATCCCTACTCTGCGGGTCGACCGCGGCCTGCAGAGTATTATATATATATATACCTCTTTGTACTCGATATATATTGTCACGCCGCGGGTGCGAGGGAATTTGGGGGTAAAAAAAGGGGGGGGGGCAAAAGACAAGAAATCAATAATTAACAAAGTTTTATTTCTGATCGTTTTCAACGGCGGACTTTCTCCGAGGCCATTGACAGTTATGTCAACACACAAAAAAAAAAAAGAAACAAAATTTTTCTGGTCCTAATGGGCGCCAGTTAATTTAATACAAAAGAAAATTAACAACTTTTAATATCGCTTACTGGAACTATGAGAGGGGAGTTACGGCTAGCGCGTTGGGAAGGGAAGGGGGGTCGAGCGGGAAGAAATCTCAGGGAGAGGATTCGCCGACGCGATGGCCTCTTATTAATTACCACTGGCGAATTTTATTTGTAATATCACAATAGGCTTTTCTTAAATCTACGATGCCGTGAACACGGTCAGTCGCAGGGAAAGGGGGGAGGTGGGGGGGAAGGGAGAATTGTTTGGGTTTGGCGGTCGGCTGTGCCGAGGAAGGTCGGTCGAGAGTATCTCGGCCGAGCGAATGTTCGAACGTCGAGATAGGTACTAGCGGAAGGGGGGAAGGGAGGTCAGGCGGGAAGGCGACCGTTACGCGCGAGAATACTATCGGGTAAATTACTCGTAATAATGTTATCGTATAAATTCTTACTGCCGTCCCACACGGCTAACACAGAGGCCGAAAAGAAGATGAAGCAAAGGGTCGGCAATCGCGAACGGAATATTTTATACGCCGCGAATCTCTCAAAAATGAGCCGGGTTCGAATTCGGGGGGGAGGTACCTGTGCAAACACTCACCGTTGCAGGTTCCCTCTTCGGCGTCCCGGCTATCCCGTTTCCTTCTCGTCTTTTCCTTTTCCGTGTCCGTATCGTGATATTCGTATCCTTATTCGTGCCAAATCGTCCTCGCTTACACCGTTTTCGTTGCTTTCTCACTCTCTCCTTCTCTCTCTCTCTCTCACTCTACACGCCTTCCTTCTCTCTCTCACTCACTCTATACTCTCTATACTCTAACTTTCGCTCTATACTCCTCGCCGGCTCGTCACAAAGTGACGACCGCATGGCCGGCCGGAAGCTCGCGAAATCTTCGCGCTCGCTGATTGGCTACCGGCCGGCATCGATCATCGAGGCAGCAGCGACACGGATCGATGGGAGATGGGTCAACCGCGTGGTCGATTTAGGACTGTCGCGAGCGGGATCTATTGGGGATAGGTGGGTAATTAGGTCGGTCGGTAAGTATGGGGAAAAATTTGCGAACGGGAATTTATGATTCTGGTAATAAGGTAGGGTAGGGTAATCGCCGTACGCTGCTGCCACCTTCGTCACTCTGTCGCCGCACGGCCGATGGATGGCCGGGGTGCGGGGACGGACGGATGCTGTAATTTGGACAGATACGAATGTTTCGAGTGTAGTGCGAGTGTTGTGCGTGATTTTGGAATTTTCTCTGACTTCTCCGGGGTGATGTTTTTCCTCGGAGGTGATGAGTGGCAGCCGGGACGAGCTCTCCGAAGGGGAAATTATCTTCGGGCCGGTCCAGGTGAGTACGTTTCTATCAGTTTCTTCCGATTTTCCGTATTTATTATCTCCATCCTTTCTTTCTAGGTTAGGCCGGTCGTTCCAGGACGACGTCGACGACGACGATGACGATGACGCTGACGACGACAACGACGATGACGACGACGACGACGATGACGCTGACGACGACAACGACGATGACGATGACGACGACAACGACGATGACGGCGGCGAGGGTAGTATAGCGACTCGCGGGGTCTGGCGGGGTCAGTCGTAGTGACTGACTTCTTGCGCAAGTGAGTGCGTGCACAGTTTTCATAATTTATTGTGTAACATTTTATACTTATCTGGTTTTCTGTCATTGCAGGTGTGGGACGGCTCCTCTGCACGAGCCGGCTGCAGGGGAGGCTGTGATGCAAAAAGCAGCCTGCATAATTTGACCATTATTTTCATCCTTCGTAAGACCCAAAACTTTCTTATTAACTAACGGCATACCATACACATTGTCTGCTGAATAATCGGATGTGTCAAACCTATGAATGTCGCGTTTCATAATTTCATATATACCAGGAGTCTCTGTGTGATAGATTAAACTGTCGGTATCGGTGTATATTAGTTTAACTCTATCGTCAAAAGTTTGCTTTATATAATTGTAGTGAAAGTCATAGATGTATGTTTTGGCTATATCGAGAATACAAAAACCAATATATATAGGTTTGTTAAATTTTACTTGAGCACGTGTCAATTCAATAATAACAGTCTCCTCGTCGAGTATGGTGCAGCTATGAAACGTTGGTTTTGCTATGAGAGCTCGAGCTCCATACCTGCCATCCCATTTAGTAATGAGTCGTACATCGCGATGGTTTCTTACATTTTCCATAGTTTTACCAAAAACAGCGTTATTCATGAGTTTGTAGAAATTTTTTTGAAAATCATTTGTGGATTTTTTTCTCAAGTTGTTATTCAAATCAATGTATTTTAGTAGCCAGGGGTGTTGTTGAAATTTAAGAGTTCTGTAAACTTTAACGCGTTTTAACCTCAATTTAATATATTGCTTCAAGTTTTGATAGTGCAAGATGTATCGATTTTTCGGATATAGGGTTGTCATTAATTTTGCTTGCTTACTGCCAGGCGGTACATAGGGTTCAGGCGCCAGGGGTAAGTCTTTGCGTAGTGCGTGTAATTCTTGCGGATACTCTAAATCGACTTCGAAAATATATCCTATGGCATTGTCATCCGGAATATCGCGTGGATCTATCGACTCTTCCTCTTCCCCCACCCAATCGAAAGACCCAGTAGGAAGATATTGGCTCATTGCTGCACCATACAAATTATTTACATCGTAATACATAAGATATGTTTCAGGCTTGTTTGGATCGAATTCTGCTCCCATATAACGATTATTAGCTTTTGCATATCGATTCGAACACTGTGACAATCCGCCTCGAATACCTCTTTCTATAAACATGAGCATATCTACATCCGTCAAGAGCTCGAGCTTCACACCCGTACATTTTAGCGCGGCATCGAAAGCCAACCCAGGAGCAGTGTAATAGTGCAGTGGATCAAGATCATATGTCATTTTACATTTCATTCGGAAATTTTCGAAAATGTCGGCTAAAAGAAGGTCATCAGTTTTTAGATAGAGATCTGAGTATTCTCCCAAGGTTTTCACATTGAAAACTTCCCACACTGTGCATGCGTGAGAATACTCGGCGTCTGATATGTCCTCGTCCTTTAATTGTGAATAAAATTTTTGTTTTGTTGGTAATTCAGTCTCGTCGAGTCTTTCCCAACTGTCCACGTAATCATATGGGAAAACACCTTTTCTCGTTAATAAGTCGAATTCTTGTACATAATTACAATGCTTCTTCGTGATTAGCTTTTCGTCGTTACTAAGATACGATGCTAAGCTCTCGATACTCGATGGCATGAATCTGAATGAATCTGTAAATCGATAATCTATGATGGTACCCTTGACACTCTTCGTGAATGAGATATAATTTTCCGTATTTACAGGCAAAAGCTTGATCGAACCCTCAAATTGGTTGGCAAGCGCTTTAATTAAAAAGTGTGAGTCGTAGCCTGATAAATTGTGAAAAACTACTGGAATGGTATGTGAGTTTTTAAAATTCAAATTACACCCTTCGTGCGCTGCACCGTGATATTTACCCGAAAAATGGCAATGATCGCGATGCTTGATATCTTCGGGTGTGAATGGTTTTTGACAAATGTGGCAATTTTTTGCAAAAAGGAAGTCCATTCTTTCATCGTGACTCATCAGATTCATCGGTTTGATTGATTTCAAGGTTGCGCTCAACGGTTCAGCTAGTTCTCTTAATTCATTGACAAACCATTCAATACAATCCTTGTTACGATAAAGTTTGAATTTTGATAGAGAATCATCGAAGCTACATTTGAAATAATATGCAATACTGTGTGGGATATGTCTCTGATATGCTATTGTATTTGTACTGTCTTTTGGTGTGATCGGATTCAAGATACATTCAAGATCGGCGTAAATTACGAATGGAACGTCTATTTTATGTTTATAATTCTTTAATTTCAGAATCGAATCCTCACCGCTTGGCATCAGCTACTAAATTACATAGCCGAAGATACACACATCCCAATAAGTTTTCGCACGTGGGAACTGTACGAGTACCCTCTATTACCGACTTCGTCGAAACACGTTTGGGTTGTAAAAACTTCTACTCAACTGGAAAAACCCCGATACGTAATCGTGGGATTCCAAACAGCACGAAAAAATAATGCTCTTAAGAATGCGAGCCATTTTGATCATTGTCATGTTCGAGACGTTAAACTCTTTTTAAATTCGCAGAGTTATCCTTATGGGAACTTGAATCTCGACATTGGTCGTAATCAGTACGCTTTGCTCTACGAAATGTATGCAAATTTCCAGTCTTCTTATTACGAGAAGGAGCCCGAACAACTCGTAAACAAAGGTGACTTTTTCAAATACGCGCCGCTAATTGTTATGGATAGTTCGAAGCAGAATGAATCATTGAAATCAGGCCCCGTCGATATTCGTCTCGAATTCGAAGCTGTGAATCCCTTTCGCGCTCAAACCTAGCCTTACTGTTTAATTTTACACGATCATATAGTCCAGTACAATCCCATCAGTGGTAATTGTTGAAGTAGTTTGAGGGAGATTTGGCTTTAAGGCCGGGTTGTTCCAACCTCTAGGTAAAGTGTTCGGTAACTAACTGTCGGATGAAATTTACCCGTCAGTTAAATATGTGAGCGTTGTTCCACCGTTCCTTATCCTACTGTTAGTTACCCAGCGATATATATCGATTCTAACTTCCGGAAACATTCGTGACTATGTTCAAATGTAATCAGATTTTATAAAACAGCGAAATTTGTGTACATTAATATACCCCTATACTGAAAAAAAGAAAATTTTGTTTCATTGAACATCATTGACGACGATTGAAAGTGTTTTTTCTGTAGATAACGGCAAGTATTGTATTTTTTATAATTCAGACGTAGGTGAAATATGTCATAATTGCTTTATTATATTGTAAATAGACGGCTAGTAATTCGAAAAGGGAAAGAGGCACCAATTTTTCGCTTGAGGAGACAAACACGCTGATTGCAATAATTTCAGACAACAAAGACATTATTGAATGTAAAAAAACCGATGCCACAACGTGGCGGATAAAAAATGAAGTATGGAATGTTGTCACCGAATCGTTTAATTCATGCTCAGCAATTACTCGCTCTGCAAAGGCATTAAGGGCTAAATATGAGGATATGAAAAAAAATCCGCCAAAAGACTGTTCACAATAAAATGGAGATTTTTAAAACCGGCGGTGGGGTTTGTGGTATACAAACCCTAACAGTCAATGAAGGACTAATCGCCGAACTTATGGGGTCGACTTTAGATGGGCAACCATCTATTTGGGACACCGACAATATGCCGGGTAAGTGAAATCTTATTTAGATTTCTCAGGCTTCAAAGTAATCATTTTTGTTATTGAATTAAAATGTTGAAATATTTCACAGTTGAAATATCTCAGTTGACGGTGGAAAACGCTTCAGAGATTGAACATGGGGATATATCTTATGTTAGATCACCAAAATCAGGAGATGCAGGCATGTATAAAATAAATGAAAATCTACAGAACATAATGAATCCATAGAAATCACATGAAGAAAATTGTACTCAGTTGAACAGGATGACTTGACTCCATTGGACTTATTCGAAGATGTAGAATTTCTCGAAGACTCTAAAAACGTCGAAGCATCATCCGAAAAAAAGCGTTTGATATGACTACGAGTAGGTCTAAAAAAGGAACTCACGTCTTAAAACGACCTACGGCGCCTGAAATAAGGCCAATCATTAAAAACAAAAGGTTCCGAACAGCTCAAGAAACAGACAGCGAAGCAAGTCGAAAAGAAGAACTTCATGCCTTGCACATGGAAATACTTCGCAAGGAACTGGAAGTCAACTACACCCGGTTGATAGCTGCTCGGCTTGATGTCGAAATTAAAGAAATACAAAAAGACATTGAAGTGAGGCGTCTGAAAAATCTATTACAATAAGATTTTCTTACTATCATATTTAATTTACTGTATTGTATTTTTTAGTATTGTATAGTATTATATCACATTATTAATTTACTGTATTAATATTTTCATTCTATATACCACGTCAGTAGTATATCGGCCACTATGGCCACCCCCACTCCTATCCCTACTCCTCTCCCCACTCCTTTTCCCCCACTCCGCGGCCTCCGAGTCCGTGGCTCGGTCGGTCGTCGGTGCGGGGGGAAGAGGTGCGCGGGGGGAGGAGAGGGGATGGGGCGAGTCGCCATAGGGCACATTACTTTATATATATATTTTTATTTTTTTTATATAAATTTTTTCGGAGCATGTCGGTATGGTGGAGCGCTACTTACATTTCAACCATTTTTTCTCGGAGCGTGTCGGTATGGTGGTGCGCTGCTTACAATGCCGCCATTTTTTATTTTTCAGAGCGTGTCGGTATGGTGACACGCTGCTTTTATTTTCGCTATTTTTTCTTTTATAATTTAAAAAAATCCGATGCCAACGCAGAGACTCGAACTCGAGACCCTCGGATTGCCAGCCTGAGCCGCTGCCTCTGCGCCGAGGATCGTTATGAGATTAAATATATGCGGAAGCCTCTTGTAGCGAGTGCGCACACCTTATATATATATGTATATATAATCTTTATTATTTTTTATTTTTTGTTTTTTACTCCTATTCCTGCTCTACAAAGCTATGTCTTACCTTTATCTCCACTCTCTATCCCGTGCTGTTATCCTTCTCTCGCTCCTTCTTAATGTCCCACACGCCTGTTTCTCTCTCACTTTTTGCACACTCCTGTCTTTAACACACGCTCGCTTAAAATATATTATTTATTGTAGCATACCTTAAAAAATGGGTTGCTACATCAACACCATCTTCGACCGCCTCATCCGCCGAACTCTGAACGGTCAAACTGACGAGGGTGTATACTACCCCGGTTCGGATCACTACCTCCCGCAGTAAATTGTTTGTTAAAAAATACTCGATGTCGTCTTCGTAACCTGACGCGTCGACGAGCAATAAATTATTCATCGCGCACCGTGTTAATGTTATTTGGGGTTCAAAAAGGGGCGTGAGGTAAAATAAATCCGCCAACTCGACGAACACGCTGCGCGCTTCGTCGATCAGCCACACGTCACAACAATGATCGCTCGATACATCGAGTATTATGCCGCGGTATATAGAGTAGCCTATGCGTGCGGCACAGTCTATACCTGCGGTGATCAACGCCTCGTGTATGTGTACACCACGCCTGTCTGTATAATAAAATGTGTGCAATAGCGCGCGAAGCTCGTTATACGTTTCGCACATTGCCCGGGTACGCACGTATACCTCGTCGAACGCTTTAAATGCGACCACATTACAGTAAAACAATGCCTGTAGATCAGGAACGCGATATATCACGGTCGGATGCATTATTGACGCTTCGCGCGCGGCTGTTTGAAAATAACTAAATTCTATGGAACGACGAAATCGCTCAGCACCCCCACCAAAATCCCCCTGCCTCTTCTGTACCATCCTAAGGTTTATCTTGACATTTCTTACACAAAAGCTGTTTCAGCATTTTTGCAGAATATATGATATGTATACAACGACAATGCGTCATATACGTATCGCCGCATGGAATGACAGCTCTACATTTTATTAAATACACACGGGACGAAAACGCGGGCCGTCACGTACCTATATCTAATAGCAAAACACTGTCTAGACGTTTAGAAGTGAGAAAAATACTTTAGCGGCAAAGAGAGCCTATATTGTATATCGTTTCTTTTTATTTGGAGTTAACGCGATAGCACGATACTTTTGTGGAACGTTTATCTGAATCACAAACCCAACAATATAGATTTTTCTTTTTTTAATACATTTGATAATTTTATAATTATAAATATATTTTACAGGAAATATTCGGTGGTAATGCAACCTGCAAATACACCGATTATTTTATGTGCGAAAGAGAGCGCAATAGTGTTTTAAAAGATAAGAGAGAGAGAAAGAGAGAAAGAGAGAAAGCATACAGAGCGTTGTACGAATAGATGCGCGCAGGGGAGAGCTCGATGCATGGTAGTGCTATGTTCAAGAGAGAGAGAGAGAGAGCCGCAGGTTGCGCATAAGAGCGAAAGAGACAGAGGGGCGAGCTCGCGAAGATGCCGTAGCATCTCCAAGCTGTAGCGTGCCTCCCCCCGTACCGTTCACCACCACCTCGCCTATACTATGGATAAGAAGTCGCGCGCTCTCTGTTTCTTACAGCAGCTGTGTGGGTGCGAGAGAGAAAGAACTATAGAGGTCTCTATAGGAAGACAGATGCCGTGCTACAGCCTACTTCTCTTATTATATATATGGTATAGAATACTGCATACACACACACACACACACACACACACACACACACACACACACACACACACACACATATATATATATATATATATATACATATATATATATATATATATATATTCACTATATTACACGCCAAACAGGATAGCTGTCAGAATTTTTATTTTCTCGATTTTTGAAATACGGCAAATAAAAAATTTTTTGATTATCCTTAAAAAATATGTCGTCTTTAAAAAACCGCTCTTTCTGACTATTTATTCATAACTTCTTTAATAGTAGTTCAAATTAAATCTTTATTGAAAATTTTCGTTTTTGAATGTGATCTTAAAAAATATAGAAAAACCATTTGAGATGTTTTTATATGTGCTTGTTACGTTCAAATTTTTAATCTTATATGTATAAAGGCGTCCAGTCTACGCTAACACCTCGTGAAACTGACACCCCTTGCATATTTTAAACAAGACGTGCCTTGTTGATTCGATCAAAAATGCCTGCAAATCAAACACGAGCGCGAGATTGTCTTTATACACTTAAGATGATGCAAAAGTTACAGTCTTAATCTAACAGCGTAACAGTGCATTATATTTTATTGTGAGTGATGGCAGACCGCGCCCTTCGTAAATGTATTCGCGATTTTTTGCGTTTTGTACAACTGCACAGTGTACAGATACGCCGTCGTTGCGACAGTCAGTGGTGTTACGAATTAAAACATTTATCGGGTGATAAACTCATCAATCGATTGAAGTACCTTATATGGTGGGCGCCTTTGCGCAACATAGTAGCGGCGTATAACAGAGGTATATTGCGGGGTCAGAGGGTGTTAACGTGTGTATGAGGAGTTACAGAGAAGAGGCCTTCAAGGATCTCAGAGTGTTCGTGGTATTGCTGATGAAATCAGAAGTAAGTACTTTTTTACAAATTGTAAAAAATAATGAAAACGACATAATATGGCGGAAATGATATAATAGGTTATCGACAACTTTGGGACGCATCGAGTGATGAAGAAGCTGCTCTTGTAGACGCTGTCTGCACTGTAGAAAATTTGGAGAAACATATCGTGAAACGTAAGTATTTAGATTAACTTATCTAAAATTTATAACTATTCATTCTTCGAACTACTACGTAACTGCACGGAAAGAATCTTTAAGTAATTTTTACTATGAAATTATAGTAGCCGAGTGACAAATGTGCAATTCTTCAAGTTTTAGGAAATAAATTATACATTTAACGGAAATGAATAAAAAATTTACTGTTCCATGACAGAAATTAAAAATAATTTCAAGAATTTTTACTGAAGTTAACAGTAAATTTTTAATGTAACGTACAAATTTTCATAATAAAAATTAATAAGAAATTCTTTTCTTGTAACAAAACCATTGATTTTTCAATATTGCGGACTTAACTTTATTCTTATTCTCTTCTTTAGAAACACTGGTACAAACCTATGGAGAACAGCAAAGTGAGCCGATTGCAGGTCCTTCAGGACTATGCCAAAGATCAAAAAGCATCGGAAGATCTGAAATAATCGATACGGGTAGCAGCGACGAAGAGGAAGAAGAAGAAGAAGAAGATGCTTTCGCTAATATTCCTGACGATCGTAACGTCCCCGTTTTATCATCGCAAGAAGAAGGAGAAGAGGGTACTTACGCTGATATTTCTGACGATCGCAATGCCGTCGTTTTATCAGCGCAAGGAGATGAAGAAGAAGAAGAAGCGGCGGAAGAAGTGGTAGAAGATAATAGGGTTGTTCAACAGTATGAGAATCAGATATGGGAATACCCGATAGAGGGCAATATGATGAACAACGATGAAGAACCAATACCGTTAATTGATGATTGGTTTCAACATCTCTTGGATGACACCGACTCTGATAAGCATAACCTACTTTTATAGCTAAAAAGTAAAGCGCTTATTCTAGTGAGCAAATAAGCGCAATGGCTAATCTATCGTAGGTTATTCAACACAGGGATTATTGTTTGATGAATAGCCGAATTCTATTATATAAAAGGTACCAATAATACTGATAATAGGCTTGAAAAATGTATGTATACGTTAACAATGTAAAGATAATCACCCGTATTTATTTTCAGAGACGCAGCTTGGCGCTGGGAAGAGGCGTACATACACTGGTACAGAGCCGTTCAGGGATATTCAGCCACCCGGAAACCGCTTCGAGATCATCAGGGATTTCACACGCTATTTTAAACGTTTCAAACTTCAAGGACGCGAAACTACGCTGCGTATCAGACCACCTCACGTAGGTTCGTCTGTAATAGATTGGCTCGGTGGTGCATTCCGTGATCTTCTGACACACATCACCAGCACCTGTGCCGGTGGTGACTATGTAGGAATATCATTTACAGCAGATAGTTTAGCACACGGACCAGTATGGTTGTCCTTCCGACCCGCCAGAGACTATACGTTTGAAGATGTCTGGCAATTGATAACTAGCGTTGCTCAGAGTGCAGCATCTTTGAATATCGGTGATGTGTGCGTTATAAAAACCTGTATAGTGAGAGGCGTCGAGGGTCGTGGTAGAAAAGGTCTGACCCACGAGGCTGTTACGAAAAAATCGATATTGACAATCCGTAATTTTGATAATTTATGCTTACCACGCTCACTGGTAGCAGCACGCACATATGCGGTTCGCTGCAAAAAAACGAAGCTATTAATCTTACGAGAGCTGCTAATATCACTGTGCCTACAAACGGCTGCGGCGTATATGAGATCGCCCAATATCAAGATTATTTAATGCGCGATGGTATTGCTATTGTTGTATACGAGTTTCTAACTCTGGGACGTCGTCAAAAACCTTTATTCGATGGTAGAAAACGAATTTTGGCTTCTGTAGGCACGATAAAATACACGTTATATATATTATATTACGAACGCACGCATCATTTTCAACCTATTTTGAATCTTCGAGGCGGTGTAGGCGGTAGAGCTTTTTGCTCGACTTGTAATGTAAGTAGTCGTCGAGATGATCACAGATGTTCAAAAAAGAAATGTCCCCGGTGTTTTACGCTACCGCCCTGTAATCCTAATACAGATGATGCAATTAAATGTGCTGACTGTAATCGTATTTTTTTCGGAGATCAGTGTTTGCAAAAACACAAGACTGTCGCTGTAGTCAGGAACCGTCGAAGAGCGAGTGTGTGCGAAACTGTGAAACGCTGTCGTTGGTGTTTCCAAACGATAAGACCTTTAGAACGGAAGAAACATATATGCGGTGTGAAATACTGCAAGACGTGTAAACACAACGAACCGAACAATCATATGTGTTTCATGAAAAGTCTTCGTACATATAAAGACACGCGTAAAGCAGTTTTCATTTTCTATGACTTTGAAACACAGCAGTGCACACCTTTAAAGGGTGACATCTCTACTTTTGCTCATGAACCAAACCTTTGCGTAGCTCAACGACTCTGTACGTTTTGTTGTACTGATGATACCATAACAGAGCCGTGCGAATATTACGGCGTGCACGAGTTTGTTTTCAAGCATAGTCCCGTAGCTCAGCTTGTAGAATTAGCTATGACGAGTATCAAGGGGTTTTTCTCGTACAATTTGTATTGCTCATAACGCAGGGGGTTTTGATGCGCAGTTTATTCTGCGGTATTTAATCGAAGAAAAAAAGACACAGCTACCATCGCTAATCATGAACGGTACAAAAATAATTACGATGCGCCTTGAAAATCTTGTGTTTCTCGATAGCCTACACTACTTTCATATGTCTTTAAGCGCTCTACCAAAAGCCTTTGGTCTCGCGAATACTGTCACAAAAGGCACTTTTCCTCATTTATTCAACAGACCTGAAAACCAAAATTATGAAGGTCCTCTACCAAGCCTGGAATATTATTCACCTGATACAATGCGTGCTGGCGAACGCGAACAATTTCTTGCGTGGTACCGGGCATTGAAAGATCGTAATTATCTGTTCAATTTTCAGAAAGAAATTGTTGATTATTGCACGACAGATGTTACGATATTAAGGCGTGCGTGTATGGCTTTTCGGAATATGTTTATTGCCAGCGGCAATGTCTGTCCGTTCGAAGAGTGTACAACAATAGCGTCAGCTTGTTTTCGCGTTTTTCGTAAAAACTTTTTGAAAGATAACACGATAGGTATTATTCCAACGAACGGCTACAGATGGGCTCATAACCAATCTAAAAAAGCAGTTTCATGGCTCGTGTGGATGGAGCACTCTCTAGGGCAACGAATTCTTCATGCAGGCCGGGGACGCGAATTTCAAATATTGCAAAATTTACTAGTAGACGGTTACTACAAAACAGGCGATACCTCTCATGTATTACAATTTCACGGGTGTTATTGGCACGGTTGTCCGCGATGTTACCCTTTAAACAGGGATCGGCGACAGAGTGATGGTACATCGATGGACGAACGTCTCGAAAAAACTATAACTATATCGAATAGGATTCGAGAGGGAGGTCATGTATTAACAGAGATTTGGGAGTGCGAGTACGATCGCCTGTTAGAAACTGATGCAGAAATGCGTGTACTCATAAAGGACCATCCTTTAGTTGGTATAGAGCCTCTTAACCCACGCGATGCTTTCTTTGGGGGGCGTACAGAAAACATGGTTACGCTTTACGACGCCCAGAATTCGGAGCAAATACGTTATGTAGATGTCTGTTCTTTATATCCTTACATCTGTAAATTTGGTAAATACCCGATAGGACACCCCCGCGTATATACGGGCTCTGAATGTATGGAGCTGACAGGTCCAAATAATAACGATCTTTCACGCGTAGAGGGTCTTGTTAAATGCTGCGTATTACCACCTACGAATCTTTATCACCCCGTATCACCGGTGCGTATGCATCACCGCTTATTGTTTCCTCTATGCCGTAGCTGTTCCGAAAGTATGAACCCGGAAATATGTACGCATGAAGATCCTTCTGACCGTATGTTCGATGGTACATGGGTGGTCGATGAGCTACGCAAAGCTATCTCATGCGGTTATATAGTTATCAAAGTATACGAAATTTGGCAGTATGAGATCACACAGTTCAATCGTGATACTCAAGAGGGGGGTCTCTTTGCTGCATATATAAATACCTTTTTGAAAATCAAACAGGAGGCGAGCGGTTGGCCCGAAAGTTGTTTGGAAGATGAAACGGCGCAAGAGCAATACATAACAGCTTTTGAGAGCTCTGAAGGTGTTAAGCTAGACCGCTGCAATATTAGAAAAAATTCCGGATTACGTTCTGTAGCTAAACTATGCCTTAATTCTTTTTGGGGTAAATTCGGTCAGCGTGAGAACTTACCGCAAACGATAATAATTTCGTCTCGTCAAAAGCTCATGGAATTATTGACCAGTCCTGAATATGAAATCACAGGTATTCTACCTGTTAATAACGAGATACTATATATTAATTACACGAAGATCGACACTGCTGTAATACCTTCTGATATAGCAAACGTTGTGATAGCAGCATATACAACAGCACAAGCGCGTTTGAAATTATATAGTTATCTCGAGCGCTTGGGTCCTCGTGCACTATACTGTGATACAGACTCTGTAATATATGTATCGAAGAAGAATGACACCTGTGAATATGAGCCTCCGACCGGTCAACTTTTAGGGGATCTTACCGATGAGTTGTGCTCTTATGGTGAGGGTAGTTATATAAAAAGTTTTGTTTCAGGCGGTCCGAAATTTTATTAATTTATTGTGCAGTGCCCCGATGGTTCCGAAAACGAGGTGTGCAAGGTAAAGGGTATAACACTCAATTTTACCAACAACTCATTAATCAATTATAATTCTCTGCGCTCGTTTGTAACCGGTGAAAGAGAGGTACCTGTTGTATTACGCTACAACGCTATTAGACGGACAGCATACCACCAGGTCGTTACGCGTCCTGAAACAAAAACCTGTATGCCATCGAGCGTCAAACGAAGGCGCCATGGCGAGTATGGTTCGCTCCCTTACGGTTACAGATCTTAGTTTATGAAAAATTATATTATAAATTTGTTGTAAATGCTGTAAATACTGTTAAACACTGTAAATCTTTATATTGTTACTGTAAAATAAAACTTTATACATATACCGAATATCTGAATACTTTATATATATATATATATATATATATATATATATATATATATATATATATATATTGTTGTATAGAAAATACACTCATTCGTAGAGATGGATACGCGGTGGAAGCATCCCTGGACCTCGATGATATGTGGCCCCACGGGCTGTGGTAAAACGTACTTTGTAAAAAAGTTTTTGAAGTTTATATCGCGAATGAACAGTGAGCCATTCGAGAGAATTATTTTCTATTATTCCGAGTGGCAATCAGCATACACAGAGTATGGTGCATCAATAGAATTTCATGAAGGCCTGCCTCAGAGTGCCGATTACGCGAACGATCCTCGTGCAAAACTCATAATAATCGACGATTTGATGCGCGAGGCGTCGAACAACAGCGTTGTAGATCTTTTCACCAAAGGTAGTCATCATAAAAACCTGAGTGTTATTTTTATTACCCAAAACTTGTTCCATCAAGGACACGGTCAGCGCGATATTTCATTGAATGCCAATTATATCGTAATTTTCAAAAATCCTCGTGATCGTGCTCAAATCCAACATCTCGCGCGCCAGGTCTATCCGGAAAACCCGCGATTTCTACAAGAGGCCTATCACGATGCAACATCCAAACCGCATGGTTATTTGTTACTCGATTTGAAACAATCAACGCCTGATAACTGTAGATACCGTACTTGTATTTTCCCCGATGACACCCATCATTTTGTGTACATACCACGGAAAAAGTTAAAAAGCAATTCCGACACATGCGAATTACCAGTTCAGCGCATGTAATGGCGCCTAAAGCATCGTCGTGTCACGAAAAATGTATAGCTATATTGAGTGTATTTCAACAACCCAACACAGCGTGTAATACATCTGACACGCAGAAAAAACTAATAAGTGCTAGTCACTCCGTTTGTCAGTGTGTGTGGTACATTCTTAGGGGGACCACAGCCCCAAAGACATATCGTGCAAAGGGTTTAAAAAGGAGTGATACATCAGGACGGTCGGCAGTTCATCAGACGTAATGGCGCAGGGTGGTTCACCGCTCTGCAAAAAACACGTTGCGATATTGCGTGCTCTTCAACACCTGAATAAGGAGCAGCGCAAGGCTGTTTTACGCAAAGCGGATCCGAGCATTATCCGCTGTATTTGTGAGTGTGCGTTGAACGTTCTCTGCGGTAATGTACCACTGAAGCCCGACGAGAGAAAAAAATTACGCCGACACGCACCGGTTCTCCGGCGTTTAGCCTCAAAAAAGGCTGTTGGAAGAGTAAAAAACGGTTTGTTGTTCAAAGCGGTGGATTTCTACCTCTCTTATTAGCACCAATACTAGGTACTGTTCTATCAAGTTTGATCGGTGGTCGTGGATAATGGATCACGCAAGAAAAATGGTACTCGTGCCGGAGGAGCATCTAACGCGCTTGAACACACAAAGTTATACGCAGCCTGTTTTTAACGCGGATGCGTCTCAAGCACAGCCAGTGCGGGGTATTGACATTACGTTGGCTCGATTAGACGCGGAAATGAATGAAATTTTGCATTCCTGCACATACAAGGATGAGCGAGAAAAGTGGGCGGCGTACTTGACTGTACTACAGCGTTATCTCCACTTCATCGATGATGAGAGAGCTCAGCAGTACCGAGGCCTTATGAAGAATAAACACGCTGTAGAGTCTGACTATGATAGAAAAAGAAAAGAAGACGAAACCGGTGACGGTATGAGTGATACCGTCATAATTGAGAGTGTACCTGCTAAATTTCGCGTGAAAGCGAAACTACTGCTTCGCCGTTTGCGTACTGCTCCACGATCTAATCTTTCTTGGGATTCTGACGGTGTCGTGTTGGTCAGCGGGAAACCGATAAAGGATTCAAATATTGTTGATCTCGTGAACGATGCTATGAGGGCTAGGAAAATACCTAATCCGGCCGGACGCGGTGCCTTTGCCAAAGTTCTCCGAACGATCAAGGCACCTCGGGAATTTATTGGTAACGAGGAGTTGTGGGCGGAGTCTAGAGCTAATACACCGCGGCGTCATTCGCAGTCTGGTAATAGTAGTACAAGCAGCGAGGGATCACCCGATACGGACCAGTTAGCGTTTTTCAGCGGTCCTGAGAACAGATCACCAACACGGCAAACACAGGGAGGTAAGCAGAGAGGTGGTGGCTATCATAATAAGAAAAGACGTGTAACTTGGGCTAACCTGAAATTATAATCATGAAAATCTTAGAAAACGCGTACTTTAACCCCGTCCATGAAGCATCGTTTTCAGGTGCTACCAAATTGTTACGCCTGGCACGTCAGAAAAAAATTTCCCGTGTAAAGGCGCTACAGTGGCTTGAAGCACAGGATACGTATACAAAACACAGGCCCGTGCGCCGTCATTATCCACGTCGTTTTTATAATGTCCGAAACATTGATGACTTCTGGGAGGCTGATCTCGTGGATCTTCGCTCGATTAAAGATTATAATGATGGTTATGTTTATCTCCTGGTCGTTATAGACGTTCTTAGTAAATTTGCATGGGTTCAGCCTTTACGTGACAAGTCTGCTGCATCTGTGGCTAATGCGTTTGATCTCATTTTATCTAATAAAAATAGTAACGGTCGACTACCCGTTTACCTACAGACGGACAGAGGTAAAGAATTTACCGGTACTGCATTCCAGGCTCTCTTAAAGAAAAAGAACATACAGTTCCGTGTTGCGAGAAACCCTGATATAAAAGCGGCTATTGTCGAGAGATTCAATAGAACACTGAAAGAAAGAATGTGGCGGTATTTTACGTATTCTAGAAAAAAACGTTACCTAGACGTTCTGCAGAACATCGTTTCGGCGTACAATCACACCACGCATAGCGGTATAAAAATGGCTCCTGTCACGGTGACACACGCTACAGCGGCTAAGGCCCGGAATAACCTAATACAGCGCTACAGAAGAACCGAAAACTGCTCTCCTAAATACAGTGTGGGCGATATCGTGCGCATCAGTAGCGCGAAGGCAGCCTTCGCAAAAGGTTACGAGGGTAGTTGGACCAACGAGTTATTTAAGATCATACGTGTATCGCACAGCATTTGTCCGGTGACATACACCCTGCGTGATCTCCACGACGAGGATATCGACGGCATATTTTATGAGACTGAGTTATCGAGAGTGCATACGAAGGCGTCTAAGCAACACTCGGCAAAATGAAGGAGGAATTTTACATGGTTTTACCCAGTAATAGTAGTATGAATTATTATCCTGATAATGTGACAAGGTATACCACGCATTTGCCCCAATGTATGTCTCTTCACGGTAGCTGGGCTGTTTTTCTAGCTGAAATACACATACCCACGACGATTTTGCATGTGCCACCCGAGGGCGAGCGGAACTTTATGAATGTCATAACAAACACAGTAGCACCCGGTAGTATGACAACCGCCGACTTTAAGGAAGACCGTGTTTGTGTACCTCCAGGTGTATACCTCAGCATAGACACATTAATTGAGGCTATTAACGAGATATCGTGTGTTGCGGGTCATTTGAAATTTAAGCATGGCCGTAACGGTTATGTGACGGTCACGCGTATCTGTGAATCGTGTAAGAACGTGGAACACTCGTTCTACTTCTCCGATGTGTTGAATAAGATTTTAGGGTTCACCGAGCCTGAGGATGTGGTAGTCCAGAGCGTGTACACTGCTCAGAGACCTGCCAACCTAGCCCATGGGACCCCAAATATGATGTACGTTTATACGGATATCTGCGAGTCCTATATCACCGGAGATGTGCATACACCTCTGCTACGTGTCGTGCCAATCGTTGCCGCTGATAATCGTAATTATGGATCGGTGAAGATAAGAAGCTTCTCGCCACCACGCTATATTCCCCTATTACGTACTAGTTTTCAAACAATAACGATTGATATAAGGGATGAGTTTGGCCAACCGATTCCATTCGAGTACGGGACGTTGACGGTGACGTTACAGTTCAAACGTACAGATTAACCCGAACTAATCTAAAATGGCTTACTATGACGAGTACTTTGATATGCAAACGGGTGGTGGTGGTCGAACCGGCTATGGTGGTATCAGTCATGTGTATATAGGCTCACCGAATCAAAGGGGTCACGGTATTGGGAGTTTCCTCGGAGGTCTCTTTCGACGAATAATACCTCTCTTAAAGCAAGGAGCTCGGGCTGTTGGTAAAGAGGCTCTTCGCTCTGGCATCAATGTGGCTACGGATATCATGGATTCTGGCATTCACCCTCGAGAAGCATTCAAAACACGCATGCGCGAATCAGGGGAGAATCTGAATCGTAAGGCTGAAGAAAAAATTAGTACGCTCATGACGGGTTCGGGTTATAAAGCCGGTAAAATTAATAAACTGCTCCATTCTCTTGCCGGGAGCGCGTCACGACGTACCGGTGTGCAAAAACGAAAGAAGACCGTGAAGTCGCGACAACGATCGGGCGCTGTGAAAAAGAGACAGGGTAAGAAGGCTGTGAAAAGAAGAAAAGGAACAAAGCATACAACTAAGAATCACTCCAAGAAATCAAGAACAGTGGCAGATATTTTTGCTTAACACAATCTTGAAAAAATGGCTTTCTTACACACACACTCGTGTGAGTGCCTTAAGTCGGAGCTTGAGCTATTTACACTACCACCAACCCAGACAACAATCGAAGGAACGCATACAGTGTGCTACAAACCAATCTCATCATTGACGGATGATTCCCCGATAGAGTTTGGCATACCGGGTCAGGGTGATGAGTACATTGATCTTGCACACACCATGCTGAGTATGCGTGTTAAGATAGAAAGTCCAGACACGAAGGATGCTCCGGCTCCTAAAGTAGGACCAGTCAATAATCTATTGCACTCAATGTTCAATCAGATCGATGTATTTTTAAATCAGAAACTTGTGTCACCTCCCAATAATGTTTATGCCTATAGGGCATACATTGAAACCCTTTTGAATTACGGGCCTGCTGCTAAGTCTTCGCATCTCACGAGTACTCTGTGGTATAATGATTTGCCTGGTAAAATGGATGATACAGAAGATAATAATGCAGGGCTTGTGAACCGGCGGAACGTATTAGGCAAGAATCGAACGATCGATCTCCTTGGCCATTTGCATTGCGATATCTTCAATCAAGAGAGGTTTTTGCTAAACGGTGTTGAGATGCGGCTACGCCTCGTACGAACCAATAACGCTTTTTGTCTCATGAGCTCTTCGAAAGATTGTACCATACGTATTACGGAAGCATCGCTACTTGTACGACGTGTTAAGATAGCACCCGGTATACTTTTGGCCCATGCAAGAGCTCTGTCGAAATCTACAGCGAAATATCCTTTGACGAGGGTCGAGGTTAAAGCGATATCGCTGCATGCAGGGATACACGGTGATACTCTTGATAATGTCATACTTGGTCAACTGCCTAAGCGTATAATCGTCGGTTTTGTCAATAATAAGGCTTTTAATGGCGATCGTAAAATAAATCCCTTCAATTTTCAGAATTACAATATAAATTATTTTTCTTTATACGCCGATGGCTTGCAAATACCGTCTAAACCTCTACAGCCAGACTTCGCAGATTCTGATATGTATGTGGATGCATACCATACACTATTCTCGGGTACAGGTATCCACTTTCTCAACGAGGGCAATTGTATTGCGCGTACAACCTACCCATCTGGTTATTGCCTCTTTGCATTTGATCTTACACCCGATCTCTCGGCCAATAGTAGCACCCATTGGAATCTTGTGAGGCATGGTAGTGTCAGGATAGAAGTACGTTTCGCGGCAGCCCTAACATCAACGATTAATTGCATTGTGTATGCGGAATATGATAATGTGTTGGAGATCGACTCTTCCAGACAAGTAATTGTGGATTTTAGTGGCTAGATCGCAGGGCTTATAGAGGGGAGGTGTCATATATCCACAGAGTGTGCAAAATTTGTCGTCAGTCTGTATTCAAAACTCGACGTGTTACGACGATTGAGAAGCACCATGAACATCGTCATTGATATACAGGGCCTGAAGGATAAATATAATCATTTTATACCTAAAGAAGTTGCCGTGGTCTCTATAAAAACGTCGTACCTAGCCCATTGGATTATATCACCACCCTACACTTATAACGTTCTACCACCTAGTGTAAAACGTCAAAACACCTGGTTACAAACCAATCATCATGGTATAGAGTGGTCCGAGGGCGAAACGCATTTACGCACAGTCGAGGCTTCGTTGAAGAAAATTGCAGTGCAGTCTGATCGCCTGTTTACACGTGGAGCTGATAAAGCGGCATATCTGACACAGCTAACGGATTGCTACGTTATAAATCTAGAAGAAGATGAAGACGACGATTCGTCGTTCCGTAATCTTCCCGAGAGCAACACCCGTTGTATATATCATGGTTTGCTGCGTAAAAATTGCTCGTTCACGTGTGCCCTCAACAACGCTGTGAGAATCAAAAAGTGGCTTTCTCATAACGATCGTTCCAGCTCCTTGTGGGAGTACAGAACCACGACAACCTGGAACATCGGCCTACTAGCTGTGGACCGCCGCGAAGAGGGGAAAACCACCGATATAACAGCGCTCTAGTGTCTCTATAATCGTTGCCTATTATGAACACCGAGCAGCTTCTGCATGCCCTACGCGGTATCAAGAGTCGTACTATAGGTGTATACCCAGCAGATCGCATCCCTAAGGTGTGGACGAAACCAGCAGCGATTGTCGCCAATACCGATGGCCACAAGCAGCCCGGAGCCCACTGGGTCGCCATGTACGTCGATCGAAATGGACGCGGATGGTACTTCGACAGCTACGGACTACCACCAATCGTCCCGCAGCATCTCCAACGTCTCCGACAGAACTGCAGGTTCTTTAGCTACAACGCTATACAGCTTCAGGGTCCTGAATCACAGACTTGTGGACATTATTGTGTTATGTTTCTTCATTTCATGTCTACAGGCCTTGGTATTAATATGTTTAGGAGTGCGTTTTCAACCGATTGCATACAGAACGATAAAATAGTGTATGACTATTACAAGGAGTATATTAATAAGTGTAACAAAGCCAACTCCTTGAATAATGTGTTAAACAGGGGAACCACTGTGGGTGGGGGGTACCATTATAATAACCGCATTACTTTTAGTATGAAAACTTTTGGCTGTGTACAAGGGTGTTGTTCTCGCATTCGCTAATTGTACGATAATTTTATGCTAAAATAAAGTATGTTTTTCAAAATCGTGTTTTTATTTAGGCACGTGCCATCTTCACATGATCATCTCCTATTTCTCGCCATCGCTACGTCGTATTAATTTCAGCGCACGTGCAAAAACGCCGACCTAAGCTTTCGGAGAATTCAGAGGTGTCGGGGCCAAGCGACTTGCTGGTTTTTTACCACCACCACCAAAGTTACTTACTGGTTTTTTTACAAAGTAAGCAAATATCGCACCAATTAAATTCAGTCTACACTTCTCTGTATACAGAGTAGGGGAATGGCTCTGTTTGATATGAGCTCCGAAGAATCTACGCTCTGTGATAGGCAGCCATTGTCCTCGAGTCTTCAAAGAAGTAAGCAGCACCGAATAAAAATCCGCTTAGACGCTTTCCTGCAAGATATTGCTACGGTTAAAGGAAACATACACGCAATATCGGAGTTTCGTAGTTTAACGCTAAAACTGAAAAAACTCAAGCTGCATAATGGATTTCACGCGAATCAATCAAGTGGGTCGACTGGAGACGCTTCTCCCCGTAAAAAGATTATCGGAGTTGGAACTCCAAAAAGACTATAATGTCACTGATATCAAAACAGTCCAAACCAAATGGGGTGCGCGAATCATCGTGGATGTGAATGGTGAATTTACGTGTTATCTACCTACGAGATTCGTCAAGGCTTTCGAAGAGGCGGCCGAATTGTTTCAACAAATGAGCGAAGCTGCCAATAATAAAAACCTGATCATGCAATACCACGGCACGAAGTTCAATAAGCTGGAGTTCAAACCTGCTAAGGAATCATCATAACCAGGTACGTACTAAAAACCTATAAAGCATTTATGGAACGAATTGTATATACGATCCTCTCTCATACCGTGTGTCTATCTCTATCTTTCATAGTTAAACCATCGTCTGATCAGAGAGAGAGAGAGAGAGAGAGAGCTGTGACGAGTATAGGGCCAAAGAAGAAGAAGCTAATATCCGCTACTCACCGTACTACTTTTATTATAAAATATGCATTACCACCGAATATTTCCTGTAAAATATATTTATAATTATAAAATTATCAAATGTATTAAAAAAAGAAAAATCTATATTGTTGGTTTTGAATATTTATTGTAAACTTGTGGAAGTACGAGAGAGAGAGAGAGAGAGAGAATAAGGTGTGCACACGTGCGCTCGCTACAAGAGTCTTCCACATATGCTTCATATCATAACGATCCTTGGCTCAGAGGCAGCGGCTCAGGCTGGCAATCCGAGGGTCTCGAGTTCAAGTCCCGCGCTTGCTCGGATTTTTTTAATTATAAAAGAAAAAATGGCGAAAATAAAAGCAGCGTGTCACCATACCGACACACTCTGAAAAATAAAAAAAATGGCGGCAATGTAAGCAGCGCTCCACCATACCGACACGCTCCGAGAAAAAAAATGGTTGAAATGCAAGTAGCGCTCCACCATACCGACATGCTCCGAAAAAATATAAAAAATAAAAAATATATATAAAGTAGTGTGCCCTATGGCCACTCGCCCCATCCCCTCTCCTCCCCCCGCGCACCTCTTCCCCCCGCACCCACGACCGACCGAGCCACGAACTCGGAGGCCGCGGAGTGGGGGAAAAGGAGTGGGGAGAGGAGTAGGGATAGGAGTGGGGGTGGCCATAGTGGCCGATATACTACTCACGTCTACAATCCAATAAATAAAAATGTATTAAGATGTCAAAATTTTTCCATTTTTTCATGTACATAGACAATTTTTACGATAATCCATTAATATTTAGTGACTATGATGACGATGATGTTGAAATCACGAAATTTGATATAGATTGTAAAGTATAAGTTCTTACTTGCCTGCTAGACAAGTACTATCGAACCAGCCTGTAAAAGAATACCAAAAGGAATGTTAATCTGGCAAATGTAGGATGCACTTTACTTTTTAATAGAGATAAAACGTTACCTCGAAAAATGAGTTTCAATTAATGAAGAGCGCACATTAACATTCTCAACTGCATGACGATTGTTTTCTCCATGTAGCCCCAAAACTTCGATATCATTTGCAACTCCCTTGTCAATGGCTGGTTCCGGTTCTGACATACCCAGCGCAATATTATGAAGTACTGCTGTTGAGACTATTACCGATTGAGCGAATACGGGCTGAATTCTTAATCCGAACACTAAAACTGGAAATCGCCGTTTCCACTGTTACGTCCCAAGTGGGTAAGACAGTGGAGCTCCGTCGATAATTCGATGTGCGCGCGATATTTGAATTGGCTTGCGCTATTCAGCTGGACGTGAGCTCGGCACCTGAGACTTACTTGTGCTCAATATACCAATTCAACGATTTAGGATAAATCGTCGAGGTTGATTCCTCTTCGAAGACGTTCTATGTTGATGATGTTTTCCCAAACTTCTCGGTATTGACCCGTAGAAATGAGTTTGTTGGGAAAAATATTGATTACAACACTCACGACTCTCATAAACTTTAACAAAACTGATATTTTATTTGAATTTGAAGTTTTAACACAAAAACTAAGATTATACTTAGAGAATATCGACAAAAATAGTTTAAGATTTTTGTTTGTTGTAGATGTTCTCGATTTGGAAGTCGAGTGAGTTCTGACTCGAAGTCGAATTTGTTCAGAGTCTGTTCTTCGAGTAAATTAACTATTTCGTTTCTGCTTGGTGGGAGTTACAAAATTTCGGGTATTTTGATTGGTTATATTTCTAACGAGACGCTTAGTTTTTCTATGGAGGGGATTATCTTGAGCTCGCAGGGGTGGCGTGAGATCGTCATTTTATGGACGACTTTTTCGTGGAAAAGGCAATGTGTTTTCGAGTTTATGGTTCTAGGAAAAAGATGCAGAGTTCGTGTTTTTAAAATTAGGTATTTTTGAGTGGTGATATTGAGTAGGGCGTTCGTCGTAATGTGATGCGAGTAAGGGTGGTGAAGGAAACTTTCTCTGATTTGGTATTTCGAATTTAGTGTGCGGTCCGCTTGAGATTGCGAGTGAATTTTCCAGCATTTTCCAGCATTTTCTGGCTGGAATTTGTCGATCCTAGAGTGTGTATAGGATAAAATGTTTGGTCTTTGGAGGAATGTTTGTCAGAGTGGAAAACATTCTTTATCGCGTTGCGCAGCTGTTCGTCGAGTTTGGTATTTCGAATGTTTGAAAAATGATATGGGATTATTCTGAGAAACCGTGGTTTGCATCTGGAACGGAAACATTAATTGTTTCTTAGGTGTAGTTTGTAAATGAAAATATAAAGTGATAATAATAGTTAAGAATATGTATAATATTTGAATTTTGCCGGCAGGCTGCATTGTTTCAGAGGTAGTCAAGGTAGGGATTTAATTTATCGACCGAAGGTGTGCATCACCCATGTTGGGACGTAACACCTCCCCACCTTGAAGATTGAGCGACCCGCTCAATTTTAAAAGAAAAGAGACAACGAATGTGGCGTGCCAGCTAACATGATTTTTTTTTAACAAATGGTGTTGTCTTAACGTATTACGCATTATGCTAGTTACGATTATCCTATTTATTACTTATCTTTTTTTATTTATATTTCCTCTTTTTCTTCTTATCATTTTTCATTGTGTATTCGTACCATATCCTTACATCGTAATTTTGAGTATTTGTAGCATATTATCATTAGTATTATTTTTAACGTAGTATGTTTTGAGTATTTGTATCGTACTATGGTTCATACTATTTTATTATAATAGTTTTCATGAGTATTTGCATTATATTGTCGTTAATACTATTTATCCTAGTAATTTTGAATATTTATGAGAAAACGAGATGCACATCGATACAAATTCATAGTTTTGCATTTTTGTCTGGTACCTAAAATTTATTTCGGCCTATTAGTGAGCTATTTTTGCACGATCGCAGTGAATAATTTTACGCTTCTTATTTTCGAGTTCGATTTCGATGTCGTTTTTGTCTGGGAATACTTCAGTAATAATATAAGGTCCTTTGTAGTTGTCATCGAATTTGCCTGCTCTTTGATTCTTTACCAGGTATATTTTGTCGCCTGTCTGGAATTTTACTGGGTTGATTCTTTTATCATAATGTTCTTTTGATTTCTGTTTAGCATGTTCTAGGTTCTTTCTAGCTTGTTCGCGAATTCCTTGCATTTCTTTGGCTACATTTTCTACGTGATCATCGTATGTTATTAATTCATCGAGATATGAGAATTGTGAGGGTAGTCGGGCTTCTCTTCCATAGACTACTTGATAAGGGGTGTATTTCGTCCCTTCGTGTACGCTCGTGTTGTATGCGAACGTGGCTGATCGTAAGAATTTATGCCAATCTTTCCTATTGGTGTAGTGTTTTAGATAATCCGTTAGGACTTGATGACTTCGTTCGAGAGAGCCGTTTGACTGAGGGTGGAAAGCCGTTGTCTTAATTTGTTCGATCTTTAGAGTTTTCGTGAGATGTTTCATTACTTTTCCGATAAAAGCTGCGCCTTGATCGGTCAGAATAGCCTTCGGGCAACCGAAGCAACAAATGAATTCAGTGACAAGAGCTTCCGCAATTTCTTTGGCTGTCGCGTGAACTAATGGAATCGCGAGTGAAAATTTCGACAAATTGTCTTGAATGGTGATAATAAATCTGTGTCCGAGTTCGGATTCTGGGTTGATTGGTCCAACGATATCCATGGAGATTTTATCGAACACATTGAGAGGGGTATCTGTAATGACCATTGGCTGTTTAGTTTTTACCCTTACTAATTTTCTCCTCTGACAACGTTCGCATTGCCTGATATAGTCTGCAACATGTTTTTTCATGTTTCCCCAGAAATATTTTTGTCTGATGCTATTGTATGTTTTGGTTACTCCCTTATGACCTGCGATTGGGGATTCGTGGTTTTCGCGAATTATTCGTGACCTATCTTCTTGTGGAGGGGTGATAATTTCGTCCCTACAGACTTGAATGATGATATCTGTTCCTTCCAAGATTTCCTGGAGGATTTTCTTTATTTTTGGCCAGGATGCGTTTTTAAGACCACTTCGTTTTTTTGAGATGGCCGCCGATTTAATGTTCGACTCCAACATTTCTTTCTTCAAATTTTGTATGCCGAGAACGAAGTTTTCCTGAATTAAGGGGTCGGAGTCGTGTTTTCGAACGACTAGCGCAAAGACTTTCTTTTGTGGATTTCCGGAAACGATTACGCTTCCAAGTTCATAATTTTGATCTGGTGTCAGATTGTTTAAGAGACCAATTTCGATCATTCTTTTCCCGAATTCGTTTGTTACCGTCCCGTCAGCTGAGATTAGACAAATATAATGATTTCGCGTCATTTCAATATTGTCTCTTGTTTCTATTACGTTTGTCGTGTTTTCGTAATTCTCATTCTCGTCCGGTGAACTTTGAACACCCGATGCGCGCGAGTACGGAGTAGGTGCTCCCCAGGGGGCATTACCCGGAGGGTTTGGTGCAGTTGTAACCTGAGTCACGTCGAGTGGTTGTATGTTTTCTGTTGCTGGGATTTCGTCGCGTATCGGTGTGAGTGGAATGGGTGTGTTGGGCATTTGAACGAGTATTCGGTCGTCGGGAATTTTTACTGTCGGGGTTTGTGTAGCATAATTTGAGAGATCTTGAATTGTCGAGAGTCGATTTGCTGATTGAGACAGAGATCTTTGAATTGTCGCTCTACTTCTTTTCTTCTTCGACAATGGGTTTGCCAATTTGTTAATTTTTCCAGTTTTACTCGGATTTATACGTTTCTTCTTTTGCTTTTTTTGTTCGTGAGTCCCTTCGTCCGGACAGCAGAAGCATTTTTTTCGTCTCGTTTCTCGGGATGAGCGTCTGACTGTCGGTTCTGTTTTTGTCAAAGTGTTTGATTGTGGATTTACGAGTATTTTTTCGTTTTCGGTTCGCAATGAATGTTCGTCTTTTGTCTGAGTCTGGGGTAGATCATTCACTGTTTCCTTCGGACCTTCAGAGGTATTCATTTCCTCCGTGAAACTTTCTCTCATGATTATGGTATTTTGACCACATGATATGGTTGGTTCGTCTACTACGATCTCGTCAAGTGTCGTGTCACGTTCGATGTTAAGGGTAGTCGGCTGTGTTTGTTTAGGGATTTCGGTTTCAGTTCCCGTAAATGTTTTCTTTCGTAACCGCCTGGCGGGTGAGGGAGTGAAATGAGCTAGAGTTTTGTTTCTTTTCTTATGAATTTCCCTCGAGAGTTGACGTTGAAAATTATTTTCTCTTTGTAGTCGCGTAGGCGTTTGCGTGAGCGAGAATAACGAATGATTTGGGTGTTGCGCCCTTGATTTAGATTCATCATTTTCCGGGATCCGCTCGTCGTCTGCGTCGCTATCATAAGAATTTGGTTCGGGTTCGAGAATTATGACCCGTGGTTCGATATGAATTTGTTTTTCGTCTGAAGATGACGAGGAATTAGATTGATTGTCTGATGATTTTGTGAGGTTTTGTTTCCTTTTTGCTCGAGATTTTCTGTTTGTTTTCTTCTTGTGAAGAAAGAGTTTTGATTTTTCGGATAAGCTAGAATTTTCGCTTTCCTGACTCGGGTGATCAAGCCGAATTTTTGGATTTGGATTTAGATTGTTTAATACAAGAGGTTCTGGATTTGAATCGATAAATTCCTGGGTCGTTTCTCTCGGAACTTCCGACCTGAAGGAATTTTGCGATTGATTTTTATCTGCATTAGACGCAGAAGATTCCTCGGAGCCAGTTCGAGCTAGCCTGGGTCTCCGTGGGATTTGGCGTATATCACTTTCGGATGACGTAAACGTCCTTGCCACTCCGGGCACAGGGTTTACGTATGTTTCGCCGCTTGCAGTTTGTTCGACTCTCCACTTGAGTTTAATGGGGAGTACGACTGGATTTCGAGAGAGAGCATCGGCGTTAGTATTTATTTCACCGGGCTTATATTGTATCGTGAATTCAAATTCTTTTAATCGCTCTCTCCACCTGAGTACTCGGGAGGTAGGGTCGTTCATTGAGTTTACCCAAACTAAGGGTCGATGGTCTGTGAGCAAAGTGAATTCACGGCCATAAAGGTAAGGCCTGAAAGTTTTTAATCCCAAGACTACTGCGACCATTTCTTTTTCCAAAGTTGAGTAGTTTTGTTCAGCTTTATTAAGTACCCTTGATGCTGCAGAAATTATATGGTCTTCTCCGATTTTACCTTGTGAGAGGATTGCTCCGACCGCGTAATTTGACGCATCGGTCGTTACAATAAAAGGTTTATCGAAGTCGGGATATTGGAGGATTGGCGCTGAACAAAGCTTTTCGCGGAGAGTTGTGAATGCAGTTTGATGTTGGTTAGTCCAATGAAAAGCTACATTCTTGCTTGTAAGTTCATTCAATGGTTTGGCGATCTTCGCGAAGTCTTTAATAAAACGTCGATAATATCCTGCTAAACCGAGGAATTCTCGAACGTTTTTCGAGGTTTTTGGCGTGTGAAAGTGTTCTATTGCCTCGATATTTTTCGGATCGGGTTTAAGTCCGTCAGAAGATATCAGGTGTCCCAAATATCTCACTTCTGTTCTTAAAAATTCACATTTGTCTGTTTGTAACGTAAGGTTTGCTTTTCTAAGCCTGTCTGCGAGTTTTTTGAATTTCGTTTTATGTTCGTCGATTGATCGTGCGTAGATTACTATATCGTCCAAATATACGAATAATTCGTTTCCCTGTAGACCTTTTAACACGACATCCATTAAGCGCTGGAAGGTGGCCGGTGCATTCTTTAATCCGAAGGGCATTCGGTTGAATTCATAATGACCGTGTGGTGTCGTGAAAGCTGTTTTATATTTGTCTGCGGGATCCATGCAAATTTGGTGGAATCCGGACGCTAAGTCAAAGATGGAAAAATATTTCGCTCCGCCGAGTTGGTCGAGAATGTCCGTTATAAGGGGCAGAGGATACGCGTCGCCGATTGTTTTTTCATTTAATTTTCGGAAATCAATCACGAGTCTCCAACGTTTATTTCCCTTAGAGTCTTCTCGTTTGGGAACAATCCAAACAGGTGAATTGTACGGAGAGACAGACGGTTGGATTATATCTAGTGTTAGTAAATCGTTTATTTGTTTATCGATTTCGGGTTTTTGGTGAGGCGGATGTCGGTATTGTCTCGTGTGTATTGGTAGATCGTTGGTCGTCGGTATGCGGTGCGTGCATACGTTTGTGGATCTAAGGGGCTCACCCGGTATATGAAAGAGGTCTACGTACTCTTCGATAAGCTCATGAGTCGCATTACGCTCTTCGACGTTGAGATGGTCCAGGCGCAGGAGACTCATTACATCGCTGATACGGTTTTCTCGCGTCCGAGTCACGTTATCATTATCACGAGTCTGAATTCTCACGTCGCACTCTGGATTTTTTTCGCTCTCGTCTGTACTCATATCGAAGGGATATAGAGTAATCACGGGAACGTCCACTTTAACATCTTTATTTAGGGTGTTGATCGCGTACAGGCATGCCTTGCCGTTTATATTTTTGACAAGTGCTTCGCCTGCATAGACGCCGTCGGGGAGAGGTAGGCGGGGCACGTAGCCTGTCTCGAGCGTGTTCCCTATTCTTACGAACATAATCGTTTTCTGTCGGGCCCTGAGCAGAAAAGATTCTGAATTCGCGAATGGGATGTGTGTGCCATTGAGACGTACCGTCCTACGTTCCCAATCAATTGCTCCTTGATTCGATCCTATCATTTCCTGACCTATGATCGCGTCATATTCTATTGGGAAATTATTGGAAACAACGTGGAAATGTTCTGCTTTGTCACGGATTTTTAATTCAATCTGTCCGATGGTCCGTGGTATGTCTACGTCTGAGATTCCGTGTAATTCGTAAGTCGTAGTCTGGTCGATGAAGTCAGGGTATTTGACGTTCTTTAGTTTTATTAGATTTAATTCGGAACCAGAATCTACGTAGTATAATATGTCGGGTGTAGTCGTGTCAGGTGATTCGAGTAATATAGAGGCTGAAAAATAGTTTCGACCAGTGTGACCGAGATCACATCTGGCTTTGGGCGCCTCGATATTTTTCTCTCTTATTCCTGGCGTTCTTGTGTCACCGGACCCGTCGCTACGCCCGTACGAGGGGTCGTTTCGGAGTTTCCCTGATTCTGTACTGGGCTTTGGTTTTTCTTCGCATTATTGAACGCGCGTTTTCGGCAGTCGTTAATTACGTGACCAGGTTTTTTGCAATATCTGCATGAGATTGAGGAGTTTGTATTTGGTGTTCGCGTCGTTTTTTGCGCGAAACATTCGTCGGTGTTGTGGTTGTTTTTCTTGCAAAACGTGCAAAATTTGTTATTTGTGTGTTGGAACTGGTTTTTCTTTTTGAAACACTGTTCTACCGTGTGATTCGACTTTTTACAAAAGGAGCAGAATTTATTGGGTGTTTCGTTATTTTTCTCGAGTTGTTTTGGCCATGTTGCGAGGCACGTTTTCTGTGGAGGTTCATGGTGGGGGTGCGTTCTTTTCATGGCCGTTTCGACCTCTTTGGCTTCTTTGTACATCTGTTCGAGACTCTCGTATGTTTTGAATGGCAAAGTGTAATAGAGGCGAGGGTGGAGTCCGTCCCTAAATGCGTCAGCTGCGACGTCTTCCAGCAAACCTAACGCAAGATCCTTTATTGTTTGTTTACCGCGTTTGATATCGTCTACGGCCATAGCTTTGAACTGAAGGAAATTATCGTAATAGCATGTGACTGACTCGTTGGGTTGTTGTTTCATTTTTCTGAGATCGTTAATCCATTCATTGACATGTTTTGAGGTCACAAATTTGTCTCGAATTCTGATTATTAATTGTTCGATTGTTCTGATTGAGTCAATATCTATCTGAGCTTTGCCGATACATTTTTCCGTTATATCTGCGACAATATCTGCTTAATCAATATACGTTACAAATTTTCGCGCGGCTTCACATTTCGCAATGAATTTTAATAATCCGCACGTTTTATCAGTGCCGTCGAATTCTGGCAAGCTTTTCTTGAAATCCCGATATCTTTGTTCATTGTATGTTCGGACATTATCTATCGCAACTATTCTAGATGTTTCCATTGCATTTGGATCGTGGGGGAGGGCACCCGCTTGGTTCATTTTAATATTTTTAAAGACTTACTCGATGATGACTAATTAAAGATTACTGCTGGAACTGTGTGTGAGTTGCTGCCGTCGTCTCGGGTTTCGGTTGTGGTTGTGTGGTCCCTCGCTGGGAAGTCGCCTCAGTGTTGTGTCGGTGAGCTCGTGCCGTGAAGAAACTTGAGTCGTCTCGTTGAGATCTCGTGTTGCTGGGTCGCTGAACTTCGTCTTGTTGAATCGGGGAGTCCCGTGTTGTTGGATTGGAGAATCTCGTACCGTCAGATGAATGAAGATGAAGATTTCGATTTGATTGTTGAGTTTTGGAGTTTGTCGTTTTTTGTTGATTTTTCTCTGGCTTTGTTTTCAGTTTTATTGGTGTATGGAGCGTGTTGCTGTGGTGTTGTTGATTTGAGTTTTCCGCTGCCACCAGTTTTATTGGTGGTTTGTTTTTTTCCGCTGCCACCAGTTTTATTGGTGGTTTGTTTTTTTCCGCTGCCACCAGTTTTATTGGTGGTTTGTTTTTTTCCGCTGCCACCAGTTTTATTGGTGGTTTGTTTTTTTCCGCTGCCACCAGTTTTATTGGTATATGGAGCTGTTACGTCCCAAGTTGGTAAGACAGTGGAGCTCCGTCGATAATTCGATGTGCGCGCGATATTTGAATTGGCTTGCGCTATTCGGCTGGACGTGAGCTCGGCACCTGAGACTTACTTGTGCTCAATATACCAATTCAACGATTTAGGATAAATCGTCGAGGTTGATTCCTCTTCGAAGACGTTCTATGTTGATGTTGTTTTCCCAAACTTCTCGGCATTGACCCGTAGAAATGAGTTTGTTGGGAAAAATATTGATTACAACACTCACGACTCTCATAAACTTTAACAAAACTGATATTTTATTTGAATTTGAAGTTTTAACACAAAAACTAAGATTATACTTAGAGAATATCGACAAAAATAGTTTAAGATTTTTGTTTGTTGTAGATGTTCTCGATTTGGAAGTCGAGTGAGTTCTGACTCGAAGTCGAATTTGTTCAGAGTCTGTTCTTCGAGTAAATTAACTATTTCGTTTCTGCTTGGTGGGAGTTACAAAATTTCGGGTATTTTGATTGGTTATATTTCTAACGAGACGCTTAGTTTTTCTATGGAGGGGATTATCTTGAGCTCGCAGGGGTGGCGTGAGATCGTCATTTTATGGACGACTTTTTCGTGGAAAAGGCAATGTGTTTTCGAGTTTATGGTTCTAGGAAAAAGATGCAGAGTTCGTGTTTTTAAAATTAGGTCTTTTTGAGTGGTGATATTGAGTAGGGCGTTCGTCGTAATGTGATGCGAGTAAGGGTGGTGAAGGAAACTTTCTCTGATTTGGTATTTCGAATTTAGTGTGCGGTCCGCTTGATATTGAGGGTGAATTATAGCATTTTCCAGCATTTTCTGGCTGGAATTTGTCGATCCTAGAGTGTGTATAGGATAAAATGTTTGGTCTTTGGAGAAATGTTTGTCAGAGTGGAAAACATTCTTTATCGCGTTGCGCAGCTGTTCGTCGAGTTTGGTATTTCGAATGTTTGAAAAATGATATGGGATTATTCTGAGAAACCGTGGTTTGCATCTGGAACGGAAACATTAATTGTTTCTTAGGTGTAGTTTGTAAATGAAAATATAAAGTGATAATAATAGTTAAGAATATGTATAATATTTGAATTTTGCCGGCAGGCTGCATTGTTTCAGAGGTAGTCAAGGTAGGGATTTAATTTATCGACCGAAGGTGTGCATCACCCATGTTGGGACGTAACACACACTCCAAAAGCTCTTTCGATGACGTTTCGTGTGCGAATTTTGCGATTCATTGTACAATTCTTTCGCCCGAGTGTTTGTTTGTAGCAATGGAGTGAATAGAATATTCGAACATGCGTACCTAGTGTCACCGAGCAATACACCACGCTCCATTTGTCCGTCAAGGAATCGCCCTCGTACTCGACTGGCATTAAAAATTGTTGAATCGTGACAGGAACCCGGCCAGCGTGCGACAATGTCTATAAATTTCATGTCACTGTCACACATTGCTTGAACGTTGATAGAAAATATTCCTTTCCGATTTCTGAATATCTCAGCATGTTGTCCTCCTATGAACATATGTGATCAGAAATACTGTTTATTTTTAATCGTATTCTTGAACTAATTTATTCACAATGTATGTAACATACCTGGTGATTTGAGCCGAACATGTGTACAATCAATTGCACCCATGACTCTTGGAAAACACGCGATTCGATGAAAATCTAATTGGACGCGTTTTCGACCATTGCAGGTATTTGGAAATTCAACGTGAAATGGTAGCAGAGATGCTATGGCTTCAGTTACTTTTTTTATTGTTCGACAAGTCGTCGACTTGTGAATACCACGCAAATCGCCGATGACCGCTTGAAACGTACTAGTGGCATAATATCGCAGAGTCAATAATACTTGCAGGTTTGGTGGCACACTATGATTTCTAAAAGATGAATATATCCTCGTAAAAAGTACACTTTACAATCTACAAAATTTCGTGCTTACTTACTTATCAGTCCTGTTTTTAATCCTTTCTTCGATCGTGTTGAGTATCGTGTGGAACGATCGTTTCCGAAATCGAAACCGTCGCAAAAATTCTTCGTCGTCGTACGTGTTAAACAAATCTGGACGTGGTCGTATCATATATGGTTTCCGAATTCGCAATATTACTTCAATTTCCACATCATCGTCATCATCTTCACTAAATACTAATGGATTTTCGCACAAATTGTCGTTCATTGTCGTTTCAATTTTGTTTGGCTGCTCCAAAACACGGTACACGATTCGCAGCGATGCAGATGCAACTTCTTTGGTTATGTTAACCCTTCGAGTGCACACCTCCGTCACGAATCTTTAAGTGCATACTGGGTCATTCTGACCCAACGCGTTTTTCAAATCGTTGTATCTCGATAAGTATGCATGTTTTTGTTTGTTTTGTAGAGACGTTTTTTGTAGGACAATATCCATATTTTATGGCTCTAAAGTTATTTTTTGGCGAAAACGAAAATTAAATGCCAAAATATTCGTTCAAAGTTGGGTGTGCGTTGAAAAATAGGCGCTTACACAAAAAAAATCGTATTTTTTTCCGTTCAGTAAAAAAAATCCCTTCGGGGTTTTTCAAGAGAAACGTTTATATATAGATGCGAAAAAAATATAGTGTCGACCAACTTTCTAAAAAGTATATTTATTCGGAGGTTTGAATTTAAGCATTTTCGGAATAATGAAAAATGGAAAAAACACAACTCCTACAGCAGATTATTCGTTGAAAAAATTTATTTTTTCCTTCAATAACATTATATTATTGGGATTTGCCAAAATCAATACATAAATACATCCGGTGCTGGTTGCACATTGCCCTTGTACATGCCGGGCACTGGTGTTTTGTTTTATGGTCATCACTCGTGTTACACAGACCGCATCTGACACGATTTTCGAATTCTGGCCTTTCATCCAAATCTTGGGAGATCTTCGTTTAACATCATTTTTCGACTTGCTATTATTGCGGATCTCAAACTCGGTGTTTATTGCAACCTTCTACGAAGAAAAGGTCGCAGTAAATGGCGAGCAATTCTTTTTTGGCATTCACGACCCGACAGCTTTCCTTTTTTCACACGTATACAAAATGCGGCTGTTTGCTACTGCTTGGTCGAGAACGCCAATAAATAATCGCGTCGGCCATCGTTCCGAGAGCGAACATTCAGCGCGCGCTTATGCTAGCAGCTTATTTCCGCACCTAATTCTTGACATTCGGCATCATCACTATTGGTGGACTCTTCTTTCATTTCTTCAACATAATCTTCGTCTCGATTGGATGCATTACCACCGAATTCGTCGTCCTCTGACTCGTCCAATATGTCCAATATACGTCCCATAGAACGCTCGCGTTGCTCGCGTGCCATTCTAAATACATAATTTATTATAATGGCGCAAAATACAAAATTACTTTTAGCCTTTTCTATTATAACGCTCTTACTCTTCCATATGTAACATGAAATTTCACAACACAAAACATTTCACTTTTTAACGCACTAGGCACACACTGGGTCAAAATGACCCAACGTCCTTTTTCAATTGCTGTTCTCAGGATACTAGCAGGATCTGATAAGAGGCTAAGAGCGCCTACCTATAGAGTAGGAGTGGGGGGAAGTTGACGCGTCGAAATTTGGGCGAATAGGCCCCGGTCTTTGCGGCAATCAATAATAGAATTTTGTTTGGGTCAAAATGACCCACAATGCAGCCCATTAAGCAGCCTACTCGGTACTTTACGGATCGTATAAATTACCTTCCAGTTATAGACATTTAACCGCTGGGTAACGTTCCCTGTGTTATACGCCGCTTCACGGCATACCTTTCCGTCAACCGTTTCATCCATACAACTAGTATACCTATATCGCGTCCGGCAGAACGAACACCCGCAGCGCCAATCAGCGCTCACGCTCGCCTCGGGTTTCGCGCCCAACAGCACGAACAACCGCCGCGCCAATCAACGCTCCCGCTTGGCGCAACACACTAGGCTATACCTATAGCGCTCCCCCCACTCGAGCCGCGCGCTGATTGGCGCGCCGGTTGATCCCCGACGGATATATAAAGGCGTCGCTACGAGCGTAGAGAAGCAGTCGCTCGATCGAGAGCACCGGACTAGGTGCCTCGAACCCACTACCGAGTTTATACCGCAAGAGTAGAATAAACGTTTTCAACCCAAAGTCTCTTCGATTTCTCTCATCGCCACAATCCCTCTCTTCTACTGATGCCGAAGAAAAGACGTCGGACAGCATCGTACTTCAGACGATTGGATTGTCGTGCAGAGGCCAGGCAGTTGGCTCGAGAAGCTTCTCGCAGCACACGCGACCACGGACCTTCTCAGGTCCGGCTCCACGTAGAGCACCCCAACGGACCTTCTCAGGTCCATCTCACCGTTACGAACGAAAACGGACCTTCTCAGGTCCACCTCGACCTACGGGTCTCCAACGGACCTTCTCAGGTCCAGCCGAAGGTACCAACCGTTCCGCACTCGACGCACACACCGGCTCCTACCGACTCGCGGGCACCAGCGTCTCGCCGACCAACTCCAGCTTCGGTCCGCCGTCCGCACGCCTCTGTCGCCCCATCCAAGGCCGTCGCCACCGTCGTAGAGCGAAAGGCCACCCGACCCACGAGACCGGCCATCATCACTACCGGGGTAGCGGGCAAGGGTTCCTACCGGCTATCTCCAAAGAAGCTGACCCGGCCCACAACGGTGGTTGACTCCCGAGCTTTGCAAGAGCTCGTCAATCGGCTCGGGAAGACAACAGACTCTCGACCCCGCGCTCGGCTCCTCGACGGGCCGCCTCCCACCCCGGGTCACCGAACGTAGGTCCGTCCACGGGCTCTAAGCCGCGGACCACCACCTACCCGTTCTTCTCGGAACGTCCCGAGGCTAACCGCTCTCCTCACCCGACCCCCTCCTGGCCCCCTCCCTCCGACTTCGGGGTTACCAAGGGAACTTGCAGTAGGACCTGAAAAGGCCACCAGGGTCCCCCCCCCGAAGACCGAGGGGTACCACCCCTCAGACCAGCCAACCTTTTACACCTCTCTCCGCTCCGATCCCGGGGTGACCCAGGGGATCAGTAGTAGGAACCTGCAAAGGCCACCTGATTCTCCCCCCGAAGGTCCGAGATTCCCCTACCCACCTCCTCCGACACCATATCGTTATTAGCCGATAGCACCTGGAAGTTGGAAATCCGCCAGTTAGGAGTTTATCCGCCGCGTAGGCTACCTGACACTTTACCTAGAGGTTGGAACAACCCGCCCTAACTCATCGAGTCGCCAGGGGCGATAGGAATCGTTGACGAGAGAAAGCGAAAGCGCTGACTGGCCGAGGGCGGCCAGCCAATGAAAAAGCAGCAAGAGCGGCAACGAGTTCTCTCTCGTTGCCACCATCCTTCTTCTTCGTTCGGGCGTCTAGTCGAGCACACGTGTGCTGTTCAAAGAGAATAAAGTTTTTGTTCTGTATTAAAAGAGAAGAAAGAAAACCTGTGATATTTAAAACGTTGATCGAACTGTGCGAATTTTATTTCTCCTTTCCTCACGCTTCTCATACTGGACATTGAATCGAAGTATTTTCAATAGTAATGTTAAAAAAAAATAGTATAAGAACGCGTTCATCTGCAGAGATATTTTTTTTTACTTTTTTAGTTTGTATTATTATTATTATTTTTAGAATATAATTTTTTTCTTTGCGTGGGGGGGGGGGGGGGGGGGGGGTTATTGAATGTTTGTTATAAATCGGACGCGCGCGTTATTGAAATCAGTTGTATCCGAGATGGAGTACGTGGTTGACTTGCAAGGATTCAAAAAACCCTCGAATGAATTTGTGTTGAAAGAATTTTCTGTTATTTCTTTAACGGATTCCAATCGAACACCGTCAACGATTTTCTTCGAACCACCATGCTTATCGATTGATTTGCCCGTCAAATATAGATGTACAAATGCTTGGTTGACAAATAATTATCATGGCTTACCATGGAACTATGGCGCCATACCCTATAATGCTATAAACGGAATTCTTCAAAACATTTTGCGCGATGCACGAGTAATTTACATTAAAGGTTCGGAGAAGAGAGAATGGTTGACGAATTTTTTGAACGGTTGGTCGGAACTCATAATCAATCTTGATAATCTCGAGTGTCCATCGTTACAAAAATTGCAGAAAAGCGTACGGACTGATTGTTCATATCACAAGTATTCATCAAAGTTCAATTGCGCTAGCAAACATGTTCTAGATCTAAAATATTGGCTTCGCCCAAAATTCCCCGAGAATTAAGTGTATTTTTTCTTGAAAATAAAAAAAAAGATTTTAATACATATCATGTTTGTATGTGTGTGCGTGTTTGCTATATTTTGAATACCCTGTACACCAACGAAAACGATTCAAATAATGTTCCATGGTTGCCCACAATGGAAACGTCTCGACTTGTTTCGACTCGCCCCGACTCGTCTCAACTTGTTACAGCTTCATTCCCTCATAGCATTCACATAGTGAAATAATAATAATTAAGAATTAGTCACTAAAATGAGATGGAAGATCAAATTCAGTATAAATGAGATGCGCTCACGACTGTTTCAATCAATCGTTGCATTAGTCTTCATGCTGCACAGTCAAAAGTCATCGCATCCGAAGTTCTTACCGTTAAAGAGACGCGAATTGCTAATCCGCATTAAACAATTATTACGAAATATTCAACGAGTGAAAAAAGAATTATCGCAATATCACGAACTCAATCGTTGGTAGCCAAATTTGGACAAATAAATTTTTGACGCATCATCATGAAAAAATGGCAGGTTTGTATTAAACGTTTTGTCTCTTGAATTATGTGTTCTCATAATTTCGAGTGTTAACGATAAACAATTTTATGGAAAATATGTGTTTTTTAGATCAACATGAATTTACACGAAATCAACAAAGTGGCTCTGTTGGCTGACTTTCTCCCAATCAAAAGGCTATCCGAATTGTCACCTCAAAAGGCGTATCCAGTTACCGATATAAGAGTCGCAAAAACCAAGTATGGCGACAGAATCGTCATGGATTTGGAAACAACTTGTACGGTTTTTCTACCAGCCCGGATGACCACACCAATTCTATCAAATGAAGATCTGTTCAAGGAGATGGTTCGTGCATCTCATGAAAATGGATTGGCATTACGCTCTCATGGGACTGGATATAATCACATTGAATTCATTCAAATGTAATAATTTTATAAGTAATAACGAATGTAATACTGACAATGAGTGTAATATCAAATAGAAGAAACCATGATATTGAATAAAAATTGTATAAAACCATAAATATGTGTAACATGTTTTTATTTTTATTCGGGAGAAAATATATTTGGAATGAATACATATAAAAATACATGAAAAAATATGCAAGTATATATAAAAAATGAATTGTAGAAGAAAATGGTTTATAAAAAAGAAAACAAATTTTATGCTACATCTCGCGTTCATGTTAAGATGGTTCAGCCATCAATGAAGTTGAGTTCGCTCATTATTCAACCTCATTCGATAATCACCATTGCGCCGTCGAGGTTCAAAGCTGCTGCAGCCAACGTCGTGTTAATAGCACGCATGATTTTGGACTCGGGTGTGTGTCATCATCCACACCCCCATGGAATGAAAACCTCTGCGATTATTTCATAGTAGTCTGGAACTAGCATTAAAAAAACGGATAAATTACATTCATGATCGAAAACATTAAAAAACTAAATAGATTGAATTTGCAGGATATATTTCAGTTTAACAGTTTCTCACCTGTTCCCATCTCTAATGATTTCCACGATGCGATTAATTGCGATTGGGAGCAATTGTAATAATAATTCAAATGATTTGATACCATCTATAAGTCGGGCATTTTCAAGAAGATCGGCGTCATCATTGTAACCCGTCTGACGTAATGCTTGTATAAATTTGTCGTATGCGTATGGTCCTCGTGTCTTTATCGTTAGTACGATATCTTGCGCTGTGGATTTACAATGTATCCTCCTCTGAAAACAATCATAATATTTAACAAAGAAAATTTTGAAATAAAGAAGAATATTATTTGTACTCACTCTCCAAATCGGCAAATTTACATCATTGTCATCGAAAACCTTGAGTTCAATTAAAACTGGCAACACCGCACACATTTGTATTTTGAAAATAATATTTTGACAGAGAAAATCGAGTCTATCACGATCGCGTATATCCATTATTAATGCTCTCACTTAACGTTCTTCCGATCCTTCTCCGCTCTCTTCCTCCAATACAATAAAATCATTTCTACGCGCGATGTAAGATGATCAAATAATATGTAATGCTCTCTCTCTCTCATTCTAAGGTTTGTGAAAGAGAAGGATAGCTAAATCTTTGGAACGTCGTCTTTGTTTATCATAAAACGTCTTGAAGAAGTGTCGCCCAATATCCTAGATATCGTGGCTAGCTCGTTGCTCTCTCTCTCTCTTTTTAAGGTTTGTGAAAGAGAGGAATAGCTAATTTTTAGGCCGTCGTCATCGAACGCCACCCCAAAGCGTTCGAGTACATTTTGAATAAACACTTGGCGAAGTGTCAACCGATATCCTAGATATCGCAGCTCCCTCGTTGTGGCAAACGCTTTGCTCTGGCTGTGACGTCACCGCAACACTTTCTAACACGTCGAACATTAAAAGATATAGGATACTCATATGCAGCTGCACCGGAGCTATCGATGAGAACAAAAATTCTCTTTATGAAAACTCGTCGTGAGAATTTTCTCGATATACCCCCATCATCGGTATGTAGCCATAAGCCCCCCCCCCCCTACCTTCTTTGATAAAAATCTGCTGTTCGGCGGTATCTAAGAATATTTATGCGACGAAATATATCGCGTAACACACAGGGTCAAAACATTATTTATCTGACACTTGGCTGTTGAATAAACAATATGGTCGCTGTAGTTGATATCCGATATTGGTCAGCGATGTGAAAGAATATTTATCCTACACTTTTTAAATAAACAGTATGGCTAAGCAAGACCGGATAACTCACACCTCATATCTCATATCAAGAATATTTATTAGACACAATTAAATAAACAATTAAAATAAATCATTCGGCTAAGAAATATGGGGTAACTCGCGGCTGATGCCCCCTCCGTGTCTCCTAGGTGCCGTGGGATATTCGAGATGCCCCCCCCTCGCCGCGATGGTGTCGTGGGGTATTCGAGAAGCCCCCCCCCCCCCTCCCTCACTGCCTTGGAAGTCGGTGCGTCCCCCCCCCCCGCCATGGTGTCGTGGAATATTCTAGATGCCCCCCCCCGCGCCATGGAAGTCGGTGTGTATGTGTGGGTGTGTACGTGTGACGTGTACGTGTGCACTAACACGCGTTGGTCCTGAATCCGCCTTGTTTACCTACTGACGGTCCTGTGCCATCTCTCAATCAAACCATTAAATTGAGGGCGATATGGCGTTGTATGAATTTTGTTCGCGCCCACCATGCGAGCGAGTGCTGAGAACAAACGAGACTCAAATTGACAGTGCGCGAAGAAGGCAGTAGCACACGTGTCGGCCTCCATGTCCGAAAGCGGAACCGCAACTGGCCATCGTGAGAATCTGTCAATCATGGTCAGACAGTAACGCAGACCTTTCACCAATGGAAGTTCAATGAGGTCGATGTGAACGTGGTCGAATCGATTATCTGGTACATCGATCTGCCTCGGCTCGACATGGTTGTGCCGAGACACTTTGGACTGCTGGCAGGGAATGCATTCCCTCGACCAGCGAATGGTGTCTTTTTTTATTCCAGGCCAGACGAATTTGTCACAGAGGTGACGCGCAGTTACTCGGCCGTTCGGATGCGCCAGCCCATGGACGATGTCGAATGCACGTTTGCGTAGACTGGCAGGTAGGTATGGCCGCACTCGGCCCGTCGAGACGTCACAAGAAATATCGCGACCTTCGACAGTGAGCTCGTCATTAGTTTCCTGAGTCTGTTGAATGATTTCCGAATCGAGAACTCTCGGCATGGCGACTGCGTTGATTCGAGAGAGCGCATCAGCTACCACGTTGTCCTCTCCTTTGACATAGACGATGGTCATGTTGAATTGAGAGATGAAGTCGAGCTGTCGAAGTTGCCGTGGCGAAGCCTTGTCCATGCGTTGGGAGAAGACGGTGACTGACTAGCGGCCGATGGTCCGTCTTAGTAGTGAATTCGCGTCCTTCAAGAATGTGTCGAAAGAATTTTATACTCGCAAAAATTGCGAGAAGCTCTCGATCGTACGCACTGTACCTCGTCTCGGCTGGAGAGAGTTTACGTGAAAAGAATCCAAGTGATCTCCAGGAACCATCTTCGAGTTGCTCCAGAGATGCACCGATGGCGAAATCTGAGGCGTCTGTGCACAGCGCGAGCGAAGCAGAAGGCGAGAGAAATGCCGTTCTGATTGCAGAAGCTATGCTCTGCTTGCAACGTTCGAGTGCTCGTTCGGACTCTGGAGACCAAGGAACTTTACGCTTGTCGCGCTTCCGTGCATTCTTCAGAAATTCGTTCAGTGGCGCTTGAACCTCCGCCGCGTGTGGTACACAGCGACGATAGTAGTTGACCATCTCGAGAAATCTCCGCAAGTCAGAAATCGTTTCCGGCTTGGGAAATGCGAGAATTGCCTGAATCCTGTCAGCAGGAGGTGTGAATCCGTTGGATTGGCATTAGCAATTGGCATTAGCTCGTGTTAATGGCGAGATTGTTGTCCTCGAGGATCTTGAAGATCTGCTCCAAGTGCTGCAAATGTTCCTACTCATTGCTCGAGAAGACGATGAGATCATCGCCGAAGCACGCAGCGAAGTCGATGTTGCGTAGGACGTTGTCCATGTGACGCTGAAACGTTTGCGTTGCGTTGCGCAGACCAGGTGGCATTCCGCAGAACTCAAACATGCCAAACGGCGTCGTAACCGCGGTCTTAGGAATGTCCTCTGCAGCAACAGGTATTTGGTGATATGCCCGCACCAGATCAATCGTCGAGAACACGCTGCGATTGTGACAGCGCTGAGAATGTCCTCGATATACGGGACAGGATAACGATCCGGAACAGTTTGCTGATTGAGCTTACGATAATCTCCTGTCGAACGCCAACCGCCAAGCTTCTTTGGCACCATGTGAATGGGACTAGCCCACTGACTGCTCGAAGGTCGTATGACGCCATAATGCAGGAGCATGTCGAAGTCTGCTTTAGCGGCCTGAAGTTTGTCTCCTGTGAGACGGCGTGGGCGTTCAGCAACAGGTGGACCTATCGTGACCAGATGATGGGCCACAGGGTTAACTGTTCGAATTGATATTGGCGCTGGTTTAGTTATATCAATATACTTACAGAGCAATTACCTGTAAGCAGGCTGCAGCGTTGAAGAGTCCACGTCGGTCGAGGAAACTGTGGAGACGGTGTGGACTGTAGCCTGTGCCAGACTGCAACCAGCAGCGAGCAGTGTCTCACGATCGAGAAGGCGACGTCCCTTGAGGTCGATGAGAAGACCGTAATGCGTGAGAAGGTCGGCTCCGATGATCGCTGTTGAGACGTTGGCGACGATGAATGTCCAGCAGATCTCACGACGCAAGCCAATGTTGAGTTTCAAGACTTGTTGTCCATAGGTGTCAATGACGGCATTGTTCGCTGCATATAACTTGTAGTCCGTCGGCTGCGCATGGCGGAAATGACCAAGTCTAGGCATGATTGATATGATAGATCCCGAGTCAATCAGGAACTGTTGATTCAGGTGACGATCAGAGATTAGCAGGCGGCACTCTGTGGGGGCGACATTGTTGTTGCCATCCTCTACCGCCTGTACGGAGGACAGCCCGATTAGTTTCCCGCCTGCGGGGCTGCGTTGCTCGCATATGAGCATGGCGGAAGGCAGTGGTGAGCGTTGGCCCCGTATCGCTGGTGATAAAAACACATCCCCATCGCTGCGGTCACAGATCCTGCGCGTGGCCTCGAACGACCTCGACTCTGGTGGCTAGGTTTGCTGGCTGCTGCAGGGAGAGCATTCTTATTCAAAATGATGAGCTGCGAGAGCTTTTCTCGAATCTCTCTCAACTCCATTACTACGGCGTCAGACGTTGATGCGTGTACGCGCGTCGGTGAACGGCTGTGCTGGCCCTGGGCGTGCGGCGCTGCAGCCATCACGGTGTGTCCAAGACCATTTTCGAGGAAGGTGTCGGCACCCTTGGCAAGCTCCTCGAGCGGTGATGTGGCTTGAAAAACTCTTAACAAGCCTTGAAGAGTTGGCGGCAGTAGTGCCAGCCATCGCACTCTCAGCACGTCCTCCGAGGCTCGATCGCCGGCGAGGGATCTCATCTGTCGTAGGAGCTCAGATGGTCTTTTCGCACCCAGCTCAAGCTCGGCGAGACACTTATGCAATTGCTTGTCTGAGGATTCATAGAGACGGTCGATTAACTGCTCCTTAAGATATTCATACTTGCCCGTGGCTGGCGGCGATTTGATTACGTCCTCGACTGTCAGGATTGCTTCCGATGTGAGCTCGCCGACCGCGAGGTGATACCTGTTGTGGTCCGATCTCACGCCATGCGTGTGAAAAATAGATTCCACTTGTAGGAACCACATGGCTGGGTTAGTTTTCCAGAATGCTGGAAGCCTGCAATCCCGTATTGCCTCGACGGTCGGAACATACGGCTGTGTGGATGCACTCGCACTCATGTCCGCGGCTCACGCCAAAAGTGGAAGGCTATAATCGTATGGCGGGATAGTACGACGCTCGCCTTCACGCTCCAAATTCACGTGCAAATATCAATAAATTTCATATTGTTTATTGCAAAATTCGAGTTTTTTTATACGTATCTCCGACAATTTTTAACCGATTGAGACGTAAATTTGCATACACGTGGAGGCTGAAAAACTGGGGGATACATGTTTTTTGTTTTCCCGATATCTCGCAATTAAGGGGTTGTAACTGCCCTTCGATTTTTGAGGCAAGAGCATCGTATAGTCAGCTCGCACTATGCAATTCCGGGCTAAATTCACGTAATTATTGACGTTCGTGTGCATGTTTGTATCTCCACCCCCCCCCCCCCCCCCCCCCCCCGCCCAAACAAAAAATTATGGGGCGAACCACCCTTGTGTTTATCTTTCCCCCACCCTCTATGACAACGAGGTGGATCTAATTAAAGGAAACCTGTTCTATTTTTATGGAAACTCAAAAATCTAGTTGATGTGTTTCTGCATTTTTTCCAAATAGCAACTTTAAGGGGGTAAACTACCCCCTACCCGAAATTTCCTATCGCAGTCGTCTTTTCCTATTTAACACGTCTTTGCGGATTCAAAATACTTCTAACAACTCTGAATCGACGTCTCCTCATGATGTGTTTCACAGTATGTTTTTGATTGGCTGAAACCGAAATCGACCAGATTTTCAAAATGTTCTGGCCTTTCTGTTATATAATTACTTTTGTACCAGGAATATTTAAAAAGATTTGTATAACGTGGAGACGCTAGTTGATTATGTGTAAGAGATTGCAATTTAATTATATTATTTCTTAAATGTAAATTTATATTAGCACCCATTAGTATTACATTATCTGAAAAATGTCGCATAAAATTCTTCCATATTCGGAATCCAAAAACATCAAGCGGTTGAATTTGTTCAGTTGTACGTTTTGGGATAATCATTGGGATGATTTTTTTATCATGAGGGGTAGCTTCATGAACAACCCTAGGGCAGTGTCCACTCCAAGAATCGATCAATAATACGCTGTCACTCCCGACATTGGGAAAAAAAACTTTCTCCAACCAGATTCTAAAATGATCTATTAACATAAAACAAATTTTTATTGATAAGTATATGTTTGCAAAAAAATCGATGAATCGTTAACGAGAACACGTACCGGAAGTAAGTTTTCCAGATTTTGATGCGGTTACCACGACGTTTTCTGGCCTAAATAACTCTTTGTCTACCCTTGGTCCAAATTCACCCTTTGCCTCCTTCGAAACTATAAAAAGCGGAGAAAGTAATTTCCCGTTGGCGTTTATTGTCGGCTGGATGGTGTAGATATGCGTTGTTAAAGTAATTGATTGTACAACACATTCAACTTTGTTCGTTCCTTCAATCGCTAAAGTTCGTCCTGAATGGATTTCCAATTGAAAACCGCTTTGGTCCGAATTGTATACATTTTCCGACCCATGCCTTTCGATGAGTAATTTAATATCATGTACGAAATTTTCCCCACTTTGCTGCAACATCGTTGCTTCCTCAATAGATTTTCTCGTTATAAATTTGTTTATTTTTCTCGAAACAATGCGATGCTGTTTTTTAAATCTCCATAGCCAGGTATGAGAACCCTTAAATCGCACGTCCTCGTAGCCTATCTCTTTCTGTGCCAGTAAAGCCCACTTTCCAAGGTTAATATCATGAATAATAACATCGGCATCTATAGCAGTTTTCATATTCTGCAATGTGTATTCGGAAATTCGAGTTAGTTTTTCTTTACAAGTGCCAGCTTTGTTATGTTGATGTGCCCAGCGGCGAAGTTGTCGTACACTTTGGACAGATTTATATTTTTGTTTCACGGTTTCGATACTGTAATTCTTTCTTTTACCAGATCTCCAGTATTCCACAGCTTTCGTTTTGTAATCATAGCTTAGGTCATCGTCACTCGAACAAGCGTCAGAATTATCATCTTTATCATCCCTATCCCATACAATATCTTCAACGGCATGTGCTTCGTATTCTTTAAATGGTTCTTGAAAATCTAGCGTCTCTTCCTCTATCATCTCAACTTCGTTGTAGTTTTGCATAGAGTCATGTAAAATCTTCTCAAAATTTTGCTTCAGTTCTATTTCTGCATTATTAATAGGAGTTTGTGCGATATTCATAGCTTCAAACGTAGCCAGTAAAAGTTTAATTACGTTGATCGGGTTGACTTTCATTCTAATAATATTTTCAGCGCAACACACCAAGTTCGCAAAACACAGAATACAATTTGAAACTCGCTTACGGACTCGTACGTCTCAACTAGTATACTGCGACTGTTTACCGCCTTTTATAAGAAGCATCGAAATAAAAAAAACAATCCCCCGTGCCACGATATCATTTGCACAAACGCATTCAATGAACTACAACTAGGTCGGTGCGCAGATATCAAATCATGTCACGGGTGGCTGAGCGATCGAATCCGCGCAAATCCCACAAGAATGACGCACACGTCTAATATAAACACCAGGAATGCATCTCTATGTCTGCATTTTTTCTTTTAATGAACAAAATTATCGCATTAAAGAAAGTAAGTGGTAAAAGGATTTATCGGTGCGCGTATAGAAAACAAGTTTCTCATAAACATTAGGAAAGTGAGGAGTAAGAGACAAATCTCGGCGGCCCCCTTCCCCGGCCCCTGTTGAGATTAATGCAAAATACCCATCAGAGATTAATAAAGATTAATCCATTACATACTAATGCGAAATATCCACAGGTATCCAAAACCATATTCATCAAAATTGCGTGGCAACTTTTTAAATCGCCAATGAAAAGGAAAATAGAGAGGGAATCGATCACCCTCTCACAATCAGGGTCTCATATTCGCATCATGAGGAAACGTCGATTCAGAGTTGTTAGAAGTATTTTGAATCCGCAAAGACGTGTTAAATAGGAAAAGACGACTGCGATAGGAAATTTCGGGTAGGGGGTAGTTTACCCCCTTAAGGTTGCTATTTGGAAAAAATGCAAAAACACATCAACTAGATTTTTGAGTTTCCATAAAAATAGAACAGGTTTCCTTTAATTAGATCCACCTCGTTGTCATAGAGGGTGGGGGAAAGATAAACACAAGGGTGGTTCGCCCCATAATTTTTCGTTTGGGCGGGGGGGGGGGGGGGGGGGGGGGGGGGGGTAGATACAAACATGCACACGAACGTCAATAATCACGTGAATTTAGCCCGGAATTGCATAGTGCGAGCTGACTATACGATGCTCTTGCCTCAAAAATCGAAGGGCAGTTACAAACCCTTAATTGCGAGATATCGGAAAAACAAAAAAACATGTATCCGCCAGTTTTTCAGCCTCCACGTGTATGCAAATTTACGTCTCAATCGGTTAAAAATTGTCGGAAATACGTATGAAAAAACTCGAATTTTGCAATAAACAATATGAAATTTATTGATATTTGCACCGTTCTCGTCTCCAATGTATAGTACGTGAAAAAATAAAGGTTGTTGTAATTTGAAGTTTTTAAATATCTCGTACCGTTCAAGAGTTATCGCCGAGCAATGAAAAAAACACATTTTTGAGGGCGTGTTCACCCCCTAAAACCGTTTTTCCGCCGATAAAAAAAAATACGTGTCGCTTAGTTTTCGATATCTACCACATACCACAGTTTCAACAAAATCGGAGGGGGACACCTAAGTGATGTTCCTTGTTAGTCAATCTGGACGCCTTTATAAAATATATGAGACTCTATCCGATATGCAAGGCTAACGGAGCCACGGCCATAACAAAATTATTTCAGGACTACATACCGAACTTAGGAAAGCCGAAAAAAATTCAGTGCCATCACGGCACACAATTTACATCCAAAAAATGGTTGGAGAAATTAACCAGAGAAGAAAATAAGCCCGTGTTTTCCTCGATGAGATACCCGCAAGGGAACATGATAGAAAGGGTAAATCGGGAGTTAGGGAGATTCTTCAGAACCTTCCTCCCGGTTAAACAGTCTAGTTGGGCAAAGTGGATACCCATGATCGAGAAATGCATTAACGAAGTACCTTACGAAACCACGGAATGCACGCCAATGGAACTTCATACGGGAAAAAACCAACCCGGCCATGGAACAAGGACACCGGAGAGACGCCAAAGGAAAACGAGCGCGACACTTGGGAAACAAAAATTAAAATCGTGCGTAACCGAATTCTCAACAAAGGAATTCAGAGGGCCAAAAAATTTAACGAAAATCATAAACTCACAACGTTTTAAATTGGAGAACAGGTGTTGGTGAAAGCTTTAACGTGTCGGACCCGAGTAAGCACGTCTTGGTAAATTTCTTGCCGTTGTACGAAGGGCCTTACAATATATCGGAGCATCTAGGCATGGCCACATAAAGATTGACCGATGAAAAAACGGGTAAGGACAGAGGCAAATATCATACGAGTAAACTGCTTCATTTCAAAACCACGACGGACGATACCGAAGGACGTTCCAAAATCGAAGAAAAAGAAAAAGGTTTTTTTTCCTCGGTCAACGAAGAGTATATAAGAGGATCGCCTATGAGAGGATCCTAAGAAAGAAGATGGAAGGCAGAAGATTTCGGATACCGACAAGTGTATAACGAAGAAACGGAAAAACAGAAGAACAGGAGCACGGAGACGAGAACTCACCAGAGAGGTGAATCAAGTAGCACCAAGCCACGAATAATTGAGGATACGACCATCATAGGAGCGACACCTGAAAAGAAGCCGACAGCAAAGAAACTATCCAGAGCAGAAAAATTCCGCGAGATATTCGAACCGGAGCCCAACGAAATACAAGAGAAAAACACAAATGGGGGTATAAACGAAGGAAAGGGAGCTGAAGCAAGGGAATGGAGACTTAAAACGATCACGATGGAGCTACCCAAATCCAATAAAAAATATGGAGAGGTACGATCGTGCTAACACAGACCTTCATAATAGAAAGAGAGTCTGACGAGCACGAAGGTCTAAGGGATCGTCTCAGTGTGAAATTTTTAAGAAAAGGTTTTTTTTGCATTATCGTATAGTATACATTGTTCTAAACATTCTCTCAAATTTTTTAATCGAAATTCGAATTATTACGGTTGCTACAGCGTTTCTTGTAGAAAGGAAACGAAGCGGGACATCTGCCCAGTCCGTCGCGCCGCTCGACCGTTGTCCTTTTGTTATTTTTCTACCTGCGCGTGTACCTTTCTAAGGTGCTTAGGTTCTATAACTTTGCAGAATAAACTGTCCAAGCATTTCAGTTCGTTTTTGACATCCACCACGGATAGACATACGAGTGAAAATCGCAAGAAAAAAATCAAGATGGACAGAAAAGGCGCGAGGAGCACGAATCCACGAAGTGATAGAAAAAGACCCGCAAAGTTCAAGGGAACAAATAGACATTTCATTGAGACGGATACATCATTTGCAAGTACTTCGGCGGTGAAAATAGCGAGGAAGAGTCCGGAGTTTGACGTTAGAATCGATCAAACATTTAGCAATGTTTTCATCGAATTTTTCTTAGTTTTCGGTGCTCTGCAATAACTCCTAAGTGCAAAAAGTGTGATAGTGATGTGAGATTTTATAAAAAATCGATTCGAGGATTGAGATTCAAAATTTGTGTTCAGTGTTTGTGTTCAGATCTGGCCGAGATCAATTCTTGTCCGCCCATAAACAATGCATATGAAATCAACCGTCGTTTCTGTTTCGTCATGCGAATACTCGGCATCGGCATACATGGCATCAGAAATTTTAACGCATTGATAGATCTAACCTCAAATTTCAACAGCACGACTTATTACGGAATCCTGAAAACGCTGGATATTGTTGTAAAAACGGTATACGAGGCTGTTATTCGAAAAGCAGGCTCCGAAGAAAAGGAAAAAAAATTGCAACCGGAAAATCGCGTGGATATACTCACGGTGTCTGCTGATGGATCCTGGTCGAAACGCAGTTTTACTTCGCGCATGGGTATCATGTCTGTGATTAGAAAATATACCAATAAAGTCTTGGACGTTGCTGTTCGGTTAAGCTTTTGCAGAGCTTGTTCACTTTGGAAGGGAAGAGAGAACACGATCGAATACGATGCATGATATGCGACGCACGAACCGGAGTGCAACGTGAATCACGAAAGCAGCGCGGGAAAAGTGGAGGTTGATGGCATGATCGAAATTTTCAAGAAATCTGAGGAATTACACAATGCAATATACGGATACTAGATTGGAGATAGAGATACAAAGACCTTCTATATGTTGTTAGAAGCCAAGCCTTATGGCGACGATTTCACGGTAAAAAAAAGAATGCGTTCTGCACGTCAAAAACGTGTTTACAAAAGGGGAAACGAAGCGAGAAAAAGGTTGGTACAATTTAAGGAAGCCAAGAAGCAAATTGCAGACAAGCAAGTAAAGACAGGCAAGCTTTCGAGTATTTCGAAAAGAAAAACAAATCCACCACAAAAACCTGCTGCCGAACCAAAAAAGCGCCATTGACACTAAAGTCGTTAACACATCTTTCGGAATATTATGGCTTAGCAGTTCGTCGAAACTCCGATTCCGTTGAGATCATGAGGAACGCAATATGGGCGACGTTTTATTACAAAATCTCAACTGATGAGAATCCCCAGCATCAGTATTGTCCTTCGGGAAGAGATTCGTGATGCGAATGGCGCATAGCTGAGACCAATGGATTCAAGGAAAAATATGCTCATCCACCAGCGCTCAATCACGATGTCCAAGAGGTTTTGAAGCCAATTTACGAAGAGTTGACCACCAACGATTTGTTAGAGAGATGTACGGGCAAACACTCAAAATAGAAATGAGAGTTTAAATCATTGCGTGTGGCAACTCGCTCCCAAACATATATTCTGTGGGAAGAAAACTATAGAAATCGCGACGTATTGTGCCACCTGTACGTTCAACGAAGGGTTTGATCCATTTTTTAAAAATCCTGGAGACAATGGGGTGCACCATAGGGCCGATAGCCGCGGACTTCGCTGCAAAATATAAGGTGGAGCGCATCAAAATTGCAGAACGCCGAAGATCTCTGGACAGCAAAGAATCCAGGACAGCTCGTCGAAATGAAATTTCAGTCGAAAATGAGCAGTTCGAGGAAGCAGAAGGGATATTGTATGGACCTGTCATCGCCGATTGATCGTAAGTAAACGATTTATCTACAATTTTCTAACTTCAATCTTTAAACGCGTTTTTCTCGGAATGGTGTTTTTCAAAACAGTGTCCACTCTCAAAGGAAGAGTTTTGAAGATATCTATTTCTAATTTTGGGAGAACATTTTTAAAGTCATTCTGTATCGCGCTATGGAAGCTTTTTTAAAATCTTCCTATTTTTTTTACGAAATACGTTTTGTTCAAACCGTCGCCATTTTGTCAAATATAAAAAAAACCTCCATAGCGCTATAGCGACTTTCTTACAGATTAATAATCTTTTTGAAATTTTTGTTTCAGATCAACATTGCGGCCGCAATCGTGGACATCGTAAAGGACCTTTTTTTTAACGTGTCATTTAAACAATTTATTTAATTATTATATACTAAATAAATGAACGTAAAAAAATCATTTTGTATTCGGCATGAATGTATTTATTTATAAAAAGGAAACCAGACCGATTAGTTTATTACAGCATTAAAAAAATCGCGAAAATCAGTGATTTTTCGAAGGGTCCCACTGAGACGATCCCTTAATTTTTTTTTCATGTTTGTGACCCAGACCTTCGAATTTTAAATGAAAAAACCCGATTCCCAGGATCTCGCCATGATGCTGCGATTTAGATGCAGTCGCCTGCGCGCAGGCTTATGGAGCTATGCTACAACAAAGGGGAGCGGCAAACATGGTTGATAGGTTAGTTACTACGAAATGTCAATTTTCGGACAGAACTTTCATCTAGCATTTCAATTTTTCTCTTTCGACTCCATTCGGTTAATTTTTTCATTCTCACCAATCTATTTATCTACCTAGGTGACTCAGGATCTCCTTTAGAACCCCGGCTACTCACACCGATACCAAGTGCTGCAAATGACTCTTCCGTATATATGAAGGGACCGGTTCGCTGGAGAGTCCCTTACAAAATAAAAGGTGAACGGGAAATACCAAATAAGATATTTATTTGCACTTTCCACTTACGCTATACAATACAAGATAGAATCACGGGCAAAGGTATGTACTTTCGACTGTCTCGGACGACAGGTGACGAACGACTGTCGAACGTTTGATCTTGCGCTAGAGTGGGGAGCGCGTATTAGAATATTCTCGAATTTCGGCTGTTTACGCCGGTTATTCATATTTGCTGAAATCAGCGGTACACGCGCTATGTGGCGTTCGCCACATGTCTCCCCTTCTTGGAAAAATACTGTACAGTGAGTAAGAGATTTGCAGTATTTTCGCGTTCGATGAGTAGCTAAAAAGGAAAACGATGTATTAATTTATTATTATTATTTTTTTCTCGCTCCGAATTTTATTGTAAGTGTGAAGACCGAGGAGCGTGTAGTTTCGATGTTGACGGACCGGCTGCGTTGTTTCCGCCTTGCGGTAGTTCGTCGCGCAGTAGATACGCGGGTTTCAGTCGGTCTATCGAAATTTTCGTGTTTTTGCCGCGTTGTTGTACTGTGTAGAATTTCTCGTGCCTGGCGATGACTGGGTATGGGCCGTCGTACGGCGCGGAGAATGATGGGCGTACTTGGTCGTTGCGAACGAAGACGTGCGATGCGGTGGCGAGGTCTTTATGTACGAAGATGCGATGATTTCCGTGGCGCGCAGTTTTCGCTGGGGATAGCTCTTGAAAACTTTTCCTCAGCATTTGCACCAGTTCTGGTGCTGTCGCGTCTTGTTTAGACGGCGCGAGGAATTCGCCAGGCAGACGTATCGGTTCGCCGAGGACGAGTTCGGCGGGTGTTGCTTCGATGTCCTCTTTGTACGCGGCTCGTAGTCCGAGTAACACGGCGGGCAGCGCGTCGTACCACGTGACGTTGTGGCAGAGCAGCGAGGCTTTAAGCTGACGGTGGAGGCGCTCTACGAGTCCGTTTGACTGCGGATGATGGCTCGTGGTGCGCTCGTGTTTGAAACCTAGGAATTCCGAGAGTTTTTTGAAGAGATTGGACTGGAATTGCCCTCCTAGGTCCGATGTAATGCGTAACGGGATGCCGAAGTGTGCAATCCACGAAAGCATTAGCGCGTGCGCGACTTTGTCCGTTGATCCGTCTTCGAGCGGCACGGCAACTGGGTAGCGCGTGAATCGGCCCACGATTGTGAGACATCTGGTGAAACCTCGCGACGGTGGCAGCGTAATCAAATCGATGTGGATGTGCTCGAAGCGTCGAGACGGAGGTTCGAAGTTGGCAATTGGCGCGACGGTGTGCAGCGAAACCTTATTTCGCTGGCATGGCACGCAGCTTCGGGCCCATTCATTGCAGTCCTTGTTTATCGACGGCCACACGTAGCGCTGTGTTACGAGGCGTCGAGATGCTCGCTGTCCAGGGTGTGCGGCGGAGTGGAGTGAGTCGAAAACTCGCTTCCTGAGTGGCTTGGGCACGTATGGGCGCACCGTACTTGACGATGTATCACAGTACAGTGTTACGTCCGGATCCTGGTATGTGAGACGCTTGAGAGTGAGCGCATGGTCGTTGTGTTGCAGGAGTTGCCGGAGCTCGTCGTCCTTACGTTGAGATTGCGCGAGCTCCTGTGGCGACACTGCTGACGCGATCGCGTCTACGCGCGAGAGCATATCTGCGACAATGTTGTCAGAGCCTGAGACATGTCTGATGTCTGAGGTGAATTGGTCGATCAGATCGAGTCGTCTGAATTGCCAGGGTGATGCGCGCTCAGGCCGCTGTTTGAAAGCGTGAATGAGCGGCTTGTGGTCCGTGTAAATAGCGATCGGTCTGCTCTCGAATAAGTATCGGAAACGCTTGACGGCTTCGTAGATTGCATCGAGTTCGCGGTCGTACGTCGACATCTTCTGCGCGGACGTTGATAATTTTTTGCTAAAAAAATGCGAGTGGCTCCCACCGACCTCGGCGGTGTTGTTGGAGCGCCGCGCCGAGCGCTCGCTCGGATGCGTCTGTGAAGATTGCCCACTCGGCGTTGGTATCCGGGTGCACGAGGAGCGTTGCCTCGGCGAGCGCGCGTTTCGACTTCACGAAGGCTTCTTCGAGTTCTGCGTCCCATACGATGGGCGTCTTGCTTTTGACCTCAGACCCTTCCAAAAGACGGTTGAGAGGCGCAAGCGTTTCTGCTGCGCGTTTGATGAATTTTCGGTAAAAATTTATCGTACCGAGAAAGTTGCGCAGTCCTTTAATGTTTTGAGGTTTTTCGAGGTTCATGATTGCTTCGACGCGTTCGGGCAGTGGCTTGATGCCTTTCGCGTTAACCCGATGACCGAGGAATGTTACTTCCGTTTTTCCGAGACACGATTTCGCGGCGTTTATAACGAGACCGTAGTGTTGAAGGCGCTCGAAGATGGCGCGGAGGTGTTCTCGATGTTCTTGCGCATTTCGTGAGGCGACGAATATATCGTCGATGTATACGAAAACGAATGGGAGGTCGCGTGTGACCTCGTCCATGAACCGTTGGAACGTTTGCGCGGCATTTCGGAGCCCGAATGTCATAAACGGGAATTCGTACAGGCCGAATGGCGTAATGATCGCGGTTTTTGGAATATCGTCCGGCGCGACGGGTATTTGATTGAACGCGCGTACGAGGTCGACGACGGAAAATATTTGGCAACTGTGACAGTTCGCGCAAAAATCTTCCAAGTAGCGTACGGGATAGTTGTCGGGCGTCGTTCGAGCGTTGAGACGCCGGTAATCTCCGCACGGGCGCCATTCGCCGGATTTTTTGGGTGCGAGGTGGAGAGGAGACGACCAAGGGCTGTTGGAGCGCCGGGCGATGCCCAGCTTGACCATTCTCTCGAATTCAACTTTCGCAATTTTAAGTCGATCCGGTGCGAGACGGCGCGCTTTGCTTGCGACGGGAGGTCCGTCCGTAGTTTTTATGTAGTGACGCGTATTGTGTTGTACGTCTCGGAGAGCTCCGTCGGGTTTTGTAATATTCGGAAATTCGGCGAGTATGTTTTCGAATTGCGACGTGTTGTCGCTGGTAATGACCTTGACCGACGCGTGGTTGAGGCGTGTGATCGAGCCTTGCGATGCGCGTGTTGACGCAGTGTCGATAATGCGGCGTTTCTTTAAATCTACTGTGAGTCCGAAGTAACTCAGTAAATCCGCGCCAATTATGGGGCGTGAGACGTTTGCTACGACGAAGCGCCACGGCAGGTCTCTTTGTAGACCGAGATCGAGCGTCATTGTTATCCAGCCGAAGGTATCGATGGTCGAGCCATTCGCGGCGTATAATTGATACCCCGTTCTGTCCTTTCGCGCGATGGTTCCACGAGAGGGGATTACCGAGAGGTCAGATCCAGTGTCCACCAAAAATTGTGTCCCAGTGGATCTGTCCGTAACGAAAAGGCGGCTGGATTGCGCGCGGGAATCGGTTTCAGCCGTTAGCGACTCCCGTCCGCGTTTCCCGAGAATTTACATCCCGCCGGGAAACACGTTCTCGCTCTGTTTCCGAATTGTTTGTGATACCAACATGTGCGTGATGTCGGTGAGAGTTCACGCGTTCTCGGTCGGTTACGGCTGCTTGACCGTCGTTTGTTTTGATCGTCGCGTTTGTTTTGGTCGATGTGCCTGTTTTTGCGCGCTAGCTGTTCGACTTGTTGTGTGAGCGCGGCGATTTGTGTTTCGAGGCTCGACGCGACGGAGACGTTGTTGCTGCTATTTACTTGTTCGTAAACGCGATCTGCTGCTTCGCTTAGCTCGGTGAGCGGTAGATCATGTGCCACGAGGCATATTCGTACGCCTTCTGGGAGGTGTGATAGCCAACGCGCTCTCAGAATTTCCTCGTCTATGTCCGGTACGAGGTTGCGCAGATGGCGCAAGTGCGCGGTTGGGATACGATCACCGAGGCTCTCTCGGTCGAGCAGCTGTACGATCCTTGTTTCTCTCGATTTCGAAAAGCACGCGAGCAATGATTTTTTTAACGTCTGATACGGGACGGTTACAGGCGGCGTGATGATGAGACTTTCTACCTCCGCGGCGTAACGCGTTTCGATATTCGAGACCGCGTGATAGAATTGGTCGATTTCGGTTACAATACCTTGTGTCCGGAACTGCGCTTCGAGCTGCGCAAACCATAGGGCCGGTTTCTCGGGAGAAAATGGCGGCACCTTGACTCTCGCGTTTGGCGAGGCTGACGGCATAGTGGCTCCGGGCCCTGTGGCGGCTTGCATTTTTGTCGGGTTTTTGGCAACGGTTTTTTTTATGACGTTCACCAAGATTGGCACGAGGGTGCTTCACTCACTGACATGCGCACGAGGCGTCCGTGTATTCACTCGCGCAGCACAACGTCTTTGGGTGCTCAGCAATGCGCGAGCGGTGGTGAAACACGCAGTCACTCGTGGCGCGTTGCGACGGAAGTAAAATTTGGAAAAAAAATTTGGCGCAAACACGTAGGCGTAAGTAGCGCGCGACTGATGGAAACTTCCCGATCACGTCGGGGTCACCACTGAAGGGACCGGTTCGCTGGAGAGTCCCTTACAAAATAAAAGGTGAACGGGAAATACCAAATAAGATATTTATTTGCACTTTCCACTTACGCTATACAATACAAGATAGAATCACGGGCAAAGGTATGTACTTTCGACTGTCTCGGACGACAGGTGACGAACGACTGTCGAACGTTTGATCTTGCGCTAGAGTGGGGAGCGCGTATTAGAATATTCTCGAATTTCGGCTGTTTACGCCGGTTATTCATATTTGCTGAAATCAGCGGTACACGCGCTATGTGGCGTTCGCCACATATATACACTACCGGCGGAAAGTTTCCGGACAAAAGTTGAAAACAGTGCCGGCACGGTTTTTTATGCCATTTCGCCGGTAGTTGGCCTAGGCCAATTTAATCAACGCCATTTTAAAGAGCAGGGATTTCCGTTCATTTTGGCTTTAAAAAAACAATAACGATTTTTTTTACAATTGGCACCCAGTTTTGAAAACGACATTTTTTGGTCGTTTTTTTCATCTTTTGCAAGTGGGCCCCGTTCACAGTAAAAAAATTTTTAACGAATTTCTTTCATCATACTCATAAACGGGGAAGTCTAAGCTTCAAGTTCATTTTTTAGAAGACTGTCTACGATTTTTTTTTCAAAGATATGCCGTTTTTTGAGAAAAGATAGACAATTTGAAAATTGCTCCATAGGACGAAAACGATGAGGTTTACGACAAAAACTCAGGATGGCAAAAAGTTGTATTACTTCTTGCTGAGTTCAGAAGGATTTTTTCAGATTTTTTTTTCGAATTTTTTTTCCACCTATTTCCGGTCAGCTCGATGGATCTGAATACCATGAAAATAATAGAATTATTTTTTTTGCTTACATATTAAACTTTGGTCTCATCGAAAAAAACCCCTCTCGCCGACAGCACGCTTTTTATCACACGCGGCATCCTCTCCACTTCATTGCGAAGTGCAAGGATTGATGCACGCTTTTCGATGCTTAAATTAGATCAACAACCCATTTTCTTCTTCAAAATAAAATAAAATGATGTCTAATGAAGTCGAAAATTGGAATTAATTAACGGTTAATGAATTAATCATTAAAACTCGCCGAAGAAATACTGAGTTGAAATAATTTTTTAATCTTTTTTTGTCGTCACAAGTAAAGAGTGGGTGAACATTTCTCCCACCTTTTTATTTTCTTCTTTTTCTCGGAGCAGAGCACTTTGTTTTCATACTTTGTTTTCATAGTAATATATCGCTGACCTACGCGACAAAGCGAATCCCGCGAAAAAGCAAACGAGGAACAAGGACGCATAGGACTCGCGACTCCGTCGCGAGATTCGCTTTGTCGCGTAGGGCAGCGATATGCTACTATGAAAACAAAGTATGAAAACAAAGTACTCTGCTCCGAGAAAAAGAAGAAAACAAAGAAGTGAGAGAAACGTTCGCGCACTCTTTACTTGTTATGATGAAAAATATTAAAAAACCGTTTCAACTCAGTACTTCGTCGGCAGGATTCGAAATAACGTCCGCGTTAGATTTTCCCGTCGTATCGTGTCGAATAATATAATCGAGTTTAAAGTGTGTTTAACGATTAATTCAATAATCGATAATAATTGAAATTTTCGACTTCATTAGAGTCCATTTTATTTATTTTTTAACAAGAAAATGGGTCGTCGACCTAATTTAAGCATCGAAAAGCGTACATCAATCCTTGCACTTCGCAATGAAGGCTTCAAAATTCGCTACCGTGCAAAGCGATTGAAAATAGCAAAATCAATCGTGGGAGATGCTATAAAACGGTTTAGAGAGACACAATCTAATGAAGATAAAAATCGTTCTGGGAGGCCTCGTGTTACTTCCAAAGCGGAAGATCAATCAATTGTTATGATGTCCAAAATGAATCGGAGACTTATGTCTCGGTGATAATAATTAAGGAACGCTTGCGCAGCGCCCAATTAAATGGAACGGTCACCAAAAAAAAACCGCTCTTGCGCCGTCGAAATAAAAAGAAGCGATTGAATTGGACTCGCAAGCACAAGAATTGGACAATTGAAGATTGGAAACAAGTTTTATGGAGCGACGAATCCAAGTTCGAAATATTCGGAGGAAAACGTCGAGTCCTTGTTCGTCGCGCAGCTCACGAAAAGATGCATCCTAATTGCAGAATTTCAACCGTTAAACATGGCGACGGTTCTGTAATGGTGTGGGGGTGTTTTTCGTATGCTGGTGCAGGGGACTTCTATCGAGTCAAAGGAATCCTGGACCAAAAGGGGTACCACACCATTCTTAAAAACCACGCCGTTCCTTCTGGAAAACGACTGATTGGAAACGGGTTTGTTTTCCAATAAGACAACGATCCAAAACATACTTTGAAACTCTGCTCCAAATACCTTGAATCGAAGCAGAAAAGTGGCGTGCTTCGAATTATGCAATGGCCTCCTCAATCTCTCGATCTCAATCGCATAGAATTGATGTGGGATGGCATCGATCGGCAAGTGCACAAGGTCACGCATTCATCCGCCGAAAAACTATGGGATTCTCTCCAAAAATCTTGGAAAGAAACACCCCGAGAGATATTCCAAAAACTTGTAGAAAGGATGCCGCATGTGGTAAAAAGCGTGCTGTCGGCGAGAGGAGGTTTCTTCGACGAGACCAAAGTTTAATATGTAAGTACAAAATTTAATTCTATTATTTTCATGGTATTCAGATGAATCGAGCTGACCGGAAATAAGTGGAAAACAAATTTCGAAGAAAAACCTGAAAAAATTATCCTGAACTCAGCAAGAAGTAATACAACGTTTTGCCATCTTGAGATTTTGTTGTGAACCTCATCGTTTTCGTCTTATGGAGCAATTTTCAAATTGTCTATTTTTTCTCAAAAAAAACGACATTTCTTTGAAAAAAACAATCGTTGACAATTTTCTAAAAAATGAACTTGAAGCTTAGCCTTTATGAGTATGGTGAAAGAAATTTGTTAAAAATTTTTTTACTGCAAACGGGGTCCACTTGCGAAAGACGAAAAAAACGACCAAAAATTGTCGTTTTAAAAAATGGGTGCCAATTGTAAAAAAAATCGTAAATTTTTTTTTAAAAGCCAAAATGAAAGAAAATCTCTGCTCTTCAAAATGGCGTTGGTTAAATTGGCCTAGGCCAACGACCAGCGAAATGGCATAAAAAACGTTCCGTCACTGTTTTCAACTTTTGCCCGGAAACTTTCCGCCGGTAGTGTATATAAATGGCACATTGCAGTGCTCGTTCAATTGTGGAACGTTGTTTTGGGAGACTTAAATCTGTGTGGAGATGTTTATCACGAGTAAGTTTGTGATGTAATTAAACATTTTGAAAACGAGTTTTATCAATAATGTTATGCTTATTGCAATTTTCTATTATTTTTCTAATTCAGCAACGCGTTTTAATGTACGACCCTGAAATAGCAGGCCAAATAATTAACGCATGTGCCACGCTCCATAACATGCGTTTGCAGTACTGCGTCCCAGCTGACGAAATAGTTGAAGACTTAGCACAACTATATGGCGAGCGTGTACCTAAGCCCCCTATGCAAGCTCTGGAAGGAAGAGCACGGCTTGCCGAGGGACGACGTGTACAACAACAACTAATTCGAAATCATTTTATGCATTTGTAAGTGACAGTGCATATAATGATTTCGAATTCGTTGATGCGCGATAATGGAAAAGTTATAAATGGAACTTAAGTTAAGCAGGGTTAAATTTTATTCCACACTAAAATCGCAAGTTGCAATTATAACTTTTCCATTATCGCGCATAATGCGCTGTGAATTTTGTTTTCGCTGAAATCTCGACTTTTGGCTATAATTTCGCAATGTTGCCCTCGATATTGTGCCATGGTGTGTATATTTGTTTTCTTTTTTTTCAACAGGACAACTCTCCCGCTATATTATTCCGTGTAAATAAAATACGAGCGTAACTTTTATTTATCAACAGTCTTTTTATTTATCAAACACAAACCCAAACACTCTATGTACCTGTTACGTCCCAACATAGGTAATACGCACCTTCAGTCGATAAATCAGAACGTTACCTTATCTACCAACAAAGCAATGTAGCCTGCCGGTGAAATTCAAATGCTCTGTACATCTTTCACTTATTATCATCTTATTATGGCATTTATAAGACTATACCTAAGACTATCAACACTTTCACGCCAGATACGAAATCACGATTTCCCAGAACGCTTTATAGATTATTTCTCAAACATCCGGAACGCCAAAAACTCAATCTATTTACATAAGCAGCCGAGCAATGCAACAAGAAACGCTCCTTATCATCAGAAACACTCTCCAAGCGAATAAACATCCTCTCCGGCAAACATCCTTTTTATTCTTTTCCACGAACCTCGTGCGCGACTACGTCGCTCGAAAATCTAGTTAATAACAATATTATTTACTCTTAGCCTTAAAAAGCGGACTGCATATCGATGACCCGATAAACCTTTCGGCGTTCCCCTTATTTAGGCTACATCCCAACAAACGCCTCGTACGATATCACCGCTCACAAACTCAATTATAAAACAAACTCTGTAATCATTCTGCGAATTATAATCCGAAGCTCCACTTCCTTCCTCACGAGTGTCGCCCGCAAAGCGACAATCTCACTCCTTCGCGACAACCCCTCCACAGAGAAATACCAAAGGCTGATACAAATCCGACCAATCAAAATCAACCGTCTCTTTATAATCTGCCTCTGCGAGGCAGAACGGTCAACTCTCTGTAAAACTTAAGGCAGATCTTATTCTACCTTCGCCGAGTCTAAATCATAGGACGAACGGTCCGTACATCTCGAACTCTGAAAAACTCTCGAACTCTGTAAGATCTCGAACTCTGTAAAAATCTCAAACTCAGATAATATTTAAATAGTGAAACAACGAACAATAAATAAAGTCTCCGTTATTTGGTTATTATTAAATAAAACCAAAGTGATTATTGTTTCTCTTTTAACAGAGAATCGACGCAGACCTCATCGACATCCAATCGATCCTAACAAAATCGATCCCATTAAGTATTTAGTTGTGTTCGGAATTCGCGAGCGATCAATCTAAGACTCACTTGCGCGGAAACTTAATTACATTCAAGGTTCGCGCCGCGTCTCCGGTCTGTGTCTCCCTCTCGGGACGTAACATACCTTTAACATATATACTTTTGAAAATTATCGAAACTAGAAACAATGAATATTTTTTGGTGTATTTATAATGGGCACGCTGCATCTCCAAGGCTGGTTGGTTCAGACGATCGGTCTGGAAAGAAATGAACACATATGAATATTTATAAAAATTTCATGTTTAATAAAAGGCAACATATGTATTTTGATTTAAATACCATTAAGGCAGTAAGTCTGCTTTACAGGCTTCAAAAAATCGATTTTTCGTTTTTGTCTTAAATCTATTCCAAAACTATCCAAGAATATGTGTTCAAAATTTTAGAGGCCAATTCGACATATTTTCGAAGTTAGATCAGTTTTAGTGGCCGAGCGTCGAGCAGGTGCGAATGCTCGGGCAGACCCGAGCGCGCGCGGTAATTATATCGGCGATGGCGACTCCAAAACTTTTACTGGAATCTTAAATAGCAATCCTTACGGGGACAAGTGCACAGTGACGAAAAATGAGTGTGTTGGACACGTGCAAAAGCGTATGGGTACTCGTTTACGGAATAAAAGAAAAACCGAGAAACTTGGAGGAAAGAAGGGGCTAACGGAGAGTGTCATTAAGAAATTGACGATTTACTACGGTCTGTCAATTCGCCGAAATATGAACTCAGTAGAAGGTATGAAGAGAGCTATTATGGCAACATTAGATCATTATTGTTCCACCGATAAAAATCCTCGGCGTGAAAATTGTCCAGAAGGCGCGGAGAGTTGGTGCGAATGGCGCAATGCTCACGCGGCGAATAATCTGGCATCTTTCAAACACCCAGCAAGATTAATTAATGACAATATAGAGAAACACATTCGTCCAATTTACGAAGATCTTTCAAATGATGATTTATTGACGCGGTGCTTAGGCGGACACACTCAAAATTCGAACGAATCGTTCAATTCGATTGTGTGGCGCCTAAATCCGAAACACGTAAATTCCGGCTATAAAATCGTCAAAATAGCAGCAAATATGGCTACAGGCATTTTCAACGAGGGTTATTCAGCTGTGCTTTCTACCATGCAGCTCCTCAATATTGTCATCGGGCAGCAGTGCAAAAATTTTGCTGACACCATCGATTCTGAGCGCATAACGCGGGAGAACCGGCGTGTATCATTTTCCAGCAAGGAGGCTCGTACAGCTCGAAGATCGGAAAGCCTCCGCCAAAACGAGTTTTTTGAAGAAGAGGAAGGATTATTGTATGGCCCGGGGATAGCTGATTAATATGTACTTAGTGTAAGTATCCAAAAACTTATATTTTTTTGGACCGAAAACTTTAAAGCCCGTTTTCTCGAGTTTTCATTTTCACAAGTTTTAGAAAACGGTGCCGGCGATAGCAAAAATAATATATGTCCGATCGAAAAAAATCAAAGTGATCTAGCTTCAGTATTAAATTATCTTCTATTTGAACTAAAAAAGTTGGACAAAAGTACTATTGAAATTACTTGCTTTGCAACTTAAAGTGAATTTTTTTTTCAAAAAAGTGAATTTATTTTTCAAACTTCGAAAAAATTTGGATATTCTTCATTTCTTCGGTATTTTTTTAGTTCATATAGAAAAGGAACTTATAAAAACTAAAAAAAAATTTGGTTCGACTGTTTCAGATGCATCGCACGACCTCCATCACCGGCACCGATTTACAAGTGCAGACTCCAGGCGCCCCACAAAAATCGTTACAACTTTGAAAAATTTCAATATTTTTAAATAATAAAAATTGTTTTTAAAGCTTGAATATAATACACTATCGTCTCAAAATTTGGTTTACCGCAATCATGTCCTTCCCTTTCAAAAAAATTGCTGAAAAACGCTTTTTTTCGGCTTCTAAAGCAGACTACGGCCTTAAGTTGCACTGTGTCCCGCCATCGCGTCCGCAATTGCCTGAAAGGCTTGGCAAGTTTCTTTTTTTATTTCTAATTTTCGCTCTTCAATATGAAGGCACATGGCCTGAGTTTCTCTCTTGATTTATAATTTTTGCTCTTCAATGTCAAGCCGCTTAGTCTGATTTTCTCCTGTTACAATCATCGCTTTCGCTATCTTCTGAAATATTTAATTACGAATATTTTAAAAATCGACCTCACTGACTGAATACTTATCAGACGGTTTATTCGTGCACCATTTTTTTTGCAAGGAAACATACTTCTAATATTGCGTTCTGCGGTTGCTGCACTCGCAACAACGGATCTAAAATGAGATCCTTTTGGCTCTTCTTCTTTTTAGACCGACAACTGACTGTGACCTGCCCTGACGACTGTGACCGAATGTCACGATTGACTGATTTTATTATTTGAACTAGCGTGTCAAGTCCTTGATCTGTGTCAAACGCATCGTCAGTGTAGACACACTCCATGAACGGCTCTCGTTGAGAAAGACTACTCTATTCTGTTGGGGATTCGTCGATTGTTTCCCTGTAGTCTTTGTCTCCCTCTCCGCCTCTGCCTGCAAATACAATAAGTTGTTAATGGGTCGTATTGCTATTTTCAAAAATAAGCGTGGTCATTAGGGTCATACATTTTTCATTCATCGAATAGGTGGGCTCTATGTCTAAGTGCTGAAATATTGATAATTGAACAGGTTGCGCTTCTAACACCGATTCATTTCCGGCACATAGTTTATATGTCTCGGTCTGAAAAGAATATTTATATTCCATTCATGGAGTTATAGAAAAGGTAATGTAAGGTAAAATTCCCGGAGTTCCCTTCCCCTCGTAAAGAGGTGCGGGGAGCATGGGGGAGTCCGACCGGGCGCGTCCTCAGGTGGCGGATAGAGGGACGTCCAGAGTATGAAGTGAGTCCATTACGTCCGGGGGAAAGGGGCGCCACGCGGTGACCGGGATCTCGGATGGGGGGCCGCGGAATGCTCTGGGCAATGGGTGCTATAAGGAAGCCGTCCAGCGTAAAACCTGGACAAGGTGACCGAAGGCCCCGTCGCGGACCACTCCCCAAGCTAAGGTGGGAGCAAGCGTGCCAATGGCTGGATGACACTGGGGCACAGTGTCGCGAACGATGCCTATGGGGAACCGGGCGAAACCTCACAGTATTTAGCCTTACCCCTGCAATCAGGCTCTGTGGGGGCGGACGCCCATTCCTGACTACTCGCGGGAACAACATGAACAAAACAAAACAAACCAAACAAACAACAACCACAACAACAACAACAGCAAATATCGACCGGGGTTCTCCTCCAAGAGTACTACGGTCAATAAACACGGACAGGGCAACACTGCGCCTTCTGAGACGGAACAGGACGGACAGCGTGTCGAGTGCAGGGAGCGGGGTTAGCTTCGCGGCCTTTGCATACGACAACGAACACAAGGAGATGCGCACACAGACTGGACAGACGAATGACGCAACAACTGACGCCACAATGCCACAACACGCCCCCGAACTGACTGAGCTACTGAAGCTTATACAGAGGACAGCTACAAAAATGGCCGAGGCAGCGGCCGTACAGAAAAACATGAGCATGTCAGTGAAAACAGGGATCAAGACGATTCTCGAGGCCGTCGACGTTGCGCTAAGCTCGCAAACCAACACAGACACGAAGAGACAAACGACGGTAGACTTGACGGAGACAGAAACGGGACCGGAACAGGAAGCGCGACCGACGAAACGAAAACGGGAGGCGACGAAGACCCCTCCGGGGATCACGCAAACTCGACTTCCGAGAACGGAGGCGGCCGGAGCGTGGAAAACGGTTACGAACAAGAAAGCGAAATCGACGGGACAGAAGAACAGAGCGGGACAAACGAGACGACACAGGCCAAAAAGCAAACGCCAGCCCCCAAACGCAGGGGGACGAGGGGGACGGCTATGCTGGTCAAACCCGAAAAGGACAACACGTACTCGGACATCCTACGAAAAATACGAACGACAGTCGATCCGACGAAAAGTCACGTCCAGGTGACAACCTTGAGGAAGACTAAAGACGGACTGTGCCTGCTTAAAATACAGACAAACACGGACGGACGAGAAGACTTCCGACGCGCGCTCCAGGACGCGGTCGGGGACGCAGGCAGCGTCCGGGCCATGGCCCCCAGGGTCCAACTGGAGATCATGGATCTGGACTGTGTCACAACCGTGGAAGAGGTGACACAGGCACTGCGACGAGAAACAGGACGAGACGGGGACTTCAGCGTCCATATATTCGGTCCGAACCGGGCCGAACAGTATTTGGCGATCTGCGACCTCGAAACGCAGGAAGCCGAGGCGCTGCTGGGCCGGGGCCGGATCGCGATAGGATGGACGCGATGCCGCCTACGACAACGACTTACAGTGACGAAATGCCACAAGTGCCTGGGCTACGGTCATACAAAGGCTAACTGCACGAACAAGGACCGGACAAAATGCTGCAGAAAATGCGGCGAGACGGGACACTACGCGACGGACTGCAAAAACACGCCGGTCTGCCCCCTGTGTGCCGAGGCGGGACACCCAGACGTAATGCACCCCGCGGGATGCGGAAGGTGCACAGTGTTACGAATCGCGCTGGAGGAGTGCAGGAAGCAGGCCGGAAGACGGACAGGATAATACAGGGAAACCTGAACCGAAGCAGGACAGCGGACATGTTACTGCCACAGATAGCTGACGAACACGACGCGGACATACTTATCCTGTGCGAACCGAGACAGCTGTTATCTGGGTGAGGGGCGCTGCCCGATCTCGGATGACCGACTGCGGCGCTGGTGAAGACTACGTCTGGGCCAAGGTTGGCGCTGTCACTTATGTCAGCGTCTACTTGACCCCGTACTGCGCCGTCGCGGAGTTCGGGAGAAAGGTAGCGCTCCTTGAGGACGGAATCAGGGATCTGCCCGGGGACATCGTGGTGGCGGGGGACCTCAATGCGAGGGCGATCGAGTGGGGAATGACAGTGACTACCAAACGAGGACGACTACTACTGGAAATGGCCGCAAGGCAAGATCTGGCAGTAGTCAATACAGGAAACACACCGACATACAGACGACCGGGATTTGATGACTCCATTCCCGATGTGACGCTGACGACAGACAGAACACTACCACGGGTGGGGCGATGGCGGGTGGTCGAAGACTACACGGCCAGCGACCACCAGTACATCGCCTTCGAAGTATCAGGAACGACAACGACGACACCGACGATACGGACGAGAACCCAGCACCCCCCCCCCCCCCGCGCGGTGGAACACGAACAAACTCGATTTACAGAAATTCAAAGAGGAACTGGCGGCAGCGTCAGCTCCGATTACGAACGTCCCCCCAGAGCTAACTGGCCGGCAAAGGGCGGAAGCACTGGCAGACGAGACGGCCAAACTGATGAAACGGCTGTGCGAGAGCACAATGCCGATGCGACAGCACAGACGAAACCGACGAGCACAATACTGGTGGACGGACGAGATAGCCGAACTGCGAAAGAGCTGCCTCAGAAATCTGCCTCAGACGAATGCCATCCGTGACAGCAAGGCGCGATGTTGGAGGAAGCTCTGCGAGGAGGTGGACCAGGACCCATGGGGAACCGGTTACAAAATTGTGACCGGCAAACTAGGGGCCCGGATCCCACCAGAACTCAAAGACGCAGAAACCGCAGGGCGCATTGTGGACGGACTATTTCCGACGCATCCTATCCATACGAACGTGACGGACGAGAACGAGACAATGGCAGCCCCCCTATTCACCGCGGAGGAGCTCGCACGAGCATCCAATGCAATGAAGATGGGAAAGGCGCCAGGGCCTGATGGGGTACCCGTCGAGATTGTCCGACTGATGGCTAGCCTGAGGCCGGACATATATCTCGACCTCTACAACACGTGCCTAACGACAGGAACTTTCAGCGACCGATGGAAGGCGGCGAGGCTGGTCCTTATCCCTAATGGTAAGGGCGACCCCAGCACACCGTCGGCCTACCGGCCGCTGAGCTTACTGGACACGACAGGAAAACTGTACGAACAGCTACTTAGACCACGACTGACGGAAGCGATACAGACAGGAGGTGGCCTTTCAGACCAGCAGTTCGGCTTCAGAAAGGGCCGATCAACGATCGGGGCCATCAAGCGGGTGGTAGACTCCTTCCGAGACACAGACAGACACTGCCACGCAGCGCGACCCATTGTGCTGCTGGCAACACTTGACGTCAGAAATGCTTTCAACTCGGCCAGGTGGGTGGACATTCTGCAGGCGCTCAAAAGCAACTTCGGAGTTCCTCCGTACCTGGTCCGGGTTGTGGAGGATTACCTGCGCATCAGACGGATAATCTACGAGACGATTGAAGGACAAGAGACGAGACAAACTACCGCGGGGTTCGCCCAAGGATCCATGCTGGGACCAGACTTTTGGAACGCTACATATGACAGCCTGCTCAGACTGGAGCTCCCGCTCGGGGTTCACCTCGTCGCCTACGCCGACGACGTGGCAGCAGTGATCGTCGAGCGGACCCCAGAACTGGCGCAGTACAAACTGAACCAAACAATGAAACGGGTCGGACGATGGATGACAGATCACGGACTCCAACTTGCAACAGAAAAGACTGAACTGGTGTTTCTCACACGAAAACGCATAGAGACGAGACTCCCCATGAAAGTGGGAACAGACGAGATCGAGGCCAGGGGGGAAGTCAAATACTTGGGGGTGACTCTGGATACAAATATGACTTTCTGGCCTCACATACGAAAGACAGCCCAAAAGGCGGCCGAAAGGGTGGCGTCCTTAAGCCGCCTGATGGCAAATACGAACGGACCGAGACCGGGAAAACGGAGACTTTTAATGTCAATGACCCACGCGATTCTTCTCTATGGCGCGGAGATCTGGGCAGATTCCCTACAGACGAAAAAATACTGCCACGCAATGATGACGATACAAAGACGGAGCGCTCTGAGGATTGCATGCTCCTACCGGACTGTCGCAGCGGAAGCTGTGCTGGTAGTGGCGGGTGTAATCCCCATAGACCTTCTTGCGGTCGAGCGCAAGAGGATTTATGAAAGGACCGAGGACACGAAGCGACAGGACGCGGCGAAGGCGGAAAGAGACAAGACGATACAAACGTGGCAACATCGCTGGACAGATGGAACAAAGGGCAACTGGACGAGACGACTGATAAAGGACCTGAAAACGTGGACTGAACGGGACTTTGGGGACGTGCATTTTTACGTCACCCAGCTACTGACGGGCCACGGATACTTCAGATGGTACTTCAGACGGTACCTCCACAACATGAACAAAGTACGAACTCCAGACTGTACCTACAGTCGACCTCGGGAATCGTCATCACCCCCGATAACATCGTGGAGGTGATGCTCCGGGGAATGGAGCAGTGGCAGCAGGTTGCCACTTATACAGAGACAATCCTACGACGAAAAAACGCAGACGGCTGCCTGACATGAGTTACCTGACGCGACAGATGGGGCACAGATCGGTAGCATTTAACTTCTTTTTCTTTTAATAACTGACAGGACGACGAGACGGACGCGGACCCCCAACTAAACGAAAAATTAACATAGTTCCTGGGTGGGGGGGCATAGGAGGTGGCGCTTTAGCGGGTAGTCTGGCCGGGGGGCTCACAGCAGTGAGCTGCCCGGCTGGGAGGCCCGCATCACCACCAGTCCGTATGACTGGTGGGAATTCATAAATGGATTCCGCACCTCCACGGATAAAAAAAAAATTTTTTAAATAAAAAAAAATGTAAGGTAAAATTAGTTTCTTTGCCCGGCGTCAATGTAAGTAGGTTCTGTACAGAGTTATTTCTGCACTCAACTTTTTATTTCAATGATGTTGTTGCATACGATTTCCTCAGGCAGTTAATCGTGCAGCATACAGCCTTCCGTTGCCTCTGACGCAAGTAGACCCAGAATTTTTAAATCTTCTTCCGAGAGAAGCGGTTAGTCGATTGGAAAATTTCCTGTGCTGAGGCGGGCTGATCTCAGGCTGAGGGCTTTCGATCACGCTCGCGTCTTTATATCCTTCCAAACCTACAAAATGCCGTCAAAGTTGTCCCCCAAATTGTATTCAATGAATGATGTAAGATTTAATTGTACTCACTTTTTGCCATTGTAATTTTGTTTGTACAACTCCTCGACAATTGAGCTCTTCCGTTAAGTGAGCCCAAAGACGGTCTGCTTGCTCTCTGCCACGAAGACCGAGAAGCCGGCCTGCAGCGAATTCTCGGTGGCTCTCGATATATTCCGTTAGATTTTTTTTTGATTGTTATTGTATTTGTGAGCCCGTTTTCCTCCATTATTACTGTAAGAAATACACACTCGTGATAATGCAACATTTGCAATTTAGATACTTTAACTTTTACGTTTCTTTGGTTATTTTTTTGGATCCTCTTAAGTAAATTCCCATATATTTTATTCCATTGTACTTACTTCATTTCTAATGCTACCGTTCCAACGAGGTTTATTAACTGATTTTATGTTATTAAATACTTAATTTAATACAATAATAAATACAATTTAATAAATATCGTATCACACTTCTTAGGTGGAGGGGGGGTTGTTACGGCGTCTTAGGTGGGCGGGGGGGGGGGGGGGGGGTCGGTTCATGGTTCATACGCAATAATTGCATCGGCGAAAACGCTCCGTTGTAACGCCTGACGCAAAATAGCGCGCGCCAATGAATCGCATTTTTGGATGGTGTCCGCGCTCACAAGCGTCACTCCGCGTTGCGTCACTTGGTTGCGTCGCTTCATGGCGCCATGTAGTGAATCCCGCTTCAGGGTTATTTGCCAGAGCTGAAGCTGCTGTGGCAAGTCGGACTTGGTATTTAGCTACGCCAAAGCACTATTATCGGTGATCAATGTAAATGGTCTGCCGTATAAGTATGGGCGAAAATGTTCTACTGCGTAAACTACGGCTAGAAGTTCTTTTCTCATTGTGTCGTACGCTTGTTGTGGTTTCGAGAGTGTTTTGTATAAAATGTACTGGGTGATCGAATTTATTATGTTGCTGATTTAAGACTGCGCCTATTGCGTAGTGTGATGCATCTGCAGTGAGTGTGAACGGTTTTTCGAAATCGGGATAATGTAAAATTGGTCGTTCAATGATTTTATTTTTGAGTGATTCGAATGCTTTTTGGTATTCGTCTGTCCATTGGAATGTAATATCGTTTTTCAATTGCTTTATTAGTGTTGATGCGATTTTTGCAAACTCTTTAATGAATCGTCTGTAGTAACCTGCGAGTGCTGTAAATTGTTTGATTCATATTTTATTAATTGGTGTTGTGAATTCTGTTGTAGAGTTTACTATTGTATTATTGGGTTTTATGCCTTCTTCCGTGACTGTATGTCCTAAATATGTAACCTCTGTTTGCAAGAATGACATTTACCGGTTTGCAAAGTTAGACCTGCTTCGGTTAAGCGTTTCGCCAACCGCCGAAATTTTGTCGCATTCTCCTCGAGAGTGTTAGCATAAATGACAATGTCGTCCAGGTATACGAACAGGTCGTTACCCGGAAGTTCTGATAATACGACATCCATCAATCTTTGGAATGATGCGGGTGCATTTTTCAACCCAAATGGCATACGGTTGAACTCGAAATGTCCGTTTGCCGTTGAAAATGCGGTTTTTTGTTTGTGTTCAGAGTCCATTTTGATTTGACGGAAGCCAGATGCTGAGTAAAAAATGGAGAAATATCGTGCTTTGCCCAATTGGTCCAGAATATCTACAATACTCGGTAATGGATGAGCGTCGGATATTGTTTCCGCGTTCAATTTGCGAACATCTATAACCATCCGCTATCTCTTTTTGTCCATAGAGTCTGCCTTTTTTGGTACGACCCAAACAGGTGAGTTATAGGGGGAGAGGGAAGATTGAATGATGTTTTTCTCCAGAAAATTATTGACTTGCGTTTGAATTTCTTTTTTACGTGCGGAGAGGGGGGGGGGGTCGGTACTGTTTTGTGTTAATAGGATTGTTGCCTGTCGTGGGAATTTTGTGTTGTGTTATTATCGTGTGACTAACAAGGGGATGACCAGGTCGTTGGAATTTTCTAATTTTTGTCACTTATGGCACTGAAAGGTGAGCCCTCGAATAGCAAATCCCCGAAGCCGTTCAGACAGTTAGCCATAATTTTCCGAGAAAATCGACTTTCGAATTTTCCAAGCGAAGTGTGTTTACTAGCGGTGAAATAGTTTTCAATAGCCAGCGTGGCTCACCGGGTAGCGAGCCAGTCTAGTGAGCGGAAGGTCTGGGGTTCGAATCCTGCTCTTGGTATTTTTTTTCTTTTTTTTTCAATTTTTTTTTCTTTTTTTTCCTTTTTTCTTTTTTCTCTCCAAAACGTATACCCACTTCGTTCATTTTTTAAATTGTTGGAATTTAGGCTTGTAAACCAATAATGTGTATGAAAAATTAAATGTCGGTATAAAAACTTTATTTTATAAAACATAGCTCAAGGAAAAGTGCCATAATAATAATAAGAATAATAATAATAATAATATAACGATTACAATTTTTTACTCCGCGGTGGAGGTTCCGCAGGAGCCCGGGTGATATTCATCGTAAAATCACGGAAAGCAGAAAGTGTTGCGGCATCTCGCACACTGTACAAAAGAGGTTTGTTTACAGGAACATTTTTCTTTTAATACGTCGATAGGGAAACAAACTTCATTAACGTTTAAACAAAATTCCCGGTTATCGCATAATTGGGAGGCAAACCACGCATATCGAATCATGTTATTGAAAATTGAGGAGGACAGCTGGTGATGTACGATGGATTGGATCTTTAAGCAGTCCTCTCGGGCGTTGATTTCCCGTTGTCTCTCGACCAGGTACGCGCAGTTTTGCAGCCGCTTGATGAAAATTTTCACCTCCCGATAAAAGTACACGTCGCACGGCTGTACCAGCGGCGTGAATTTTGGTGGGATAACCTTTAAAGTACACGAAAGGTAGCCGCCTTTCGTTTTTTGAAAATTTCATCGTACATCACGGTGTCTGTCTGTCCTCCCCAAGAATCGATGAGTAGTAGAAATTGTTGTTGTCCCACGTAGGATTGCAATACGTCGACCAGGAATTCTTTATATAATTTGGTTGTCAATTTGCCGGATTTTGACGAGGTCACGACAATATTGTTATATTTTCGGACGTACTCGTCGACCGTTTTCTGTACCCTGGGCCCGAATGCCCCGGTTGTCTCTTGCAGACATACGAAGACGAAGGGCAGGAGTTTCCCAGCCAACGTGAGCGCATATTGCGCAGTATACGAATGCGTGACCTTATTCATATTCTGCCTTCGAACGAAAACAGCCTTTGACCCTTTCACCGCGAGAGTCCTGTCGAACGTCGATTGGTATTGGCAGCCTGAAAAATATTCATAAAAAATAATTCGTATTTGTTATATAAGTAGTGATACTTTAATCAATAGTGAACAATGACAAATGTGCTTTTAAAATACCTGTTTGATCTGTGTTGATGACGAAATTGGGGTCGATATTTGGTATCAGGTGACGAACCGCAATTCGAAAATCTTCGGCAGCACTACAGATTTCTTCCATGGACAGGGTTTCTCGCTCCGATACAAATTTCGTTATCCTTCGTTGACGGATTTTATGATTCTTCTTGAATCTTGTAACCCACGATTGAGAGGCTATAAAGTCGAAATCTGGAAATTGACTTGCAGCAGCCAAAGCCCACTGCTGCAAATTTCGTGTAGTGACTTGCTGATGATTTTGCCGAGCCTCGATGAATCGATCGTAGGTCCAAGAATCGATGACCGCAAATTTATCAGACACTGTTCCACCACGTTTAATCTGCTCTTCCCATGCCGTCAAATGGTAATATCGTTTTAAACGGGTACACCCTTTGCTGTGCAGAGTTTTCAAACTCCACGTCGGATGAGCTTTGGCGAGGTTAACGACTTTTACTTTATACTCCAGTGGAATACCGTCGCTGCATGCTCTCGACTTTTTTTTCGTCCGGTTCGTAATCGTCGTCGTCAGAGGAATTTGCAGTCGATTCTTGAACGTCTGCGAAAGCGTTCGCCTCGTCAATTTCATCCCACATGATCAATTCATCGTCCATTACAAACTTTTTAGCGCATATTGTTTGTAACGTTAGCTTATATAGTTCTTTTGCAATTAGCGCCGATTCTTCGCTGATCACTCCCGAAGCTTCAGACGCTACGAGATTATTATCGAGGAGAAGATGCTCGAAATATACAAGGGCATCTTTCAACCGTAATTTTTCGGTTTGATTGCAAAGGCTATCTACGCTAGTGTCTTCACTTGCCGTCGAAGGGCCAGGCAAATCGACAGGTTCCGACATACTCCTCGGTATCGGTCAACGCTGCACCAATGTAGAATAAAAATGTGCACGATCAGATTCACTTTGCGAATACTTTTCCTTTCCGAACAGCTTTCTTCTTATCACTTTTTCCTCACTGATTTTTTGGGACCGTAACGCTTTCACAGAAAACGCATTTTCTTATCCCCCGGCGAGTGGGCCTGATTGGTTACCGATTCGGTGGTGGGGGTGTTACTCGGCGAGAGTGCTGATTGGTGCGGTGGTTATTGGTTACTCGGTAAGGGCGCCAATTGGTGCGGCGGTTGGTACAAAAACAGACCCAGGAAGGGGACTGGTTTTTCCCAAAAATACGCCGAACAAACGTTCGACTGCTCCAAATTTTGGCGAAGGACAAGTTCTACCTACCTACCTAAACACGAAACATCGGCTCATAAGCAAAAATTCCAACAATTTTAAACATGAATGAAGTGGGTATACGTTTTGGAGAAACAAAAATAAAAAAGGAAAACAAAATTGAAAAAAAAGAAAAAACATACCAAGAGCAGGATTCGAATCCCAGACCTTCCGCTTACTAGACTGGCTCGCTACCCGGTTTTTTTTTAAATCATCATTTATTTATTTTTAGTTACATATTCCAGTATATGACATATAGGTCGGAAAACGATGTACACACCGACAAAAAATTTCATGACTATTAAGAGGCAGTGATACCCAGCGGAAAATTCAGACGGCTTCGCTTTCGTCGCGGTAGTGCAGAGCTCGCAAAATTTGGCTAAGAGCCACTGCTGACGACCGCTAGATGGCATGGCGCGCGTATGCTACGGAGGCCCGGTACGATGAGACAAGCCAAGCGCCGAGGCATCGTAGCGATATGCGATCCCTGCCCCCCCCCAGCCCGCCGCCCGCTTGGCCGTGGAGAGAAATAGATGAAATAAAAACAACAGAGTCGCGCAAACAAATCTTACAGCTTCGGCCATATCTTATCCATATAATATGTAAGTAGGTAAACAAGGCGGATTCTGGATCAACGTGTGTTAGTGCACACGTACACGTCACACGTACACACCCACACATACACACCGACTTCCATGGCGAGGGGCGGGGGGGGGCATCTCGAATATTCCACAGCACCATGGCGGAGAGGGGGGGGGTACGCACCGACTTCCAAGACAGTGGGGGAGGGGGGGCATCTCGAATACCCCACGACACCATGGCGGCGAGGGGGGGGGGGCATCTCGAATATTCCACGGCACCATGGCGACAGGGGGGGGGGGGCATCAGCCGCGAGTTACCCCATATTTCTTAGCCGAATGATTTATTTTAGTTGTTTATTTAATTGTGTCTAATAAATATTCTTGATATGAGATATGTGGTATGAGTTATCCGATCATGCTTAGCCATACTGTTTATTTAAAAAGTGTAGGATAAATATTCTTTAGCATCGCTGACCAATATCGGATATCAACTACAGCGGCCATATTGTTTATTCAACAGCCAAGTGTTAGATAAATAATGCTTTGACCCTATGTGTCACGCGATATATTTCGTCGCATAAATATTCTTAGATACCGCCGAACAGCAGATTTTTATCAAAGAAGGGGGGGGGGGGGGGGTTTATGGCTACATACCGATGATGGGGGGGGGGGTATATCGAGACAATTCTCACGATGAGTTTTCATAAAGAGAATTTTTGTTCTCATCGATAGCTCTGGTGCAGCTGCATATGAGTATCCTATATCTTTTAATATTCGACGTGTTAGAACGTGTCGCGGTGACGTCACAGCCAGAGCAAAGCGTTTGCCACAACGAGCGAGCTGCGATATCTAGGATATCGGTTGACACTTCGCCAAGTGTTTATTCAAAATGCACTCGAACGTTTTAGGGTGGCGTTCGATGACGACGGCCTAAAAATTAGCTATCCCTCTCTTTCACAAACCTTAAAATGAGAGAGAGAGAGTAACGAGCTAGCCACGATATCTAGGATATCGGGCGACACTTCTCCAAGACGTTTTATGATAAACAATGACGACGGTCCAAAGAATTAGCTATCCATCTCTTTCTCAAACCTTAGAATGAGAGAGAGAGAGCTGCAGCATTACCCCATTTTTTGAGTCTCTCTCTTATAAAGAACTATGCAAGCAAAGGGCTTAGATCATTCTGTGTTCTATCACCGAGCCTGAATAATATCCCTCATCTAATTATTCTTGCGTATACCATAATGGAGTCAAAAGAATGTCAGAAGTTGATTCGAATTTTGGGGAGAGCGTATGAATCGCTCAAAGACAAGTTCTCGGTGCGCGACAGTGAACAATGGTTAAAAAATGGGCTCACAAATATTAGACTTTTGAGCAACCTATTGAAAACAGCCACAACTCTGGGCGAGAAAAATCGTATTTCAGCGACAATTGGAATTCTCAAATCCATAAACGTAAAAATTAAATCTTTGCGATAAGTTGGTGCAGGTGTTTCGCGGCGAAGTGACAGAGTTCAGTGGGAAGATTCCGTGACGGCTTTCAGATCAAGCATTCGTACCGGAACAGTGATAAATCTTGGACATAAAGATGTGAAAAGTTTTCTCGATGATTCGCAAAATTTGATCATCCAGCGGTTGAAAAATATTCTGTTAAAGGACAACAGTGTTAAAGTGAACTGTGTTCTTGCGTGTACATTTTCAATCACCAAAAATGATGACGTCATCGAGGAGATTAAGTTTTTCAACACACGAAACGAAGAAATGTACATGGCAACGAACTTTAAGCAGTGGTACGCCGAGTTAGTGCAAAAACTACTGGTGAAAATCGAAGATTTTCAGGAAAAAGATTCAGGTTGGTCCATGGTGGAGATTGTCAATTTAACGGTGAACATCAATAAGCATATACCGTTGCGCGGAGGATTGTCTACATTCATCGAACTCCCAAGTGACATTCAAAACAAGAAAGCAGTCATCAACATCCAAAACGACGACCCCTACTGTTTCCTGTGGGCCGTCACCGCTGCTCTTCATCCGAGCTCATCTAATGCGATTCGTCCGACTTCATATCCTCACTTCAGCACAGTATTAAAGTATGAAGGTATAGACTTTCCTATGCGATTGAAAGATATTGCAAAATTTGAAAAAATGAACAGGTTGACAATAAATGTGTATGGACTTGATCGCGATGAGGGTAAAAAGCGTCGTAATGAAGTAATACCCATTCACGTTAGCCGTAACAAATCCGATACACCTACGATTCACTTGCTAGTGCACGAGGCAAATACCGAAGATTGTAATGAGGAATTAGAACATAACATTAAAACACTTTATCATTTTGCTTTAATCAAAAATCTCTCACGTCTCGTCAGCTCACAAATTTCACGGCACAAATACCGCACGTGGCTCTGCGATCGTTGTTTGTCTCATTTTAATACGGAAAGTGGACTTGAAAAACACGGCGTTGATTGCACAGTTTTAAATAAGACGAGAATCATTATGCCAAGCGGTGAGGATTCAATTCTGAAATTCCAAAACTATAAACATAAAATAGATGTTCCGTTCGCAATTTACGCAGATCTCGAATGTATCTTGAATCCAATCTCACCAAGAGACGATGCAAATACTAGCGCCTATCAGAAGCATACCCCCCACAGTATCGCGTATTATTTCAAATGTAGTTTTGACGATTCTCAATCAAAATTCAAAGTTTATCGTAACAAGGATTGTATTGAATGGTTTGTCAATGAATTAAAAGAAATAGCCGAGCCGTTGAGTGCAAGTTTAAAATCGATCAAGCCGATGAATCCGATGAGTCACGCCGAAAAAATGGACTTTCTTTTTGCAAAGAATTGTCATATTTGTGGAAAACCATTTGCCCCCGAAGAAATCAAACATCATGATCATTGCCATTTTTCTGGTAAATATCGAGGTGCAGCGCATGAAGGGTGTAATTTGAATTTTAAAAACTCACATACCATTCCAGTAGTGTTTCACAATTTATTTTAAATTTATTTTATGACTCACACTTTTTAATCAAAGCTCTTGCCAACCAATTTGAAGGGTCGATCAAACTTTTGCCTGTGAATAAGGAAAATTACATATCCTTCACGAAGAGCGTCAAGGGTACCGCCATAGATTATCGATTCATAGATTCATTCAGATTCATGCCATCGAGTATCGAGAGCTTAGCATCGTATCTTAGTAACGACGAAAAGCTAATCACGAAGAAGCATTGTAATTATGTGCAAGAATTCGATTTATTAACGAGAAAAGGTGTTTTTCCTTATGATTACGTGGACAGTTGGGAAAGACTCGACGAGACTGAATTACCGACGAAACAAAATTTTTATTCACAATTAAAGAGCGAAGGCATATCAGACGCCGAGTATTCTCACGCATGCACAGTGTGGGAAGTTTTCAATGTGAAAACCTTGGGAGAATACTCTGATCTCTATCTAAAAACTGATGTCCTTCTTTTAGCCGACATTTTCGAAAATTTTCGAATGAAATGTAAAATGACATATGATCTTGATCCACTGCACTATTACACTGCTCCTGGGTTGGCTTTCGATGCCGCGCTAAAATGTACGGGTGTGAAGCTCGAGCTCTTGACGGATGTGGATATGCTCATGTTTATAGAAAGAGGTATTCGAGGCGGATTGTCACAGTGTTCGAATCGATATGCAAAAGCTAATAATCGTTATATGGGGGCAGAATTCGATCCAAACAACCCTGAAACATATCTTATGTATTACGATGTAAATAATTTGTATGGTGCAGCAATGAGCCAATATCTTCCTACTGGGTCTTTCGAGTGGGTGGGGGAAGAGGAAGAGTCGATAGATCCACGCGATATTCCGGATGACAATGCCATAGGAGATATTTTCGAAGTCGATTTAGAGTATCCGCAAGAATTACACGCACTACACAAAGATTTACCCCTGGCGCCTGAACCCTATGTACCGCCTGGCAGTAAGCAAGCAACATTAATGACAACGCTATATCCGAAAAATCGATACATCTTGCACTATCAAAACTTGAAGCAATATATGAATTTGGGCTTAAAACTCGTTAAAGTTTACAGAACTCTTAAATTTCGACAACACCCCTGGCTACAAAAATACATTGATTTGAATAACAACTTGAGAAAAAAATCCACAAATGATTTTCAAAAAAATTTCTACAAACTCATGAATAACGCCGTTTTTGGTAAAACTATGGCAAATGTAAGAAACCATCGCGATGTACAACTCATTGCTAAATGGGATGGCAGGTATGGAGCTCGAGCTCTCATAGCAAAACCAACGTTTCATAGCTGCACCATACTCGACGAGGAGACTGTTATTATTGAATTGACACGTGCTCAAGTAAAATTTAACAAACCTATATATACTGGTTTTTGTATTCTCGATATAGCAAAAACATACATATATGACTTTCATTACAATTATATAAAACAAACTTTTGACGATCGAGTTAAACTAATGTACACCGATACCGACAGTTTAATTTATCACATAGAGACTCCCGATATATATGAAATTATGAAACGCGACATTCATAGGTTTGACACATCCGATTATTCAGCAGACAATGCGTATGGTATGACGTTAGTTAATAAGAAAGTTTTGGGTCTTATGAAGGATGAGAATAATGGTCAAATTATGCAAGAATTTGTCGGATTAAGAGCCAAAATGTATAGTTTTAGAGTGCGAGACTCGACGAAAATGCGTGCGAAAGGTGTGAAGAGAGCTACACTGAAAACGATAACATTTGACGATTATAAACGATGTCTCTTCGATAATCAAATTATAATGAAAAATCAAAATTTAATTCGCAGCAAAAATCACAATGTCGAAACTGTGAGTCAGAAAAAAATAGCTCTAAGTTGGAACGATGATAAACGGATAATATATCCAAATATGACCGATACCCTTCCATGGGGCATACAATTATAAAACGTATTATAGAAGTGTATATATAACAGTGTAAAAAAGTTTGTAAATTTAATCATGTAATAGTAATAATTGTCGAAGAGGTGTATTGTGAAAAAAAGTGGTTGGAGGAACAATGTAAATACAGAAAAAAAAGGTCTACCGCATAATGTAAATAAAAGTTATATTTTTACATTACTAATCATGTAGGAGAATAAATTATAAAACCATTTTTCAAAAATCTTTTATTATTTCAGTTGTTTATGATATAAACTTATGATATATACTTATGATATAAATAAAAAATTACAAATCAGATTTGTTTATCCAACTATTGTGAGAACTATCGAATCCTAACCATTTTACAAACAATTTATTTCCACGTTTCCGGAGGACTTTCTCCACAAGGTATGTATTTGGATATTTGACGGAGGTGAGTTCTTCTTGATAGAAGCCTCCCTCTATCGGCTGGTCCTGATAATCTCGCAACTTGTACGTCACAGGATCAGTATTTACGACTTTGCTTATGACGAATATTTCCATTGTCCAGTTTGGCGTATAACCTTTTTCGAAAACGTGCTTATACTTGCTTATTCTTACTTTATCACCAATTTTGAATTTTATCTTTCGCGTTCTATTAACTTTTGATTTTCGATAAACGTGTAGCAAGATATTTTTTTTCATTTTGAGCAGTAACATCGTGAGGCCTCATCTTTATCGTACGATGCTTGGAATTATTGTAATTGGTGATCAAATCATTGAGTATATCGATCCACTTGTATGATCCACGTAGGGAAAATTGTTTCCACATTTTATCTTTGATCGTGCGATTAAAACGTTCGCATATCGATGCTTTCATGTTACTGAATGTTGAGTACAGGGTGATTCCATAACGTTGGAGCAGAATCTTGAATTCGCTATTATAAAATTCTTTACCGCGATCGACGTGCAATTTTTTTGAGATGCGTCCAAGTTTAAGAACCGATGCCATGGCACTCGATACATCCATGCCACTTTTCGTTTTCGTCGGTACGATCGAAGCATACTTTGAAAAAATATCGATAATTGTTAGTAGGTATTTGTAGCCATTATTGTACCGCGCGTATGCTGATACATCAACGAGATCAGCTTGCCACGTCTCATCCAACCCTCGTATATCAACGTGACGACGCAGATAATTTTTCCGTGCTGGCTTATGGAGCTCATCCGCTATCGTCTGTTTTTCCATGCTCCGACGCAATTAGTCCAAGCCGGTCAGACAAAATTTGTGAATTACGCAAAGTTGATTTTTCGAGAGTCTCGATCCGCGTTATCAGATTTTGTAGAGCGTACGTCACACTGAATTCGTGTGATCTCAGTTGCTCGTCCAAACGAGTAATAAGCTCGGAATCGCGTGTAACGAGTTCTTGTACTGATTCGTCATTCGCTCGCTCGTGTTTCACGTGTTCTTGAAATTTCGATTCGAGGACTTGAAGCATCGTTTCAGATTCATCGATACTATTTCGCAAAGCTGACGTAATTCCGTAAATAAGTCTAAATTCTTCCTCAATAGCAGCATGCATCACTCGCACAGATACAGCATCGTGTTCTCCAGTGGGGGCGCCTAAATTACACAATCTTCGATTGTCCATATCGTATTGACCATCAGCGGTGATTTTAAAGCCTTCTCCGGGAGGACCTCGACTGCCACCGGTATCAGTATTGCCACTCCTTCGCAAATGATGACCAAATACATCAACACTCATTTTGACGGTTGCGATAAGACTGCGCTCGAATACTCATTGGTCCACATTAATAAATGATTCCAGCTTCGCGTAGTTCCTCGATAATGGAGATGATTTCGTTCGAATGACTAAAATTTCCGGCTGATTGGGATGCAAAGAGAAGTCTTAACCTATCGACTAATTCGTTGGGGTCGTCCCAATAAACATAGTCCAGGCTACTGTTCCTTTTAACAATTTTGGTTCGCGGTAAGCCTTTACCCAATCGTTCCGAGACTCTCTTTGGTGCAGATTTTTTCAACGGCGACGAGATAAATTGCGCAATTATGTTTTTGAATTTCGCGCTTTTATCCTCGCGAATGGCATGATCGCTGACGTAATGTTTTCTATATGCGTTTGTTGAGTTGAGGATTTCACGATAATTCTCCATATCATTTGTCGTTACGAGTGATTCATCGGGTAATTTTTTAAATATCAATTCCAGTAAACCATCGCTTTGATCGTAAGTCTTATCGCCAACACGAATAATATTTTGCTCAAACGTAATTGGTGAATTCCCGATCATTAAACGATTTCCCTGTAATTTCCGCACTCCATACGACGTATCCAATTCTTTCTTAGCCATCGTATCGAACATTTTCAAGTAATTTTGAGACAAATCATCATGAATGTCGTCTTCGATACTAATATTCTCTTCCGAGATATCTCCAGGAGCCGTTTCAAACGTACGTTCGAATTCTTCATCATCCTCGCTATCAATATTTTCATCCTCTTTTTTCACAGTTGATTCGACATTCGGCTCTTCCTTGATAGTTGATTCTTGTTTTACCGACGCGGACTGATCAACTAGTTTTTGCAAAGGAGTTACCACCGGCCTAAAAACTTCCTCCATTTTTCTCTCAGCAGTCATTTTGCCCAATTTCAACATTCTATGCTTCCGACGAATCGCATCGCTCGCGCTCGCGATTTGACGCAAAATATTTTTCTCTTTATTCAGTTCAGCTCTATGCATATTGACACTTTTAAGGTTGGAGCCAAACTGCGCGATAATGTTGAAAACTACAAATTTATAAAGCAATCGAATCCCTTTCTGTAACGACCCTTGTTCAGTTCTCTATCCTTGTCTATTACCACAAACCCATATTTATCATCGTTCCAACACTTTGAACATAAACTTTTGAATTTCGTGTACGTCATGTCGGTGTTTACATGATCGTCATATACATGCTTCAAATTCATCTCATCCTGCTTAAAGAGTACCAGTAGATTGGTATTATCGCGCACGAGATGTTTCGGAATACGCGCGTACGTTTGACAGAGGTAAAAGCAGTCCACGTCTCTGTGTCGTCCCATGCAGAAAAATGCCCTCACATTATCCTGTTTTCCACAGGCAATATCGTCGAAAATCATGATTGAATTCGATCCTGCCTCCTCGGGTTTGATGACTTGCTCGTGATCGGCGAAAGGAAAATATATCACTCCTTTCACGGATTCGAGCAAACGCTTGAGAAATGCGTACTTTGGTTGATTCAAAGATTTTGAATACACGTACACGTTCTCAAATCTCAAACCATTCGGATGTGTAATGAGGGTAAGAAGTGCGTTAGTCTTTCCACAATTGGATGGGCCGCAAAATACGGCACGCACACTACTCGGCAACAATTCTCCATGACGCAGGCCCCCTCCCCTCTTCGACCCGTCTTGCACGAGATCGTCAAAAATTTTCGTGGGTAATTTGATCGATTGGTTATGGAACCTCATCTCGTCAATAACTGACGTCTCGAGACAAGAGTGAACCCTTTTATAACTCTAATGGATTGGGGGGTAATGTTATAAATATGAGAAGCATCGAAAGAGCACATCGCTGAAAAACTAATTCGATTCTGAAAATCTGAGAAAGCGGATAAATAAGCTATTCGAATAAAAAAATTCTCAGTCTGTGACGATTCTTCGTTGAGTAATGATCGTACACGGAAAAGGACTGGTTAACAATCTCATCAATAGGCTTCCTATTGAACTGCATGTGCCTGGTTATCAATATTGCGGTCCCGGCACCAAATTGAAAAAGAGACTTGAACGTGGTGATTCGGGGATTAACGCGCTCGACTCTGCCTGTAAAGAGCACGACATCGCGTATTCTGAGAGTCGAGAAAACACCAAGGCTCGACACGCGGCTGACAAAGTACTCGAGGACAAGGCGTGGAAACGTGTTTTTGCAAAAGACGCAGATTTTAGTGAAAAAGCTACAGCTTAGGGTGTTGCGAATCTGATGAAAGCTAAAACTAAACTCGGTATGGGTATTAAGGAGAAGAGGAGGAGGAAGAAGAAGGAGTCTAGAGCGAAAAAAGTCTCGATAAAGAGTATTATCAGAGCAGCAAAAACATCGATGATCCCTGGCGCGAACGCTGTGAAATCTGCTCTCACGGGCGCACGCGCAGCTGTAAAAAATGCCGGTGGCAAGAGAAACATCCAATCATCGCGCATTCTTCCTGTACCTCCAAATATTGGTGGTTTTTTGCCCTTTCTTATACCCCTTTTCGCGGGATTGAGTGCCACTAGAGCTCTCGCTGGTGGCGCAGCGGGCATTGCTAAAGCTGTCAACGATGCCGAGGCTGCAAAACGAGCTCTCGAGGAGAGCAAACGTCACAACAAGACTATGGAGAGTATCGCGTTGGGGAAGGGACTTTATCTTAAACCATACAAAAGCGGTATGGGTCTTCATGTTAAAAAAACGACTAAGGCTACCACACCGAGCGCTCACCGACGCTGATTTATCAAAGTTCGCCCGAGTCATGCAAATTCCACATTTTCGTGGTGTTTACATGAGAAATGCATTACCAAAAGATGGACCCCGAAAATACGAATCAGCTATTGTCAATCTTGACGATAAAGACGGTCCAGGCACGCATTGGGTCGCATATGCGAAAAAGAACAAGAAAGTATCGTACTTCGACAGTTTCGGTGATCTTCAACCACCGTCCGATTTAATAAAATACCTCGGTGTTGGTAGCATTGTGAATTACAATTATCAGAAATATCAAGACTATGATACAGTAGTGTGTGGACACTTGTGTCTCAAATTTCTCAAAGGAAAATTATAAAATGGACCGTTATATGAGTCGTAGCATCAGTCGAGTGCTAGACGCGATGGATGAATCTTTTACACTGACATTGTCTGGCAAATCGTCTATACTCGAAGCTCATTATTTTCCCCCGATCGAATTGTCGCAGCATAAAAATTATACTCTGGGCCTCCTCGAACTGCTAACCTTCAATTCAATTCCCAATATAGACGAGAGCAATAACAAGTTTTACGTGGGTACGGAGATTGTCACGATACCGACTGGGAGCTATGAAATTGAAGATATTGAGAGCTATCTGCAAAAAGTACTCTCTGATAGTAATATCGTCATCGTTCTCAAGCCCAACAATAATACTCTGTGCAGTGAAGTTAAAAGCAATCGTGAGATAAATTTCGAGCCGAGTGATTCTATCGGTCGACTGCTGGGTTTCACACCACGCATCCTTCCAGCTAATATTACCCATAAATCCGATTTACCTGTTACTATTCTGAAGATAAATTCTTTGCGAGTCGAGTGTAACATAACCTCGGGAGCATACATCAACGGACAACGAGTTCATACGATTCACGAATTTTTTCCATCTGTGCCACCGGGGTATAAGATTATTGAAATACCCTCCCACATAGCTTATCTCCCAGTTACCGTTAAATCGATACAAAATCTACAGTTGAAAATTGTCGATCAAGACGGTGAGTTGGTGAATTTTCGTGGCGAGCTAATAACGATTCGACTACACATAAAATCCTAAAAAAATGGGAATTGTTTTTGAGTCAAAGAGTGGTCAAGGGTATAAATTTCAACGACCATGCCTCGAACGAAACATTCGCCGAGCACCTCGCAAGGAGCTAACACCTCAGAACATTCGATATCTGAAGAGTCTGGGTCTGAAACTTCGAAAAAAATAAAAATAAATTCTTGTTGTATTACAATTACTTGCTTCATACCATGGCGGAAATCTTAAAAATACAAAAACCCGTGATGTTTGATAATGCTATTGCGCATTACGAGATACATGGACATCAGCCATTCGCCTCGGCAACCTTCAATAACAACGATGAAATTCGTATCGCCGTGCAGCATCAGGATTTGTGTCTGCTGCCGAGCAAGAGTTCGCTGCACGTTAGCGGTAGATTAACGACATCCGATGGACAAACTCCCACCACGAGCACAAAGTTGGTCACCAATGCCATCTGCCACTTATTCGAGGACATACGCTACGAGCTGAACGCTGTTGAGATTGACCGATGTAAAAATGTTGGTCATACGAGCGTGATGAAAAATTATGTGTCTCAGAATCCTAGTCAGACGTCGATAATGGAGAACGCTGGTTGGGCCCCCAGTGTGGAAGAGGTGCAAATAATCGACGCTTCTGGCTACTTTGATATCTCGATACCGCTAAGTATGTTGTTGGGATTTGCCGAGGACTATCGCAAAATTATCATCAATGCCAAGCACGAGCTAATATTGACAAGAGCAAACACCGACACGAATGCCATCATACAGACTCGAGCGGCTGGGGATGTTGCACCGGAAGAATTCAAAATTACTCTTTCGAAAATTGAATGGATGATACCGTATATCAAGGTCTCCGATGCGCAAAAAAATCAGCTACTAAATTACATAGCCAAAGATACACCCATCCCAATAAGTTTTCGCACGTGGGAACTGTACGAGTATCCTCTGTTACCGACTTCGTCGAAACACGTTTGGGTTGTGAAAACTTCCACTCAACTGGAAAAACCTCGATACGTAATCGTGGGATTCCAAACAGCACGGAAAAATAATGCTCTTAAGAATGCGAGTCATTTTGATCATTGTCATGTTCGAGACGTTAAACTCTTTTTAAATTCACAGAGTTATCCATATGGGAACTTGAATCTCGACATTGGTCGCAATCAATACGCTTTGCTCTATGAAATGTATGTAAATTTCCAGTCTTCTTATTACGAGAAGGAGCCCGAACCACTCATAAACAAAGGTGACTTTTTGAAATACGCGCCGCTAATTGTTATCGATTGTTCAAAGCAGAATGAATCGTTGAAATCAGGCCCCGTCGATATTCGCCTCGAATTCGAATCTGTAAATCCCTTTCCCGCTCAAACCTCGGCTTATTGTTTAATTTTACACGACCGTATTGTCGAATATAATCCCATTAGTGGTAATGTTAAAAAAATAGTGTAAGAACACATTCGTCTGTAGAGTTATATATTTTTCTTTTTACTTTTATAGTTTTTATTATTACTATATATTCATCAGTTGGGGGGGGGGGGGGGGGGGGGGGTATATTGAATGTTTGTTATAAATCAGAGGCGTGAGTTATTAGAATCAGTTGTACCCGAGATGGAGTACGTGGTTGACTTGCAAGGTTTCAAAAAACCCTCGAACGAATTTGTGTTGAAAGAATTTTCTGTTATTTCTTTAACGGATTCCAATCGAACACCGTCAACGATTTTCTTCGAACCACCATGCTTATGGATTGATTTGCCCATCAAATATAGATGTACAAATGCTTGGTTGATAAATAATCATCATGGCTTACCATGGAACTATGGTGCTACACCCTATAATGCTATAAATAGAATTCTTCAAAACATTTTGCGCGATGCACGAGTAATTTACGTTAAAGGTCCGGAGAAGAGAGAATGGTTGACGAATTTTTTGAATGCTTGGTCGGAACTCATAATCAATCTTGATAATCTCGAGTGTCCATCGTTACAAAATCTGCAGAAAAGCGTACGCACTGATTGTTCATATCACAAGTATTCATCAAAGTTCAATTGCGCCAGCAAAAATGTTCTAGCTCTAAAATATTGGCTTCGCCCAAAATTCCCCGAGAATTAAGTGTATTTTTTCCTGAAAATAAAAAAAAATTTAATAAATATCATGTGTGTTTGTTTGCTATATTTTGAATACCCTATACACCAACGAAAACGTTTCAAAATAATGTTCGATGGTTCCCCCCACAATGGAACCGTCTCGATGTGTTTCGACTCGTCTCGACTCGTCTCAACTTGTCGAAGCTTCATTCCCTCATAGCATTCACATAGTGAAATAATAATAATAATTAAGATTAGTCACTAAAATGAGATGGAAGATCAAATTCAGCATAAATGAGACGCGCTCACGGCTGTTCCAATCAGTCGTTGCACCAGTCTTCATGCGGTACAGTCAAAAGTCATCACATCCGAAGTTATTACTGTTGAAGAGACGTGAATTGCTAATCCGCATTAAACAATTATTACGAAATATTCAACGAGTGAAAAAAATAATTATCGCACGATCACGAATTCGATCGTTGGTAGCCAAATTTCGACAAATACATTTTTGACGCATCATCGTGAAAGAAAAAACTGCAGGTTCGTATTAAAAATTTTGTCCCCTGAATTATATGTTCTCATAATTTTGAGTATTAACGATAAAATGCTATGCATAATGTATTTCAGATCAGTATGGATTTACGCGAAATCAACAAAGTGGGTCTGTTGGCTGACTTTCTCCAAATGAAAAAGCTGTCCGAATTGTCACCTCAGGAGGCATATCCAGTAACCGATATAAGAGTCGCAAAAACCAAGTATGGCGACAGAATCGTCATGGATTTGGAAAAAACTTGTACGGTTTTTCTGCCAGCCAGGATGACCACACCAATTCTGTCAAATGAAGATCTGTTCAAGGAGATGGTTCGTGCATCTCATGAAAACGGATTGGCTTTACGCGCTCATGGATCTGCATATAATCACATTGAATTTATCCAAATGTAATAATTTTATAAGTAATAACGAATGTAATACTGAGTGTAATACCAAAACAGAAGTAACCACGATATTGAATAAAAATCGCACAAAACCATAAATATGTGTAACATGTTTTTATTTTTATTCGGGAGAAAATATATTTCGAATGAGTACATATAAAAATACATGAAAAAATATGCTAGTATATAAAAAAAATGAATTATAGAAGAAAATGGTTTATAAAAAAGAAAACAAATTTTATGCTGCATCTCGCGTTCATGTTAAGATGGTTCAGCCATCAATGAAGTTGAGTTCGCTCATTATTCATCCTCATTCGATAATCACCATTGCGCCGTCGAGGTTCAAAGCTGCTGCAGCCAACGTCGTGTTAATAGCACGCATGATTTTGGACTCGGGTGTGTGTCATCATCCACACCCCCATGGAATGAAAACCTCTGCGATTATTTCATAGTAGTCTGGAACTAGCATTAAAAAAACGGATAAATTACATTCATGATCGAAAACATTAAAAAACTAAATAGATTGAATTTGCAGGATATATTTCAGTTTAACAGTTTCTCACCTGTTCCCATCTCTAATGATTTCCACGATGCGATTAATTGCGATTGGGAGCAATTGTAATGATAATTTAAATGATTTGATATCATCTATAAGTCGGGCATTTTCAAGAAGATCGGCTTCATCATTGTAATCCGTCTGACGTAATGCTTGTATAAATGTGTCGTATGCGTATGGTCCTCGTGTCTTTATCGTTAGTACGATATCTTGCGCTGTGGATTTACAATGTATCCTCCTCTGAAAACAATCATAATATTTAACAAAGAAAATTTTGAAATAAAGAAGAATATTATTTGTACTTACTCTCCAAATCGGCAAATTTACATCGTCGTCATTGAAAACCCTGAGTTCAATTAAAACTGGCAACACCGCACACATTTGTATTTTGAAAATAATATTTTGACAAAGAAAATCGATTCTATTGTTACGTACTGGCCGACATTAGAGGCGCAGTCAATTTTCAAAACTAAGTAATGACCAAACGTCGGTAGCATATGTCCTCTAGTCGGTAAAAGGGCGCTCTGCGTAGTTACCTCTAATATCGACATAGTAGAGTACAACTAATTTTCCTTTCCAATAGCTAGATAGTAAGATGATAGGGAAAACCCAGCCTATCACAAAAACGTCCGACCCTCCCCAAAGGGAAACCAAACTCCACCCCAAACTAACTCCCCTCCACCCAAAACTAGAGCAACTATAAAAAGACATGCTCCGACCCAATTTCCAGCTTTTCTGCCTTTGACATAACTCGAGTTAACAGTTACAGAAACTTAGTTACAGCGTCTATGTAATATGTTAGTTGTATATTCTAACATTATTTTTTCATAAGAAATCATCCAAGTTATTTTAATAGAAGTGTTTAAACGACAACCGTTTACAAACTTTGTACACCGACGCTAATTTCAGACCATCTCAAAAGTCCGAACTAATCTGTAACACTTTATCAAACAATATCTACGAATAAACTCAACATTGAATAACTATTCATCGTGTTGATCTCTTCAACTGCGCATAGCAGGGGTCGAATTTCATAACGAATCTTCGAACCTCCGAATCTCCGAATTTCCGTATCTCAGAACAATCAGAATATTCATATACTCTGATTCTCACTGAGCGTACGTCCAAATTTCGCGCCAATTACAAGTATCGGCCGAGCCAACGGAAACGACCTATCACGCGGTTCCAATCCAATATCGGGGACGTAACACTATCACGATCGCGTATATCCATTATTAACGCTCTCACTTAACGTTCTTCCGATCCTTCTCCGCTCTCTTCCTCCAATACAATAAAATCATTTCTACGCGCGATGTAAGATGATCAAATAATATGTAATGCTCTCTCTCTCTCATTCTAAGGTTTGTGAAAGAGAAGGATAGCTAATTCTTTGGACCGTCGTCATTGTTTATCATAAAACGTCTTGAAGAAGTGTCGCCCGATATCCTAGATATCGTGGCTAGCTCGTTGCTCTCTCTCTCTCTGTCTCTCATTTTAAGGTTTGTGAAAGAGAGGGATAGCTAATTTTTAGGCCGTCGTCATCGAACGCCACCCCAAAACGTTCGAGTGCATTTTGAATAAACACTTGGCGAAGTGTCAACCGATATCCTAGATATCGCAGCTCGCTCGTTGTGGCAAACGCTTTGCTCTGGCTGTGACGTCACCGCGACACGTTCTAACACGTCGAACATTAAAAGATATAGGATACTCATATGCAGCTGCACCAGAGCTATCGATGAGAACAAAAATTCTCTTTATGAAAACTCATCGTGAGAATTGTCTCGATGTACCCCCCCCCCCCCCCCCCCCCAACATCGGTATGTAGCCATAACCCCCCCCCCCTTCTTTGATAAAAATCTGCTGTTCGGCGGTATCTAAGAATTTATGCGACGAAATATATCGCGTGACCCATAGGGTCAAAGCATTATTTATCTAACACTTGGCTGTTGAATAAACAATATGGCCGCTGTAGTTGATATCCGATATTGGTCAGCGATGCTAAAGAATATTTATCCTACACTTTTTAAATAAACAGTATGGCTAAGCATGATCGGATAACTCATACCACATATCTCATATCAAGAATATTTATTAGACACAATTAAATAAACAATTAAAATAAATCATTCCGCTAAGAAATATGGGGTAACTCGCGGCTGATGCCCCCCCCCCTGTCGCCATGGTGCCGTGGAATATTCGAGATGCCCCCCCCCTCGCCGCCATGGTGTCGTGGGGTATTTGAGATGCCCCCCCTCCCCCACTGTCTTGGAAGTCGGTGCGTACCCCCCCCCCCCTCTCCGCCATGGTGCTGTGGAATATTCGAGATGCCCCCCCCCCGCCCCTCGCCATGGAAGTCGGTGTGTATGTGTGGGTGTGTACGTGTGACGTGTACGTGTGCACTAACACACGTTGATCCAGAATCCGCCTTGTTTACCTACTTATGTATGTATGTATATATTGTGACGGGTGTCACGGGCGTCCTCGGGCACGGAACCTGGAAGATAATAATAATAATTACTCAGGGTAGTTTTCGCCAAGGTACACAGAGGGACGGAGACGGGAGAGGTATTCTCACATGAGAAGAATGCACTCCGAGGGTATAAAGAGGGTCTGCGAGGATGAGAAAGGACCCACCCTTTTTCTCCAAAAAGTACCATCTCGGAAATATCAAAACTTACCAAGAACTTAGGCAGACACTCTGAAGGCAAAACCGGACTCTCTGATAAAGAGGGTTAAGTCGCGCTGATAGGAGGGTAGGCTGGAGATCTTAACAAGGAAGGATATAACGGACGGTGGCACTTGATAAAAAACGAAGGCTCGGTGAGAGACGAAACTTACCGTCATAATCGAAAATCCCGGAGTGCGACGTGGGCTGAAACGGAGACGAACGGTGTGGCGATCCAAAGTCAGTACCTGCATCAAAAGAACGACGTTAGAAGCACGGTAGACACACAGTCGACGGACACACAGATTGGCAACGAACCTAAGAGCCGTCGCACACAGCACGTAACACAGAACGGGTAAACGAACACAAGGAAAACTCGTCACATACCCGTTAAAACGTTTCACTGGGCGAACACATCCCGCGCAGTCGTCGCCATCTTGGAACGATTGACAGGCGGACACCGGGTATCGAAGCACGAGACCGGCAACTTGCCAACAAGATCGGGAGACGTGGCGCTGCGAGCGGCACGCTCAGAGGTGAACTACGCTACACTCGCCGAGCAGCAACCCCGGCGCAGCGAGAGAGAGAGAGAGGGACAGCGGCGAGCGACGAGTCGCTACACGGGAGATCGGCAGCGCGATATTGGCAGCATAGGGGCAGCGGCGCTGCGAGCGGCACAATCGCGGGTGAACTAAGGACAGCGGTACGAGACTAGCGGGCGTCAGGAGGCGACACCGACGGCATACCAGAGAACTATTTTCTCGTATATGTATCCGCTGACTTTCATAAAATAAACTTTGCTTAGCCTTACATTAACGGTTTATCGAGCCCTGATTTCTTCGAGCCCGAACATAAATTATATTGAAAACGCTCTGCCGTTTCAATATATATATGCATATTTCTGATAGGGTATATGCATAGTCGGATATCTGTAACGATATTTGCAATTCTATCCAATATGCGTAAAAAAATGTACAGAATCCTGCCCCGAGCTTCAGATGTTCGACCGAGAATCGAAAATTCTCGATCGTGTTTCGACTCGGCTCGTTACATTTGCTTTACATTTGTAAAGCATCGTCGATCAAGCATGGTCAACGTCAGGCGAGAAAGTGAGATCTCGGTGACGGACGACACTCGGCAACGAGACACAAGCGTATATGCGACAAATAATCTACGAAATGCCGAGTTTGACAATAAAAATCGCGACCGAGAATCGAAAATTCTCCGTCGAGTTTCGTCTCGAATTTCTTTAGGCAGGTATACATGGGTCAAACAATCTACACAATATTGCGAGTCTCACAATCGCGACCGAGAATCGCAAATTCTTGGTCGATTGTCGACTCGAATATTTTTATTCGACGAGCGATGCTTGTAATGCATCGTCGATCAAGCATAGTCAACGTCAGGCGAGAAAGTGAGATCTCGGCGACGGGCGACACTCGGCAATGAGACACAAGCGTATATGCGACAAACAATCTACAAAATGGCGAATTTGACAATAAAATTTGCGACCGAGAATCGAAAATTCTCGGTCCAGTTTCGACTCGACTATTTTTTTCGTCGAACGATGCTTGTAAAGCATCGTCGATCAAGCATGGTCAACGTCAGACGAGAAAGTGAGATCTCGGCGACGGACGACACTCGGCAACGAGACACAAGCGTATATGCGACAAATAATCTACGAAATGCCGAGTTTGACAATAAAAATCGCGACCGAGAATCAAAAATTCTCCGTCGAGTTTCGTCTCGAATTTCTTTAGGCAGGTATACATGGGTCAAACAATCTACACAATATTGCGAGTCTCACAATTGCGACCGAGAATCGAAAACTCTCGGTCCATTTTCGACTCGAATATTTTTATTCGTCGAACGATGCTTGTAAATCATCGACGATCAAGCGTGGTCAACGTCAGGCGAGAAAGTGAGATCTCGGCGACGGACGACACTCGGCAACGAGACACAAGCGTATATGCGACAAACAATCTACAAAATGCCGAGTTTGACAATAAAATTCGCGACCGAGAATCGAAAATTCTCGACCGAGTTTCGACTCGAATTTCTTTAGGCAGGTATACATGCGTCAAACAATCTACAGAATATTGCGAGTCTCACAATTGCGACCGAGAATCAAAAACTCTCGGTCCATTTTCGACTCGAACATTTTTATTCGTCGAACGATGCTTGTAAAGCATCGTCGATCAAGCATGGTCAACGTCAGGCGAGAAAGTGCGATCTCGGTGACGGACGACTCTGGTCAGCGAGAGACAAGCGTATATGAACCAAACAATCTACTATACAGACTATTGGGAGTCTGAAATTCTACTGATTTCTACAAGATAGGATCTAAAAAAATGCACACATTCCTTTTATACTTTTCATGTCTCATTGTCACAATTTTATATATTCTTTAGGCCCTCCTCTGTCTTTGTATTTCCTCTCTCCTGAATATGTTCCATGGTAGGGAGAGGAATAAAGAAGAAATTTTATTTCCGAAATTCTAAGTTCTCTTTAGAAAAATAAAGATTTTTTCCGATAAATAATAGTCTAGCTGCACAAACAAAACCTCAAAAAAGAGATCTCAGGTTATTCTTAGGTTTGCCGTCCCATAAATACAATTTTTTGCATAAGTTTCGTGATATATACCTGAAGATATTCCTTTTTCGGCAAGAGTGACCCCGTTTATCCTTTTTTTGTCTTCGATTACCTGTTTTTTGTATCTCACTCACTCACTGATTATATAATACTATTATTTACTCTATGTATATATAGACTGTACACTATTTCGAAAAAATCGATTTTGAATAAGTTTTCGGTTCTAATAATCATTTATTAGCACGTAATTACGGTACTACGCGTTTTTTTACTGACGTGACAGCAAGCCGAATGAACCACGCCGCTCAGCTGACGCGTGTTCGTGTTTTGTTTTCTTCTGTCACGACCACGGTCTTACATACAGGTCTGGAAACTCCCGTCGTTTGGGTAGTTCGCTTATTGATGCCAGACGTGTAGTTCATGTATTGCCCACTGTGATCGCTGCGATCTAAACTCCGACGCGATGACGATGGGTGGGGGAAGTGCGATAGAGACAGCGCTAGCTTTTCAATCTCTGTCACCTCAACGTATATTTCTCGTTTTTGATATTATTGTAGACTATTATAACATGCAGTAAAACGCAAATGCTTATTTTACAAAACCTCTGACGCCAACCCTCTGACTCCATCCGGGCGCGACTGACATGAGCGATTTTGAGTTTTAATAGCCACAAGTCAAATTTGGCTCAGTGGTAAAATGCCTGGCGCGTCGCTCCGATATTTTGGGTTCAAATCCACTTGTTTCTTTTTTTAATCAATAAATACGGTAGCTGAGTATGTCAGTTGTTGAAACAACTGACAACAATTTAAATATATATGCAAGTGTATTGGTAATTGTAAGTAATTAAATTGAATATGTAAGTATATCCATTTTTTAGCAAGGGTTCGAGGTTTTTTGAATTAACATAAGTCGAAATAAGGAACAAAATGTGCACGCTTTTTTTTCTTTATATTATTTGATTTTTTTGCAGGTATTCAAGGTTTATAAGAAGAAGGTAAGTACGAGAAACGGTTGACGATTCGATGATGTTGTTTTTTGGTAGGTGTTCTGAATCCACAAAACGAGGAGTTTGTACATACGACTGGGATGCGCAGCAGGGTAAAAAAACAGCCGAGGTATTGTATTTGGTAATAAAAACACTTTAATGATTATTGATTCGTCAATTTCGATAGTTTCTTTTTCACAACAAATTGTTTTTTCAATTTCAGGTTTTCCTGATGAGCTAAGGACTTGCACTGACGGTTTCATGAATGCAGCAGACTCAACGTAGGCCCCCGGTTGATCTCCAATTGACACGTTGGCACTTTGTTCTGTCAGCGGAAGAGCGGAAGAGCCTTGTCCAGCGTATCTGCTGCATTCATGCAAGGGGACCACATTTTCTTTTTGCACCGAATCACAGTCGAATTTCGACGGTACAGCGAAATTGTTGAGACGTGCACGCTTGTACGTTACCTATACATAAAAAAATACATGATTTACAATACAAAATGAATCATCTTTTCTTGAAATAAATAACTTACTTGTGCAATGATCTGCCCACTTGAATCGCGCTTTATCCATTCATTAGCAATATCCCTTTCGTTGAAATGTTTTTCACATATTACTTGCGTGAGTTCCAACTTTATGACACCTGGAATCGCGTGTTCCCATTTCTCACGCAAAACATTGTCATTAGGCACCCGGAAGAACGACGCCTTTGCATTATCGGCTTTGCGGCCGGTATTGCAATGAGGAACCACGCACCGTCTTGGCATTTTTGCCAATTTTTCAAAAATCTTTTCTTTCTTTTTTTTAATTATATTTTTAAACACAACCAAATCAAGACACAACTGTAAGACCGTGGACACTACCTATGAGAGCACAACAGAGCACAATATACGACACGGCGATTTTGAGGTTAGGTTTGAGAATACGCAGTAGGAGGATAGATCGCAGAGACGAGTAGTGACGGGATTACGAACTACTCCAGTGCTTCGATAAGCGTCCTAAAACGATAGCGTCTTAAAACGCTATAAAATTAAACAAACACCAATTACAAAACTTGTTTATTATTTAATTCCCTATAACTTTCGTATAAAAAATTTTTTTATTAAACAAATAGTTTGAAAGTTATAAGCTTCTTTAGGCGACTATGGCGCGGTGCTCCGGCGGTTTGTTATGGCTAGTCAGTGCGAAATCGGACATTGCAGTTTATTTCGTTTTCTTGTGTATTATGTGTGGCTTATATATCGTTTAAAAAATTATTTTACGAAGAGAATGAAGCGTGAAATAAGATTTTTATTGTCGTGATTCAATTTGAAGTAATACAAAAATTAGATAATTTTTTGGCGCTTTTCGGGCATAGTTGAAACATATTCTTCTTCACAATCGGAGCATTCCGATTCAGTTTCTTTATGCGGTGTTTGTATTGATCGCAATGCATTAATCAACCACTCATTTTCATGATCTACGTCTATATCTGTATCAGAAAATAGCATGTTAATTTCTACATCATCTGCCTCGCTGATTTCTATACTTTAGTTGTGTTTGTTGACACACTTTCCTTCGTGACATTCGCAAAGAACTGAGCATTTCAACCCTGCTTTTCGAGATCTGCAATTAGCTCTTTCACAGTGTGTGGATAAACATCGACAGCGAATTGCCTGAAGTAATTTTTTTGACGCCATTTCTTGAGACATGCTGATGGCGATGAGTCCACGTTTTGTCCTTTTCCAACCCCAATCTCCAGGGTTTAGAGCGTTCCCTAACCAAGCTTAAACCTGATGATAAACCCGAAACGAATGGTATCGGGCTGCATCTTCTGTTGGAGGTAAAGATGCCATGTTAGCCTTAGTTTTCGTAGATAGGCGGACGTAATGTTGATGCGCAGTTCGTTTAGAGATTTCTTTGAAGAATCTCCACCGTACAATGCAGATGGTAGTGTGTGGAAGTGGGCATAAAGGCAGAAGGAGCGATGTTCTTTGAATATATATGTATACATTTCAGTGTCAGAACAGCTGCGCACAGCAGCGCGCTTGCCTACCGCCGGAGCACCGTGTCATCGTCGCATAAAGAAGCTTATAACTTTCAAACTATTTGTTTAATAAAAAAAAATTTTATACGAAAGTTGTAGGGAATTAAATAATAAACAAGTTTTGTAATAGGTGTTTTTTAAGTTTTATAGCGTTTTAAGGATTTGAAGGGGAAAAAACAAAAATCATGTTCAGAAAAACAACAATAACACAAAAACCATAAGTGATATAAAAAAAAGTTTAAACAAAAATGATGCAAAATTTAGTGACGGATAAAAAAGGTCTCTACATATATCGTCATAAACCTAATAGTTTCCGAGATATTGTTATAAACGCGTTTTGCAAGATGGCGGCCACTGCTGACCATCGTAGACGGTCTCATTTTTTAACTTAAGCTTTTTAACCTCCAAATTAATATTTGGTAAAAAAATTAGAAGTAGGCAAAATTAGGTTTTGCGGAATGTCTCTATTGACTGGACTATAATGTGTAGTGCGCTCCGCGGCTATACGTGTGTGTTCACGCTCGCCGGCATCGAGAAACGCAAGCCTAATTTCGAAACGTTCTCAAGCGCGCTGTGAGCAACCGATCGAGTTGAAATTTTTACACGACATAGAGAATACTAGCCGAATTGGGCTCTTGGCATTTTTTCTGAAAAATTCGAAAAATAAAGCCCACTTTTCGTTATAACCATCGCAAAATATATATACATTATCTATAAATATATATAAAACTTGCATATTCCCGATAGTTGCATGAAGTTTATGATGACTTATGAATATACAGGTAGCACGCAATGAAAATACGCACTTTTTGCCGTTTATTTTATTTCATTCGGTGCAAAAATGTACGAGCATCATTGACAATTCGCATTGTCGATAAAACAGGGTACGAGACTTTATTTCACGACCCGGGCCGTCGCCGGCGACGAAACAGCCACGAGAGCCGCACACATAGCCGTTCTTATATTGGGATCTGTCGAATGGGCATATGACATCTGGTGGCGGAAAAAACAACTATACTTAGGGCAGCTGTAAGCAATCAGTATACGTGTCACACAGTACAATTTCATTTATAAATTATAATTATATCCATTATAAGTTATAATTTCGGTGTATCCGGTATAATATCGGTGAAAATGGAACCCGCGACGTTTTCTCCAAAAACGAGAAAGAAGACTGTTAAGTGTTGCGTAAAAGGTTGCGAAACAACTTCGAGCCGGAATCCGGAGGTGTGTTTCCACAATTTCCCCATAAAAGGGAAACATTTCGTGTATACAAAAAACTATTTTGGGAATCAACAAAAAATGGATCAACTGGAGGCTTGGAAGAGAGCCGTAAAAATAAAACACGTGAATACAGCCATGAAAATATGCTCACTACATTTTCGGAAAGACGATTACGTACTCCCCGGTAGGTATAACCTCAAAAAAGCTAACGGAGTAAGCCTGTTTTATTTTTTTTTAAATCAACATGTTATGTTTGCACTTTTCTCCCAACCCGGCTTTGCAAGAGCAAATCATTTTTTTGATATCACCCGAATTTGAGAGGGTTCCGTCGATTACGTGAGGATTTTGTCGCAATTGAGATGTTTGTAAACAGTACGCTTTGACGTTTAAACTACCGGCGTCAACACTATTGGAAACACTCAATTTACCGCATTTTATGATGTGCCCAGCCTTCAAAATACGTTCCCCTTCGACAAAGTTCCTTTGGTTTGGATTGGTACCAGCCCAATCACAAATTGCACGGATATTAATCATTACTTTCGAGAAATTTACTACAGATCGCATATGTTACACATCACAGCCTTTCCCTTATCGTCGCCATGTTTTTTAGGCTCCGCCCATTCGACAGATCCCAATAGCATCTAGGTCCGCCTGACGTAGGGCTAATGTGCAGCGCGCGGTATCGCACTCGTGGTGTATATATGTATACATGCACGAGGCGTAGCGGTAGCAGGCCGGGTGACAGTTGACGACGACGGAGGAGGCTAGGCCTCGCGGTCTAACATATATCAATATATAGCGGCAATGCTTTCCGGCATATGGCCTCGCCTTCGTCTGTTATCGTACGAGGCTCGTGAGAAAATTTCGACAGCGCACTCACGCGGAATTTTGTTACACTTTTTTTTTATATGTCGGTACAATTTTCTAGCCGTTATCGTTATCTTCTTGTCAAAAATTTTGATTCGCCAATTCTCATTCATTTCTGCATAAAATCAAATGAAATAAAGCTCAAAATGTGTGCTTTTTAATTGCGGTTCGGCTCTTGCCATATACATTACGATTTAATCCGTGCACCCATACAAAATTCTTTCATATCTCCAATGATAAGTGAAACTGCAAATTTTTTTTCAAGGTTTTCAAACGAATATAGCAAGAGCCACTTTTTGCCATGATTCTCTGTGTATCTGCCAATTTTTAACCTGATCAGTTGTTTACTGCTCGCATGAGTGTTGATCAAAATTTCCAAGCGCGCGTCGCCGGTATCACTGACTCTTAATCGACCTGACTGCGAAACGGTACTCGTGGATTGAGGTAACGGTGACATTTCTTACGGGATTTAGGTAGTAGTGGGTGGAACAATATGATAGCTTTGGCGCTAGGAGGAAGGTCGAGTATAGAAGTCGCAGAACCACCGTATCGGCGGAAAAAACTGCGAGGTATTGATGGGGCTTTTCGTGAAAGGCTGCCTATTAACTAAATGAGATCTTGAGTGCTATTTACATTATTTACACTATATACAACTTAAGGCTACTTCGGATACCATCTGTTCGCCGACAGGTCGCTTGAGCGTGAGTCGGTTATTTACTAGTTTTTACATTTTTATTGCTGGGCGTTGGGCTCCCTCCACCAGAATTTTTTTACATTATTTAGATAATTGTCCTTTTTATCTATAGATGACAGGGTTGTATCGAACATAATTTCGTTATTCGCCGCATTACATATAGTATTGCTCGGGTAGCTAAATGCCTTTTGGTTTGAGCCTCGCTTAATGTTGTTACGTACTGGCCGACATTAGAGGCCCAGTCAATTTTCAAAATTCAGTCATGACCAAACGTCGGTTGCATATGTCCTCTAGTCGGTAAAAGGGCGCTCTGCGTAGTTACCTCTAGTACCGGCATACCAGATAGTTCTGTCTGATAAGTAAATAGTATGACTTATCTCAATACTAGAGACGGTAGGGAAAACCCAGCCTATCACAAGAACTTTCCGACCCTCTCCTAAAGGAAAACCCAAACTCCACCCTGAACCAAACTCCACCCTAAACAAAAATCCCTTCCACCAAAAAGTCAGAGCTCATATAAAAAGACACGCTCTGACCCAAAAACTCTTAGATACTCACTTACAGACTCTCTTAGACTCCGTCTATCGACACATATTGACTACGTCTTTTTAGACTCATAGACAATTATTACACAACTCGAGTTCTCTCAGTCCTCAGTTAGAACAGTTTCTGTAAAACGTCTTGCACTACGTTCAGTTAAGTTAAACCGACACAAACTAAGAGTTACACAATAATCTTGAATCAACTTGAATAAACTCAATTGTTAACTGTTATTCATCGTGTTGTTCTCTTCAACTGCGCATAGCAGGGGTCGAATTTCATAAAGAATCTTCGAATCTCCGAATTTCCGAATTTCCGCTCGATCAGAATATCTCATTCATTCTGATCAAACTGAGCGTACTCTTCGTAGTTCGCGCCGATAAAACTATATCGGCGGAGTCAACAGAACGGCGTGACCGTGCTGTTCCGAATCATCATCGAGGACGTAACAGCTCAGTTTATAAATAAATTTGGTGGCAGCGAACGGGATTCGACCGGAAGACATCATATACAACACGAAAATCTGGAAACAAAATTTTTTTCCTACTTCGTCCTGACCCATCAAAAGTCAGAACAACAACGCGATAACCGAATCGCATAAAACGGCAATCAACCAACTACTGTGGAAACCGAGGAAATTTCATCTTTATTAATTTGTAAAAAAGTCCCTACAGCCAAAGCGTATCAAACGCTTTCTCGAGGTCAATAAAACATGCACCCACGCATTTCTTATCGTTCAGAGACCAGCAAATGTCCGATGTAAATTTTGTGACCGCATGGATCGTCGAGTGATGGTGACGAAATCCAAATTGTTGGTCTGGGATGATTTATTTGTCGGCGAAAAGTTCAAAATGGTCTGGTTTACTACGGTTTCAAAGATTTTACTGATATTTGGTAACAAACTGATAGGTCTGTAGCTCGCCGGATCCTTCCCATCTTTACCTTTTTTTAGCGCAATTACTTTAGCTACTTTCCATTTGTTTGGGAAATATTTGTTATTTAGAGCGTTATTGAAAATAATCGCATATTGATGTATGAGTTCATGAGGGAGATTTTTTAGGTTGATGTTGGGGATCCCGTCGAAGCTCGCAGACCTCTTATTGTTAAGTTTTCTGAATATTTCCCGTAGACTGTACTCATGTATGAAATAGTTATCTACGCCCTCAACGCAGGGTGCGTATGCTGGGCTTGATTGTGAGAACGATGTTACCGAGGTTTCGTTAATTATGTCTATTGAGATTTCGTCCGCAAGGTCTCTATATTCCTTTATGACCAGTTCAGAGAGGCGCGGATTGCCTAGTCCTGAGTTTTGATTGTTAGCTGCCGCGAAGTGAGCACCGATTACGTTTAGTTTGTGTCGTGGATTTGAAATTATTAAGTTGTTATCTTGATCTTGGAGAATAGCATTTAAAGAGATTTCTGCGTCTCTGATTTGATCAATTTTTGACTGTGGGATGATGAGCACGGGTATTTCAGATTTACCTTTGGCGCGAAAGATCGCATTAATTTGGGGAAACATTGTTTTAGAGTCCTTGTGGGAGATGTTTTTGATTTCGTTATCCCAGAAACTGCTGATTGATTTGGAAAATTCTAACTTTAGCTTCGACTTTGTGTCTGCTAATAGGCCTTTTAGTATATTTATTCTGACCAAGTTATTAGTTGTCCCCGCTTTGTGTAGTCTGTTTACATTTGAGATTAGGTAGCTTTTATGCTTCTGAAGCCTCTGAATGTTCGGGTTTATGTATGCTTCCGCTGAGTTGAATTTTTTAATTTTTGTGACCGATTTGTTTATTGCTAGTAATATTGTTTCCTCGAGGTTACCTAATGCTTGGTCGATTTCTTCGTTTGTAATATTTCTGAAGGCTTGCAGCTCTAGTGGGTTGGCATCTAGTAGCGTATTTTTGAGTTTGTCTATATCTATCTTATTAAAGTTGTATCTATGCGATTTCGGGGCCGCCTCGATTTGGAAAGAATGAGCTTTCCTAATTATTATTTTTATAGCGTTATGGTCGCTGTCATAATTTAGAGTTTCTAATCTATTCCCGTGCGATAGATTAGTGATGTTGAGTCTACTGTCCGCGACACAAACGTCTAGAAAGGAATTTCCCCTGGGGTAAGAAGGCAGTTCAGAGCCTACGAAGTTTATACGAAAGCGCAGCTCATTCTCTGTAATCCACTTTTTCAGAGATACCCCTCTCGGGTTGTTTGTAATATTTTGCCAGTTCGAATGGCGGGCGTTAAGATCGCCTGCTAGTACGTAGTATTTTGATATTGAGTTTAGCTTTAGTTCGGTGAAGAGCAATTCTAGTTCGTCAATGAATTCTTTTTTATGGTTCCCAGCTGAATAAGCAGGTATTATGGTAAGGGATTCATTGTCGGCCGTTTTGATTTCCGCCACTGTGGCTTCTAAAGATACGTTGCTCGCTAGACAGTTTGGATAGACCCTCGAGAATTTAAATGAGTCTTTAATAATCAGCGCGGTACCTCCCCCCTATGCCGAGAGTCGCCTGTCCGATCGAAGGACTGAATATCCGTTGAACGAGATATTATATTTGCTGGATAATTTAGTCTCACCCAATAAGATAAAATCCAGGTTTTGTGATTGAATTAGGTCTAATAACGTCGCACGGCGCTGGTTTGATATTATCGAGTTTATATTTATAGCTATTAAGCTTAGCTCGTCAGCTAATACATAGATTTCCACGTTGTTGTTGTTATTGAATAATACCATTTGGGTCTATATTTAGAGCTCTGTATATCTCGTCTATTCTACTTGCATTTGCAGCTACACAGCCGGCTATTGTGCTCACATACTCGGCTATATTTCTGATTTCCGATTTTAATCTTTCGAAAAATTCTGGTGGGGGACTGGAGCCCGGAATGATGTTCCGACGCGAATTCGTTTTTTCATTCGAGATGCGCACCCTTTCCTGCTCGTGAGAAGTCGACGCAGCGGCTATCGTACTATATGAAATCTCTGGACTTACTTGTCTCGCTATTTGTGACAATTTTGCGCGTCTTTTATCTACCGCTGCCGACATTCGCTGTTGAACTTTTTCTTTTAGTTCTATCGCTCGCGGACAGCCTCTATACGACGCTGGATGGCCCTCCCCCTTGCAGAGAACACATTTGGCTTTAATAAAACGAGGATCGTTAATATCTAGTTCACCGGGCATTCCCCGATCGGGTGATCGTCTGTGCATTTGACGCAGCGCGGTTTTTTATTACAGTTTGAGGCTGCGTGGCCTATGTCTTGGCAACGTTTGCATTGGGTTCGGTCTGGCTTTCTCAACGTTTCCCACTTGATTTGTTGGTATAGGAGATTTTTTATCTGATAAACTTTTTCTCCTTTGCTGTTTGGGGATATCAGCGCGGTAAACATCGGGAGACGTTTGTTACTAGCTCTGGATTTTCGTGTTGCAAAGCGCGTGATTTTGATGAACTGGAGGCCCTCTATCCCTAGGCTGTTTAATTCAGTGAGGATTTCCTCGTCGGTAAAGTCCCCCTCTAGATTTTTTATCATATAAGATTTCGGTTTTTCTGATTTTGGCGTGAACGAGTAGAACTCTATTTCTGCGGCCTTTAATTGCGTTAGGATTTGTTTGTAATCCCCGAGGTTATCTGTATAAATTACATGTTTCGAATCGCTCAGACGTCTCGAGCTAAACTTACCAGCTAGCTTCACTTTAGATTGGATTATTTGACCCACTTGAGATGTTTATAGGCGGTATTCGCTCCTTCTTACCGCCGGAGTTTGTTCGGCTGATATTCGTCCCGAGGTGCGGCGTCTGGCCGCCTTGCTGCGGCGCTCTCGTCGATGTCGCGGGTACGACGCTCGGCTCTGCGATCGTTGCGATCGGTGTTGTCTCCGATGGTACGACTTGATTCTTCCTTATCTGCCTCCCCTCCCTGCTGCTCGATGGTGGCGGATTGCTGTTGGGCGTATTTGCTGCTCTTTGGCGGGCGCCGGGTCGGTTCGATGGAAAGTTCGGCTTTTGCTGAGGTTTTGGTTGCAGCTTTTGTTGCAACGTGAATATCAAACTCTGTTGAGCTTTTGTTTGATGTATGAGCTCTTTTATTTGTTTTTGTTGCGATTCTAGCACTTGCCGTAGATCTTCTTGCGACTGAAGAGATTTTGCTTCCTCATCATTTATCTCCATCCTTTCTTCGATGCTGGTAGGAGTGATGCTTGCTTTTGGTAATTTGCACCCTGTCCTTGAGTGCTGTGTTTTATCTGCACTTTTCCTTTTGCCTGATGTCAGATCCTTGTGTGCGATTTGTAGGGATGCTGGGAGAATTTCATTTCGCCTGTACGTACGCGAATCTGCTTGGCTACCTGATGCCTCCGTGGATGACGGTAAAGTGAGGTTATGATCGCTCGCCGACACGCCGCTCGCTTGGTTTTTATTGTTTTGATGCGTGTTTTCCACTGGATGATAGGTTTTATACTTTTGATAATTCGGGAGGGACACCCTAATACGGTATTGCCCACTCTAAGGCTTTTTTCAGACTAGGACAGCTAATTAAAGCTAGAAATAGATCTTGCTACGATCGATCGATCAATGTGACGCCTTAACCGGTATCCTAGCCCGGCTCGCTACCCGGTGAGCCACGCTGGCTGTTGAAAACTATTTCACCGCTAGTGAACACACTTCGCTTGGAAAATTTGAAAGTCGATTTACTCGGAAAATTATGGCTAACTGTCTGAACGGCTTTGGGGATTTGTTATTCGAGTGCTCACCTTTCAGTGCCATAAGTGGCAAAAATTAGAAAATTCCAACGACCTGGTCATCCCCTTGTAAGTTCGTCGTTTGGTAGTAAAAAGAGTTTTGTGTATTCAGAGACTAGTTGTAAAGTGTGTTCTTTTTCTTCGTTATTGAGATGATCTAAATGAAGCAAAGATTTGAGACTTTGTAGTCGTTCTGCGTTATTTTCAGATACGTTTGCTGTATAAACTGATGCGTTATTATTTTGCGAATTTTTGTAGACGTCTTTTTTGAGTTTAAATGATGTTTCTGAAATTATCTCGATTGGTTGCAATTCTATAGCAGAAATGTCAAATTCTATTGATTTTGGTTGGCGGTTGATTACTTGTGAGTATGTAATTCCGTTGTTGTTTTTTACTAATGCGCCACCGTAACGTATGCCTTCTTTGGTTTTATATGTTGGGACATATCCTTCTGAGATTTCATTATTTTTAATTCTGATATGCATTATTGTTTTGGATTTCGGTGGGTTTGCGATATATTCGCGTTCAAAAATGGTATAGTATGACCATGAAAAGTTATGCATCTTTGTGTGTATAAGATGGAATTTGTTTGAAAAATGCGTCGCCAAGTATCGCGTTTTCCTGAATTGGAAATGCGTTTGCGACAATATGAAATTCTGCTTTTACTGTTTTAATTTGGATTGAACGTTTGCCTCAAGTGTATGTTTTATCGTCAGTTATGCCTGTTAATTCATCAAATTCTCGTGTATCAATTTCTGTTGCGTGACTGAGTGCACTTTTTTTTATCAAGTTTATTTGTGAACCCGTGTCGATTAATAATTTCGTTTCTCTATGTGTAAAATTAGGTGAGTTCAATACTGTTGAAGGAGATTTATGGTTTTTGGAAATTCCCAAGTTAAGCGTTGCTTCTTTGAATTTAATTCCGATTTCTTTTAATTGGTCGCGATTGAATGCTTTTAGTGCTCCGATAATGACTCCCGTGTCGCACTTTTCTGCAAGACGTTGTCTTAGTTCTTTAAGTCTACTTTCTCGAAAAGTGTCTGAATATTTTCTGCGCTATTTGCTTTTGATTTACTCGGCGTATTTCTGCCGGGTGAATTGCCTCGAGAGTTTCGTTGTTCAGGGTTTCAGTCTGAGTTAGGTTGTTCTCGATGTTCGTTTTAGTGTCTTTCAGATGAATTGTTTTGGGCGTTATTTCGATATCTATCGTTTGAGTAATTTTTGTATCTGTCATTCGAGTGATCTCTGTATGTGTCATTTGAATAATTTCTGTATCCGTCGTTCACGTATCTGTTGCTCGAATATCTGTCGTTTGAACGATTTCTGTAGCCGTCGTTTGAATATCTGTCGTTTGAACGATTTCTGTATCTGTCGTTTGAGTATCTGTCATTTGAACGATTTCTGTATCTGCCGTTTGATCGGTTTCTCGAATGATTTCTATAGCCGTTATTTGAGTAATCTCTGTATCTGTCGTTTGAGTCGTTTCTGTATTGACTTCTAGAATTTCTGGTTTTATTTTGAGTGTATCTGTCTCGTGAATTATTTCGGTATCTGTTGGATGTTTCTTGTGAGCGCCAAGAGTTTTTACCTTCGCGCATGTTTTTTTATTGTAAAACAGTCTTTTGTGTCGTGGGTGTGTGATTAATGAAGGTCGCAAAATTTTCCTGGTTTTGTATGCTCCATAAAATGAACTTTTACGGTGTTTCTAATATCAACGGTACCTCGCATTCGCTTTTGTTTTTCGTATTCGTATTGTATTGTTTGGGCTCTGTCTATTATGTTATCGAATGTTTCCGCGTTATGGAGAATTAAATGGGAACCTATTGCGGGTGTTAATCCTCTAACGTACGCTCTTTTTGCTTGCGCAGCTGTGTTATACACGCCTGATAGTTTATCTATAATATTATTAAGTATATCGCGGGTTCTCGCTGCGTATTCGATGGCCGCTTCGTCGTAATTTTGTGGGGATGATTATATTTCGTTTTCTAAGTCGGCTAAATCTTTATTTTTGCGAAATGCTTTTTTCAATATTTTTAAAAATGTTTCAAGAGAATTTGGAGGGCTTGCTTCGATAACTGAAGGTGCGATGCCGTTCAGTTTGAGCGGAATCATTTTTAGTAATTTAGTTCGTTGGCCACCTAACAAGGAACATCACTTAAGTGTCCCCCTCCGATTTTGTTGAAACTTTGGTATGTGGTAGATATCGAAAACTAAGCGATACGTATTTTTTTTATCGACGGAAAAACGGTTTTAGGTGGTGAAACACACCCTCAAAAATGTTTTCTTTCATTGCTCGGCGATAACTTTGATCGGTACGAGATATTACAAAAATTCAAATTGCAACAATCTTTATTTTTTCACGTACTATACATTGAAGAAGAGAATGGTGCAAATAACAATAAATTTCATATTGTTTATTGCAAAATTCGAATTTTTTCATACGTATCTCCGGCAATTTTTAACCGATTGAAACGTAAATTTGGATACACGTGGAGGATGGAAAACTGGCGGATACATATTTTTTATTTTTTCGATATCTCGCAATTAACGGATTGTAACTGCCCTTCGATTTTTGAGGCAAGACCATCGTATAGTCAGCAAGGAAAAAAAATATTTTTGAGGGTGTGTTTTGCCCCTAAAACCGTTTTTCCGCCGATAAAAAAATACGTGTCGCTTAGTTTTCGATACTCTACCACATACCAAAGTTTCAACAAAATCAGAGGGGGGCACGTAAGTGATGTTCCTTGTAAGAGGCATTCGGTCACTCGTTTGACTGTTTTCGAAAAATCTTCTACTTTTATATTCTTCTCATCATATGCAGGGACGACTTTAAAAGTGTCGCTAAACGCGAACGTGTTATTTTCGGCCATTATTATTTTGTTTGTATTTTCTGTGTCTGGTTAGAAATATGCGGGAATTGATTTTCGTCTATTTATTTTACGGGGTGGTCTGGTAGGTGGGTCAAACGAACTTATATTAACGTAAATTTAACTCGGAATGGCAAAAGGCTACCCGATCATACGATGCAATTGACTAAAAAATCGAGGGGCAGTTTCAACCCCTTAATTACGAGATATCAAAAAAATAACAAACCCGTCCACTTTATTTTTTCATCCTCTACCTTTATGCTAATTTGCATCCCAATCGGTTAAAAACTCTCGGAGATACGTATAAAAAATTACAAATTTGCAATAAATAATAAGAGATTTGTTGCTATCCGTACCATTCTGATATCCAGTGTATAGTACGCCCAAAAATAAACGTTGTTGCAATTTGAAATTTTTTCATATCTTGTATTTTTATCCATTCTACAAGCATAACAAATTTCATCGAAATTGGCGAAGATGCATGAATATAGTTGCCTGTCACTAAGCTGCTGCCGTCTCTGGAGCGGTCAAGCAATCCAGTTGTAGGTAGTCGGTAATTTACGACGCATGGTAAATATCATCAAAAAGTGGTGTCCGACCATTACGATTCACCCTGTATGTATTGTCACGCCGATTGGGGGGGGGGGGGGGGGGGATAATATTTTTAATACTGTTCGGACTTAAGAAAATATGACAACATTTATTTAAATATTCGATAACAACCGGAATGAGAAGAACTAGACGATCGGCGGACGATCTCCGGGGCAAAATGAAATTAGATAACACAAGAAAAATAAATAAATATTATACACAAAAAAAATTGCCAGTCTTGGGCGCCAGTTACTTTAAAAAGAAATTACAAAAATAACGAAAATACAAAAATACTTAAATATGTCGGCTCGGGGTGGAAGGGGGTGGTAGAAGGGGAGCGGAGGGACCGGGAAGGCAGGTATCTCAGGTGGGTTCTCCGACTCTATTGGCCTCTTAATTATTGCCACTGGCTATGGCTCGAGGACTCACTTGAAATACTATTCAAACTTAACTCGCTTATTACTATCACCGGAAAAGAAAAATATAGACAATACCGGTGGCTTAATACTATTTCGGTCGATCGCGGAAAGGTGTTGGGGAGAACGGGGATTGATTTCAACGTAAATAAAAAATACATAAGGAGAAAAAAAATTATAGTCAAGACGGGGTTTCGATCGGTCGATCTTGACCGTCGAAGTGTAGCCTGGGGGAATCGGGGATGAGGGAAGACTCGTCGTGCGACTGGCACGGTCTCTCGGTACGGTAGGCGGGGAGTGGGGATTCGAATATCGAGAGAATTTTCTCAAACGATTCCTCTCAGGGATCGGCAGGGGGGGGGGGGAGCAGGGAAATTTCGTAACGGAACACGGGGTGGAGGACTCGATCGCGGGGTTCTTAACTCTAAACAACCGTCCCACACGGTTAATAATAAAATAATATCGCGAAATTTTCAGGAATTGAAACATCGGGAAAAAGAAAATTCTATATGCGACGATTGCCCAGCACTGAGGCAAAGAAAAAAAAGGAAAGGTGAGAAAAAAGGGGGGGCGCTCAATAGTTCTTTTGATAATGAGACACAATAGAAAAAAATATATCACGCGGGGATGTGCTAATAAGTAGAGTCCGTGCAAACACTTACTTTGATGATCTAGTTGCCCCTCGCGTATATCTTTTCCTCAAAATTTCCGGTTTTTTTTGTATGTCCTTTCCCGTCTAGCTGTTCGTACTCTGTCCTTTCTCACTGCGCCCTTCTCCCCATCTCTCTCACACACTTCCGCACTCTTCGCAACTCTCCTCAAAAATCCTTCTCTCAACCCAAAGAAATCCTTTCTCTTGCCTCCAATACTTTTCTCAAGAAAAACTCTCTCGCTCTATTCTCTCTAACGGTTCGTCGCAAAGTACGCTCCTCGTGTCCGGCCGGAAGCTCCCAAATTTTCTTCGGCCTCTGATTGGCCGCGACACGGGAGGATCCTTGATCGATTACTGGTCAGCAGCGCCACGGGTCGATAATAGATGGGTCACCGCGGGTCGATTTTGGACGGGTCAGCATTCTGGGGATTTATCGGAAATAGGAGTAATTGCAGGAGGCTCGGTAATACAGGGGTACTTGACATATTTGGACTTAGGATCACGGGTAATAGGGATATCGACTTATCTCCGTGCGCTGCTGCCATCTCGATCCTTCGTGGGTCACTGGGTCGATCTATGACTTCGTGACGGTAGTGGCTGACGGTGAATATTTGGGATGCGTGTTTTCTGACGGTGTGATAATGATGGTGCGACGGTGCGGGGGAATGTGGATGACGACGACGACGACAACGACTACAACGACGATGACGACGATGACGACGACGACGACGATGCCGACGACGATGACGACGACGACGACGGTGGTCGGTGGGTTTCTTCGGGGCGACGAGTATTTGCTCGGGACTTACAGGGATTTTTATAAGAAAAAGGAATTATCTTACTTACCGTGCTTTTTTTAGGTGTTACCGTGGGACGGCTGCCTCTGCGCGAGCCGGGTACAGGGGAGGGAAGGTATGCAACGTCACAATATATTGAAACGTGAGGATACGTTTCACCTTATTTTACAAGGTTCGAGTACTCGAGTAGAGGTAGAAATAAATAGAAAACTCGGTGGTTGAGACAAGCTGTGTGAGTGGCGAAATTGATTTATTAAATTCCCTTAGGCGCTGCCTTCATGGAGTAGATAATTACAGGGTTGCGGCTTATCGGCACGTGCATTGTGTGTATCTGGGCGGGCAGTGGCAGTGGCGTTACCGGTGCGTGTGTAATTGTCGACCGCATGATGCTTATCGCTGCCGTCGATTCCGCTCTTCGATCGCGTGACCCGGGGTCGATGCGTGATCGAAGGCGAGATGGCACAGACGCGGGTGGCCTGCTGGCTTGCGGCCTCAGTAATGCAATATGGCCGGCATCGTGTCGTCGTGAAGATTATTGTGCGTGTGTGTGCGACGGATCGCGGGATTTCCTTTTGCCGGTGAGTTCGTGCCTTGTTTTACTCCGCTTGCGAGCTTATTTGGGTTTATTGGGCTGCCTTTTTGTTTTTCTCTTTCGTATAGGGAGGCTTGTCGCTGATCGTGCGGGCACTCTAAACTCCAAGGTGAGACGTTTCGATATTGTTTTTTATTTTGCACAGTCATGCGCTGATATTGAATGTTTTTTCTTATTGTCTCAGTAAGCGATCGTACGGGGTATACGCCCTTTTGTTGAATCGCAGTTCGTTCAGGTGTTGCGGGTCTCTCCTGCGTCGCCTGATAAATGCGGACCTCACTGCTTATTTCGTGCGGGTGAGTTCTTTTTCTTGTTTCTTTTAGTTAGCTCCTGTCGGCCTGACTTGTCCTTCTCTTTGCTACTACTCTCCTTCTCTGCTGTTCCGAGGTGTCGCAGTCGCCTCGTGAATGTGTAATTCGGTTGTTCTCCGCAGGTCTTGTTGCGCCTGGCCTTTTTTTTGCTTTCGCAGCCACCTCTCTCGAGTACCGACTTTGATTGACTTCCTCTCCGTTTACTCTGTCGATACGGTCCTTACTCGCAGCCACCTCTTCCGAGTTTCAGCTTTGAGAATTTCCTCCATCTTCGATGATCTCCGCTAACTTAGTTCTGTCTCGCAGCTATCTCTTTCGAGTTCCGGCTTTGAGAAATCGCTGTGTTTTGGGGGTCTTTCGACAAAACTGTTTTTCGGTGCTTCTGACACTTTTCTCTGCCTAAATATATTTTCCCTTAAGCCATTTCGCTTGTGGGAAAACTCCTGCCCATCTACCAATTTCCTTAAGAACTAAACTATACAAATTTATTTTTCTTATTTTATCTGTTTTGTTTCAGGCTTCGGTCGCATATGGCGCCTTCTCCGCGGGATGGCGGGACTTCGATGGTTGCTTCATCGTCCCTCTGGTTCTTCTGAGATCGCTGACTGCCTCGCGAAGCGCGTCGCGGAAGATCCACATATCGGTTCTCATCATCTTCTTTCGCGTTTGCTTTTGCGCGGTGTTTTTTGTATTGCTTTTGCTTTATTTCTAAAAATAATAAATGTTTTTTTTCTGTTTCTTTATTTTATTTTATTTATACAGATACAATGGACTTGTCAGACGTGATGTCCGATTCCTCTGTGAATTCTCTTTCGGCCACCAGCCATAAGTGTGAGAATCGTCTGTCTTCATCTAGTTCCTCCTCGCGGCTTTCCGCGTTAATTATGGTGCTGTGGTCGTCGTTGCTCCACGCTGCGGTGGCCGCCGTTGTGCCGCTGGTCTCGAGGTCTGTTCCGGTGACCTGCTCCTCTCCGCTACTTGGCTCCTTCCCTGGCTGCCAGTTGTTGACTGCCCGGCGCCAGTTTTGCCACATATCGATTCTGCCGCATAGATGTGGTCCCAGTGCATACCACCCAAACCTCCGTTTCTCCGCCGTCCGGATGCCCGCTCCTAAATCGACGGCGATGTCAGTCAAAGTCGTGCCTTTTCTGTTCGGCAGATAGAGTTCTCTCCATATTGCATCTGTTCCGGTTGGTTCGGGGTGGATATCCGACGTCCATGATGGTTCGCGGACGTATTGCCACACCACGTTGATCCCTTCGTCGTTCCACGTGCGATCTGCCGGGCTTGCGATTTTTTATATACCGCACGGAATGGCGCACCATGGGTATTCGAATGTCCATCTTGGTGCCGTGTGGCATTCATCAAGTTCGAATGTTAGTTCCTGCCCATGGTCGCCCAACTGGACGAAGATCCTATCCTCGTCTTTTTCCGTTACCATCCCCCTCTCGAAAAATTCTTCTTCTCGGACTAGTACGCCTCTGCCGACGTATAGTTCTTCCTCGAGACACGGAACGATTACGTCATGGCTGTCGGTGAGGGTACGTATCTTCTTCATTAGCTCTACCGTATTAAACTCCTCAACACCGAATCGGATGCAAATCTGGTTAGGAGTTATTATTCCCACAATTTCTACCTTCTCCTTCACTCCGCACAATCCCTCAAGCGGGTAGTTCTGGTATCCTCTCTCCATTTATCTCTTGTTTGCTGTTCTCCTGTTCGTGTTCGTTTGTCAAATGGTTGTTCTTCTCATGTGGCCAGTTCAGCGTGCAACCCGGAAATCAACTTTTTATATTTTCATCGGTTACCTTGAATAACTCATAGTCGTTAGTAGGTAGACTATGCCGGTTCTAACCCACTTTTGGGGTAAAATGGCCTAGTCGTAAAAAAACAATGCCGTTTCTAACCCACTACACACTGGTGATGCGTGGCGGGAAGTCGAAGGGGGCAGGGGGGTAGTCGCGTGCATGGCGGGAAGTCGAAGGGGGCAGGGGGTTAGTCGCAGGAAGTCGAAGGGGGCAGGAGGGTAGTCGCGGGAAGTCGAAGGTCGCGGGAAGTCGAAGGGGCAGGGGAGTAGTTGAATGGCGAAGTGGGAGGTCGAGGTGGAGGGACGCGCGTTGCGTTGTAATGATTCACGCAACGTAGTGGAATAATTTAATAATAATAATAATATTATAATATTATTAAAATATTATTAATGCAATAATAATAATAATAATAATAATAATAATGTAGGATCGGTGAAAAAACAATGGGTGCGTTAATAACAATAATGTAGGAGACAAATGAAAGAAGTAAGTATAATTTTTATTATTATGTATAAAATGTAAGTGTAGTATATATAATATTACACGCGTTACAATACATTTTTTTTATCGATCCATGAATTGTGTTAGTAACCTTTAACGAATAGATAAGCAGTGGCGGTTCTGAACCAGCGTGTTTAGTACACACGTACACATCCACACATACTGAGAGTTTTTAATTTTAATTAACTATTTATAAATAGAATATTTCTTGAAAGTAGTATATTTTCATTACATTTTTTATTACTTACAATAGCATATCTTATACAGTTTCAAACTTTATTTTTCCCTGCCTAAATAGTTTTAACCAATGATTAAATACTTGTACTTCATCTGAACAGCAGTGAATTGATTTATTTTTAATTCTACTTTTTTTTAATATGACAGTCGTATGACACAATTGATTGTTTAAAAACATCATTCATTATTAACTCATCAAATTTCGGACAACTAATCAATTCAAGATTGTACGATGGAATGTGTAATTGTGATAAAAGTTTTTTTCCAATTAGTCCACCTTTGTATGCAACTAAATAACGGTCTTTTGAGATGTTATATTTTTTAGATACTGTTGTAGCGTTGATTTGACGTCCCATTGATTCGAAAGTTCCCAATGATAATCCATGAATGGAATTCCATGAATACAATTGAAGAGATATGCGTTTGTACATCTATCCTGTTCAGTTAGATTATGGTATGTAGCACCCAATCGGAAGCTGGTCCTGTAGACTCTCTCAGTTGAACAGTCCAGCAGAGCGATATCCTTATAAAGGAACTTTTTATTTTGATAAAATCCCTCTATGTCCAGGATATGTGTAATATTTCTCCATGATGGAACTTGATTGAGCACTTGATGAGACATATTGCCATACAAAATTAAACTTCTTAAAACTGATTGTTTTATTGCTCTGATGTTGAGGATTATATGGAATGTGAGAAATTAAACCGAAGTTTATCGATTCAACTATTATAACTAACGCTGGATCGGGATGTTGTGGGTTTAAAACCTTGGAAGCATTAGACTGCAGAAAACGGTTATAGGAGGAGGAGGAGCAGGATGAGGAGAAGGATGTGGAAGATTGAAATCTTTTTCACAATTCCGGTGATATAGATGTGAAAACCATTAAATTAATTTTTTTACAATATTTGATAGTGTATAGTATTCTACAATTCGATCGTGTATGATGAGACAGTACGCAGTTGTATTTACAGGTATATTAGTTGAACATTCAAATTCAAGTTTAACGTCTAGCGTACCACTTTTAATTGTCTCATTTTTATGAGAACGATCGATGATTGTTATAGGACCGATACTTAGAAAGGTGTCGAGATCAAGCATAGGTATCATGTCGGTGGAATTATAGTATGAATTGATAAATCTTGAATACATATCATAGAGTACACCATAACGATTATTATTATCATCAAAATTTAAATTGAGTTTGTCGTAGGGATAAAATTCAGAATTTAAAAATAGTTTTAAATCACGCAATTTACAGTGATCGAATTTTGACATAGTTTTAGTCATATTGTTTTTACGATCAGTTTGTAAAGCAACTATAACATATCGCGGTTTCTCCAACATTGTAGAAGTTTTCACAGACCATGTGTGACGTTCAGTCTGCGGTAATAATCGATATTCGTAAAGATCCCACGAACGAAATCCCATTGTTATAAAACGATTTTCATTGAGTATTTGTAAATATTGCAATTTCGTATAATCGTCAAGTATGACATGAGGCATTCTCCACTGAATTCTATGATATTCTATCTTCGATGTCTTGATCTTCTTGGATGTTGTATACAATGCATTTTTATCGTCACGCGTTCGTATTAAGACGAGTTCGTGTCTAGCATTTATAATTACACGTTTATAATCTTCACAGAATCCCATCAACATGTTCAATGGTATACAGTAATTAAATTCTGAAACACTGCGCCTGTCCGATAATATATTCCATCCAGCGTTTCTTACACTTTTACTTTTCTCCGGTGTGAGCGTACAATAATTTTTTAATGATGTTGTAATACCAACGTTTTTACAACGATCTACTTCGATACCATTCAATTCGTATCGTATCTCACTGAATGTGAAGGCTGTCACATTGTTATCCATATAAACTTTATCACCATCCGTAGCACCAGCATCTTTTTCCACGATTACTTTACCTTCTATATATAGATAACTCTGATGAGGTAGAACAATTAGATCTTGTTGTTGGATAGGAATGCGTATTTCATCATTATAGTCAAATGAAGTGTTTGCATATGGATTATAACTGTCATATTCAACGTTAGTCACACGATTATCGTATTTTGGTTTTGATGTAATGTTTAACATATCTGCCACCATTTAAAATTTTTTATTCACTAACGCTCGTTGATGTTAATATTAGAGGTTTGATTCACTTTAAAACCCAACGATTGTAAAAATTTTAAGTTTTTATTTTTCAAACTCGTTTTATTAGTCTTTAATGATGATGATGACTCTTTGGGAGATAGATTTTGACTAATGTTCAATGTGTTTAATGTTGATAATTTATAAGTTTTATCAATAGTACTTTCCACATCACGGTCACTGTCATCACTGTTATTGTAAATTAACATTTTCTTATATGAAGTCGTACAGTAATTTCTTCACCTCCAAAATCCACTATATTATTGTCTTGATCCACAATTCGTAATGTTAATCTATCTATCACTTGTACGATGATTGGAAGATAAATGACGTTTGACGGTGTTTCTGATATCTTATATCCGGGTTCAACATTAGGGAAAAATGCATGAATAACATGTACCATCTTCCCATTGCTGTATGAACCGGAAGTAATATTGCATTCAATCCGTAGTATATTGATTTTAATTATTTTTACCGCTATGTCAGATTCGTACCATTGGTTTGAATTGAGTTTTCGATTGTTTGAAAAACCTAGAATATTACCAATATTTTTAGGCTTAGTAAAATCAATTGAATATTTACTCTTAATTTCACTTTTCAATGTATTATTGTTAGCTCGTAAAACTAATACATCATCAGCCTCTTCTTTTATATCACGAGGTATATTATCTTGCAGATATTTATTTATAGCACTAAGTTCGTACGATCCTTTTGGTATTTCAATCACTTTATCATTATTGTAATAAAATCTATTATTTGACGCGTCAACGTTTGATATCACATGGAAAGTTTGAAAATCTACTAATCCAAGGTCATAATTACCATCGCTTAGATCGATCGGGGGAAAAAAATCAGTGGTGAGGTTTAAATAAGTTCCCGATAATGTAACAGTAATTGATGACATTATCGTTTTTACACTTAATTATTCTTCAGATGTAGTTTTAGTGTAGAGGTGTTTCGTAGAAGAAACTTTATACATAACTGACCACAAATACTTGTATCATATGATTGATATTGATTGTAATTGTATGTTATTATAACTCCCGATCCAAAGTAATGAATCAATTCCAATGGAGGTCTAAGATTACCGAACGAATCAAAGTACTCAACACGATTGTTATGTTTTATATATGCAATCCAATGAGTACCCAATCCTTCACTAGTGTCAAGATTTACAATAGCAGATTCGTTATATAATACCGCGTTCGGTAAATTATCTCGCATAAAAACTACACGGAAATTTGGAATATTTTTACATGCATTTTCTAATTGAATATTTGTCATCGGTCGAATACCATACATTCTTATTGTCTCTTCGACGTTTTTTTCTTCTTCCTTGACTTGCACATACCGCGACCAGAATGTCTCTGCGGTTTTAAATAAAGTCCTCGACCTTCCATAGCACGATTATGACGTTGCACTTCCTCTAACTGTTTCCGTGCTGATTTTGCTTTATTTACAGCATTAGCCACACCCGCTGCACCACCAACTAATGATCCTAACACACCAAGCAGTGGCAATAATGGTAAAAATCCTCCTCGTTTTGCAATGGGTAACTTCCTTTTACTTCCACGTTTGTTTGTTTTATTTATTTTTTTTTCGTACACCTACTTTTCTCTTAACATTCATTGCTGCCCAAGTGGCAGTTGCAGCAGCACGTTCACTCAATGTTGCGTCTTTAGCAGTTATTCGCTGTTTCGCATGACTTGCTAATATTTTATCACCGTGATGTCGACTCTTAAGATCTTTATACCGAGAATATGCAATATCGTGCTCACGACAGGCACTATCCAATGGATTGATACCTAAATCTCCACGAGCTAATCTTTTATTCAAATGTGTTCCTGGACCACAAAATTGATATCCAGGTATATGCAACCCAAATGGTAGTGAATTGATTGTACTATTGAGTAGTCCACATCCCTTCGTCTTTACTTTCTCATCATCAGTGTAATAGCGCATTAATATTACATTTTTTATAAAAACTATTCCGTTTGGAAGATAGAGTGAAGAAAATTATTTTAAGGAGATGAAAAAAGATGGTACACTCTCAAATGTTGTTTATTTACTAAAATATTTTATCGATATTCTATCTATTTATACATACTCTGCATTATGTTTTTACCATTCAAGTATTACACCAATTGAAAGATATTCAATTTTCAAGAATTGCATAATGCCCCCATGGTAGTGTATTCACATTATCCGATGTAACATAACGTTTATCATCATACGAATCAAGTGCTACTTTTTGCTCTGAAACCGTGTATACCTTATGTAATTTAGATCTAATACAGTTTTGTCTTTTTGTTACAAATTCATTAGTTTGTAACACCTCTAAATAATCGTTGAAAGTTATTTCTCGATCGATAACATATGTAGAAATACCTTTAGCTCTCTTAACTTCATATTCTCCATTGATCTTGAATGCATACATTTTCGCTCTTAGTCCAACAAATTCATTCATAATGAATCCCTTACTTTCATCCTTCATCAAACCTATTTTTTTCTATTAACTCTAGGCATATTAAAAACATTTTCGTTTTTATAATCACTTGTATCAAATCGATGAATATCTCTTTTCATTATTTCATAAATATCATAATTCTTAATTTCATAAATCAGACTGTCTGTATCAGTGTACAAAATTCGACATGCATCTTTCAACAATGGTTTCATATAACTGTAATGAAAATCGTATACACATATTTTTTATAGATCTAATATTGACATACCAACATAAATGGGTTTATTCATTAATACTTCTAACTTTTTCATATGAATGCCAATGAAATTTTTATTGAAAATGGTTCTACGATAAAAATCAGGTTTCGCGATATAAGAGTTAGCTCCATATCTACCATCCCATTTTGTTACTAACTGTACATCAATATGATTATTGTCAGCGGAGTAAGTGTTGGGGCCGATAGATCGGTTTGAATGGCGCGCCAAGACTCCACCAGCGCCGCCCTCGCGGTAACGTGCAACCTGGGGTGCAGCGTCGAGTCGGCAAGAGCAACTCACTTCGTTACGAACCGCCAAAGCGAAAACTGTCATTTTCATTGTAATCACCTACTTAGTATTTTTGTGAGATTAAACAATTTAGTGTAATTGTATGGCATCGAAACCATTTTCAATCCCAACATTGGTCGTTCGAGCCTGATTGAAGGAAATCTATGGTAGTAAGTACAGTCCACGAAAACAAAAAATATCGGAAAGCCAGCGTCATTGCAAGACAAACATGGCGGAAAGCACGAGCCTTCGCAGACAACGCGGGATCGTGAAAGCAAAAATGACGCGACTCAAAACGAAGATAGAGCAATTACAGGAAACAGAAGTGAATAGAGAGGCCACCGAAGTGTATCTAGCAAGATTAGACGACTTACGGAGTGACTTCGACAAAATACATCTCGCGATCGCTCTCTCCAGCCACGACGAGGCGGTGGGACCGACAGTCGCGGATGCAACGGAAGAAGCGAATTTCGAGGAAAAGTATTTCGAGCTAAAAATAAAACTAAAACAATGGTTGAATTGGCTGCCAGCACAGCGATCGGACGGACACGCATCGTCGGCTAGCGACGAGACGTTAAATCGCATGCTGCAGCAGCAAAGCGAGCTTCTAAGACAGATAAGTAGGAGGCCCGCCGGAGTGGGCTCGCAAGATGGCGAGGCGCGAACATTGGCAGCCGGCAGCGACGACGCTGTTACTAGGCTAGTCGAGCAGCAAACAGAGCTGTTACGCCGTTTCACTGAAGCCAGCGGCGCACATCAAGAATCTAAGGTTAAACTACCAGTTGTCAAACTCCCGACATTCGACGGTCGAACCGAGGAGAGGAAACGGTTTTCTGAGACGTACACGTCGCTGGTACATTCGAACGAGAGTATTCCCAATATACAAAAATTTCAATATCTCGTCACATCGTTATCGGGTGTCTCGGCAAAAATAATCGAATCAATCGAGTTAACGGGTGAGAATTACGAGATTGCTTGGGATCTTCTCAAGAAACGTTTCGACGATCCACGAGCAATCAAGAAGAAACACATTCAGTGTTTATTTGCGATGCCCAAGGTGGAGAAAGAATCTGCAATCGCGATTCGAAATCTCATCGACTACACGTTAAAACATTTGCGAGTGCTGAAGTCGTTGAGATTACCGACAGAAACGTGGGACGAACTCGTGATTCACATGATCGAAACAAGGCTCGACATGGCAACGTTGCGCGCGTGGAAACAAGACGCGAAGCTGGATACGCTCACGAACTTCCTAGAAGTGAAGTGTCAAATGCTAGAATGGATCGAAGCGAGGAGTAAGGAAAAGGAAATTTCAAAGAGATGTGAGCCCGACAAACTAAAAATGAAACCACGCATACAAACAAAGACGGCGGAAGGCGACAGACGCGTGGCCCTAGCCACATCGACCGACGCAGGGAAATGCTACCAATGCTACAAATGTCTGGCAATGTCGATCGAGGAGCGAATCAAGGAGGTGCGTAGATTGAAGCTGTGCATGAATTGCCTTCGCAACGACCACTTCGTAAAAACTTGCAAGATGGGGTCCTGCCGAGAATGCGCGGGAAGGCACAATACATTGCGTCATCGCCCGATGGTCGATAAGGCAGAGCGCCAAATCGAAGAGAACAACGAGGCGAATAGTCCGAGTTCCAGCGACGGAGCGATCAGCAACGTAGCGGTTCATCACGCGGCAATTGGGCCTACGAGAAGACGCGTGCTGATGGCGACAGCGGTGGTCAACGCGAGACACTACAACGGGTCCATCACTCCATTGCGTATCCTTTTAGATAGCGCTAGCGAGGCGCATTTCATTACGCAATCGGCGTGCGCAAAATTAGGGCTGAGACGAAGCCAACCTCCGAAGTAGTAACCGGGTTGAGCGAAATAGAAAGCGTCGTGAGCGAGATTTGCGAGGTCTTTTTGCAATCGAGATATTCAAAATTTAATGTAGTCGTTCACAGCTTTGTCGTGCCGAAAATCACAAAAAATTTGCCGTCATTCCAGATAGATTCGACGGCGCTAAAAATCCCGTCAAACATAAAGCTCGCGGATTCAGAATGTCACAAGGGAAGCGCGATCGATATGCTCATCGGGGCAGAATTCTTCTTCGATTTGCTAGACGAGGGAAGATGCAAAATACTAAACTCGGCTGGATAATTGCTGGAAATGTCGGATGCGCGCAACAGACCACTTTGCTTTGTAATCGTGGAAGAATTACTACGTTGGCGTCTGCGCTGGAACGAAGCGAGGCACTCGATCAAACCTTGAAGAAATTTTGGGAAATCGAGAATTGCCAATACGACACGAGTCCTACTCCATCCGAGCAGGCACGCGAGAGCGAAGAGTTTTTCGAACAGACCACGACGCGCGACGTGACTGGACGTTTCGTAGTACGGCTTCCGTTTTTCGAAGAACCGATCGCGCTAGGTGAGTCGCGACGAATAGCTACTAAACGATTGGAGCAACTCGAGCGCTGTTTCAAAGGAAAACAAATATTACAGGACAGATACATAGAATTCATGCGCGACTATCTTGACAGAGGTCACATGTCTCCAGCGATCGATTGAACCAGAAAACCTGATCGCCCAATAGTTTATTTGCCGCATCACGGCGTCGTCAAAGAATCAAGCACGAGTACGAAGCTACGCGCAGTCTTTAATGCCTCGAGTAAAACGAGTTCGGGAAAATCGCTAAACGATATTCTTCGCGTGGGACCGACAATACAAAGCAGTTTGTTCGATGTTGTTCTCCGGTTTCGATTTTACAACGTCGCGTTGACCGGAGATATTAGACAAATGTACAGGCAGGTACTGGTTCACCCTGACGATCGAGATTGTCAAAGAATACTGTGGCGTTTTTCCCCACAGGAACCGATACAAGACTTTCGATTAAATACCGTAACTTACGGCAGGCTGGCTCGGCGTATTTAGCAATTAGATGTATTCTTAAGCTCGCGGAGGAGGCAAAGAATGATTTTCCGACCGCGTCACGAGTCCTACTCGATCAAACATACGTAGATGACATTCTTGCTGGTGCGGATGACGCAGACGGCGCTTGTACCTTGCTCGAAGATATCACGATGGTATTAAGAGGCAGTGTAACAGCCGACGGGCGCTTCGAAAACGGCATCCCTATTTGTACGAGCACTGAGCAAATGATCGGGTTAAAATTTGGCCAGTACATAGATAATTATGGCACACGGTACATGAGAGTCGCGTTTTTTCGAAATTTTGAAAAAAATTTTGCAGATTCGACTTATCATTGGAGAAATGAGACAATTCTTCATAGTGCACCGATTCGATCGAAATTTCCCGACTCTCACGCACTAGAGCATTAACAAACGCACATTTTGAGCTTTGTTTCGTTAAATTTGATGCAAAATTGGCTTCAAAAATAGGGATGCCGTTTCATGAAAGAAAAAAGCGAGATTTTTGTCAGCGCTACGAGAAAATAGTGTGACGAAATTCCGCGCGAAGCGCTGACGCAACATTCTCACGAGGTCGGTAAGTGCTGTGGCCCGCGCGACGGAAGGGGCTGCCGCGAGAGAGCAAGGCATAGCCGCGCCACGTGTACCCGTTGGACTTTGCCCTGCACGGAGACCTAATATAATGCGTCGCGCGTTAGGCGTGAGGTATAGGCGCGAGTCGTGCCTATACCTCGTAGCTACCCCTCCCAGCCCCCTCGCCCACCGGCGCTCTCATGAAATGAGTACAGTGCGAATCGTAGGTAAGGGCCTCGCTACGCACTGTAGAGCGTTCGCTCCATGCTCGCCGAGACCGAAAAACTCGGCGGCAACTCGAAAACGAAATCCCTAAATTCTCCGGCACTAATCATCCGATCGGGTTGAAATTTGGAGGTGAGCTCCAGAATGATGGTGCGGGGTACCTGAGACTCAGTTTTTTTTTAATGTCGAAAGCGCAACCGCTTTTTTTTTTATAAAAATGATCCAATTTTCATGGTAGCACGATGTTTCTCGTCGCGTTGATGCTACATGGAAATATGCACATTTTGGACTTTGTTTTATATCATTTGATAAAAAAATGACCGAAATATAGCAATTTAAGTTTTTATGCAACGCGGGTCTAGCGACGGCAAGTTCCGTGGCCCGGGCGGCGGGAGGGGTAGCCATGAGAGTCCAAGGCATAGGCAGTCCTCGTGTACATGATGGCCTCTGCACCGAAACCTAACTCGTCGCGTGTATATATATAGATCAGTCACCTCTAAGAAATCAAATTTTCCATATCGTTAGTTCCTGACGAGATAACGTACGTGTCGCATATTTTTTTTAAATGCAAAATTTTTCGAGATATGAATATTCGAGTATTTTCCGACTTTTTAATCAATAAATTATTACATACCTTCTTTCCTTTAATTTTTTTTTTTAATTAAAGTTGTGACAAAAGTACTATAATTTATTATAAAAATATTTAAAACGTAAATAAAAATTACTTGGTACTATTTACTTAACAAATGATTTTTCAATGATTTTTTTAACTGTTAGGGATACGATGGACAATTTAAAAAAAAACCTGTGTGTGTGTTCTTCACACATGCAAGAAGTGAATACTTCTGGTATCCGGCTTTTCGTCGGAATGAAAAATTAAAAATATAATCATTACAATAATCGTTAAGATGATTAAAAACAATCATTTAAAAATCTTTAAAAAACTGTGTTGCGGAGCCTGATGAGGCTAACTCAGAGACCTGCGGAGCCTATAGAAGGCGCTCGGACAGAATACAGACTCTTTCAGAAACCCTGCGGAGACCTATATAAGAACAGCAAAAATAATTTTCATGAAAATGATTACAATTACAAAGATTTATTAAAATAACAATTTATAACAATTATCTAAATAATAATCTATTATATCCGAAGGCCCCGCAGCGCTTTCGAAAGACTGCGCAGGGTTGTAGAAGGCCTGCGGGAGCTGTTGGAGGCCTTCTAAAGCCCAGCGCAGTCCTTCGAAAGTGCTGCGCAGAGTTGCAGAAGGCCTGCGGAGGCTGTAGGAGGGCCCGCAGCACTTTCGAAAGACTGCGCAGGGCTTTAGAAGGCCTCCTACAGCCTCCGCAGGCCTTCTGCGACTCTGCGCAGCATTTTCGAAGGACTGCGCAGGGCTTTAGAAGGCCTCCTACAGCTTCCGCAGGCCTTCTGCAACTCTGCGCAGCACTTTCGAAGGACTGCGCTGGGCTTTAGAAGGCCTCCTACAGCTTCTGCAGGCCTTCTACAACCCTGCGCAGTCCTTCGAAAGCGCTGCGGGGCCTTCGGATATAATAGATTATTATTTAGATGATTCTTTTAAATTGTTATTTTAATGAATCTTTGTAATTGTAATCATTTTCATGAAACTTATTTTTGCTGTTCTTATATAGGTCCCCGCAGGGTTTCTGAAAGAGTCTGTATTCTGTCCGAGCGCCTTTTATAGGCTCCGCAGGTCTCTGAGTTAGCCTCATCAGGCTCCGCAACACAGTTTTTTAAAGTTTTTTAAATGATTGTTTTTAATCATCTTAACGATTATTGTAATGATTATAATTGTAATTTTTCATTCCGGCGAAAAGCCGGATACCAGAAGTATTCACTTCTTGCATGTGTGAAGAACACACACACAGGTTTTTTTTTAAATTGTCCATCGTATCCCTAACAGTTCAAAAAATCATTGAAAAATCATTTGTTAAATAAATAGTACCAAGTAATTTTTATTTACGTTTTAAATATTTTTATAATAAATTATAGTACTTTTGTCACAACTTTAATTAAAAAAAAAAATTAAAGGAAAGAAGGTATGTAATAACTTATTGATTAAAAAGTTGGAAAATACTCGAATATTCATATCTCGAAAAATTTTGCAATTAAAAAAAATATGCGACACGTACGTTATCTCGTCAGGAACTAACGATATGGAAAATTTGATTTCTTAGAGGTGACTGATCTATATATATACACGCGACGAGTTAGGTTTCGGTGCAGAGGCCATCATGTACACGAGGACTGCCTATGCCTTGGACTCTCGCGGCTACCCCTCCCGCCGCGCGGGCTTCGGAACTTGCCGTCGCTAGACCCGCGTTGCATAAAAACTTAAATTGCTATATTTCGGTCATTTTTTTATCAAATGATATAAAACAAAGTCCAAAATGTGCATATTTCCATGGAGCATCAACGCGACGAGAAACATCGTGCTACCATGAAAATTGTATCATTTTTATAAAAAAAAAAAGCGGTTCCGCTTTCGACATTAAAAAAAAATGAGTCTCAGGTACTCCGCACCATCATTCTGGAGCTCACCTCCAAATTTCAACCCGATCGGATGATTAGTGCCGGAGGATTTAGGGATTTCGTTTTCGAGTTGCCGCCGAGTTTTTCGGTCTCGGCGAGCAAGGAGCGAACGCTCTGCAGTGCGCAGCGAGGGCCTTACCTACGATTCGCACTGTACTTATTTCAATAGAATGACGGCGGTTGAGAGGGCTAAGGCGCTGTAAGCTTGTCCGGTCATCAGCGGAATCGATGGATCGATTCATCCCTACGACAATTTTTTTTTTTTCGTGTTAACAATTTCATATATTTTTGCTACGAAAATGGCACAATAACGTCTCATAAAACTATAATATTTACCGATTACTCTCGAAGTAACACGACCAACAATAAGACCCACATCATTCACGTCGATGATACAATTAAAAATAAATTCAAACAATACTGTCTTCCATTTGAATGCATTAAAAACAATTAAGACGGTGCTATTTATTCCGATTTTGAGAAAATTAAATTCGATTTCTATACGCGTAACGTCGGGTGCGACGAAGTAATACCCGAGGCTGCCACACCGAGTACCCATTCTTCACGCGTACTGAAATTGAACAATTATTTTCTCCATAACGAAACAAAATACATTGATGAAAATTTTTAGTAGCATATTGGAGGGTTCAAAGTTTCTCAAAAAATAAAAAACAAAATTCTTCAGAAACTTTGAACCCTCCAATATGCTATAAACAATTTTCATGGATGTTTTGTTTCGTTATGGAGAAAATAATTTTTCAATTTCTGTACGCGTGAAGAATCGGTACTCGGCGTGGCAGCCACTGGTATTACTTCGTCGCACCCGACGTTACGCGTATAGAAATCGAATTTAATTTTCTCAAAATAGGAATAAATAGCACCGTTCTTAATTGTTTTTAATGCATTCAAATGGAAGACAGTATTGTTTGAATTTATTTTTAATTGTATCATCGACGTGAATGATGTGGGTCTTATTGTTGGTCGTGTTACTTCGAGAGTAATCGGTAAATATTATAGTTTTATGAGACATTATTGTGCCATTTTCGTGGCAAAAATATATGAAATTGTTAACACGAAAAAAAAAATTGACGTAGGGATGAATCGATCCATCGATTCCGCTGATGACCGGACAAGCTTACAACGCCTTAGCCCTCTCAGCCGCCGCCATTCTATTGAAATAAGTACAGTGCGAATCGTAGGTAAGGCCCTCGCTGCGCACTGCAGAGCGTTCGCTCCTTGCTCGCCGAGACCGAAAAACTCGGCGGCAACTCGAAAACGAAATCCCTAAATTCTCCGGCACTAATCATCCGATCGGGTTGAAATTTCGAGGTGAGCTCCAGAATGATGGTGCGGAGTACCTGAGACTCAGTTTTTTTTAATGTCGAAAGCGGAACCGCTTTTTTTTTTTATAAAAATGATACAATTTTCATGGTAGCACGATGTTTCTCGTCGCGTTGATGCTCCATGGAAATATGCACATTTTGGACTTTGTTTTATATCATTTGATAAAAAAATGACCGAAATATAGCAATTTAAGTTTTTATGCAACGCGGGTCTAGCGACGGCAAGTTCGATGGCCCGTGCGGCGGGAGGGGTAGCCACGAGAGTCCAAGGCATAGGCAGTCCTCGTGTACATGATGGCCTCTGCACGGAATCCTAACTCGTCGCGCGTATATATATAGATCAATCACCTCTAAGAAATCAAATTTTCCATATCGTTAGTTCCTGACGAGATAACGTACGTGTCGCATATTTTTTTTAATTGCAAAATTTTTCGAGATATAAATATTCGAGTATTTTCCGACTTTTTAATCAATAAGTTATTACATACCTTCTTTCCTTTAATTTTTTTTAAAATTAAAGTTGTGACAAAAGTACTATATTTTATGATAAAAATATTTAAAACGTAAATAAAAATTACTTGGTACTATTTATTTAACAAATAATTTTTCAATGATTTTTTTAACTGTTAGGGATACAATGGACAATTTAAAAAAAAACCTGTGTGTGTGTTCTTCACACATGCAAGAAGTGAATACTTCTGGTATCCGGCTTTTCGTCGGAATGAAAAATTAAAAATATAATCATTACAATAATCGTTAAGATGATTAAAAATAATCATTTAAAAATCTTTAAAAAACTGTGTTGCGGAGCCTGATGAGGCTAACTCAGAGACCTGCGGAGCCTATAGAAGGCGCTCGGACAGAATACAGACTCTTTCAGAAACCCTGCGGAGACCTATATAAGAACAGCAAAAATAATTTTCATGAAAATGATTACAATTACAAAGATTTATTAAAATAACAATTTATAACAATTATCTAAATAATAATCTATTATATCCGAAGGCCCCGCAGCGCTTTCGAAAGACTGCGCAGGGTTGCAGAAGGCCTGCGGGAGCTGTAGGAGGCCTTCTAAAGCCCAGCGCAGTCCTTCGAAAGTGCTGCGCAGAGTTGCAGAAGGCCTGCGGAAGCTGTAGGAGGCCTTCTAAAGCCCTGCACAGTCCTTCGAAAGTGCTGCGCAGAGTCGCAGAAGGCCTGCGGAAGCTGTAGGAGGCCTTCTAAAGCCCTGCGCAGTCCTTTGAAAGTGCTGAGCAGAGTTGCAGAAGGCCTGCGGAGGCTGTAGGAGGGCCCGCAGCACTTTCGAAAGACTGCGCAGGGCTTTAGAAGGCCTCCTACAGCTTCCGCAGGCCTTCTGCGACTCTGCGCAGCACTTTCGAAGGACTGCGCAGGGCTTTAGAAGGCCTCCTACAGCTTCCGCAGGCCTTCTGCAATTCTGCGCAGCACTTTCGAAGGACTGCGCTGGGCTTTAGAAGGCCTCCTACAGCTCCCGCAGGCCTTCTACAACCTTGCACAGTCCTTCGAAAGCGCTGCGGGGCCTTCGGATATAATAGATTATTATTTAGATGATTGTTTTAAATTGTTATTTTAATGAATCTTTGTAATTGTAATTATTTGCATGAAAATTATTTTTGCTGTTCTTATATAGGTCTCCGCAGGGTTTCTGAAAAGTCTGTATTCTGTCCGAGCGCCTTCAATAGGCTCCGCAAGTCTCTGAGTTAGCCTCATCAGGCTCCGCAACACAGTTTTTTAAAGATTTTAAAATGATTGTTTTTAATCATCTTAACGATTATTGTAATGATTATATTTTTAATTTTTCATTCCGGCGAAAAGCCGGATACCAGAAGTATTCACTTCTTGCATGTGTGAAGAACACACACACAGGTTTTTTTTTAAATTGTCCATCGTATCCCTAACAGTTAAAAAAATCATTGAAAAATCATTTGTTAAATAAATAGTACCAAGTAATTTTTATTTACGTTTTAAATATTTTTATCATAAAATATAGTACTTTTGTCACAACTTTAATTAAAAAAAAAATTAAAGGAAAGAAGGTATGTAATAACTTATTGATTAAAAAGTCGGAAAATACTCGAATGTTCATATCTCGAAAAATTTTGCAATTAAAAAAAATATGCGACACGTACGTTATCTCGTCAGGAACTAACGATATGGAAAATTTGATTTCTTAGAGGTGACTGATCTATATATATACGCGCGACGAGTTAGGTTTCCGTGCAGAGGCCATCGTGTACACGAGGACTGCCTATGTCTTCGACTCTCGTGGCTACCCCTCCCGCCGCGCGGGCCACGGAACTTGCCGTCGCTAGACCCGCGTTGCATAAAAACTTAAATTGCTATATTTCGGTCATTTTTTTATCAAATGATATGAAACAAAGTCCAAAATTTGCATATTTCCATGGAGCATCAACGCGACGAGAAACATCGTGCTACCATGAAAATTGGATCATTTTTATAAAAAAAAAAGCGGTTCCGCTTTCGACATTAAAAAAAACCGAGTCTCATGTACTCCGCACCATCATTCTGAAGCTCACCTCCAAATTTCAACCCGATCGGATGATTAGGGCCGGAGGATTTAGGGATTTCGTTTTCGAGTTGCCGCCGAGTTTTTCGGTCTCGGCGAGCAAGGAGCGAACGCCCTACAATGCGCAGCGAGGGCTTTACCTACATTTCACACTGTTATCAATTAAAATGAACGGTGGCGGCTGAGCGGGCTAACGCGTCCTAAGTCGTCGAGTCATCGGCGGAATTGATGGTTCGATTCATCACTACGCCAATTTTTTTTTCGTTTTAGCCATTTCATAAATTTTTGCTACGAAAATGGCACAATATTGAATGACGAAATTATAATATTTTTTTATCATTTTACCACCTATGGTTTTTGTTCACATGGGCAATATTATTATTTAATTTAATTATGTACGAAAAGATTTTTTTTGGCGTAATATTGCGTTTTTACACTGGTATGTTTGTTAACATTTTTTCATTAGCGTAATATTATAGTTGAATTTTATTATGTCCTATAAGATCTTTTTTATTTGCATAATATTATAATTTTTTAATGATATATTCATGGGTTTGCTCTTGACGATTTTCTACTACTCCGTGAAACGTACCCACGGCGTGATGCAACACGCCGAGAACAAGGGACTTCGAAAATGTAAACATTGAACGCTCTCGACTGTCGCCCGATATACGTATGTATATATATATATAGATCGTCGCAGCGCCCGAGAGCCGCGTGACGTATAAGGTTAGTCGCTCAGTTCGCCGGGCACGCGAATGTGTAATCCGGTAGTTTGTGGTGTATCTTAATTTTTATTCGGTGCGAGTTTTTACGGGTTTTCTTTAGTTTATTGTGCCGCGGTTGTGTGATAACCAAACAGGAGATATCAGTGCGAGTGTTAATAATGTTGTGTGTTAGTGTGTTAGTGATGAACGGAGAGGATTTGTATGGCGAGTAGCCGGAACAAATCCAAGAAACTTACGCGGAAGCGAACATATTTTATTCGGTAAGTCTACAATTTTTTAAGCAATGTTTAGTATTCTGGTACATTCATTTTCTTGTTCACGTTTTTGCCTTACGAACTACAGACAAAAAAAACACAGATCTTTGTCCCCGAACATTTTTCTTCTTTTCTCGTCATTGATTTTCACTGATCGATTTTCTTCAAATTGTGTTTGTACAAATTATTATTCATTTAACAATCTTTAAATCTGGTCTGATAATGGGCAAACAATGACATTCATTTTCGTACAATTTTCACTTTTCGCGTTTTTAGTCGTCTCTGTTGAGAATAAATAATAATTTTTTCAAGCTCAACAGCTACGTTTTCTTTTTAAAATAAAATTGATATTTTGATATCGTTTTCTTTTTAAAATAAAATTAATATTTTTTAAATTTGTTGTTAACGGCGACTGGTAATTTTTATTCGAAGGTACCACAATATATCATTAATCTATTATATTGTATATTAAATATTCATGATACTTCACTACGAGATCTTCGATTAAAAATTGTCGTTCGTCGTTTATAACATTATTAAGATGTATGTATTGTTATTACAGTACACATTAATATATTTATACATTAATTATATACGGGCTATTCCGCGTGAATCGGATCGGTCACCTCTCGCAAATTAGTCAAATTGTGCGTATTGTTAGTTCCTGACCAGATAACGTATCGTGTCAAATACTTTTTTTAATAACAAAATTGTACGTGTTATGAATAATGGAAAATTTTCTGGCTTATTAATCAATAAGTAAATGCATAACTTTTTTTATTCAAGTGGAATAACAATTTTTTTTAATCCAAGTTGTCATAAATGGACTATATTTCATGATAAAAAAATTTACAACTGAAGAAAAAAATTATTTATTATTAACTCTTTGAACTATCAGGGATACGATGAAAAAATAAAAAATAAAATTTCAGAAACTTCGAACTCTCCAATATGCCACCAAAATTTGTCATCGATGTGTTTTGTTTCGTTATGGAATAAATAATTGTTCAATTTCTGTACGCGTGAAGAATCGGTACTGGGTGTGGCAGCCACGGTTATTTCTTACTTCTAGCATCGCACGTTACGCGCATATAAATCAAATTTAATTTTCTCAAAGAAGGAATAAATAGCATCGTTCTTGATTTTTGACAATGCTTATAATGGTTAAAAATCGTAGATAGTACAGGTGAATTTTTTAACCATTGTATGGATTATAAAAAGTTAAGAAAGATGCTATTTATTGACTTTTTGAGAAAATTAAATTGGATATATATGCGCGTAACGTGCGATGCGATGAAGTAATACCCGAGGCTACCACGCCGAGTACCGATTATTCACGGGTACAGAAATTGAACAATTATTTTCTCCATAACGAAACAAAACACATCGATGACAAATTTTAGTAGCATATTGGAGGGTTCAAAGTTTCTGAAGAAATATTTTTAATTTTCTCATCGTATCACTGACAGTTAAAAAAATTATCGACGAATAGTTTGTTAAATAAATAGTACCAAATAATTTCTTTTTATGTTGTAATTATTTTTATCATAAAATATAGTATTTCTGTTTCAACTTTAATTAAAAAAAAATTAAAGGAAAGAAGTTATGTAATTACTTATTGATTAAAAAGTCGGAAAATATACCATGATTCATGACGCGAAAAATTTTGCAATAAAAAAAAATATTTGACACGATATGTTATCTCGCCAGGAACTAATAATATGCAAAATTTGACTAATCTCTGAGAGGCGACTGATCCGATTCACGCGGAGTGTCCCATATTCATATATACGAGCGACACATTAGGTCGCCGTGCAGGGTATAGACCAGTAAAAAAGAGGAAAATGAAGACCTTTGTTCGAGTTAACCCTTAAACTTGATAGAAGGGTAATTCGGTGACGCTGAATCGAATGGTGCTAATTTTGTTTGCAATCGGGCTCCAAGCCCTTCCAGAAAAGGGTTGAGAAGGTTCGAACGCCGTGTTATCTCAGACACTAAGCGTTTGATTGAAAAAAGTTTCAAACAAAAGTAGTAGAGAATTAAAAAATACATAAAACAGGTTCTTAGGTCCATCTTCGTATATGCAGAAATGAGCGAAAAATATTGGAGACAAAATTCTAAAGCATAACAGTAAGAGTGGGGATTAAAGCCCGCCTCGCCGCCGGCCTTTGCGCGTGAGTGGGCTAGTGTGCGCGCGAGCGTCCGTGTGTACTAATACAGTAACGACGGTCTTTGGCTATTCTCGGGCCTCTCGGTCGTGAATGCGAGTGCGAGTGAGAGACGAAACCGGGGTTTCTCTCTTTCTGATTTCTCACTGTATTTTTCGTCTTTGGTCGTCGAGTGTCGAGCGTTCTCTATATATATATTTATATGTCGGCGTACCAGCGCGGAGTTTTTAAATTGAATCTTGATGCTTATAGCTCGCCGTTTTGTTATTTATTGTCAAAAATAGTGAACCTTCAATGTAAAAAAAAACAATATTCATTTCTAACAGAAATTATTGTTATTTAGTCGCGAGTAATAATAATGAATTAATTTTGTGTTTCGACATAAAATTTTTTGATATAAATTTCTGGCCTCACAAAAATTTATCTCTGTATCAAATTGAATACATATTTGAAAAAAGGAAGAATTTTATGTCTACACGTACAAATAATTCAGAACATACAGGAAAGGATCCTAAACCGTGGGAGTGATTTTTTCTCTAGATATAATTTTTATTCAGTTTTAATATGTTATATGAAAACAGCCTTTTCATTTATTTCAATTCGAGAATTAAAGTTATTGAGAATATTCAAAATTATAAAAAAATGTGGTAGTCCTCGGAACGATGTGACTGATTAGAAACGGGGCGCTCCGGATTCGTGTACCGTATTCTGTTCTTTTTGTTCTCGTTAGAACTGTGCGTTCACATAATAGATAACTTCAGTTATTTGTGAATTTTTAATTAATTTATTTATATTTTACCAATCCCAAATCGTTATCCCGTTCTTCCATCTCCGAAGGTCTGCACCTGTACAGACACGTGTCGTTGACAGCGAGCGTTCACGTGCGGGTAGGAGAAAGAGCGAGCATTTTCGCTCGCCTGAGGATTGAAATTTCGTACAAATATCCACATGTACATCACGCATTTTTTAACGTTTTTAACACAATTGTGCTGTTTCGAGGTGATCATTTTTTGTCTAATATTTTCTACCAATTACTTTTTTTCGTTACTTTTATGTGATGTACATGTGGATATTTCTACGAAATTTAAATCATAAAATTCTTCCTCTTTTTAAATATGTATTCAATTTGATATAGAGATAAATTTTTGTGAGGCCAGAAATTTATATCAAAAAATTTTATGTCGAAACACAAAATTAATTCATTATTATTACTCGCGACTAAATAACAATAATTTCTGTTAGAAATGAATATTGTTTTTTTTTACATTGAAGGTTCACTATTTTTGACAATAAATAACAAAACGGCGTGCCATAAGCATCAAGATTCAATTTAAAAACTCCGCGCTGGTACGCCGACATATAAATATATATATATATACAGAACGCTCGACACTCGACGGCCAAAGACGAAAAATACTGTGAGAAATCAGAAAGAGAGAAACCCCGGTTTCCTCTCTCACTCGCACTCGCATTCACGACCGAGAGGCCCGAGAATAGCCAAAGACCGTCGTTACTGTATTAGTACACACGGACGCTCGCGCGCACACTAGCCCACTCACGCACAAAGCCCGGCGGCGAGGCGGGCTTTAATCCCCACTCTTACTGTTATGCGTTACAATCTTGTCTCCAATATTTCTCGCTCATTTTTGCATATACGAAGATGGACCTAAGAACCTTTTTTATGTATTTGTTCATTCTCTACTACTTTTGTTTGAAACTTTTTTCAATCTAACGCTTAGTGACTGAGATAACACGGCGTTCAAACCTTCTCAACCTTTTTCCGGAAGAGCTTGGAGGCCGATTGCAAAAAAAAATTAGCACCATTCGATTCAGCGTCACCGAATTACCCTTCTATCAAGTTTCGGAGTTAACTCGAACAAAGATCTTCATTTTCCTCCTTTTTTACTGGTCTATACCCTGCACGGAGACCTAAGGTGTCGTTCGTATATATGAATATGGGCCATTCCGCGTGAATCGGATCAGTCGCCTCGCAGAGATTAGTCAAATTTTGCATATTATTAGTTCCTGGCGAGATAACATATCGTGTCAAATATTTTTTTTTTAATTGCAAAATTTTTCGCGTCATGAATATTGGTATATTTTCCGACTTTTTAATCAATAAGTAATTACATAACTTCTTTCCTTTAATTTTTTTTAAATTAAAGTTGTGACAAAAGTACTATATTTTATGATAAAAATAATTACAACATAAAAAGATATTATTTGGTACTATTTATTTGACAAACTATTTGTCGATAATTTTTTTAACTGTCATGGATACGATGAAAAAATTAAAAAAAAATTCTTCGGAAACTTTGAACCCTCCAATATGCTACTAAAATTTTTCATCGATGTGTTTTGTTTCGTTATGGAGAAAATAATTGTTCAATTTCTGTACCCGTGAACAATCGGTACTCGGCGTGGCAGCCTCGGGTATTACTTCATCACATCGCACATTACGCGCATATATATCCAATTTAATTTTCTCAAAAAGTCAATAAATAGCATCTTTCTTAGCTTTTTATAATCCATACAATGGTTAAAAAATTCACCTATACCATCAACGAATGTTAACCATTATAAGCATTATCAAAAATGAAGAACGATGCTATTTATTCCTTTTTTGAGAAAATAAAATTCCATAGGTAACGTGCCATGCGAGAAGTAAGTAATAACCGTGGCTGCCACACCGAGTTCCGATTCTCCACGCGTACAGAAATTGAACAATCATTTATTCCACATCGATGAAAAATTTTGGTAGCATATTGGAGGGTTCGAAGTTTCTGAAAATTTATTTTTTATTTTTTCATCGTATCCCTGACAGTTCAAGAAATCATTGAAAAATAATTTGTTAAATAAATAGTACGAAATAATTTTTTCTTAAGTTGTAAATATTTTTATCATAAAATATTGTCCATTTATGCGAACTTGGATTAAAAAAGAAATTGTTATTCCATTTAAATAAAAAAAAGTTATGCAATTACTTATTGGTTCATAAGTCGGAAAATTTTCCATTATTCATATCACGAAAAATTTCGTAATTAAAAAAATATACTTGACACCATATTTCATCTCCCCATTGTAAAAACAATAATTTGATATTAAAATTTCAAAATCTCCTATCAAAATGGTTAAAAAATTTGTTCGATATTTTTCATGAAAAACGTGCGAAAGAACGAAACGTTGGAGAAAAATAGCAGTTGAATTTGGTTGATTATTCGGGGAGTATGAGTATTTAAAAAAGACATTTTTCAAAATCAAATTTTCTCAGAAATATTTATCTCGTGAATGGCTTGATAAAAAAATACATTTTTCGCCTGTCATATTCCTAAATAAAAGGGAAACTCTTGGACAGCGCGCGCTCTTACTTGCTCTTGTAGACAATTTTCTCATGTGTATTTTCATTCCAAATCTATTATTGATTGTTTAAAAACTAAATAAAACTTCGTATTCTCAACATACTATTCCATTTCGCACATATGCATAGATAAACACACGCAGAAAGAGTGTCATATAATCGGTGTTTTTTTTTTCAGGCGCCAAATTCGTAGATTAGCGGAGCTTGCTCTGAAGGATGGGTCTGCTCCGATCCATAAGGTCAATGGCCTTGATACTGCTGCGACGCAGGCTGCAGCAGGAGTCTCCGCGCAGGAGGTAAGTGTAGCTAAGCCTACATGTATCGCCCAAACGTTGTGCGATATTCGGGAAAATTCGAATTTCCCGCAAGAATTCATTACAGAGGAATTCGAAGACCGGGTTGCCAATGCACCCGAACACCCGGAAGCTACCTCCCGTGTACCGAGCAGTCTAACTAACGTAGACTCGCTTCTCTTCAACAAAGAGCAAATTAATTTTTCCGACGAAAACCGGGACAACATATTGTCCCGGTTTTCGTCGGAAAAATTAACGCATGTTAGTAATCAAAAAACTAACGAGCGTTGCGAACCGGATTCATCTGGTTCTCAGATTAAACGGTCAGCTGCGAGTACCCCGCAGAATATAGAATCATTCGTAATTGAGAATGGTCCTATGGACAAAGGTCGCATTGTAGAGACCGCCATCGATGGTCGGCGGATTGTTGATATCAGTTTTTTGTGGAAAGAATTACACGAAAAATTTGATAATCATAATACCGCACTGCAATGCCCTTTTAGCGACCTTAAATTATTCAAGTCGCTCGACCGTGGCTTGCGAACGCTACTTTTTTTCAAATGCCAAATGTGTAATTACACATTCGAAATTTGGACCGACCCCGCTCAAGGTGACGATATGAGCGTTAACAAAGGTGCTGTATGCGGTACCATCACTTCAGGTACCGGATACAGCACGATGGAAGAACAATTGGCCGCAATAGCTGTTCCATCCATGAGCGCCAATACATATCGTAAATATCGCGAGAAATTATACGCCGACTTTCATGGCGTTGCCGAAGCCGAAAGGGAACGGGCAGCATCGATAGAAAGATCGATAGCAATAGAAAAAGGCCATGTTATTGACGGCGTCCCATACATTAACGTAATTGCGGATGGCTGTTGGGCGAAACGCTCGTATGCCAGTGGTAAGCATGATGCTTTATCCGGCACAGCTATGATTTTCGGCCAGGAAAGTAAATTGGCTCTATTTATTGCTGTACGCAATAAGTATTGTGCGACATGCGAGAGAGCACAGGTGCTGGATAGAGAGCCACCCCTCCATGTTTGTTATAAAAACTGGGGTCGGGATCGGAGCTCAACGGCAATGGAAACCGACATAATTCTCGAAGGTTTCACGACTAGCGTCGCGTCGAATGGCCTGATATATCGAACTTTGATTGCGGATGGCGACAGCAGTGTATATCAGGCTATACGAGATGCAAACCCGTATATGAAATACGGTATTATAGTCGAAAAAGTCGAGTGCAATAATCACTTGTTCCGGAACATGTGCAGAAAAGTAAGGATTGCCTCGAAAACAAAATTTGCCACTGTTTCCTTGACAGAAAGAGTGAACGTGACGAAAATTCGTCAGTGCGTTTTGTCCAGTGGCCTGAAACTTCGTAAATTGGTCGAGCATGCAAGAGACCTCCGCAACGAAGAAGTCATGTCGGAGACAGACAAAACAAAGGCACTCTGCAAAGATATACTGGCTCTGCCCAGTCATATTTTCGGCGACCATACCGATTGTGCCGCCCTCCCTTTCAGTTGTGAACCGAAAGAGGGGGAAGAAAACATATTACCAATTTTGCATGCTGTTGGTATATACCCTGCTATTTACGAAGCAGTTCGTTATTTAAGCAGCCACGCCAAAAGTTTATTGACAAATGTTACGAATAACGTGGCAGAGGCGTGCAATTCAATTGTCAACAAATTGAATTCAGGCAAGCGAATAAATCATTGCTTGCGAAACTCATATCAAATGAGATGCTACGGAGGTATGATACAACACAACACGCAATCCGTGTTGTCGAAAGTATATCGTCGTAACCGCTGCACAGTTCCCAGCGCTGTCCAGAAAATGGAACGCGTAAGGAAACGCAAAAATATACGTGACCGCGTATATAAGCAGCGAGAGTGCAGTGGCCGGCTGCGCCAATTTAAGGGGACCGACAAAGATTACGGTCCATCGGCTAAAAAGCCAGATGTCGAAAAGGAAATTTTCGACATTTTTGCTGATGGCCATATGTCTAAGTTGCGATCGAACCAACAACGTTGGAGAGAGATCGAACGAGACACAGTTTGTCAACGCAATTGTGAGTTGTGGCATCAGTTGCGAACTGAAATGATAACGGCATCGCAATTCGGGCCGATATGCCGTATGTTACCCACGACCTCGTGTGGAAATATGGTTGCGAGGATTCGGTATCCGAAGATTCTGGACTCGGTAGCCATACAATACGGAATTGCAAACGAAGATGCAGCTCGACAGGCACTCGAAAAAAAACTGGGCAAAAAAATTGTTGCCTGCGGTCTCTTCATCGATCGAGAGATTCCTTATCTCGGAGCATCTCCAGATGGATTGATCGATGACGATGGCATCGTCGAAATAAAGTGTCCATTCTCGGCACAAAATGGCGATTTAGAAAGCGCCATCGAAGAAAAACCCTCCCTAAGAGGCATATTCGGTAAAAAAGATAAGCGAGTCCTGAGACGAACTCACGCATATTTTTATCAGGTGCAGGGCCAATTGCACATAACGATGCGAGACTATTGCATTTTCGCGCTGTGGAATTCCACAGATCTGAAGCTGGTAACAGTTCTCAGAGACGATAACTTCTGGGAGTCACACATGAAACCATCGTTATGCAAATTCTATATTAATTGTGTACTCCCAGAAATCATCGATAGCCGACGTAGCAGGAATATGCCGATTCGCGATCCTGACTATATTGTACAAGCTCGGGAAGAAGCACTGCGAAAAAAAAATGCTTCGTCCTTATACATTAGCGCTCCCGTCCCGGGCGCTAAACGAGACGATATTTCGTCCTTTCCCAGTGTACAAAAAGATGCACGCAATCGGAATAATGATTGGGTCGCGATCGAAAGCGACGATCAAATCGAATCTTCCGATGACAATCGGAAGATTATCGATCTATTAAAACGAGATATTTCCGTAGATGAAGTCGTTTCAATAATTTTGAAGCCACATACTTTATTGACGGATACTTGTATAGATTTGTTTCAAAATATCTTGGAAGAAAATAGCCAATTCAAGTGCAATCCTGCTTGCTATACGGCATATTATACATTTATCAAGCCCAACGATGTTGGCACACCCGATATACAGATTATTGGCGGCAATATGTCAAGCCACTGGTGCTGTCTTCATTATGATGGAACGAACCTAATGATCTACGATAGTCTTCTCCGCTCGGAGTACGATCTGTTGAGCTCGGAGGAAAAGCGGTATATAGGAAAACGATACCCGTATATGGGTGACGGAGATATAATTCTCCAGCCAGTGACCAAGCAACCAGATTCGTTCAGTTGCGGCGTTTACGCGATTGCTTTCGCGACGGCGATTGCATTACAAGATGATCCTGTAAATCGTATGTATTCGCAGGATGTATCAGAAATGCGCCGCCACTTGGCTGAAATCCTCAAATCTCGCAAGTTAGCGTTATTCCCCTGTCGTTGAATCGCCGCAGACATGATCATACGCACATAAGCGTATCGACGCGAAAATACGACAGCGTGTGTTTTCTGCGTTGGGAAACAAGGAAATGTGCTTATACGAGTTATAAGTGGGTTAGTGTGGGCGGGCGTTTCCCAGGCACTACCCAAGTGCCATTTCCAACGCATGTTTAAATTAACAAATATGTTATTTAATAAAACTTGCCTTGCTATCGAGCGAGGCCGCAGTGACGTCTGTCGCTGTATCCCTCCGTCCGCTACAATGGGCGAGGTGAATGTTATTCGATAAGAATTGTTAGTTGATTAATTTGTTAATTTTAGTTTGCAAGAATTATTAATTAATACCTACCTTGCTGAAAAGCGAGGTAACAGCGACGTACGTCGTTGTCCTCCTCCGTCCGCTAAAACGGACGGAGACAGTATCAGTTTATAAGAACTGATTATCATATAATGTGATTGCAAGAAATACATTCGAGTATAATAAATATTTCTTTGCAGATTACTGGGTCTATATTACCCAGAAGCACATGTGTTATATATAAGACATTCCATGCCAAATCGGTCTATTTGGAACTTTTGCTGATTTTTTTTTTCTTTTAGTCCTAGTTGAGACTCGTTTCCATGATTAAAAAAAAATTATTCTATCAAACTATTCACGAGGTATAAATTTATGAAAAATGTCTTTTTTGAAATACTAACAACTCCAAGAATAAACGATGAAATTAGACTTTTCTTTCAGTTTTCGTTTTTTCACATATTTTTCATAAAAAATACCAAACGAATTATTTAAACTGTATATTACGAGACATTTTCAAATTACGTCGTCATCGATTCTATTTAATTTTTTATATCATCGTCGTAATCGATTTTATTCCATTTTTTGTATAAAAAACTTTTGAGTTTGCAAAGAAAAGTTTTGGATATGGGCTTCGGGGATCGAGGATATGGGCTTTTCGGAACTTTATCCGAGAAAGTAGACGCTGCTACAATAGACATATTTAGACAATTTTATTAATAATATTATAATTATAAACGCAAAATAAAAATTTCTATAATATAAAGTTATAATAAAATTAATAAAAAATATATTTAAAAAATACAAAAAACTTAAGCTTGCTTTGAGGGTGCGGCGGATCGCAGTTTTTGCCGCCGCAACTGCGCCTCTATTCGCTGTTTCGCCGCATTTAATTTTTTTAATTTACCCTCTTCTCTGTTTTTGTTTATTATTGCGTTCGCGTCAGCCAATTGCCTTGCCAATTGGCTGGCGCGAATGCTGATATTGTACGCCATGATTTGTACATTGAATAAGGCATGTTGGTGCTCCGTCAATACCGGCGCATGTACCGGAACATGTTCCAATGGCGGCGGCGGCGAAACATGCTCGGCCGGCAATGGAACGGGGACATGCTCGGCCGGCAATGGAATCGGAACATGTTCCGGCGGCGGAGGCGGCGGTAGCGGCGGAAAATCATGTTCTGCCAGCCACGGCACCGGAACATGTTGGGTCAGCCATGGCGCGGGAACATGCTCCATTAGCCACGGCATCGGTGCTGGCTGCACCGCTTGCGCCGGTGCCAGCTGCGGCAGTACCGGCGGGATCACAGCCGTTTGCATTATCTGTAACAAGAAAATGCACGATATTACGAGAAAAAAGTTATGAATTAAAAAAAAACGTCTTTCTGTTTTTCAACCATTTTCAAACGCTCAGAACTTTTTCAAAAATTGCACAATCGAGACGTTTTTTAATCAAATTTTTTTTTTTTCGAGAAATATCTTCATTTCTTAGAAACTCCATTTTTTATTTTTTATTTTTAATTTCTAATTTTATTTTTAAATTTTAATGTATTCCGGGTATAATGTCGCAAGATTCATAGTGGCCAGAAAATTGATATTTTTCTCAGAAGAACTGAAGCAATTTTTGTTTTCAATCAAGGAGTAAATAGAAAAAGATATCTGCTCACTACAAACCTTGCGACGTTAATCTCAAAATAAATAAAAGTTTACAAAAATAAAACATCATAAATAAAATATCAGGTTTTTCGGAAAAGTAATATCTTTCTCAACTAAGATTTTTCTAGAGAATGACAAATTTCATCGGGTATGATTTGAAAATTCAAGTCATACTCAAACAAAAATTGTTTTAACGTTTTTCTGAAAGTCTCGTGGAAATACAAAAAATTTGAAAAAATATCATCTCGGTTAGTCAATTTTTGAAAAAGTTATGAGGGTTTGAAAATGTTTCGATATATACGACGGTATATTTTTGTCAATATAAATTATGACTGACCGTGCTGGGAGCGGGCGTGGCCGGGGGTACCGGTAGCGGTGGTGGTGCAGGTAACGCCGGCGGTGCTGGTAGCGCCGGTGGTACTGGTAGCGGGTCGGTCGAGCAATTTTGATTTCTCGACATCTGTAAAAAATATCACGATATTACAATTATGTCAACAAGGCTTTAATTAGATGTTATATTTTTCATTAGTACATATAAACAAACACTTACCGCCACCGTACCGTGTCGTTTCGTATTGGGGTTCGACTTCGTTTTACATTTGCCTGTAAAAAAATAAAGAAACATTTATTAATATAATATTAAATCGTGTGTGGATTCAACCTATACTGGTATTTATTTAGCATTGCTATAGGAATGATTCTTTTACAAACCGTACACGAATCAGAACTTGACATTTCAGAATCGTATACAAATTGGTTTACAACTTATATTCATAAAATTAGTTTACATGTCTTTAAGGGGGTTCGACATATCACATAATCAAAAAATACATTTTTTTCTGAAAGTACATATCTTTCTCCATATGTGGTTCAAATTTCGTAACATTCTGCGCAGTGGAAATATGTTAAATAATTTGTTGAAGTTAGCGCTTGAAACCATTTCAAGTGATTTCACAAAAATTCAGAAATTTTCCGAACTTACTGTTCTACAGAAAGAAATATGTACACATATATGAATATATATGTGCACATATTTGTGTACATGTGAATGAACATAATTTATAATAAATAAATAAATACCCATTTACACTGGATAAACAATTTATTAATTGTAACTAAAAAAACCATTATTGAATATTTAACATTTTTCGACGTTTTTTCCCGCTTTGTTCAGCCTTTATTGATAATTCTATATAGGCTTTTAGAGGATATTCGACTTATTATTAGAAAAACTTTGAGATCAATTGAAAGCCGAACAACATTGCTTCGAAAAATGTCTATTTTCAATGTACCTTTTCTCAGGAACCATACGTCCGATTTTAACCATTTTCGTCGTGTGCGTATATTAAAGTGTTATAAACATTGTGTCGAGCCTTTTTCGATATTTTGTTTCAGAATTTTTTAACAACGTTTTGAACTTTAGCTAAAATTTTAGACCGTTTTTTTACATCAAAATACATTTTTCTCGGGTCTGAATAGTTTTTCCAAAAAAATTGCTCGGCACATCCTTCGTTTGGATATACTGATTACGCAAAAAAAATGTCGATACGATCAGTAGATTTTTAGAAAAGGTACATTGCAGCTGAAAAAACATAACTTTTCAGAAAACACGATTTTCTGAAAAAGTTTGAATTTCTAATGAATTCTAAGGTGTTCGTTGCATCGATCGATAAATCATTTAAATATATATTTATATGTGCGTTATAATTATTTGACCCATTTGAGGCGGTTGATATTCATAAATGCATGTAGGTTGCACCAAACAATCAAAAAAGACTTGTACTTTGAGAAAAAAAATTGTTTCAAAATGCATTTTTTTACTTTAAAATATGCCGAACCCCCATAATGAACGTAAAAAGATTCCAAACTGTTTACATGATCTAACAATCGATAGTTACTTCGATCGTTGCAACAAACGCCCCGAAATTCACACTTTTTCAGAAAATCGTGTCTTCTGAAAAGTTATATTTTTTCACCTTCAATGTACCTTTTCTCGACATCTACTCATCGCATCGACATATTTTTTTTTACATAATCAGTACATCCAAACGAAGGATGCATCGAGCCATTTTTTTAAAAAACGATTCAGACCCGACAAAAATGTAATTGAAGGTCAAAAAACGTGGTAAAAAATTGTAACAAAATTTCAAAACGATGTCAAAAAATTCTGAAACAACATATCGAAAAAATGGCTCGACACAATGTTTATAACACTTTAATATACACGCACAACAGAAATGTCAAACTTGGTCGTACGGTTTATGAGAAAAGGTACATCGAAAATAGACATTTTTTCGAACAATATTTTTCAACTTTCAACTGCACCAAAATCTTTTCTACTTCGAATATCCTAAAAACCCCTACACAGAATTATAAATAAAGTCTTTCTGAACAAAACTAAAAAAATCATCAAAAAATGTTGAATAGTTTTAAAAAAATCCCAAATAGAGTCAAGAAGATTGGATCGGGGCGTCCGCAAATGGCGTACCCCCTTAACTTCGAAAACACGTGTAACTTAATTTTATGAATACAAGTTGTAAACAAGTTTGTATACGATTTTGGACTATTAAATTTTGTTTTCATGACATGTGTACGATATGTAAAAGAATCACCTATAGTGATGAATTAGAAAATGATATAAATCACTTACTTCTCGTCTTTCCAACCATATTCTCAGAAGATCGTACACTTATGTTATTCTTCTTCGACACTTTTTCTATAACTGATGAGAAAAATGATGGGACAGTACACCGCAAAATGCACGGTTGCCGATGTGTCGGCACACGGGCAAAGGAGGGGATAAAGAACAAAAACGTAGTTATCAAGCTGTATAGCTATAGCGGTAGGGGTGCAAGGGATTTTCGGAAAAATCTACGTGCACGAAATAAGTCTTATATTGCGCATAATCCTTTACAGGTGTCTGAAGGTCCCTTATACACGCGCATTATTTCTTTAGAGACATTTCGTGTGCGATACCCATACATACACACACACACACACACACATATATATAGTGCGTCCTCCCAATAAGAAACTGAAAGCACCACTGTCTCTCTCACTCTTTTGCGCACGAAATTCTCGAGCACGGAGTTTACGTCGGAGTAGGAGAGCGCTCGAGTGGCAAACTGGGGAAAGTTTCTTATTGCCGGGTTTTTTATTGGGAGGTTGAACTGCATATACATGTATCCTACTTCCACTTGTGTCCTCCTTCCATCGATTCTCTTACAATCAGAGAGAGATGAAGGGAAAATACCAGCCGATCCGTGAACTGACCCAATGAGACGGTACGCCACGAAAAGCGTGGTTGTCAATTTTCCGGCAAACGGGTGAAGAAGGGGAAGAAGAAAATAGAAAGACAAAAAAGAGTGTGACGAAGAAAGAAAACATCAGTTCACCACGCTTCATCGCACTAGGGGTGTAAGCCGTACCCCGTTTAAATCGCGGGGTGATTAATATTTTACTGGAGCAACGAAAATAAAATTGTATTGCTAGCAATATATTGTGTCTTTGGAATGTGTCATCTATGTCACTTTATAACGTCGTCTCAAATGGCGGGATACGGGCGAGGTTCGTCATAAAAATTCTCGGTTCGCTACAATCCGCAAAAAGAATATCAGTTCGTAAGAATTGTTTATTGAAAAATCTCTTCAAGAAATGGACCTAGTATTATGCATATTTCTTTAAAGACATATATATGGCCGAAGCATCGGGGTCGGTTCACGGGACTCGCCGATTTTTCGTTCTCAGACTCTCGGAGGCGCCTTCGCTAATCCTTTGGAGACGCCGGTGCTCGGGATTTTCCCGACTGCCGGCGGTGGGAGAGAGCGCGAGCGTATCGCGCGCGTGGCACAAAGCTCAGGCCATCCATGAGCCCCGAAATATATGGCGAGACAATTGATTTCTTTACCCGAATTTTTAACGTTCTATAACCAAATTTGGACTAATATTTTATTTTCAGTTTTGTTTTCATGATTGCCATCAGTTTAACTGTATAAACACTTTTTTTAAATGTATTTTAGTATATTTGTATGAGTATTTTTTCAGTATCCTTCTCTCTCCCTATCGCTACAATGAACTATTCATTTCATTCAATAAATATATTCATTTTAGTTTATAAAAATGATTAATTAACAAACTCGTTAATTAATAAACGCCGCCCTGGTCGCTATTCTGCTCCGTCCGCTAAAACATACGAGGAGAGTATCAGTTTATAATAACCGATTCTCATATAATACGATGACAAGAAATACACTTGGGTATAATATGTATTTCTGCACAGGTTACTGGGTGTATATTACCCAGCGCACATATATGCGCGACCCGAAGAATATGACGACTTGCCATAAACTAATTTTTATTGATATTTTCGTTTCAGCATATCTTTGTATAATTAGTAAAAGCTAAATTATTAAATACGTTAGTTAATAAAGTCGCTCTGCCGAAGAGCGTGATGCCAACGACGTTTGTCGCTGTTCGCCTCCGTTCACTCGAATGGACGGAGAACATTTTTATTGTTTAAAAATGTTTATTGATAAATTCGTTAATTAACGAAAATTGCTCTTTTGAAGAGCGAGAAGCTAACGCCGTGTGTCGTTTATTATCCCCGTCCGCTCAAATGGGCGGAGAGAATTTTTATTGTTCAATTAATAAAAATATGTTAATTAATAAAAGTCACTCTGTGAGACTGGGCGATGTCGATGTTTGGCATTATTCCTCTCCGTTTGCTAAAATCGACGGAGAAATGTGTTGAACATTTTCGGCCTGTGACGTATTAGCAACGCGTCGTAACACGTCGACAATAAGGAGCGTCAAAAATGTAAACATTGGGCGCTCACGATGCCATTGTATTGCGCTCCAAGGCGATGCTCGCGGGGCGCTATATATATATAGTCTGCCAACGTGCTCGAGGGTCGCTTCATTTCAGTCGAGGTTAGTCGCTCAACGCTGCTGGCACGCGCGGGCCTATACGCATGTCAGATCGCGACGGCAATTTTCTTTTACGCGAATTCGTTAATTCGTTTATCATATTTGTGCACATAGTGAAAATGTTGGATATCAGTGATAGTACAGTGAGGATATCAGTGATAGTACAGTGAGGATATCAGTGATAGTACAGTGAGGATATCAGTGATAGTGCAGTGAGGATATCAGTGATAGTGCAGTGAGGATATCAGAGATTATTCAGAAAATATCAGTGAGTGTGCCTATATGTGAAAAAGGTGAAAAAGTAAAACACTTAAAAACACTACATGTGGCATCCGGCTATACGAAACCCGAGTCTGCAGTTTATTTTTTATTTTTTCCAATTTGCATTCATCGCCATTCTGCTTTCATCTACCGTTTTGATCTCAACTATACCTTACAACAAAATTAAGAGATAATTTTTTTGTACCTAATAAAATACAAAGTTTTGACCGGCATTTGTCGTACGGAGATTTAAAAGAATGCCCGTACGAGAAAGAAAACCAAAGATGTACATGTTACATAGTATTCGTTTATTAGGTATACAAAAATTATCCCTTATTTTTGTGAAAACTATAATTGAGGAGACAAAAACGACGAGCAGAATGGCGGCGAATGAGAATTATTTCGTGAGAATAAAAAGTAAATTCAGTGAACGCGTGTGAAAATAAAATGATGGAACGAAAAAATAAAAGAAATCGAGCGAGTGGTGCCGTCTTCGATTCTTGGAGCCTAGCTCGCGAAAAGCGCGGTTGCCGGTGTTCTGGTCGACGGCGGAGGAAGGCAATGGAAAGCATGAGCGAGCAAGAGAAGGACGGCTGGATAACAGAAGCGACGTCGTACCGTGCGTTTTCGCGCTCGGGGTACAAGCGATCCCGTTTCAATGCAGTTTGGAAACTGAGGTAAGTAATAATTTTTTCGAGCGAGTCAATTTCAGATTTATATCTAGTAATAATTTAATTTAAACTTGTAAATTTGGAAAAATTTCTTTTAATTAACCATTTTTAAACGCCGGTAACTTTTAAAAAAATTAATTAATGGGGACCATTTTTTCTTCAAATTTTTCGTTTTTAAACGCGTTTTATCAGAGAAAAATAAATTCATGTCATACTCTATGAATTTTTTTTTTTTAGTGAAAAATCGCAAAATCGTTTAAAGACCAATTTTCGATTTTTATGTTTCTATTTTTATTTAACTTTGATTTACTCTGAGTTTAATACCGCAACATTCATAATCAGCAGATGTTTTTTTTTATTAAAAAAAAAAACGTTTTCACTGGCGGTCTTTTCTTTTCCTTTCATACCCCCCCCCCCCCCCCCCCATCCTTTCGAGACGTCGGTACTCGGGATTTTCTCGATTGCTAGCGATGGGGGACAACGCGCTTGAATTCTTTACCGAATCGGTCTTGCTGCAAAATGTAACTAATATTTTATTTGCATGAGTAGAATAAGGTTAGTTTTTCAATTTACTATAATAGTTCATAAACTCCCTGCTAAAGAGCATGGTCACAGCGACCGCGTCCGCTATAATGGACAGGGAGAATTTTAGTAGATAAGAACTGTTAGTTGATAAATATGGTGATTTTAGTTTGTGTTAGATATGTTACGTTTAGTTCGTAAGAATTATTAATTAACACGCATGTTAATTAATAATTGCCTCGCTGAATAGCGAAGTCACAGCGACGCCTGTCGCTGTTCTCCTCCGTCCGCTAAAACGAACGGAGAGAGTATCAGTTTACAAGAACTGATTATCATATTATAATATGATCGCGAGAAATACATTTTCCTGTAATACATATTTCTTCACAGATGACTGGAGGTATTACCCAGACGCATATATATATATATATATATATATATATATATATATATATATATATAGCCGGAGCATTGTGCTCGACTCACGGCACGGCTTGTGTTTACTCTTCGCTTCTCTCTACAGAGAGCGGCGGAGGGGGAATACGAGTAGCCGCATATCGTGCGCGCGTCACGAGGCCCGGATCATCCGCGGGACCCGAGGGATATGGCAACTTGCCATAAACTAATTTTTACAAACATTTTATTTTCAGAAAATATTTGTATAATTATTATAAGATTAATTATACGATATATTAGTTAATAAACTCGCTCTGTCAAAGAGCGAGGTGCCAGCGACGCCTGTCGCTGTGAGTCTGTCCGCACAATGGACAGAGATAATTTTAATTAATAAAAATAACGAATTAACAAATATGTTAATTAATCAACTCGCTCTGCTAAAGAGCGAGATACCAGCGACGTCTGTCGCTGTCCTCCTCCGTCCGCTAAAACGGACGGAGAGAGTATCAGTTTATAAGAACTGATTATCATGTAATATGATTGCATGATATATATGTTTGCATAATATACTATATTTCTTTTCAGAACACTGGGTGTATATTACCCAGAAGCACATATATATATATATGCATAGCCGAAGCTTTGCGATCGGCTCTTGGGACTGCTTGTGTTCACTCGCTGCCTCTCTTTGCGAGGAGCGGTGGAGGGGGAACACGAGGTTATGTCCAGCGTGCGCGTGGCACGAGGCCCGGGTCGTCCCTACGACCCGAAATATATGGCATCTTGCCATATACTAATTCTTGATAATTTTTATTTTCAGAATTACAATAAGTTTAATTAATAAGTACGTTAATTTATAAACACCGCGCTGATAAAAAGCGAGTGTCAGCGATGTCTGTCGCTGTTCTCCTCCGTCCGCTAACACGGGCGGAGAGAGTATCAGTTCATAAGAACTGTTAGTCATATGCATAATATGATTGCAAGAATTTAATTCTTGAATAATAAATTTCTTTTTTCAGATGAAATTTTTTTATTTTACCTATAAGACTTATTAATTAACAGAGATGTTAATTAATAAGTACCTTGCTAATGGCAAGGGTACAGCAACACTTGTCGCTATTCTCCTCCGTCCGCTACAATGGACGGGGAGAATTATAGTTTATAAGAATTATTAATTAACAGAAATGTTAATTAATAACTACCTTGCTAAAGAGCGAGGTCACAGCGACGTACGTCGCTGTTCTCCTCCGTCCGCTAAAACGAACGGGGAGAATATCAGTTTACAAGAACTGATTGTCATATTATAATATGATTGCATGATATATATGTTTGCATAATATACTATATTTCTTTTCAGAACACTGGGTGTATATTACCCAGAAGCACATATATATATATATATATATATATATATATATATATATATATATATATATATATGCATAGCCGAAGCTTTGCGATCGGCTCTTGGGACTGCTTGTGTTCACTCGCTGCCTCTCTTTGCGAGGAGCGGTGGAGGGGGAACACGAGGTTATGTCCAGCGTGCGCGTGGCACGAGGCCCGGGTCGTCCCTACGACCCGAAATATATGGCATCTTGCCATATACTAATTCTTGATAATTTTTATTTTCAGTGTTATAATAAGTTTAGTTAATAAGTACGTTAATTTATAAACACCGCTCTGCTAAAGAGCGAGTGTTAGCGATGTCTGTCGCTGTGCTCCTCCGTCCGCTAATACGGGCGGAGAGAGTATCAGTTCATAAGAACTGTTAGTCATATACATAATATGATTGCAAGAATTTAATTCTTGAATAACAAATATTTTTTTTCAGGTGAACATTTTTTATTTAACCTAAAAGAATTATTAATTAACAAACATGTTAATTGATACATACCTTGCTAAAGAGCAAGGGTACAGCGACGTCCGTCGCTGTCCTCCCCCGTCCGCCAAAACGGGCGGAGAGAGTATCAGTTCAGAATAACTGATTATCATGTAATAATGATTGCAAGAAGTACATTCTTGTACAATAAATTTTTCATTACAGATCACTGGGCTTGAATATATATATATATATATATATGCCCGGCTGGAGCTTTGAGATCGGGTCTTGGCACTACCTGTGTCAAGACTTTGTCTCTCTGCGGGGAGCGGTGGAGGGGGAACACGAGGTTCCGTCCAGCGTGCGCGCGGCACGTAGCCCGGGTCGTCCTCACGACCCGAAATATATGGCATCTTGCCATATATTAATTTTTAATAATGTTTTATTTTCAGTGTTATAATAAGTTTAGTTAATAAGTACGTTAATTTATAAACACCGCTCTGCTAAAGAGCGAGTGTTAGCGATGTCTGTCGCTGTGCTCCTCCGTCCGCTAATACGGGCGGAGAGAGTATCAGTTCATAAGAACTGTTAGTCATATACATAATATGATTGCAAGAATTTAATTCTTGAATAATAAATATTTCTTTTCAGATGAAATTTTTTCATTTTACCTATAAGAATTATTAATTAACAGACGTGTTAATTAATACGTACCTTGCTAAAGAGCGAGGGTACAGCGACATCCGTCGCTGTCCTCCGTCCGCTAAAACGGACGTAGAGAGTATCAACATAATATAATATGATGGCAAGAAATACATTTTTGAATAATATATATTTCTTTACAGCTGACTGGGTGTATATTACCCCGACGCATATATATATATATATATATATATATATATATATATATATATATATATATATATATATATATATATAGCCGGAGCATTGTGCTCGGCTCTCGGCACGCCTTGTGTTTACTCTTTGCTTCTCTCTACAGAGAGCGGCGGAGGGGGAATACGAGTAGCCGCATATCGTGCGCGCGTCACGAGGCCCGGATCATCCGCGGGACCCGAGGGATATGGCAACTTGCCATAAACTAATTTTTACAAACATTTTATTTTCAGAAAATATTTGTATAATTATTATAAGATTAATTATAAGATATATTAGTTAATAAACTCGCTCTGTCAAAGAGCGAGGTGCCAGCGACGCCTGTCGCTGTGAGTCTGTCCGCACAATGGACAGAGATATTTTTAATTGCTAAAAATAACGAATTAACAAATATGTTAATTAATCAACTCGCTCTGCTAAAGAGCGAGATACCAGCGACGTCTGTCGCTGTCCTCCTCCGTCCGCTAAAACGGACGGAGAGAGTATCAGTTTATAAGAACTGATTATCATATAATATGATGGCATGAAATTTATTTATGCATAATATACTATATTTCTTTTCAGATAACTGGGTGTATATTACCCAGAAGCATATATATATGCATAGCCGAAGCTTTGCGATCGGCTGTTGGGACTGCTTGTGTTCACTCGCTGCCTCTCTCTGCGGGGAGCGGCGAAGGGGGAACACGAGATTCCGTCCAGCGTGCACGCGGCACGAGGCCCGGGTCGTCCTCACGACCCGAAATATATGGCATCTTGCCATATATTAATTTTTAATAATGTTTTATTTTCAGTGTTATAATAAGTTTAGTTAATAAGTACGTTAATTTATAAACACCGCTCTGCTAAAGAGCGAGTGTTAGCGATGTCTGTCGCTGTGCTCCTCCGTCCGCTAATACGGGCGGAGAGAGTATCAGTTCATAAGAACTGTTAGTCATATACATAATATGATTGCAAGAATTTAATTCTTGAATAACAAATATTTTTTTTCAGGTGAACATTTTTTATTTAACCTAAAAGAATTATTAATTAACAAACATGTTAATTGATACATACCTTGCTAAAGAGCAAGGGTACAGCGACGTCCGTCGCTGTCCTCCCCCGTCCGCCAAAACGGGCGGAGAGAGTATCAGTTCAGAATAACTGATTATCATGTAATAATGATTGCAAGAAGTACATTCTTGTACAATAAATTTTTCATTACAGATCACTGGGCTTGAATATATATATATATATATGCCCGGCTGGAGCTTTGAGATCGGGTCTTGGCACTACCTGTGTCAAGACTTTGTCTCTCTGCGGGGAGCGGTGGAGGGGGAACACGAGGTTCCGTCCAGCGTGCGCGCGGCACGTAGCCCGGGTCGTCCCTATGACCCGAAATATATGGCATCTTGCTATATATTAATTTTTAATAATTTTTTATTTTCAGATTTATAATAAGTTTAGTTAATAAGTACGTTAATTTATAAACACCGCTCTGCTAAAGAGCGAGTGTTAGCGATGTCTGTCGCTGTGCTCCTCCGTCCGCTACAATGGACGGGGAGAATTATAGTTTATAAGAATTATTAATTAACAGAACTGTTAATTAATAACTACCTTGCTAAAGAGCGAGGTTACAGTGACGTCTGTCGCTGTCCTCCTCCGTCCGCTAAAACGGACGGAGAGAGTATCAGTTTATAAGAACTGATTATAATATAATATGATTGCATGAAACATATTTTAGCATAATATACTATATTTCTTTTCAGATGATTGGGTGTATATTACCCAGAAGCATATGTATATGCATAGCCGAAGCTTTGCGATCGGCTCTTGGGACTGCTTGTGTTCACTCGCTGCCTCTCTCTGCGGTGAGGGGCGGAGGGGGAACACGAGGTTCGGTCGAGCGTGCGCGCGGTACGAGGCCCGGGTCGTCCGCACGACCCGAAATATATGGCATCTTGCCATATATTTATTTTTAATAATGTTTTATTTTCAGAATTACAATAAGTTTAATTAATAAGTTCGTTAATTTATAAACACCGCTCTGATAAAGAGCGAGTGTTAGCGATGTCTGTCGCTGTCCTCCTCCGTCCGCTACAATGGACGGGGAGAATTATAGTTTATAAGAATTATTAATTAACAGAAATGTTAATTCATAACTACCTTGCTAAAGAGCGAGGTCACAGTGACGTATGTCGCTGTTTTCCTCCGTCCGCTAAAACGAACGGAGAGAGTATCAGTTTACAAGAACTGATTGTCATATTATAATATGATTGCGAGAAATACATTTTTCTATAATACATATTTCTTCACAGATGACTCGGTGTATATTACCCAGACGCGATGTATATATATAGCCGGAGCATTGTGCTCGGCTCTCGGCACCGCTTGTGTTTACTCTTTGCTTCTCTCTACAGAGAGCGGCAGAGGGCGAATACGAGTAGCCGCATATCGTGCGCGCGTCACGAGGCCCGGATCATCCACGGGACTCGAGGGATATGGCAACTTGCCATAAATTAATTTTTACAAACATTTTATTTTCAGCACATATTTGTATAATTATTATAAGTGTAATTATAAGACACATTAGTTAATAAACTCGCTCTGTAAAAGAGCGAGATGCCACGACGTTTGTCGTGTATTATCTCCGTTCGCGAAAATGAACGGAGATAATTTTAATTGTTAATAAATATTAATTAACAAATATGTTAATTAATAAACTCGCTCTGCCAAAGAGCGAGATACCACGACGTTTGTCGTATATTATTTCCGTTCGCGAATATGAACGGAGATAATTTTAATTGTTAACAAATGTTAATTAACAAATATGTTAATTAATAAACTCGCTCTGCCAAAGAGCGAGATGCCACGACGTTTGTCGTATATTATCTCCGTTCGCGAAAATGAACGGAGATAATTTTAATTGTTAATAAATGTTAATTAACAAATGTATTAATTTATTAACTCGCTCTGCCAAAGAGCGAGATGCCACGACGTTTGTCGTATATTATCTCCGTTCGCGAAAATGAACGGAGATAATTTTAATTGTTAACAAATGTTAATTAACAAATATGTTAATTAATAAACTCGCTCTGCCAAAGAGCGAGATGCCACGACGTTTGTCGTATATTATCTCCGTTCGCGAAAATGAACGGAGATAATTTTAATTGTTAATAAATGTTAATTAACAAATGTATTAATTTATTAACTCGCTCTGCCAAAGAGCGAGATGCCACGACGTTTGTCGTATATTATCTCTGTTCGCGAAAATGAACGGAGATAATTTTAATTGTTAACAAATGTTAATTAACAAATATGTTAATTAATAAACTCGCTCTGCCAAAGAGCGAGATGCCACGACGTTTGTCGTATATTATCTCCGTTCGCGAAAATGAACGGAGATAATTTTAATTGTTAATAAATGTTAATTAACAAATGTATTAATTTATTAACTCGCTCTGCCAAAGAGCGAGATGCCACGACGTTTGTCGTATATTATCTCCGTTCGCAAAAATGAACGGAGATAATTTTAATTGTTAATAAATGTTAATTAACAAATGTATTAATTTATTAACTCGCTCTGCCAAAGAGCGAGATGCCACGACGCTTGTCGTACATTATCTCCGTTCGCGAAAATGAACGGAGATAATTTTAATTGTTAATAAATATTAATTAACAAATATGTTAATTAATAAACTCGCTCTGCCAAAGAGCGAGATGCCACGACGTTTGTCGTATATTATCTCCGTTCGCAAAAATGAACGGAGATAATTTTAATTGTTAATAAATATTAATTAACAAATATGTTAATTAATAAAGTCGCTCTGCCAAAGAGCGAGATGCCACGACGTTTGTCGTATATTATCTCCGTTCGCGAAAATGAACGGAGATAATTTTAATTGTTAACAAATGTTAATTAAGAAATATGTTAATTAATAAACTCGCTCTGCAAAAGAGCGAGATGCCAACGACGTTTGTCGTATATTATCTCCGTTCGCGAAAATGAACGGAGATAATTTTAATTGTTAACAAATGTTAATTAACAAATATGTTAATTAATAAACTCGCTCTGCAAAAGAGCGAGATGCCAACGACGTTTGTCGTTGCATACTCAGAATTATTATAATTCTGTTGCTCGTATTGTAGCAAAACCAAACTTGAATGTTTGGCATGCTCGGCTGTATAAGTGCTCGCAGTGCACGTACACTCGTGCACGTCACATATACATGGCCGAGCGTTAGTATAAGATTTTCGAGAGGGGTGGGTCACGGCTGGCCCTGCTACGACGCCTCGGCCTTCGGCCCGCGTCGATGTGCCGGCGCTTCGTAGCAGACGCGCGCCGTGACATCTAGCGGTAGTCCGCAGCGGCTCGTAGCGAGCTCTGCACTACCGCGGAGAGAGCGAAGCCGTCGAAATTTTCCTGCGTGTTACACTGCCTCTTAAATCTCTTTACGACGATGTTATTGAGATTAAAAACACAATGAAATTGACTATGACACATGTAAATCGTGTATCGCAATACGTTAAAAATTTTAGTGCGAGGATAGATAATGTGAATAGTCAAATCGCTCAAAATATTGAAAATCTTAATCATAAGTTAAATGATTGTCAAAGTATAATCTCTACAAATATTGAAAGTGAAGCGATAAGAAACAACAGTATTTTTCTAAGATTAGAGGGATTAGAAAATGATAACAAGTTAATGAAAACAAAAATGGTAAATACTGAGAATGTAATCAGTGAACTGTTGGAAATATGTGTTCGATCGAATGCATTTGAAAATATGATAAATGAAATACATCAAACGATTAATAACCTTCAATTGCTGTTCGATTTAGAAAAAAGAAATGATAAGTTCACATCAAAGCAAAAATAAAGAAATATCTTGAAATCAATATATTAATGAAAAATAAATGGAATAACGTTTAATGAGTAAAAAGTCGTGGAGTAACTATGAGTAAAGAAAAAAAATGGTTCAAGAGCTTCATACACCAGCTAGAAGAAATTTTCCTCGAAGACGTGTGATTATTCAAGGTTATGATGATCTATGGCAAGCCGATCTAGTTGACATGCGTACTTATTCACGTGTCAATGCAGGGCATCAATATATTCTCACGATAATTGACACATTCTCTAAATTCGCCTGGGCTGAACCAATCAAGACCAAGAGTGCATCGGATGTGGTGAACGCCTTCCATAAAATAATATCTACTTCCGCACGACAACCGAAGAATCTACAAACCGATGATGGAAAAGAATGTTTCAATAAAATTTTTCAAACATTAATGGAAAAACATACGATCAATCATTATTCAACGTACAGTGTTATGAAAGCATCGATCGTTGAACGATTCAATAGAACTTTAAAGAACAATATGTGGAAACAGTTTACATAAAATGGTAACTACAAATGGATTAAGATACTTCACGAATTAGTTGACAATTACAATAGATGTGTACATAGAACAATTACCATGAGACCAATTGATGTAACCTCGAAACATAATAATAAATTATTATCCACCGTATATAATAATATAAAAATTGCTGGTATCGAAGAGCCAAGTATCGAATCAATGATTATGTTCGCATTAGTAAATATAAAAACCTCTTCGCTAAAGGTTATACACCAAACTGGACTGCGGAAATATTTCAAATCAAACAAGTTCGTCGAACCAATCCCGTTACTTACCTGCTAAAAGACATTAATGGTAATGATATAGAAGGAGGATTCTACGAACAAGAATTAATGAAAACTACTCAACCTGACATTTATTTAGTTGAAAAAGTTGTACGTAAAAAGGGTAATAAAGTTTATGTAAAATGGTTAGGTATGGATTCGTCACACAATTCATGGATCGATAAAAAAAATGTATTGTAACGCGTGTAATATTATATATACATACTACACTTACATTTTATACATAGTGAGGAGTACCGAAGACTTGGCGTACTGGAATGAGTTTTTTCTCGAAGTTTATTTTCAAGTACCTGTAAAAAGTCGATTAATACACCCTAAAAAGCATCATCTAGCGGTGCCACATAGGCCCAGAGATTGGTCTAGTTCTGGGCACGATCGAGTGCTCCGGACCGGGAGAAGGTCAGATATAGGCAAAAAGGAGGCTTAACCTCAAACGTGGAGGCGCAGGCCGCTCATGTTAGAGGTATAGGTGAGGGGGAAGGAAGCGGAAAAGATGTCCAAATCATCGAGACCGACCATATCATGGAGAGTGAGGCGTTGAACAACGAAAGAAAAAGGAAAGCCCAACTAGAGTCGCTCAGCGACGAAAACGAGAGTGAAGAAACTACTCTAGAATCCCGTCTATACAAGAGTCTACTCGAAGAAGCGAACATGGGTAAAAACAAAGGTAAAGGAAAAAAGGCAAGGACAGGAGAAACGGCGGCGACTGTTGAGCCCGTTAATCGGGAGACCCCAATAAACACAGGCCAAATAAACCGCGAGGAAACCCCAAGCGGTTCTCAGACGGAACAAGGAGTTACAACACGAAAGAAACTGAGCTATGACAGAACAGACAAAGGACCATACCTGGTTCAACTACGAAACACCAAATTTAACAATGCTAAGTCGGGCACAAAACCACTCGCGGTCCTGGACGTAAGCAGAGAATTAACCAAAGCACAAGTTAGATTTGATGAAATCTCGGAATATACAAGACGTTCCTGGTCAATCACTTTTAAGTCAAGAGACGGCGCGAACCTTGCGCTATCAAATCAATATCTCGAGCAAAAAGGCTTCCTCGCCACAATTCCTTACTACCGAATCTTCAGAAAAGGTACAGTCCGAGGAATACCAACAGACATTTCGATGACTGAAGTTATAGAAACACTCAACGAAGAAAGCCCCGAAGCCAAAGTGGTCGACGCGTTCCGACTCAAACGACGAGCAATAATAGACGGTTCACCGAAGAGAGTAGACACCCAGACAGTATGCATTGAGTTCAGGAACCGAAATCTCCCAGTAAAGATAAAATGTTGGAAAGTACTACTCGATGTTACTCCATACGTGTCACCGGTAAGGCAATGTTACAGATGTGGGAAACTCGGCCACATCAGTAAGTTTTGCAAAGAAGAAGAGAAATGCTTGTCGTGTGCGAAAGAAAAGCATCTCGAAGCAGGTAACAGATGTGAAAATGCTACAAGATGCATTAACTGTGGGGATAACCATAGTTCGTTGGACAGGAACTGTCTGGCGTTCAAAACAGGGAAAGAAAGAAATCGAATCATGGCATACGATAACTTACCCTTCATAGCAGCCAAACGAATAGTGGAGCGCCGAGGGTTACCAACGCAAGCACATCAGTACAACCAGCAAAACTTCCCGCAAATCGAGGACAGGAGGGGAGATGTACACGTAATAAGCAACAACAATAGCCACACGAACAACAACATCACGAATAGGGCACCGTCGATGGCCTGGAACGAAGTAGTAACGAACAAAAATCACCAAAAAATACTGGCAAATCAACGACGAAGCGTCAACGTAACTGCTAACCAAAACATTAAGCGAAACCAGTACCGCGCTCAGTCATCATCCTCGATTAACGAAGACAGGAACAACAACAGCCTAGCTCCTATGACAGAGAATACATCCGAAGACTTGGATGCATTCATCGCGGTTCTGACTACTACTCCAGACGCGGGCATTTTGCTGAGAAGAATTTGGAAAGCAGTGGAGCTACACTTCATCAACTCTAATAATGAATCATCAACCTCCAACCAGCCTCAGTGTAATCCAGTGGAATTGCGGTAGTATCCGGAACAAGGTACATGAAATCGAGCGGAACGCCACAGGCGCAGATATCATCGTTTTAGTTGAGACATGGCTCAAACCAGTCGACACCCTTTATATTAAAGGCTTCGATACTATAAGACAAGATAGACTTCTTCAACCGGGTGGCGGCGTAGCTATCTTAATCAATAGTAAGCTAAAATATGCGAGGGTTAAAAATTTATATGACTGTGATCATAACCTAGAGTCATGTGCGATAGAATTCTATTTAGCAGAAGGTAAGCTATTGCTAGTATCGGTCTACAAACCACCTAGAATCAGAATTACAAAAGAGTCATGGACCCAATTTTTCAACCAATTTAATGGTAAGTGTCTGATTGCGGGAGATCTTAACGCCCACCATAGAATTTGGGGAGACTCACGTGAGTGTGTCACAGGCAAATATATAGCAGAAGCAGTTGAAAATGGAGGCTTAAACTTTCTAAACGAGGGTACTCCAACATTCCTTTCGTCTGCTTTTAGAACAGAGTCAGCCATTGATTTAATAATCATGGACGAGACATCCATGCTAGCTAGTAACTGGAAAGTCGGAGAGGACCCATGGGGAAGCGATCACTTCCCCATTTTCATCAACCTTGGTTATTGCCGCACAGCAGGGATAAGTTCTAGAGTATCAAATTGAAAATACCCTCGAAACATGAATTGGGAGCGATTTGCCCAAAACGTGGAACAAATACTAGAGGAAGCGGATCTCAGAAACACAGAACTTGATGTTCAAGTAAAGTACTCTACCTTGGTCTCGACTATCGAGAGCCAAATAAATGGTAATACCCCGTACAGTAAAAATAAAAGGAATAACAAAACACGCAAAAAATTGCCTCCATGTGTGTGGTGGAACAGCGAATGTGACAAGCTCATTAGATTACGGAAAGCAAAGTTAAAAAAATTTCAACACACAGGTACTTACGAAGATTTCATTGCATATAGAAAAACGCAAGCCGAAACAAAGAAGAAATTAAAACTTATTAAAAAAGAACGTTTCAAACAGTTCTGTGAAAAACTGACAAAGTATACGAATCCTACATACGTTTGGCAAAAAATTAAGGCATTTAAAAATAGATTTAATTGGATAGGGAACGCAAATGAATTAAACAACGAGAAAATAAGGAATACTAGGAAAACAATAGAGGAACTATCCCCGAGCTGGGCTCAAATACAGAAACCGTATTTTAACAATCCTGACCAGGACCCCTTCCTAAACCTTCCGTTTACCAAAGATGAATTCTAGAATGCACTAGATAACCTAAATATGGACTCAAGTCCAGGAATTGATGGAATAGATTATGTCGTGATAAATGCTCTCCCCAAAGTAGCGAAGGATCTCTTACTGCAAATATATAACGAAATCTTTCAATCCGGCATATTTCCCTCTGAATGGCGGAAATATACAATTTTCTTCATCGGCAAAAAGGATAGCGATAAACTTCGACCTATTTCATTAGCACCATGCCTATGTAAAACCATGGAACGAATGATAAACTTTAGATTGAACTGGTGGCTAGAGCACCATCAAAAAATGCCTGATACGCAATACGGGTTTCGACGATCGAAATCTTGCTTAGATAACTTATCTCTAATTGCTATGGATGCTTCCAAAGCCCTGGACTGTGATCAAACGATGGTGACCTGTTTTATGCATCTTAAAAGTGCATACGACAACGTACTTTGCGATATTCTTATTGAAAGACTGAAAATCTTAGGTATAGCTTCAAATATATTAGCATTCGTATATAACTTGACCTCAGCCAGAGAACTACACTTTCGATTCGGAAACATCGACGAGATTCGATGGACTTTTAAGGGTCTTCCGCAAAGGAGTGTATTAAGCCCTATGTTATACTGTCTATATATGTCGATAATGGAAACAAAGATTGAAGAAGGTTGTAAAGTTGTACAATTTGCGGATAATGTAGCGTTGTACTCCACCCTTCAGCATCAGAAAGAGCTATAATCGAGGTTCAAAACTCAACGAAAAATCTACAGAAATTTCTAGTTGAGAGTGGTCTAGAATTAGCGCCGGAAAAATGCCAATTATGTGTGTTTGGAAAAAAGACCACTACTACTCAGGATTGGTCCATACAAATTGATGGGGTAACGGTTGATTCGTCCCGTACAGCTAAATTTTTAGGAATTATCTTGGAGTCTTCGTTAAGTTGGGGCCCGCAAATTATAAACATAAAAGAAAAGTGCCAGAACCCGCTAAAGATAATCAGCTGCCTGAGACGAACATGGTGGGGGCAGACCCTGCTTTATTAATTAGACTATATAAAGCTCTGATTAGGTCTAGACTAGAGTACGCAGCGTTTTTAATCTCACCGCTAACAAAAACCCAAGACCTTATGCTAAATAGAACTCAATACAAAGCTCTACGCTTAGCACTAGGATATAGAAACTCCACACCGACAAATGTGATCTTAGGAGAAGCTAAGGAACCCCCATTGGCGTTACGTTTCCAATTCTTAGGCAGGAATTACATTGGTAAAGTATTGGCGAACAACAAATATGAACTGATACCACTGATGGATTCGATAGTCGAACATCGAAATAATCCGGTAGAAATCTTCCGCAGAGAACTACCCTTACTCGTGGCGTGTTATTGCGAATTTGAAGTGTGCACGCACCTGACTGCTAAGTGCGATACTCCGGTATGCTACAAGCAAAAGTATGAAAATCTCTTCTTTAAACCTAAGACCTCATTCGAAGAAGGCAAAAGAGTACAAAATGCTAGAAACAGTAGTTTGGAATTTACAAAAGTATTCAAATACCAAGACGATAAAGTACAATTTTTCACCGACGGATCTAAAATGGGCGAAGGTCAATTTGTCGGGTTCGCTGTGGTTCAGGCTCCTGATAAGATATCAAAAATTTATAGATCAGCAAAATATACATCAATTTTTTCCGCGGAAGCGATGGCCATTATAGAAGCCTTGAAATCAATAGAATTGTTGCAAGCAAACAGCTTCGCAATCTTTTCGGTTTCTAAAAGTGTTCTTCAAGCTATGTCGGCAGTACCAAAAAAAATAAATCAAACATCACATCTAATTTGGCACATTAAAGAATTAATTAGTCTACTAGATCAAAAGGGAAAGGAAGTCCAACTCTTTTGGATACCAGCGCACACAGGAATTGATCTCAACGAAATAGCAGACGTAGAGGCAAAAAGAGGTATTGCGGAAGGTAGAGACACGCAACTAGAAATTCCGAACTCAGATTTTAAAGGGTGGTGGAAAAAAGAAATGCGGAAATCCTTTAACAACTGGTGTATAGAATCAGGCGAATCGAAAGGAAAAGGTTATTACCAAAATATTATACAACGAGCACATATCCTTGGTTTAAGAATATACAAATTAACAGAAGAGCAATAGTTAGTATTAACAGATTAAGGTCAGGTCACAACTGGCTAGGCATTAGTCTAAATAGATTTAATATAATTGACTCTGCCGAATGTACTTGTGGAGCCGCCGTCGAAACAGCCAATCACGTTTTTTGGCAATGCAACCAATATGTTAGTCAAAGAGACGAGCTCATAAATGGACTGCTGAAAATCAAAGTATTCCCTCCATATTGTATAGAAACTATAATACACAACATAGACAACAAAAGTGCTAGGATACTATCAAAGTTTATAAATTCTATACCAAAGTTTATTTAGATATCTTTAGCTTAAAAATAAGAGGAAGATGTACTTTAATCTCGTTTAAACACACATGTAACGATTCATAGCCTTAAGACACGTTTACAAGACTGTATGGGAAAAATTGTAATCCCAAGGTCTACCTTTCTACCGTACTGACATATGGTACTAATAAAAAAAAAAAAAATTTATACATAATAATAAAAATTATACTTACTTCTTTCATTTGTCTCCTACATTATTATTATTATTATTAACGCACCCATTGTTTTTTCACCGATCCTACATTATTATTATTATTATTATTATTATTATTATTATTATTGAATTAATAATATTTTAATAATATTATAATATTATTATTATTATTAAATTATTCCACTACGTTGCGTGAATCATTACAACGCAATGCGCGTCCCTCCACCTCGACCTCCCACTTCGCCATTCAACAACCCCCCTGCCCCTTCGACTTCCCGCGACTACCCCCCTGCCCCCTTCGACTTCCCGCGACTACCCCCCTGCCCCCTTCGACTTCCCGCCACGCACGCGACTACCCCCCTGCCCCCTTCGACTTCCCGCCGCGCATCACCAGTGTGTAGTGGGTTAGAAACGGCATTGCTTTTTTACGACTAGGCCATTTTACCCCAAAAGTGGGTTAGAACCGGCATAGTCTACCTACTGTCGTTGACGTCCTGGTTCACTTGCGTCCTTTTCTGTTATAATTTTGTCTGGCCGTGGAGGCGTTTCTTCGCCTGCTCTTTCTTTTTACTATTTGTTCTAGTTGTCGTTTTCCTCCGGTCTGATCCATCCTTTCACTTTAGTCCTTTTGATTTTAATTTGATCCTGGGTGTCCCTTTTCGTCCGGGGTTATATATGTTACATACCCCTGACTCTTTTCAAATTTCGGAATCATGTTCACCCCCGACTTCCATGCCCTCCTTAGCATTTTGCTCTAATTGTTCACTTATCATACCATTATCGCTACAGATCTTTTCGAGTCGCCTGAAGTTATCGGGTTTTGCCTTTCGATTTCTCCCCTTTGTCCATTATCCTTCCTGAGACTTATACTTATAGATTTATTCATCTATTTATTGTTACTGCTATTATTATGTATATCTATTTATTCATTGATTTATTATTATGATGCTGATGCTGATTATTATTATTATTGTTCATCCCTTGTCTCTACTGGCGTGGATTTGTCTTTATTTTGGATGTACCATTTTAGCAGGTAACCGTGGTACTTCCCTCGATCTCGTTTAGCCACCGGACCGTATATCAGGTATGTTGCTATACCCACACACTTTTCGATTCGATGTGGTTTTTTGTATAGCGGCATAAATTTCGCCATTTTCTTTCTGCTGGGGTCTGACACGTTTAATGCCCTTACTAGTACTAGTTCGCCTTTGGTGAATGGTCTTGTGTGTCTCATTAAATTTTTCGGCCTTTTGCTCGCCCTTCTTTTTAATTCTCTCCCGTGCGAGTTTTGCTTTTTCCTCATGTGGCAGGCTGTCTAATCCTTCATCCAGCAGCGCTAATAACCATTTCCTACATGTGCGGTAGGGTTTCTTGCGGGTGTGCAGTTCGGTGGGTGTAAATTCCGTCATTTTATGGTGCGTGTCGTTGATGCACGTTTCTATTGCTGGTAGCCATTTTACCCATCCGCTGTGATTCTCTTCCACGAATGTCCGGAAGAACCGCCCCAACTCACGGTTTACTTGTTCTACGATGTTCCCTTGTGGGTGTCGGATTGAAGAGAAAATACCTTTGAGCCCTTCCTTCTCAAACTGTTCCAGCCACGGTTTTGAAGTGAATTGGATCCCTTGGTCGAATTGGAATTACCTTGGCTTTCTGTATTTGGGGATGTAATCCTGGAATATTTTCTTGATCGTCGTCGTTGCGTACGCCTTTTTCAGCGTATATAATTTCACGTATTTCGAAAATGCGTCGATGGTTACTCAGATATGTTTCACCCCGCCGCTTGAGGTGAGAAGTGGTTCAAAGTAATTGAAGGATAGCAGGTCCCCCGGTCTTTCCGGGATAATCGTGTGCATCTTGCCTCGATTCATCTGTGTTGGCACCTTGTTCCGTTGGCATATCTCACAGCCGGCCAGTATCTGTCGTATGTATTTCGCCATATGGGGGTAAGCGAAATCCTCATTCAGGAACCTGCATATTTTGCGTGGCCCTACATGACGGTACATTCGGTGGCATTCCGTCACCAATGACTCGAGGGTGTCCCTCGGAATTAGCACCTTCCATTGTCCGAGTTTATTTTTCTTTTCGAGGTAGCTTTCTTTGATCCTGTAACGGGTTTCTTCTCCGTTTGTCTTCGTTGTTTCCTCCCAAAGTATTTCTAGCCCTGGGTCTTTTTGTTGTAGTTCTCCGAACCGTTTGAGATCCTTTTCCAATTGCGGGCTGATATCTTGTGCCATTACCGTCGCGATGATAATTTGCCTCCTCTCCTCTTTGTTGCCTTCGTTGGGCCTGCTCAGCAGATCCGCCACCGGATTGTTCTATCCTAAGCAGTGCTCGACCTCCAGGTCATAATCCTGGAGTAACATTGCCCATCTCTGGAGTCGCATCCCCCCCCCCCCCCCGAACCGGCACGTTTTGAAGATGTGAGTGCTTTATGATCCGTGATGATTCGGCTTTTGGCTCTCCTCAGATATGATGCTCTCCTCAGATATGATCGGAATTTCTGGAGGGCCCAAACGATCGCCAGCAGCTCCTTCTCGGTGATGCTATGTCCTAGCTCCGCACCCTTCAGCGTCCGCCACGCGAGTGGGATGACCCCAACTTCCCCATCACTGTCATCTTGCCCGAGGACCGCTCCGAGTGCATAGTGGCTCGCATCCGTGGTTGAGGTGTATGGCTTCCTTGTCTTCTTCTTCCTTGTCTTCACTTTTTGTCTCCTCAAAAGCATCCTTTCTCCAGGCGCCACTTCACACTGTTCTCATTCTTCAATAACTCCACTAGGGGTACCGTCGCTCCTGCGTGTATGTGTGTGAACTTTGTATAGAAATTGATTAGGTCTAAGAAACCCCGGAGTTGTTTCAGATTTGCTAGCTCTAGAAAGTTTTGGTCTTCGTTCCTCGAACCTTCGGAATATTGCTTCCATGTGTTTCATGTGAACACTATAGTCTTCTGAGATACATAAGAGATCGTCGACAAAGTTGATCACTGACTTTCCTAGGTCCATTAATACAATCTCGAGTCCCTTGATCAGACTCATGGTGCTGGTTTTTAATCCGAAAGGAGTTACCGTGAATTGATAACATTTCCCCTCATGCAAGAAGGCGGTGTATGTTCTTGAGTCTTCGTGTAGCGGGATTTGCCAGAAGCTGCTTGTCATGTCCACACCTGATATGCCCTTTATTGCCCCGCATATTCCCCCGATATGGTCATGGCTACGGGCGTAACGGTTATTCGTTTCCCGAGATCGGTTTTTCGTGCTGGTCTCGGGATACTTTGACGTTTTTCTCACGCCCTTCATGTTCCCCTTCTCCCGATCCTGTAGCCTGTTGGCTTGGGCCGTTGGCCCACGTGGCGCGTGTCGGTTCAAGTTCTGGGGTTCTGCCATGGTGGGGTTCCCCTACCTTGATTCCGCCGGTGCTGCTCTCTACCTGGAGGTTGTGATCACCTGGGCTCTCCCTGGCCATGTGATTCTGGCCGCTGTTGCCACTCGTTTCCGTGCTGCTCCATCTCACGGTTCCCTTGCGGTCCCCCGTCTTTTTATAATTCTGTGAATACCCGTGGATGTTCCCGGACTGTGTCCTTTGTTGTCTGTTTGGGCATATAGTAGCCCCGCCCCACCGAGTCTCTCCAATAACTTGAGAAACTCTCTGATACTTTTGACCGCCCCGATTTGCACCGCCGAACGAACGGTTTCGTTGAAGTGGTTTCCCAGATGTTTGATAATTTCCTCATTTATCAGATTTTTCCCGAGGTCCTTGGCGTTCCGGAATATCCTTGTGGCATACTCCGCACGGGTTGCCCGATGTTCGTCCAACGCGTATGCTCCGAACTCGAGGTTTCGACTAATTTTCGACTGTATTACTCGACTCGAGTAACGGAGCTTGAATTTTTCAGCAACGTCCTCGATTGTTCTTACATCGTCTTCCATGACCCACCACCAGTCCTTCGCGGATCCTTTTAGCAACTGACTAATGAGGTAGTCTAGGTCGGTGTTCCCTGTAATCCGCCAAATTTACTCCAGCTCTTTTAAGTATCGGATCGGTCGCCCCTTGCCGTCTCCACTGAAAGGCAGAGGTTGTTGCTTGGCCACGTACATTTGACCAATGTTTGCTCCCCCCTCCCGTGAGATAGATCCATCGTTTGTGAGATC